>CM019696.1:53065528-53665528 GCA_009760885.1 Achatina immaculata | reverse complement strand
TTTAATGAAACCGCTCAGAAAGGACAATGAAATGGCTACATAGTAGAGTACATAATAGATTTGCTTCTGCTTTTTACCAGAAAAAAAAATAATGTCCAGGTTTCAGGTAACGGCTAAATAACAGCCAGTAAGGTGTAGATGTCATAATCTACTAATAATTATCAATATTCTTTCTGTGAAGACAATGGTGTATCTGTGTTGGTCTGTTTTTCACAGTGTCTCGTGGAACCCTATGGTAACCTCTCTCAAGGTAACCAAGGATTCCGATGAACTCCTTTCTCAGAGACCCTGTTTAACACTGAAGAACATTTCTCTCTGAAAAGTTTTAGAAAGTATTTCCCACACACAACGTGTTTCGATGGATTCTGTTGTTTCTTGTGTGTGATATACTCTTCTCGCCTTTGTTCTACCCTTTCACTTCAGAGTTACCGTATTACGTTATGCTTATACAGGACTACTTCAAGACTACCTCAAAACACATTTGTCAGTCTAAACTAATTATCACTGACTTTTCCCCTCACGCTTTGCTCGCTGTTACGTTCTGAAAAACTGGGTTATTAGTGGCTCAGAGGAGCTGAAAACTTGAGTTAACTGCAGGATGGTTTGTGGTGTAAGTCTTGCAACACCGACACCGAGTCGGACGGCGAGTTATTTATATCTGGGGTCGGTGACCTACGGCCCCCCCCCCACACTATTATTATGGTGCCATTATAACTATTATTCTAGTTGTATAATAGGTTATTATTATTACGTTATTCTATTAGCTGCAATTACCTACATGGCCTGTCAAACTCGATATATATTTTTAATGCACAGACTAACTTCCTTCCAGTTTCTTTCTATCTACATTTCTCATCAAAATTTATTCTACCAGGGCATGGGCAATAATTCAGCAGTGAAAGAGATAAAGAACTGAACTAATTTATTCATTCGCTGAGAATGGGTTAATCATGGACGATTTACTCAAAGTTCGTTGTTCTGTGCTCTTTTTTTTTCTTCTGAGAAGACTAATAAAATTCATCTAGAATTATCTAGACTGAATCTAAAATTATTGAAATTTATAGGTGATATATAGATGATTATTTTCATCATCTAGATAGGACCAAATTATCTAGATAACACTTTTAGACTTGCAACACTGCCCAAGATCGTAAGTTCTCATAACAGAACATTCTACAATGTGGCTGAGTAGTTCGAGATAATTACCGCTGACTTCAGCGTGTCCGCGACCAAGAACCAAAAAAAAGATGTTGGAGAACCACTGATATAGGTTATAAAAAAAATGTGAGCAACAAACAACATTCAATTATGAAAATGACAAGCAGTTCCCAATGACTTCTATCGACCTTTACTTGCCTTCTTCATTTTCTCGACACCACCATAAACTATAAGAAGGTACAATTTATTTGTTTCCCTTAAGAATGCCTCATAAAAAAAAAAAAAGCATGCACAATGCGAGCGTTGTTCGATTTCTGCCATGTAATTGTTGCCGTAAACGTCTCTACTTTATGACTGTAAATCAACCTTCAGATCTTGTGGTGCAATCAAGCCATTGCAAAACTTGTCTCGAGAGCCCCGAGAAAATTAGGAGACCAATAAAGCTTTCAGGCGGCTACTCAAGGGCTGGAGCGTGGACTTTGGGATAGATTACGAACTGCTTAGAAACAGTACAGAAAACAAAATCGGTACTGTATTGCTTAGATACGGACTCAAATAAAGGAAAACGGAATAACATTTTCAAGACGAAATTTTACAAAAGAACCATCAAAATATCTTGCAAGTATTAAGAGCAATAACAAAAGCATCTTAGATGAACTAGGGGTGGATGACAACTGATTCACCCATGGTACATCAAGAAAGGAAACTCCTCTTCCACGGTCAAACAACACATCGACCTAGAAAGAAAAATAACAAGGGTATGATTTCTACGAGACGAGGAAGGATGTGACTTAAGTGACGAAGGGCCCAGGATATCGTAAACACTTTAAATATTACATTCACTGAAGCAGGCAGAATAAATATTAAATTACTGACGACAAAGAAATGTCTTTGCGTGGTAAATTTTACTCATCCAGAACACAAAAAAAATCATGCTGGTTTCCATGAAGATTAAGACCCGCTGAATTTTTATAAATGTTTTAAACATTCTTGATCTTCATAAAAAACAGCATTGTATCCTGTAATCAGAGGATGAAAAATTCTAGAAATAAAACCTCTTAAAATTAGTGATAGTAAACATCCACTTACTGTAAACTTCATTTTCTCAGAAAAAAAAAAGTATTCAATAAATGTATGTGTGATTAATACATAGTTTCGAGACTGGCACTTTCTTGCATAAACTAACAACTTACTTTATCCTCTATACAAGATACAATGTGCTATAAGCATTAGATAATAGTAAATGGAACGTTCTGTATCAGAAACTCGTTATTTCTAAATATGACTGAATGCACTTTCATATAAACTTTGAAACCTGCGTTTGTAGGATTCTGCGAGTTAAATAACGACTAAAGGAATGAGTGGACAAGATGGCTAGTTACATGAATGAGTAGACTGATGGAAGGACGGAGCTCAAGTGTTTGGTTTGAACAAACAAGTCAACTGGAGTTAAGAAGCTAGACGTATATAAGAAGGTGGGCGTTTACGATTCTGGTTAACCTTTCACAAGCGGCCTGGATGGGATTATGTTTCCCCATTTTATATTGTTACTCAAGTCTAGAATCGATCGTATTTCCCCCTTAAATAAGGACTGCTCTTAGTTTTAACAAGTTATTTTCTTCTCATTCTCTTTGGGATTTCTCTAAACTAATGTGTCCGCCGTCCGCAGGGGCTTCTCTTTATCTTTGTAAATGCCAAAAGGGCTGAATGCAAATTCGAGGGGTGGTTGATAAGTTCTCGGCATAAGGTACAACGGATTATTTGTGGAATTTTTTTTTTGGGGGGGGGGGGGGGGAGGGCTATTTCTCAACATAGTCCCCTTGCAAGTTTATGCATTTAGTCCAGCGATCCTGAAGCATACGGATCCCTTCTTTGTAAAAGTCAGTATCTTGTGCCAGTAGAAAGTGGTCTACAGCGTGAATGACGTCATCATCTGAAGCAAATTTGCGACCGCTGAGCTCCTTTTTGGGTTTGTTAAACAGTAGTCCGAAGGGGCCAAATCTTGGGAATAAGGAGGATGTTAAAGAAGCTGGAAGCTGTATTCATGAATGGCAGCCAGTGCCACCGCCGACTTGTGAACTGGAGCATTGTCTTTATGAAAGATGACTCTTCTCGCCAATTTCGCTCGACGCCTTTCCTTCAATTTGAACCGCAGTTGATTCACAAGATTAATGTAATAGACCCTGGTGACCGTTGTGCCCTTTTGAAGATAGTCTACCAACAGCACACTTTCTGGATCCCAAAAGATGGAAGCCGTCACTTTGCCTGCAGAGAGAATCGCCCTTGCTTTCTTTGGAGGTGGGGATCCAAGATGTTTCCACTGCTTTGACTGTTCTTTGGTTTCTGGTTGAAACCATCGAGGGGAGACCTTTGTCATTTGAAGATTATTGTGGAGTAATGGCATGAACACGTATCTAGGAGATGCCAAACTCAGCAACAATGTACCGTTCAGTTAGTCGTCGATCCTCCATTATCATGTCATGGATTCTGCCGGTGGTTTCACCGGTGGTTATCGTTCTTGGGCTTCCTGGACTGGGATCATCTTCCAGACTCTCCCTTCCATGTTTGAACTGAGCTGACCATTTCTTCGCTGTGCAGTGAGAAGGGGCACTCTCCCTTAAAGTCTCTAACATATCCTCACAGATCTCCTTCGATGATAAGGTCTTGATGCAGAGGTAGCGAATGACTGTTCGATGAGAAATGTTATCTATTTTCTCAATTCTCCCACCCCTTACCACTTCAGTAGCCTGTAAAAAAATTAGTTGCAGCTAATTTCTTGAAACTTGGTATTTAATCTTACATTAACCTGATCTATAAATGCACCTAATATCAACTGTGTGTTTCAAGTATTTGTACCTTATGCCGAGAACTTATCAATCACCCCTAGTAAAAGAGCAGCTTCCTCTTTGTATGTGGTGCTGTGTGTTTCCAGCTGAATCCTTGAGGAGGCCTTCTGCCGAAATACTGGACTGGTGTATGTGTTTACAGTCATTTATTATTATAATGTGTTATGGTTAAGTTATATGGAAACTTTTCTACCGTGCTGAAGTTGGCATTTATATTATATTCGCTACTGAAAAACTGGTCTGTCTTTCGTTAAATATGTTCTGTTCGTTTCTTTCATTTATTCTATCAAAGCTGTCTTCTAGTAAATAAGCACATTCGTTTAACGAATTCTTGGAAAACCGTTTGTCTAGAATGACTCAAGCTGTTTGTTTTCTTGGTTTCTTTTCTCTTGTATGTATGTAATGGGGAAAACTGCGAGTATATAAAAAGTTAAACGAAGAGAATGAAAGCAAACAAACATATACTCACACAGATTTTATTATAACCTTTGTGATGTGGGGGGGGGGGGGGAGAAGACACACACACACAGACACACAGAAAAGAAGAAGATAGCTATATGATGAATTACTACAAAGGAGGGGAGAGAACAGCTGACATTCTTTGTTAACAGAGAGCATTAACCTAGGGTAGGAAGCAAAATAGTCAATTAACAATGTGGTTGAATAATGAATTAGTTATTCGTTAACCTTCATGTCTGCGACTGTGTTATGATTAATGGCTGTATTTTAAATGTTACTTTAACCACTGCTAATGGTGGTTGTTGTTGCTGTTGTTGTTGTTAGTGGTGGTGGTGTTATGTACTGTGCTAATGATATATGATTTTTTTTCTTTCAATCTCTCTGTTGCACTCTTTGACTCGGAGACTCTGCAGCAAGTGAGGCAGACTGTGCTGGATAGATGTAATAATCTGCCGCCAGGCTAACTGAGCCGAGTGGTTTATTGACAACACTGCCTGTGGCTCAGCCAAGCTTTAACATCTAATTATAGGCTACGGAATGTTATGAAATTTCCAATATCAGGTGCTCTATTATTAAATGACTGATGATTTCATTATTATTATTATTACGACTATTGCTATGTTTAACCAATTAATTTTTTGTTCCAAAGGGATATGTAATGAACTAAATCATACATCAGCATATTTCGACTTAGTTGACGTATTAGAAGCATGCAGGTGTTGGCTGTGGGCGTTGCTAGTCATCATTTTGCTCAACAGCGCTCACAAGGCGGATTCTACCAATGTTGGATTTTGCTTATTAAAGTCACAAAAACAGCAAGAATCTGTCTCCTTGCGTTTGTATCTTTTGTCTTCAAACTTGCCGCGCCACCGCCCCAATCGAGTATTGCTGCGTCCTTACACCCGCTTTTCTCTTGATCTGATCTTCCCTCAGTTCTTTCCAGTCATTAGCGAGGACTGGGCAATCTCTCATGGATGACGCAAAATATTTGTGTATCTCAGTTTTATTCTACCTCTTATCCCGCCACAAGTTGGACAAAAAATTTATGGTGATAAACATGTAAATTAACTCAAAACTTTTAAATCTACGAATACTATCGTCTGGCCGTAAGAAAACAAAGAATAACGTTAACATCTCAGTTACATCAAACGATGACTTCTCAATGACCTCGCAATCAAACATTTTCAATAATCATTTTCTGTCTTCTCTTCTCATCATCTACCGCAAAGACTGAACTTCTTCCTTAAGAAACTTTTCGCCCAAAGGCGATCTATACATGAATGCGACAGGAACAGTGCTCAAAGAAAAATAAACTCAGAAACAGGACTTTAACACTAGATAATATTTTCACGAATTATTTGGGAATTTGTTCAACAAAGAAATGAAAAAAAGAATAACACATAGCATAACTACAGTAGTAAGGGTAGTGTCATTAAATGCATCTCCATAAATGACGATACACTAAGTACCATAAATAGAACAGAATACTAGCACACAAAAAAAAGATATTTGAATATTTACATGCATACTGTGTATATTCCGTATAGAAAGAAAGATACAGATAGGTGAACGGATAAAATAAGGTACAAACATACAGAAGTACGAACAGGCGGGAAAAAAAACAGGCCAGGAAATAAACTAGTGTAATGTGTACAAATTACAAGATGCCTCTTATTAGCATAATTCTACAAGGAAATCCAGGAGAATTAGCGAGAATGATGAAAAGTTACTGAAACATGCCCTCTAGATAATCTGTTGAAATATATATGAAATATCACGAGATTAACACGTATTATCAAGGTTACGATTTATCGAAAATACGAAATAATAATAATATACTTAACTTCTTCCTTAACAAACTTTTAATCAAAGAATTAGTGATAGAAAAAAACAAACTTTTCCGTCTTCGCTGTCTTGGATTGTGACAGAGGAAGATGGCGCCAATGAAAGAAACAGAGGGAGGAAATTACAGAAACCTTAACTATCCCATTACATGATGCAAACTATCGAGCGCTGTCAAGACGTCTATTTATTCCCTCGACACTGAAAGGTCCACGAGGAAGGAGACAAGACAAAATAAAATGTCACTGAGGGAGAATGTGAACATCATACGGCAGTCCCAAATTACCAACAGAGAAGTGCAACACGTGCTATAACCCTGTCCATCATGGCAACAATCAGAGTGGATGCCTAAGACCGCCGCAACAAATAACTAAAAATGGATGAGAGTTATGCAAATATTACATGCCGAAATCCTACAGTGAATAATGAATATGATCACGAGATTGACTACAACAGAGAAATAACAGGCAGCTGACCAGAAAAACTTTCGAAACAAATGGTACAGACATTTCATTCATTCATTCATATATATTCATTCATTCATATATATTCATTCATTCATTTGCATGTCCTTTGCGGAACTCTGCCTCCCGAACAGCACTCCTGTAGGTCTCTCGGTTGTGAGCAAGATGGCCTGCTGCTGGTGCATCCATTTTGCAGATCCTCAACGATGTCTTGCAGCCATCTTCGCTTTTGTCTTCCTCTCTTTCTTTTTCCCATTATGTACCCATCCAAGATGGTCTTCTCTAGATTATCATGACGTATAATGTGTCCAAAATATTCAAATTTTCTCTCTTTAATCCTCTTTACTAGCCAGCCTTCTTCAATATTAAGTTCTTGTAGTATGGATATATAGACATTTAGATATCGATTGTCAAGAAGTATTACGGCTCACTGAAAAGCAGTGACAGAAACGGCAAAGCCAGCAATGTGAAGCACATATAAAACGTTAGATAGAAGGCTGGACTGCCAAGGTCTCATTACTTTACAAACACGCATTCAATCGTTCATTATGCGCCGTGCGGACAAGTGTTGGTGATTATGTTTTTCCCCCCAAATCTGAGCTGCTCTTTGTATTTCTAATCACATCGGTTATCTTTTCTGTCCCGTGCCAGTGTGGTCGATGCACGCTTAGATCGAGGGGTGTACGACCTTGACCCAAGCGCCATCGTCCACGTGACTGGTAGGCGGTTTCAGATCTTGAAACATTTGCTTGGATCAGTGTAGATAGAGGTAATGGCCGGGCGGTGTCTTGTTTAGTCGTGCATATGGATTTGCTGTAAATTCCTGTGTATTATGGTGATGTTTGGCTATATTTTCCGCGCGCACCTCATATAGTGTAGATTATGTAGTTTTGCAATAAGCTGTGATGTAGGTTTCTATATTTACATATCAATATGAGCATGATTTCAGTGTGATTTATAGGTATACTGGATGAGTAACATGTTTGATTCGTTATTATGCTTTCATGTAGATTGATCTTGTGTTTGCCGCAACGCGGTTATATAGAGGTGTGTCATGGCAGCGGTAGCTAATAAGTCCCACAGCACATTAGATTCGTAGTGTATGCTACGTGGAGGGCCAAGAGAGTCCGGGATCCCAGGTCCATCAGGTTTTCAATAATGCAACATGAGAAATAATTATTATATGATACCATGCCTAATTACCATTATAATGACACCTGTCTTGATGTCATGGTGATGTCAATGTCAACTGTATGTGTTGTTGTGACGTATAGTGAGATTAAAATGCGGTGTTAATTTCTGGCTTGGTGATTTGTACTGCATGCCAATGTATTGCGTATTGATTAAAAGCTCATGCTTTATGCATAATTAGCATACAATATACCAAGGACGGGGAGAACATAGTGACGGTCATGATGGGGGGGGGGCTGGCTATATACTGGCCTCGAGAACGGTAGTACATTGCCAAGATCTGTTGGTCTGTAACCAACCTGAGAAAATATATTCCTCCCAAGTGATTATAAATGTAAACTTGCACCAACAAGCTTTACACCAGTCTAATTAGATATTATTTCGGACACACTCTGCATCTTCTTCCCTTGAGTTTCCCAATAACTATGAGCTCCTCATGCCTTATCTGGAAATGTTCTGATTTAAGTTTCCTTGTGGTTTTAATCAGTTTTCTGTGCCTTCTCTCCAATAACTCACTCAGTGATGGTTCTGGCTCTTCATGTTCCATGTTGTATCATTCTCCAAACGCGTATATTTCATTTCCGATTTCTGATGCGTTTCACGCAGCAGAAGCATAACAAGATACAGGAAGGGACAAAACAGCGTCGCTGCTGTTATATTTTCTTCATATTTAGTGTTAACCTGGCCCGAGGGCACGCTTGGCAAAAATCTATTCTTAGAGAAAATGTGAATGTCAACCTTTCAGACACACTGATTATTTCCCTTGTGCTGGTTAGATTTTACTTCATTTCTGCCACACACACACGCATGCACAATAATTGAGAAAACGAGGGAGGGGAGGGGGGAGGCGAGGTAGAGAAAAGATGAGAGAGAGGAAAGTAACAAAATGTATCATTAATCCAACGCAGAAAAACTTATTTTCACATTAAATATTCATACAAGTTGTAATCTGTTAGAAAATTCTCGAATCTTCGAAAATGAAAGAAAAAACTCCACCTGACGATTGACATCTGAACGAGGGAAAGTTTATAAATAAAACCAGTACCGCGTGACAACAGCACAGATCTGCTGACCTGATGCACAACGAGCTCAGTATTTTGAGGCCGCGACCCGGTATTACCTTCCTGGCATGAGCAGATGACAAACATGGTATTTATATTGATAGTGTCAGTGCAATGATCTTCAAGCTGTGCATTCGTTACCACGATAAAGCAGAAGCTTGATTGTGCAGGTGTTTAAGGATGGTTACGTTGCAGCGACTACTCCAGTTAAAAATAAGATTTAAATATACTGTATACTGCACGATACAACTCTCTTACAAGTTTTTGCCGCTCAACCGCTGTGCACACATTCACAGAACATATACACAGACAGAGACAGACAGACAGACAGAGAGAGAGAGAGACAGAGAGAGAACGAACAACCATACTCTATTTTCAAAGGGTTAAGATTTGGGCACGCAGGCCTGTCTGACATTCTGCCCTTCATCATGCAGCTTTCACTCAGTCACAGTCGTTCAGCATTTGTTAATGAGCATAATCATGAAGACACAGTTAAATAATTATATAAATAAATAATAAACTTAAATCATATCCATACACTTTACACTTTGATTTATGCAAAACATGAAATCAACTTACATTCATTCTCCATACTACTTTAGACTATGCTTTGAGGGGGGGGGGGGTGGAGGAGGGATATAGTCCATATCAAACAGATGCTGAAAAAGTTTAAAGTTACAAGAACGAATATTACTTATAAGTTTTACATTAATTGGCAGGGCATTCCAAAGGTGGGCAGCTGAGTAAGTGAAGCTTTTTTAAACATGTAAAGCTTTCGTTTTGGGAGAATACAATTGCTAAAGCGATGCCTGTGTTTTGGGTTGGATCTGAACAACGACCACAGATAGGGTGGAGCATTGTGCGATAGAATTTTATGAATTAACTTGGCCTTATTGAAAAGAAGTCTCTTCTTGAGGGGTAGAATATCATGACGTTTGTCCTTATTTGTAATAGTGCTGCATGTTTGTTATCTATAAGTTTTACTGCTCGTGTTTGACGTGAGTAAAGTCTTTTCATATTTGATATAGAACACCCATCCAAGACTGTGGAACAGTAGTCCAAGTGTGTTTGTATCTGTGATATGTAGTATATTTTTCTGATATCTGGAGAGAGAGAGAGAGAGAGAGTGAGGGGGTGGGGGACGCCCATGCCGGAGGTGGATGGAGGAGACAACGGAAACCTTAAATATTCCCATATATTCCCGACAAACTGTCGAGGATTATAAAGAAGTCTATTTGCTCCTTCAACACTCACTGAAAGGTATCTGAGGAAGGAGACAATACGTATCTGACAGAGTTCGCAGTGTGCCTCGCCATGAGTTTCTGTTCTCGGCGAGCATCTCAATCCCATCAAGGGACTTGACGCCTACCATTGTAACCTCTCCCGTCAGTGTTCTCTTTAGGGTTTCTCGAGGACGGTCTCTTTTTTCTTTTTCCAGTTATTTCCCATTTGATGGCTTGCTTTGTGATTCTCTGATTGTCTCTTCTTGATCGCTGCTCTGACTGTTTCTACATGTTAATTTCTCTTAACTCTACTTTAGTTCTGAATTCGTTTCATTCCATGCTTAGTAGTTTTCTTAAACATATATCTCCAGTTTACTCTCTATTTCTTCCGTTGATTTCCAGCTTTCTCATGCAAACGTAATGGTGGATACTTACGTCTGAGTTGAATATCCTATGTTTTGTTTTTGTGCTTAGGAGCTCTGATTTCCTTATTTTCTCAAGATTTTTAAAGACCAGCGCTGCCTCTGCTATTCTGGTTCTAACTACTTTTCTCGTGTCTCCTTCTTGATCTACTAAACTTCAGAGATATACAAAATGTACTACTTCATCTACTGCTGTTCCTTTCAAATATACTTTTTCCTTTTGCGCGACTATATTTTTCGTTATTTTCGGTATTTACTTGCTAATCTCCAGTCATATATACGTGTACTTCAAAAATTACCCTTCGTCCTATATCCCGATGGTTATGTTTGAGGCAAATGTTACCGGAACTAGACTAATCCTTAACACTCATGTCTACTAGTGTACACAGGTCTGTATCACTTGGACAGTACTGACGTTTGTCGATAAACTTTCAGCAAGTTAGCCCACGTATGTTAGGCGTGTGTGCGGATATATAAGTATTTATAAGACTAGTCGAATATTTTACTTAATAAGTTCAGCAGAATATGCAGTAGCACAAAATCTTGCATTTACAACTCTACTGAAGGAAGCGCTATGACGTTCATGGAAAATGTGAGTTTTTTTTAGCTCTGTTTCACAATATTCCTTAGCAAATTATAAACGTAACTTATACTGCGAGAATATATACTGATCTCGTTGACCAGCAATTGTCGGTAAATTACAGATAAAAAAAGAGAGAACAACTGAAACTTCTGCACGTTGTCCGTTACAATAACCGGTTTATATAATCACCCAACGAAACAAGTTGGAAGATAATCAGGTCAGTAGACTGATGATGCTCAGTTTTCATGAAAGAGAATCAACCAGATTTCACCCTGATTCGGCATGTGAGCATTTTTAAAGATTAAATCTCGCCGAAAACAATTTTTAAAAAAACATAACACGAACATTTAATTCCAGCGGATGTGTGTAAAGTGTGTTTAATTTTACATGAAAAAAAAAGTATGAAGTACCGAATGTTGTGTACTGAGAAAACTGGTATTTTGGAAAGTGTTAAGTGAAAGTCAGGTATAACTGTGCAGGATTCCAAAAAATCCCAGCGCGATCACTGCTATCTCTCTCTCTCTCTCTATCTCTCTCTCTCTCTCTCTCTCTCACATACACACACACACAGAGGGAGGAAGAACAATTCAATACAATCAGTGAGCCTCGCCAGACAGGTTCACATTCTCCGTTTTCAGAACCAGATTTCCTCAACATCCATGTGCTGTATTCTCATGAGTTGAGAAGAGCAGAGGAAATCACCAGTCTTCACTCATAGTCATCATGAGAACAGACAGTTCTTGTGCAACGTCTCTGCTTGCACTGAAAACAGCGTTGGTTGCTCTGCGTTATGGTTTGCGTAACGCTCTACTATCTGCGTCTTTCGACCCGACACTACCGTCTTCAGCATACTTTATTCTGGGTACTGAATTTTGTCTTCCTACTCGATTGCTATTTCCTCGGCCTGACTGTAGTGTTTTTTTCCCAAGTGTCAAGGGACATAACTTGCAGGTAGAACATGAGGCGTGGTTCGTTTTCGTTCACTACTCCTGACGCAAGCAGTAAGCAAAGGAGATATTAATTGCTGACTCCCGGCACCATATAAAAATCTATGATTTTTCAGTGGCAACTGGTCTTTTTTTTCCCAAGTTTAAATCAGAACGGATAATACAAATACAACATGTGAATATAACATTTATAAGTTTAACATAATAAAGTTATGGTTTCTCTATTTCAAAATCCGCTGGTATTTGCCTGTCCTTTGTTGGATTCAGTAGCAAAATGTTAAAATGCTTCAGCCAAACTAGAAATAAACTTGAAAACCGCTGTGCCCGCGTTATTTCAATACTCGGTTAATATAATTCAGTACCGCGGTGACATTAACCACGGGTTGTTGTAAAACACAACGAAAGGTTAGCAAAAATATACAATGTACACGATGGCTCCTAGAAGTTAATAACTGGGAACCGAATAGGTCAAATGTATGCTCAAACCTAAACAGTTTATTCTGACTCTCTTCTCTTAACTCTGTATAAACTATTACGTTTATATAGATCTCCCTGCTGATGATAATATAATAATCTTCTTCTTCCGCACTTATACTGAAGTTATCTCTTTCGGATAAAATATTCTTTTTATTCTATACTGAAATCGTAGAACTTAGCTTCTTAAAACGTTATACTGGACCTGTGGGTGTGTCCTAATGTTTCATAGTGTGAGCACATACGGAGGTCTGGGTTCTTCAGCGTGCGTTCTGTGAGGTGCATGGGCACGTGCAGATAGGGAAGAAATTCCAGCCTTGAGCTTCATGAATTTCACTAACTGTACTTTGCATGCTTTAAAACAAGAAAAACTGAGGGAGTTTGACTGAAATGAACTACTGCTGACAGAAAGCTATCATCCAAACGTCATCTTGCTTGGCTTTGGTTTGTGGTTAAGATCTTCGGGTGAAGTTTTATAATCATCAGCTTTGGAAATGATGGAGTTGCAGTAAGAGATTCGAGGGTTTCGGTTGCTTTTTCACTAGGATAACTTCGGTGAAGACAATCATATTTCTCCAGAAATATAAATTACTTAGTAGCGCGACCATATGCAAATGTCCGTTACGTCAATACTTGTTTTAAATACAATATCATCATTCAACGAAGATCAGAAAACGACAGCTGAAAGTTGTGGGGCATGTCTGATGGTTAGGCGGACTACAGCAACTAATGACAACAGAGAAAATCGTAGGTAGGTAGGAAGGAGAGAGAGAGACAGAAAGAGAGAGAGAGAAAGAGAGATCATCATCCTGCAGCTAAAGGTTAGAAGGGAAAATTTAAAGCTTCTATTGTTAATATGTTGCAGTTTCTATGCCAAACCGTATACATTTTTGAAGAGTAACTTTACTCAGTCCACCTCCCCCAACCCCCTTCCATACACACACTCTGTCCTTCGAAAAGAATGGATCCAACGAGAGATGAGAATCTTTCGCTTTGTGGAAACTAAACACCTGTGAATGTGATCTGGGCGAAGATCTGCTGTCTTAAAGTTAAACAGAGAATGCAGTGAATAGTTTCAAAGTTCAAGTGCCTCAACGTGCAACATAATTATTGTGGCGAAAAGGTAGATGGTGGTCTAAGAAATAATACCGTAATGAGCAATTACAAGATAAATGTTTCTATTTTTAAAAACAGATTACTTCGCATCTTCATTTAAACTTACATTTCTAAACAGGCAGACAGTTATGTACAGCATCACCCCACTCATCAGAACCTGCGGAATGATGATTTCCTTTATTTTTTTTTTATCCTTCATTAAAACTGGAGAAAATGTTTACATTAATTGAGGTTTTCCTCAAGCACGCGGGTAAACATTCGTCTCTGCTAGCCGGAAAATGAGACTCTGCTCTTAGCGTTTGATGAGTCTGTGATTCAAACATGTATTTTCAGACGCGGCTTAAGAATGCTGAAGTATATACAGATGTAGCATTAATTTATACGCTTTTCCTCGTCTAATCTCCGACTGTCGTCAATCTTGACGTCTTCCTGTTTTAACTCATCTTTCCTCAGTTTTATCTTCTTGTACAGCGACATCCCTGACCCGCTGCCCTGGTTAAAAGTTTCTGGTACTGCTAGAAATTGTCTAATTAATCGAAAGCCACTTCGTAAAAAAATACAGTTTCTGTGAAGTTTTATGTAATAATGAGTCATATCTTCTTATAAGACGGTTCTGAAACTGGTAGATGTCTGTGTTTGTGAAAGTTTCCAAAGATCTTATTTTCAGCACACGAACAGCGCGCAGCTTCATACAAGTCATAAATCAGCTATGCCTGAAGCTGAAAATTAGCCCAATCGACTTGTGTGCCTGGGGCAAAGAGCAACAAGCACCAGATCACATCCTCCGCTGAGGCAAAGGACCTGGTCAGACTGCAGCTTCACTGCACTTTCCGATGCTGAAAACCTGAGACGAACTACCGCGTTTGTGACGGAGACTGGCGTCTATGTCTGAGCGAACGACAAAGAGGAACACATCATGAGATAAGTAACTCTCTCCTCCTTTCTTGTATGCTGATCCTCTTCTCTTCCTACTTCTTTGTCCTGTATGCTGTTGTATGAGTAAGGTGTAAAGCGACACGCTGCAAATGTGTGCAGCGTTGAGGAATAAAGCTGTTCGTGTTTATTAGTATCAGTAGGTCACAAAAGCTCACAACAGCAACTAACCATCTTTGCGCTGCAAAGTTTCTGTGTTTCCGTTTTTTATTTCATAAAAACTCCTTATTTTTATCTTACCGACATCTTACATCCTTCCCGTGCCGTTAAACGTCGCATATGGCTCGCATAGTAGTTCGCCAAGTTTTCCTGTTTCTGGCGAGCTTTTCAATCTCATCAACGGATGTTATGCCCCTCTAAACTGCCCTCTCTTAACAGTGTTATCGTTAGAGTTTCACATGGTCGACCTCTTTTTCTTTGGGCTGGTGTGTTCCTCTTGATAGCTTGTTTTGGGATTCTCTGTTTCTTCTATCACGTGACCGACATATGCCGACCACCTTTTTCTGATCACCCATGAGACTGGTTGTTGTTTGCTCATCTGTCTTATCTCTGCATTGTCCTTGAATTCTTTCCACTTTATACCAAGTATTTTCCTTATGCATTTGTTTTCAAAAGAGTCTAATTTATTGTCTATTTCTTTAATTGTTTTCCAGCTTTCGCATGCATAAATGAGGGTGGATATTGCATTTGAATTGAATAGTCTTAATTTAGTTTTTGTGTTTATAACTTTTGAATGCCATATGTTCTCAAGATTCTTTAAGGTCTATGGTATTTTGCAATTCTAACTTCCTTTCTGATATTACCATCCTGGTCTATGTAGCTGCCGAGGTGTGCAAATTGGTTTACTTCAACACCTGTACTTTCTACGTATATTTTTCCTTAGTGAATAAATGAGTAGTTTCATTATTTTTGTTTTTTCCTTGTTAATTTCAAGTCTATTTTATTAGCCGATGAAGTCAGAGAATCTGTTGTTTTTTTTCTTGCATTGAATTCACATTGTCACTGATAGGAGTTATGTTATCTGTAAAATCAAGATCTTCTATTTGGGTCCCTTGTACCCAATCAATGTCCGTTTTACTTTTGCGGCATTTTTTTCGTTATGACGTATATGGAAATTCCAAAATTCTCTTTTTTACTCTCTTTTTATACTTTACAGATAAATAATCACAGTTTAATCAAAATGGTTGCTGCTTAAATGTGCCATACGAGATAAATCGTAACAAAGAGTGGTTAATATAACCTCACAAACCAAGAAAATTGGCAAGCTTGAAGCTTTTCAGTTTTAAACATGTTTAAACATGTATATCTGTTCCTTTTCTGTAAGGCTCAGAAAATAAACGTTATTCGAACATGGTTGGTAATATATACTCACCAGTTTAAGAAGTTCTAGTAATTCCATAGGCTGGTCCACACAGCAGCTGACCCCTGTAGGCGTGTCCTTTAGGTTAAACCTTTTCAGCATACTTTCCTCCTCCGGGCTGGGACCCAAACGGAATTCATCACAAGGAACACAGAGCTCCTCCCTTTCTAATATGGCTGCCATCTGCTCCCCGACTTTTGGTTTGTGGGTGTGGTGATTTAGGTTATAGTTCAAAGTTGTATACAGGCAAGTAACGACAATAATGAGGATAACGAATCCTATAATGGAGACAACTGTAATGGCCAACAGCCAAACCCGAAGCTTGGCTATGGTGGCCTGAAGGGCGTGACACTCAAAATCTTTATTGGTAGGTTTGGCACTAGCTGTCACCCCGTTGTAAATGTTGTTATTACCATTATTACTGATGGCGTTGCTGCTACTGCAGCCACTGTTACTGACGGTGTTGTTCACCTTCAGAAAAGGCTCGTTGCTGTCAACGTTGGGGTCGTACTGCGACATGATTTTCGAAGTGACGAACTGGAGTCAGTGAGATGGGGAAATAACGTATGCAATGACTGCAGAATGTCTGTGAATATTAAGTAGATCACTTTGGTAAACTGATTATGAGTGATGCTCTTCTCAGCTGTTCAAACTATCTTTCAAACCGTCATGTCTCTGTCGTCTTCAGCTATTTGACAAACGATGAATAGCTTGATAAGCACGTACACTGACAAATGATGACGAGTGTTAATTTTTCTTCTGCTATAAGACTGCAAACCAAATAATATGCTGGTTCACTAATGGCATATACAGTAGTCTAATTTAGCAACAGGATATCAGTCGCATGTCGCCGCTGATGACGTATTTTCTCACTGGATTGTTAGGAGCTTACGACGTTCATCAAGACTGCATCTGTCAGTGAAAAGAAACAGGAATATTATAATGTGTCATCATCATCATCATCATCACAGAATGTCAAACTTGATTAACAATAATCCTATACATTTAATATTTGTATTTGGCGGCGGCCTCTACTGGATAAATTAAACAGAAAAACATGAACGGCTTTACTAGAATTGCTGTATTCTATGGTGGTCGTAGCGGTGCCATATGTGTATGTGTGTGTGTATGAGAGAGAAAGAGAAGGAAACATACGAAGGGACAAATAAGAGGCGGTAAATATCTTAATGCTGGGGTTCCGCAGGAATAAAGAAATATATTCCAAGCGCTCCGCGGGGGAGAGGGGAGGTGGTTAGTGAAGGGGGAAAATAGGGAGGGGGAAGGTAAAGAAAAGTGGATCTAAATATCTAAAATATTTAGCAGATACTATTTTCTTACCCATCAGAACGACGGCGTCTCTCCAGGCATGATGTATATTATTACAAACATGACCTACCCAAACACTCACAATTTTCACAATAAAAATATAGGCCTCTTATTTTTAAAAAAATCGTCTCTTTAAAATGAGCCTTACCTATATTTTAACACACCGATATATATACGACATGCTAAATAACAGTTCGACAAATAAGAAATCTTTATGAAAATGTAAAAGTTAAAACAATAACGGGAGCAAACACACTTTTAAATGTATTTACCAGAACATCAGGAAGACACACATCACGTAAAGTTATGTATGCGTTTCTGTCTTAGCTTCCAGTAGATTATATATTAAAGATGTACACGCACATAGTGGGTAGACTGCGTAAGAAAATATAAGAGGAAGTCAATATATGGTCCAAGCTGGCTTCAGGCAAGGGAGAAGATCAAGAGATCATATATTCAATATAAGATTAATAATAGAGAAATGTAGAGAGTTTAATGTGAATCTATATTTATCTTTTATAGACTACTCAAAGGCATTTGATTGTGTACAACACCAGAAAATGTGGGAAATAATGGGAAAAATGGGATTTCCAACACATTTGATACAATTAACATCAATGCTGTATCTACACCAACAAAGCAGCAGTAAGAATACATGGTGAAACAACAACTTTGTTTGACATAAAACAAGGGGTCCGTCAGGGGTGCATATTGTCGACTTACTTATTTAACTTGTATACTGAAAATATAATGAGGAATGTTAGAGAAGATGTAGACAAAGAATATTACTATGCCATAACAATTGGAGGTTATGAAATACCACAGATTAGATATGCTGATGACACAGTATTACTGTCCACAACACAAAAACGAATGGAAAAACTAATTTTGTCAGTCTGTAAGAATAGTGAAGAGCAAAACTAAATTGGTGACAACTGACAAAACAAACAAGGCAGCTGATATATGTATCATTGTGGAAAAACTGAAAGAAGTGGAGAGTTTTGAATATCTTGAATCACTGCTAACTAATAATGGCGATACAATGAGGGAAATTAAAAGGAGGACATCTATTGCTCTTCAGAAAGTAAAACAACTAAAGAATCTGTGGCGAGGAACAGATAGAACTACAAAAATAAGATTTTTAAGGGCATGCATCTTTCCCATCGCAACATATGCCTGTGATACCTGGACACTTAACAAAACTGCTGAGAAACATATAAATGGCTTTGAATGCAAATGCTACAGAAGAGTTCTTCAAATATCATCAACACAAAAAAAAACCAAATATATCCATACTACAAGAACTTAATACTGAAGAAGGTTGGTTAGTAAAGATAATTAAACAGAGAAAACTTAAATATTTTGGACGCATTAAACGTCATGATAACCTAGAGAAAACCGTCTTGGAAAGGGTAAATAATGGGAAAAAGAAAGAGGGGAAGACCAAGGCGAAGACGGCTGCAAGAAATCGTTGATGATCTGCAAACAGATGCATCCGCAGCAGGCCATCTTGCTCATAACCGAGAGGCCTACAGGAGTGCTGTTAGGGAGGCAAAGTTCCGCAAGGGACATGCAAATGAATGAATGAACACGCACTTTTACACAACTGTTTTGGACAGTTTTTAAATCTTTCTCTTACTTCTTCTTACAACGATTCATGTGAGTACGTTCTTATTAATATATCTGTGGGGTATTTTTTTAACGTATAAATCTCTCATGACCTGCTAACGTTGTATATCACGCAGGCCACGCACCAAAAAAACTTGTATCGAACTCATCGACGGTACCGTGTTCTTTTTTCAGCAAAAGCAAATCAACAAACTCGGAAGGGTGTAGGGGAGTGGGGAGGAGAAAAGAGAGAGAGAGAGAGAGAGAGAGAATTTAAATATCCTTGTGAAAAATATTCTGCTTGCATGTAAACGAATTATTGAATAATACTCTTGCGCTAGATTGATTTTTTTTTCTTTTTACGCTGAGAAGTTCAGTTTTTTCACACGCTTCTGCCAATATGCACTGTCAAAGATCCAACCTTGCTAATGGATAGTCCCTTGTGCCCTACAGCGTTTCGACATCATATTTATGTGACTAAATACAGACAAACCCGCTTTGAGCACTTATAATAGATGTTACAGCAAGATAAGATGAAACCAGGGCAAAGGAACACAAATAGGACAACACAGGTTAGTGCTGGTTTAAAGTAGGAAGATGTCAGCTGTTGCTGAACTCGCCTAGCACTGTTTCTTTCTAAACAGTTTCATTTTATGACGGATTCTGCCATTAGTAAATCTGGATGACACGGTGACAATGTTAGTGTTGCACGGTTTCTTCTTCTCTGCACCTGCGAGTTTCCAGTTTTTCTGACATTACACCACATAACAAAGACAAGCTGTACTAAAACTGCCACAACTACTTTGTGATCACTGCTTTCTCTAACATATTCAATATTAAAAATTACCATTATCTTGAGGAAAAAAATCCCTGGTCTGTAGTTGGATTGTGATATCTACGACTTTCGGTCCACCATATTAGACTTCTGCTTGGCTTGTCTGTCTTTAAGACTCAAACGACAAGACTGGCCAACTAGCAACAAGGGCCTCATGAAAATGCTCAAATCGGACTTTTACAAGGTCCGGCATAAAGCATAGCTAGATTTAACTGACGCATTGCGCAAAAATCGAATAAATGTGAAAAAAAACATCATGTCACAGATGCAGCAGACAAACGGTAACTTTTAACAATGGCTGCTTGGCAAACACAACATCGCGTAATCACCGTTAAAACATATTTTTAAAGTGGAGAATCATCTATTACTGTACAACGAAAGTTTCGTCGCCATTTCGAGTTGCATCCCCGTGATAATGTTCCCGATTGGAAAACAATTCTGAGGTGGGTCCAAAAAATTTAAGGAAACCGCTAATTGCCTTAATAACAAGTCTACTGGTCGTCCAAGAACTCAACAGACACCTGAATGAATTCAAGAAGCCCACAACGCATTTTTTCGTAGTCCTCGGCGATCAGGTGTTAGACACGCTTTGGCACTTGGTATGTCGGATCTCTCGCTACGTCAACATCATTCATAATCATCTGCATTTCCACCCTTACAAGTTGCAAGCTGTGCAGCAATTTGGATAAATTAACAGACTTGACTTTGCTACCGATTTTCTAGCACGCATTGAAGAAAATCCGAATTTGCTCAATAACCTCACAATGTCTGATGAAGCACATTCGGAGTTGTCAGAAAGTGTGAACAAGCAGAATTTCAGATACTAGTCAGCTGAAAATCCACAATTACTGCATGAGGACAACCACTCCTTAGTGATTGAGTAACAGTGTGGCGTGGCCTTGCATCATTCGGCGTCACTGACCCATACTTTTTTGAAGACGAAGACGGGCATCCTCTTACTGTTAGCGATCATTATGTGCAGATGCTACCTGAATATATCATTCCAGAGTTTGCCAATAGAAATAAGTGACTAATATGGTTTCAACCAAAGATGGGGCAACGGTCCACACAGCCCGTCAGTCCATGGCCATGTTGCGACAACCATTTCCCGATCATTTCCAGATATGAGGATATTCCTTGACCGTCAAGGTCACTGGATTTAAAGACCACAGACTTCTATTTGTGGGGGTACCTCAAGAACACGGTCTGTGCTAGTCGACCACAGTCAATTTCAGACCTAAAGGATCGAATCCGACACTGCATTCAAACCCTTTGAACAGTTAAAATGGCGTTATGCAGGAATTTTCCAGACGCCTGGATGAATATATCAAATGTAATGGCGGGTATCTAACCGATGTAATTTTAAAAACTAAATATAACTGTAAGTAATAATAAAAATTACCCACTTTTCTGAGTTTCATTTCACTTTTTTTTTTAACCAAAAACGTGTATGCCGTTTAATTTATTTTCCATTTTTAAAATCGAGGTATGCTTTATGCCGGATCCTGCACAAATCCATTAAACAACAAATCGAGGAACAGACGCAAAGTGATTTCCTCCAAAACATCTACCACACACGACTCACTGTATTACATGTAGCCAAGGGCAGTGGATGCAGATACCAACGAAATGCTAGATCACGTGCAATACACAACCAACACAACATTGGAGTAATTTCTCTAAACACATTGAAGGACATCCTTATGTCAAAGGCCGAACATGTATGGGCATGCCCCGGGTGTAAGGTGTCTACTCCAAGGACCAGCAATAGAACTAGGCCCTTTATTTAACAGTTACTGTGTTCGCCTTTCTATCCCGATCCCTATTCACTCATACAGGCTACTGTATGTTATCAGCGGCACCACTGAGATATAAAATAAGGGTCTTGGCCAGCTATGGTTCACCAAGTCCGACGTAAGCAGTCAGCTATGGTTCACCAAGTCCGACGTAAGCAGTCAGCTATGGTTCACCAAGTCCGACGTAAGCAGTCAGCTATGGTTCACCAAGTCCGACGTAAGCAGTCAGCTATGGTTCACCAAGTCCGACGTAAGCAGTCAGCTATGGTTCACCAAGTCCGACGTAAGCAGTCAGCTATGGTTCACCAAGTCCGACGTAAGCAGTCAGCTATGGTTCACCAAGTCCGACGTAAGCAGTCAGCTATGGGTCACTGACCGCTACCTCATTCAGCTTCGATAGTGAGACTTGGGCACTACCTCTTGGTAAAAATTTAACACACTTGCGGGCAGAGCGCGTCGCTATACAACAGACAGTAATAATTTATTAAACACACGATAATGGCGCAAGTGACAGCTTTAATGTAGGAACCGGGACGATGGGTTGTTGAGGTCGCAACTGGCTACGCACACAGAGCACAAACGTTAGTATGCAAGTTTACAAAAGCGCATTGATTGACCATTTGTGCCTGCATTTGTCGCACTTAAGAAAAGGGCTGGATTGCTCCTCGGCTGATGGAGTTGTTGCCCTGAAAATAGAATTATTAATTATAATCATCAAATCGATACAACAGCAGAGAAGAAAAAAAATGACTTGCGCTTGTATTTTGAAAAAGAAGTTCTGGGAAAAAAAAAACAAACAAACAAAAATACTTCACAATAAATGGAGATTAGGATTTTTTTTGGTTAACATCGATATTCATGATGTTCCAGCCTAGAATATATCATTTCATCAAGATATTTCGATAAATGTCGTTAAAATTAAGTTAGAGAACGATTGCTGACAAGCAGGATTTACCAAATCAGCATTCATTTCTCCCAGCAAAACAAAGCGTGAGATCAGCTCATAGTAATAGCTTTAGCTTATCAAGAAGTTGGATATAAGAAGAGCGTATTAAGTCCATCAAATAACACACACATACACACACACACACACATATATATATATATCACAAAGTTCCGAGACTGAATTTTTTTGGACTAAATCAGTAGACTTCCCGGCTTCTTGGCCTAGTCTCCTTCAAAGTAATCTCCTCGTGATTGTACACACTTATTTCAGAGGCCCTGACATTTACTGAAGCACCTCTGGAAGCCTCTTTGTGAGATAAACGTTTATTTGAATATCTTCAGCTTCATCGAACCAGCGACCTTTCAATGTTTTCTTCAGATGTAGAAACAAGAAGTCGCAGGGCAAGGTTATGTGAGTATGGAAGTTGTGGAGCAACGGAATGTGGTGTTTCATCAAAAATTCACGTTTTGACAGACGTGTGCGGGGGTATTGTCATGATGAAGGATCCAATTACCGGTACGCCATTTCTCAGGACGACGTCTGCGCAGAGCGACGCAGTGATGTTGTTGGGCTGATATGTAGAATTCTTTATTCACTGTCTGCCCTCTAGGGACATATTCATGCTGAATTTGTCCATCAGTGTCGAAGAACGCAATCAACATGGTCTTGTTGGACTTCAACTGCCGCGTCTTCTTCGGTAGAGGAAATGATGACGTTCTCCAACTGGGATGACATTAGCTTTGTATATATAAAGAAAAGTCCTATCATGGCATAGAGGAATTTAGGAATATTGTGTTAGCGTTTATATTTTTCTCGATCTGACAGCACTATTGAGTGCATGTGGCCAACACCACGACTGGCCGCTTTACATTACCAGCTTCAAAAGAAGTCTGGTACACATGCCTATAGCTAGATGTCTCTGGCGTCTCCGGGGGAGAGACGAGGGCATTGAGCACTTCGCCACTCATGTGACCACACTGTGTTATGAAAGGAATCATTTAGGCGAACAATGGCAATAAAATTTCGCACTAAAAATAGAGATGTATGCTGCCAGATAGACAGCCTAAGTGGGTATTGTTCAGTATTCAAACTAGATAGCAGTGATAATTGGAAAACGGAGAACCGGATGATATGTACCAGATAAATTTCGAGAGTTATTAGAGAAGAAGTATATAAATGAAGCACCCGAGTGTGTTAATCACTATGTGAATGTACACAATTATGTCTGCTTAAATATCCTCGCTCTTTGCCTCGTCAAGCAGGTTTCGCTACGTCACGCTATCACTTCTGCTAGCAACGACTGGTCGCGAATCTGGGACAAAAAAAAATTAGACATGGGGGGCGGTTCCTGAAAGTCTGCTTGATTTATCCATACAACGAAGATATGTATACGGCGCTACATTCAGCAATCTGCACGTCATCCCTCACTTTTTGTATCAACATCATAATCGTTATGCGATCAAGTTTCTCTTGAACAGATTTCAAACTGCGTACAGTTTTCTTCAATTCACTTCACTTTTTTTCCTTAAAGAAAATTACTTTTGTAATGACTATAGTGTATTTTTGTCCCAATGTCAGATTAGTGGAAATTAGTAAAGAAAGTTGATGTCCTCTTTTTTCTTTAATACAAGAGACAGCAAAATGGAACAACTTGACCATCTGTTCATGGAACCATTACAAATCTGTATGATAATTCTCTGACTTGGACTTCGATGTATTATTATTATTATTATTTAAACAACTACTGGTCTCTCATGGAGAAGGTCGGGGGTTCGAATCCGGCCGGAGGCGCCCCAGTCACCCAACTGTAGAAATGGGTACCCGACTTCTTCTGGAGTTGGGAAAGGAAAGGCGGCCAGGTGTGATACTGACCACATCACCCTCTAGTGTGCTGACAGGTCAAGGAAAATATGGGCACTAACACTATATCCCTATGTGCTTCTAAAAGGCACGAGAGGATTACCTTTACCTTTAGCCTTTTTTTTTTACTGTTCGACTACGGTCCTACTCCCTCATAAACCGCCTCCGAATTCCATGTATTATTTCTCCCTACTACGGCTGCTCTATGTTTCTACTACCCGACTCCCATTCATAAATGGTACATTTCTAAGATTTCATTCAAAATTGCTCCCTATTCCACAGCTGTGCATTCTACTATAGAGAACTGAAAACCAGTATTCAAAATCACTATTGGCAGCGATGGACAAAATAAAAAACGCTGATATTTGCCATTTTGCTTTTCATGGTCTTATCTCCTGTTTCAGTGTTTCCCGTACTGTGTGTGGTGGCAGTCTGGTGTGCTGCAAGACAGTCAGTGGTGTGCCGCCATATTCTGACACTGAAATAGAACTATTTTCCTTTAAATTAAAACGCACTTTTGATTACTTATACACTTATGCTTATATAAAAACTTTCGCCAGTCAAATATTCATGTGACATAAAATAACAGCGTGCTCTTCCAATATTCCTCCATAAAGATATAAGATATGTGCCTTCAAAAAGGCTCACATTTTACAGGGAAAACAAGATACTTCTGTAAGAAATTGAAATCATTTCTCAAATGTTCGATTCTGTCATGTTCACTATAAAACCATATATTATAACAGAATTTGAACATATGCAAGATATAAAGTACTATAAATTTACAATTACATAAGAGTCCAAATTTAAGAATGGTCATTCGTCCACTTACGGCCGCATTTGGGACTGATCATCTGGCCATAAGTCGATTTGGATGTATGTCAGTCGTTATAAGGGAGATCAGATACTACGTACAGTTCAATACTATAACATGTTACAGGATGAACATACATGTTACCATAACTTTAAAATACTAACAGAATGCAAATTAGCACAGTAACTATGTGGATATTAATCACAAAATAGGAAGCACAACTCACTAATATAAAGAATCATACTGTAATAACTTATCAGCCACACACAGAAATGTGTATATGCGTACTGTATACACACCCTTTATGTATACATAATCTGTACTGACCAAATGATGATGCAGTGTTTTTGTGTTCATCCTCTCTTGTCTTGTGGTGAATCTGTATTATATGTAGAGTAGCAAATGTTCATAAAATAATCACAGCATGAATTAAACAATAAACACTTCCAAGCTTTCCTGTGGAACCTCGGCCGCAAGTTGGCACATAGCTTGCACGGGTATGATGAGGCACACATTTGTACTGTCGAGTGTGTCGATGTCTCTAAACGTTTGAGAACCACTGGCCTACTGTACAGAAACACCCACTGATTCGCAAGGTGATATTTTACTTGGATATATTTTCAACACATAATATAAACTTCCTTTCTTCAATTAATAAAATATATTTATTAGAACACAAAAGATATGACAGCTTTACACAGGGAAAATAACAAGTCCCCTCCACAATTTTCTCTAATTACAATAATACGCTAATAAAAACAGTGATAAAAAAAAGCAGGCCTGTCTGTGTTTATGTCACCATAAGATTTAGATCTTCCTTGTGCAGCACGAGCTAAACTCATTGGACTAGCGATGTTTTGACGGAGATCTTGGTCATCCTTGTTCCCTGTTTAGACTTTGACTTATAAGCGTCATTAGGATAACAGTGTATGGCGCAGCAAAGGAAACTGTTACTCCCATACTGTTCTACGGTGCAGAAAATTTGAGGATAAGAAAGTGTAGATTTGAGTGGCGACGTGGTTAGTGCACTGGTCTCTCATGGCGAAGGTCGGGGGGTTCGACTCCGGCCGCGGGCACCCCAATCACCTAGCTGTAGAAATGGGTACCCGACTTCTTCTAGAGTTGGGGAAGGAAAGGTGACCAGGCGTGATACTGACCATATCACCCTCTAGTGTGCTGACAGGTCAAAGAAAATATGGGCACTAACACCATAACCCTATGTGCCTCTAAGGCATGACAGGATTACCTTTACCTTTTTTTTTAACCTAGTGTTCCGTGGACAGAGATTAAAACCGAGAAACAAAAAAAATCAAGTGATATTTAACAAGGAAATAATGAAAAATATAAAAACCAGTCAGTTGCAATATTTCGATCACATATTATTCTCCTTCTTCTTCTGCATTCGAGATTGTTGGTCACATCAGATCCTGATCTCTGTCGACATGGCAAAAGCTCGCAGTCCCAAGCTTGTGTCCTCCGGCCATGTTTCACGCCTCATGTGCGCATATCAAAAGGCATAATACACAAACAGAAACCTAGGAAAAGTATAAAGAGGATGACAAAGACACGATTGGGTACATAAAATATCAAAAGATGGACGGAATTCAGTTTGGTCGAGTAATCCGTCAAAATAAGAAAAAGAACAAATTGGACAACCATTACAGCAAAAGCCTCCCTAGAGGGACAGCACAAAATGACGACATACAAGCAGCGGCTCTTCTAATTTCACTACGCATTTTGAAAGCAGCCGCTGTGTTCTCGGGGTTAGACGTTCGTCTGGTGTGCTCGAGTCTGCGGGTACGAATCCCAACACAAGTGGCAGAGATTTTTTTTTCCTCTTGTAATTCCACCAGAAATAAATCTCCCCCGGTCTCTAGTTGGTGGGAACGAACCTCCATGTACATTACTGAATCAGGTTAAAAATTATTTAGCAGTTGAAAATTGCAAAAGTGAGAGAGAGAGAGAGATCGAGAGAGGGAGAGAGAAATCCGCGGAATATGCCTCGATAACATTCTATGAAATCTGCTAAAGAAACTGACGCGGACGCTTGGAGTGTCTATGCTGCCTGCGACACCAGTTCTTTAGTGGTAACTGAAACGGCGGTGGGGTGAGGGTGGAAAAAGGGGGGGGGGGGGAGAAGAAGAGAAAATATATGGGCAGTGTCTCCAATAGGAGTTTTGTAGAAAAAAAATGCTGTTCTCATTTGTTAAAATATGGAAGTCTTCTGGACCCCCGGATCAATGCACCTGCAGGACTCCCCTCTGGCTGGGGCCTGGATATGGCAATGACCTGACTGTGATAAAGCCATTATCCAAACATCGAACGAACGAGAGAAAGAAAGCTGCAGCTTTCAAACAGGCTCCCGTGCTATCGGATGAATAGATGATTTCTATGTCTTTTTCTGTAGCAGTATGGGAGACAATTGGGTGTTTTTTTTTCTCCGCACAAAGAGGGCATTTCTCGCCTTATGAGTCTTTATTTCACCGTCTGGGCAAGGGTCGAGGTCCTTCCAGAAGGTCACATGGTTTGCGAATCCCATGACGGGGGATAGTGGGAAAAAAGCTGAGTGATTTAGTCTTGTTTTGGATGTGTACCTGAGTGGATGATTTTCGTGATGTCTCTGTTGAGAAAAATGGACGTTTATATATTTTCTGGAGTTTTGCAAGTATGAATGGACTCGCCATGTGGCAGAGCAAACCGGCCGGCGGTCAGATTATCATCACCATCTGCATTATCATCCATTCCATCAATAAACCCTCATATCAAGTGTTACGCAGGACTGGCTTGACTTCTGTATCAGTGTGTTGCTAACCTTAGGTTTGAAAGAGCCTGGAAGTGAAGAATGGCTGGAGACAGTGATTAACTAATCCAGAACGTGAAGCTGATGGCTGGAGACAGTGATTAACTAATCCAGAACGTGAAGCTGATGGCTGAGGTCAGTGAATAACTAATCCAGTAACACTCAGCAAACACGGCTTCAAGATAATGTACAAATCAGAACCATCGTGCGCATCAAGGCACAACACCGCCTTCACGAATGCTCCAGTAACACAGTAAAGACAAAGGCACATCTACTTCTTCGTTTCTTGACCGATGTAAGGATTCTTTCCGTGCGCACACTAAGCGCCGTCGGCCAGGGCGAGACATGGATGTAATGCTGACCAGGGCGAGACGTGGATGTAATGCTGACCAATCTCTCCATATTTTAATTACAAGAACAGAACAGCGAATTATATCATCTTGTCATTACACTCGCTTTTTTTTCCTCTTCAAAGTAAAAAACAAACGAGTGTAGACGCAGGTCAGAATGACAGTGTTTCGTCGTCAAATAAAGAGAAACATACACTCAGAAACAACAGTGGTTAAACTTGCACGACAGGGCTGTTGGTTCCAACGCTTCTGAACTGATACATCTGCCTTTGTACCTAAGACGGTGTTCTTGATCTCGGGTTATGACGACAAGAAGCAGTTTTGTATTCCACTTCCTAGTCCATATTAAAGTTTAGTCAGTGCCTGTAATGAGTGCTCCTCGGTGCATCCAAGGCGATGCGTATCACCTCAACTTCCAACTACTCATCAGAATGTTGAGACTCTTCATGAAGCAACTCAACCACGTGAATTTCAGTTTTAGCCACTTACGATTTAGTAGCCTTCTTGAAACACGCAACACTCGGTTCCACTCGGTGCTAGTGTTTTATTATGTTGATACTGATGAACTTTCCATTTCTGCTATATTCAATACTGACATATGCCACTTCCTGCAAAAGGTCATCGATCTGGCCAGTGTTTTTAAGTCGTTTCTCCCAAGGAATCAATTGCCGCAAAGTTCGTCACCAGCTCTGCCTTTACAGAGAAGTAATCCGCCGTGATCTGGAAACGACGGAAATGAAAATTCCCGCATGTGCATAAGAGAAGAAAGAATAAAACTGTAATAAATTAAATGATCAGTTGGACAACAAGATTACCACCCCTCTCCTCCAATCTGCCCTTCCCTTTTTGGCAAATTGGATTCGTTCGGCCAATAGCAGTGAAGAAAAAAATATATGGACAGTCCTGGGCATAAAAATGCAGTCATGCGCGACTTGATGGACGTGTTAAAACATTATCTTCTGTGATACATTTGTGCAGTGACGAATTTGAATCCTGCATGTTCCGCCATCCCGAAAGTGTAGGGTTCCATTTCTGGTCACGCCACTGTGGAAACTTACTGATGTCTTCTCGTTCTTGCCACCACGCATTAGGTGATGTACTTAGCGAAATGGACGTAGCGAGAATTACATATGATTAGTATACAGTGCTTTACTGTCAACATACAGACATGCTTTAAAGCATAAAAATAAACCGGACTCACATTATAATGTGTACACTAACTTTCAAACATATAGTACTGTGTTACATAAGAAATGTATCATCATCATTATCATCAGGTGCCGTGCCGACTGGCGTTGGCTATTATGCTTCTCCAGAGTACACGATCCTTCATGCAGGCCATCAGCTCATTTGGTGATCTCCTCTCACACCATCCCGTCAGACTGTCCAGTATCATTTCTCTTGGTCTTCCTCTTGATCTTCTTCCTTCTATTTTTCCTGTTGTTATAATATTTTCTATGCCCCCAATTCTCATTGCATGTCCTATGAAAGTACATTGTCTCTCTCTTATCTTTTTGACAAGGTTTTTTTGTCTCTCCAGCTCTTCTCATACATTCTTCATTAGTTATTTTTGCTGTCCAGGGGATTCGCAACATTCTTCTAATAAACACATTTCTGCTGCTTCCAATGATTTTTTTGTGCAGACCTGCCTACTGTCCATGATTCACTTCCATATAACAAGATAGGTTCAATATAGCATTTTAGGACCCGTTTTCTAACATTCATTGATAAGGATGTGTTGGTTAATATGTTTCTCATTCTCTGAAATGCAGTCTTTGCTTGGCCTATTCTGTTCCTAATTTCTGTTCTGAAGAAATGTATACTCTAAAAATATTTGCATTTTTGCTTTAAGAAGTTCTACTGTGTAATCACCTTCCCTGAAAATGATGCTGGCTTGATGTGCTGCTGGTCCTTGAAGATTCTACTACTACTATTATTACTACCACCACTACTACTACTAATAATAATAATAATAATACCACCACCACTACCGCTACCACAGTTGACAGTTTATACATAATACGACATAAAATAAAATAAGTACTTATTTTAATCACTATCTCGGAATAACTGAGCTTCAAGACACCAACAAGACACCAACAAGACATCAACGAACTATTGTGGTTCATCATAAAGGTTCATACTACCTGCACTCGCATTCTTGAAATCTACGCCCGTTTTCGTCTAAAAAGTGTTATTTTTACCTCGTAAATGAACTCAAAACATGAAATATCATTCTCCACACTACATTTACGTGTTTAAAAAAAGCCCCATGACAGGATCCATTTCCTCAAACTCATTTACAGCCCTATTCAGTGACGCGAAGACAATTATTAAACCTTTTACTGTAAATTTTTTTTCCACTAAATCAGTCTCTTTTTCCTGTTCCGTGTCGTTGTGTGGCAGCAAGATATACTTCTTTAGCTTGTTCCCTTCTGCTGCCCGTTGGTCCTTGCATTTAACTAATTCTTCCTCGTTCATAAGCTCTTCGGGGAGTCCTTCCATGTCCTTCTCATCAATTTCCAGCTGTAGAGTGAGGGTGGTGGGGGTGGGGGCTGCGCGAAGACGCTGTCCGATCTGGCAGTCACATAGTTGACATTTAGCGTCAGAGTTAACCAACCAGTGCCAACCAAGACCCTGTCCCACCTCTCAGCTGATTCCTTCGGTAACAGGCCTAGGCTGCTAAAAGGGACAGCTATAGTCCCTACGGCGGTGAAGTCAGTTAACGAAGCACTGCACATAATCTGCTCCCAATCCGACAAGATGCTGTGCCCCAACAGTTTCACAGCACCGGCTGCAAAGAATAACAGCTCGCAGTTCCAGGGAGACTGAAGAAAAACAGTGAAGGACAACTGTACAATTCTCCTGCTCACTTGGCTGACTTCTTGGACCTTGTCGTAAAGCTTGAAGGCATTTAGATAATGATTTCAGTATTTGCCTCCAAATGCCATTCAAGCAATTCTTTGTCACATCGTCCCAAGCGACGGCGATGTTTCTGACGGCATCTAAGATGCTATACTCCTTTCAGAATTGTCTAAGGGCTTTTTTGCCAATGTGTTCTTCTGTTGCTTCGATGGCTTGGTCGAAGGTATTAAGCCTTCAAAGCTGCTTTTACAACTCGATCCACTGGGTGAATAAAAGAAGTGAAGTTTGGAAGCAAAAACACCACTTTAACCTTCTCGTTCAGATCAGCGATATGAGCTGAATGGGCAGGAGCGGTGTCCTAAAGTCAGAAAAATCTTTCTCAGGCTGTATACTAGAACCTCGGTGATAAAGCAACTGACGAAGATATCAGAGATAGCGCTCATCATCCACGATTCTTACTATTACGGTAATGGAAAGGAAGCATGTGATTTTAATGTTTTTTTTTAATAAGCAAGGGCTCTCACTGTGATAAATAATCACTGGTTTTGGCTTTAATTTGTAACCAGCAAAAATTATGCCACCAAATAGCCTGATCGCACGATCTCTGCGTGCCCTGAAGCCAGCCCTGGCCTTCACCTCTTTACAGATGAAGGCATCCACTTCTAGTTGGTGGCTGTCTCATCCATTTTAAACATTTTGTTCAGGCAAGTAATTTCCGTCGATACCAATCTTGTTTAGGATTTCAATAAATTCCCCGACTGCCGTGACATCTATGCCTGTTGCCTGGCCACTAACTTTTAATATTATGCAAGATATAACTTTGCTTGAAGCCAACGAAGCAGCCATTGCGTGCCACGTGATCACTGTTGACTTAAGAGACGCAGATCCTTGATCAAAACAGATAGTCGGATATTCCACCTTAAGACTGTGCAGGTTGTGGAATGTGCAACTACATATTCACGAGCCAGCACGTTGTTGTTGTTGTTGTTGTTGTTGTTGTTGTTGTTGTTGTTGTTGTTGTTGTTGACAAGCATGAACTATTTTCAATTTCGTTTGCAAGTCACAAGACGAGCCCTTCCTCTTGAGGGCAGAATGAGATTTGGATGCGGGACGTCTTGTAGCCAAGATGGATGGCAAATTTGACGACAAAAATCACGGTATATCTAATACATCAGTTATGTTAACTGTAAGAACTAAGGCTGCCAGCTACCGCGTTGTTTCCGCAACGAGTTAGATATTTTAGAAGAATTGATGATGTCGCTAATAGTCGTTAAGCGGGACGTCGGAAAGCGAATACACAGCGATATCCGAAGCTGATCAGATAGACGGTGCAAGAAGAAATGAACTTACTCTTCCTATGTCAGTGGCGTTGATTTCTCTTGGTATTAGATGATACATTTTATTTAAATGCAAGTCTTTTCTTTCTTTCTTTCACAAGAATAAATGAATAAACTAGGCGCCAAGGCAGCGCTCACTGTTAACAGTAAGAAAAACAAAAAAGATAACTAAACGCATCCGACTGTGAGTTGTCATTTTATGGTTATTTCTCTTTCACCATAAAGTGCTGTGCGTGAAACCCACGACAATATTATGAATGGCGATGACAGTAAAGAACAAATGTGAGACTATATATACACTGCAAAGGAATATATATCATAAAAACCCTATTGTGGTTTTGATTGCCGCTACTTCTGTAATAAAAGATCTGTTTGGGTATGTGTATGACTTTTTTGGTACATGCAAGGAGAGAATGAGCTTTCCAGCAAATAAACTTCACACTCGGCACCAGGTAAGTAATTATTTTACCCTGCGCCTGCCACTGCCCAAAAATAATCAAGAGATTAACATACACAAATAACGGTTCCCGTAACAAAGTTCTTATTCAAGATGGTGCACAAGAGAAGACGGGAACGGAACGTACATCCGTATGTTTCACTGAATGTGATTGTATTCACACATTCTTCTGAGGGAATGACATTTGATTTATTTCCAGCGGAATATTGTTTAATGAGATTCGTTACATTTCCATTCCAGAACGCCGTGACCCGACCTGAGCGTCATGTGACCGTTCCAAGGAAGCATAAATCTCTGGAAGTTTTTTAAACAATCTGATAGGAGCCATATTAAGGCGTATTACTTCAGGCAAATGTGATCAAAGACAAGAATTCGTTTCTCTCTCTCTCTCTCTCTCTCCCCATCTCTTCAGTTTTCTCTCCATCCACCTCCTCCTCCTCCTCCTCCTCCTCTCTCTACACCTCTTTCACACAAACACTTCATCAAAATTATTTGTTTTTTGTTTCTTTCGTCTGCACCGATATTCTCATTATATCTCCTCCTCTCTCTCTCTCTCTCTCTCTCTCTCTCTCTCTCTCCTCGACATTTCGTTCTCCATCAACATCCATTTTCATTGAAATTTCTATCTCTGTGCATCGCTACTTCATCAATACATTTTGGAGAAACAAAAAGAATCTCGATCCATCACTATTTGCATTTCCTGTTAATTCTAGCCCTTCCTACGTATCCTCCCCTGCCCTGTCTCTGCCTGCCTGTCTATAACTGAAGATAAGTGTATGATGTGGCCATTCTTTCATTTGAACATCAATCTCCCCCTGGTAAACGCTGACGCAGTTGGATTGCCTGAGGACACGACAGAAAAAGTTCTTTAACATTTTAATACAACACGATGTCTTTTCGTTTCGTTTTAAGATAGTGCTTCTCAAAGCCTTTTTTTTTTTTTTGGCCATGGACCTCCTCCTTCCACGATGGAGAAAAGCTCCGGAACTCTCATTAGATATAAAGAAATAAATAGAACCCAGGCGATAGTAAGGTTATTTTTTTTTTCTTTAAATAGGGTAAATCCGTTTACTGGTCACTGGGAACGGCGATAGATAAAGGGGCATGTGGTAAAGGAAATAAAATACAGGTTGGCTAATAATGACAAAAGAATGAGAAACTTGTTCGGTAAATCAGAAACAACGGTTGCGAGTGTACTTATGTGTACGTGGGAGTATCATGTATGTCTTAGAGAGAGAGAGAGAGAGAGAGAGAGAGAGAGAGAGAGAGAGAGAGACTGAATGACTGACTGGCTCAACTTTATTTAGAAAGGATGAAGAATTGGGCACGCTGGCCCGTCTGACATTCTGCCTTTTGTCTCTCATCATTCACTCTTCCCAATCATTCATTTTAAAAACATACGGAACAGGAATGAATTATAAAATAAAACAAGTATCCTCTTATCTTTATTTGTCATATATTCACAAAACTGGACGAACTAACACATGATTAACCTAATACAACAGTCACACATGGGCGGATGGACGGACGGATTAGGTACTTAGGCACGTTTAATATTATATCCTTTATAATTCAACATTAAACTGCCACAAGCATGAACTATCAGTCTGGTACTAGATGAACCTAACAAAAATACATACAAATATAATTATACAAACTCTTACATTCATCTCTTAATCACATATTCAACAACAGGAATTTCTTCCACAATTCTTGTACATATACTTTCATCAATATGAAAACTAATAATTGTGCATATAATAGCACACTCAAACGTTCGTTACAGTATAATGTTTTGTAGTGCGTTTGCTTCGTTACAGAACATTAGACGCTTGCCCTAAGACTACAATTACGAGAGATTTGCAATTTTAAGAAGGCATATAATAGACATTAAGAACATACTGATACAGTTTGAGACTGTAAGTGCCAATATCACTCATAAGTGTCAGACAGTAAGGTAGGGTATTCCACAAGTGTGCAGCAGAATAAGCAAAGCTTTTCTAATACAGGTCAAGTCTTGGTTTTTGGCAGGAGACGGTTATTTAAACGTTGGCCATGTACAGAGTTAGATCTAACCAGTGGCCACAAACAGGGTGGAGCATTCTATGACAGACTTCTTAAAATCCTGTCTATTTTTGAGTGGCAGAATGCTGAGCTGTCTGTTACTTATCAGCCTTATGCGCTTATCACTTAAAAAATGCATTGTTCATTTGTATGGTGAATAAAGCTGTAATGTTGTCTTTTGTTTGTGTGATCTGCAGTTTGTCTTATAATGAGCATAGATTTAGTTTTTGTTAGTATGTGTCAGCACTCCACTGTTGTTGCTCCATTTGATCAGCTTATTTATTTCAGTTTGAAAAACTAATTCTACTTTAATGCAGTCTGCCACTGGTGAAAACTGCAATCTTGGGCAAACAGATCAAGCGACGAATGTTTCAGATAGAGCAAATAACAGAGGACCTAGGTCAGATCTTTGTGGCACACCAACATCAACTGTACTCGAATTTGACATGGGGTTTCTAAAGCATACAACCTGCTATCCTGAGAGAGTGAGAGAGAGATGGGAGGGGGAGAGAGTGAGAGAGAAAGAGTGAGAGAGAAAGAGAGGGAGAGAAGGGAGAGGGAGAGAGGGAAAGGGATAGGGAAATAAAGAGGGGAGAGCGAGGAAGGGAGAGAAGGGGAGGGAGAGGAAGGGAGAAAACCAACTTTATTTTCAAATGGTTTTCACGCAGGCCGGTCTGTCTATCTGCTCTTCACCTCACAATTTTCACTCTAACGCAGTCATTCAAAATCCATATAGTATTAGTTTTATATAATTATTTAAAAAACAAATATTAATCAAAACAATATTAAAATTAATGAATCACTAAACAAGAACGAGAGGAGACCAAGGTTCATGCACTGAAAATAATAAGAGCCCCCGGCCCCCAGTGATCTATATCGTCCATCTCATGATACCAGGGTCTGACTACCCTATAGTCGTGATCTCTCTGCTGTCACTTTATGACCCTGTATTACACAGACCAAACACAAATGATACGCCCATTTCTTTCAGATAACATAACGTGCCGGCGCAATTATAAACGACTGTCACATGAAACAATAAATCAATATTTGCAGATTTCTCTCTTCTTGAAGCTGGGCCCCTTGCCTTTCTGGAATCCTAGGTTTAAGCCTGGTCAGCATAATGACTAATTCGCCACTGAAAAAGGGGGGGGGGGTGTCAACAAACTCCTAGTACGTGCACTACTATATTGTTATCAATTTCCTGTTAAAACACACAATAATTTATTAATATTGCATTACTGGATATGAAATGGATTTTAAACTGTGACCTCTGAAAAAGACGTCACAGAAAGAATGGGAAAAGACCAACAAAAAAAAAAAAAATTTCAAATTGCGGTCTACAAAAACTGTTCAAATTGTCTATAAATAACAATCATGCATGATATATTATAAACAGACTATCAACTATGCAGAAAATGTAATGTAAATATCACACATTTCACAGACTAATACAGTTACGTACTGTGTCAATTCCGTTTTCAATGAGATTTCCCAATGATAAATGCTGCGGCGAAAAACGTTCAACACCACTAAATGAGAGTCACAAGTGTGAAAACAAAATACGATTCTCACGTCTCTCTTGTGATTCATCACCAACTCATCATTACATATGATCGGAACATTTATCATACATTACTTAAACAACACGCACCCATCTATCAAATGCCAAGCTGCGACAGCAGATGAAAGGTGCGAAGCTGAAGAATGTATGGACAGTCTGACAGCCTCGCGAAACAAAAGGACGTGGAAGGGGATTAACTACGGAGAAAGGACTCGTTATGTGTTATGACTCGTCGTGAAATACGACCCTCAAAACATGTAAGAAAAATATTTGTATAAATGCTTATCTAAAGGCGCAGCAGTAAACGGGGCTTAGTCTTCTTAAACACCAATGGCCCATGATGTTAAAACAACAACACGCTTCTATTTTCGTGTCCTTATGATCTATGATTTCGACAAAGAAGTTCCCTTATCGGGAAATGTTGATTTTAAAATACAGTAAAATTTTCCAAAAATATGTCAACCACTTACTTTTTTCTCCTCTGCTCTCTTTTACTCCGTATCTCTCACGCTGTATTCACTGTCTCGTTCAATAATTAGTGTATAAGTATACAACTATACACGAAGCACTGCAGTAACATCTACAAGTCACATCTACTTACAAGTTACAGCTAAGTGTCCTATTCATTTTATTTCCTTTTTTTTAAAACACAGCATTCATTTTAATCTATACTTTATCTCATCTCTCTATTTCTTCGTTCTGTATGTTTTTGTATGATTAAGGTCACGCCGAAACGTCACAACTTTGTATTCGTTAAATAATAAAGCTGTTCCTACTTTTTTCCTAGTTTATACCATTACTGTCTCACTGAGCGACTGCCTAGATCACAATGAACCACCTATTTAATTCTTTTTTTAATTAACAAGCTTCACCTTCTTTCCTGCTCTTCATGAGGCAAACCCAAAGACCTGACCTGTGGACATCTCTAACGGGAGGGAGTTGTGAACTTGAGCGGTCAGGCAGGCACACGCGCCGAACCACTATCCTGTAGAGGAAACGAGTTCGTCCCTACTTCTTTGTATCTCACCTCCTTTTCTATGTGGTGTCATGGCATACCCTCCTTGATAGATTTTTAACTTTTCTCCATGCTGTTACAATGGTCATCAGTAATAAATTATTTTTAAAAAAAACCTGCGTCTGATAAGGGATAAGTTTCCGCGAGCTGATATTGTAACCATGAATTTGATTACATGAAATGAACAGGTCGCTTTGTTAATATCATCATTCTTTCCAACAAGACAAATGCTAATTTTGTAGCAATGTTAATTTTTTTTTTTTTTTGGTATTCTACTATTTCAAATACAGGATCACTTTCGTCTGCTGTTTCATATTTTAATAGCTCTTAAAAGTCTATGCTACGCGCTTTTGTTAGAAGCAGCCAGTCTAGTTACGATTCAAATAGAAAAGACCAAAGAATTCCTTTATAGACCGCAAACAAACCATACCGCAGGAAACAAACATCGAACAGAAACAACAATAATTATAATCCTGACTGCAAACACTGCAGAAAATGAGGAGGAAATAACTGAATTTTTCCTATTAATGAGCTGAAAATTCATTAAACTTTCATTATGAAAACATGCCAAATGTGTCACAACAAGAATTTTGTAAAGTGGTCTCATACTATCACCCCCCCCCCCTACCCCTTTTACCACACTGGTTAGCACTTGTTTTTATCCACTGGCCCCGCCCCAACCCCCACTCCTTTGAAGCCATCCGGGCCTACACTTGGAAAAGAGGAAACCGTCCGTGTCCTGCAGAGAGACAGAGGCTGTACTACTAATTGGGGGCCTGTGTCACAATAATGCTAGCAAATCTCACTCACAGTTCTAAACTGTTAACAAATCTGTCTCGCACATCAAAACTACTTATAAGTCTCTAACTACTTATATCCTTATACAAGTTTCCGAACACGGCCAATTTTTTTTTTCGGTACAGCATCAGTACACCTTGAACTGCCAAGCTCTCAAACACAAGAATCTATCAAAACCACCCAGCATTACTACTCTTTGTTTTCTCTGAGATTTGTGGTTCTAATCTCGTCATGCGAGAGACAGAGATAGAGAGAGAGAGAGAGAGAGAGAGAGAGAGAGAGAGAGACGTGTATTCCTCGCATACACCAGATTGCCGAGATAATAACATGAAGGAGCACTGGACGATTCAGGAACCGAATGGAAGGGAATGATTCTGTTAGATCAGAGGGAAATGTCTGTCAAAGAACGCAAGAGAAATCCGACAGATCTTGATGTAACCCAAATAGGATTAGTCGATTCTTGCTTCGTTTCATTTTCTGGTTTTACTCCTATTTCTCTCTTTCGTGCACGTATTCTCCTGCTATCTAATGCTACATGGAATGATATTGTTTTATCATAAAACTTATCCCAAATAAACCCACCAGAATAACTGAAACATCATCCACACCATTAGGTCACATATAAGTAGTTCATCCAGAAAACAGAATGTAAAGTCACTCACACATCACTGAGTGATCACTATCCGGTCTGTTGCACTTGGACACGAAATGGATTTTAAAGTTATCAAAACCAAACACACTCGCAATTAAATTTAGAAGTTTCACAAATTCAACTTAGGATCATTTCTGAAAGAGTTGCAAGCAGCACCTGTAGATCATGTGTACCAACTAACTGATCCCAATAAGGCCCTGGAATAATGGATAAAGATCTTTCGGAATATATTTGACAAACATGTTTCCATTAAGCAGGTGAAAGTTAAACATAAAGTGAAGTCCCCCTGGATAACACCTGAGATATTGTAAGTCATGAGGGAAAGGGATCAGACCCACAAAAAAAAAAAAACAGGAATTCACTAGCTACAGATTACTTTGAAACTGAGTTCAATATTTAATTAGGCAAGAGAAGAAAAAATTCTTTGAGAAACTAGTTCAGAACAAATCTAACCAAACTCATCAGACAAAAAGTTCCCTAATATGCAAAAATTAAACACTTTCATGAGACAGATACTAGCAAAATATACTACATATCACAAATACAAACACACTTGGTCTACTGCTCCACAATCTGGGAGGGTGCTCCATATCAAACATGAAAAGACTTTACTCACTCCAAAACCGAGGTGTAAAGCTTATAGACAACAAACATGCAAACATATTATAAATAAGGGCAAACATCTTGAATTTCTACACCTCAAGAAGAGATTTCTATTCAACAAGGCCAGGTTAATTCATAAATTTCTGTCACACAATGCTCCACCCTATTTCTGGTCATTGTTCACATCCAACCCAAAACACAGTCAACACTTAAGCAATTGTATTCTCCCAAAATCAAGGCTTGACATGTTTAAAAAAAAGCTTCTCTTACTCAGCTGCCAACCTTTGAAATACCCTATCAACTCATGTAAAACTTATAAGTAATACTTGCTCTTATAACTTCAAACTTTGTTAATATCTGTTTGAGGTGGACTATATTCCTTTCTAATATGTATTTGCATTTGTGCATACTTTATATGCATTTATGAATAGATGTAGGTATGTATATATGTGCTTATATATGTATATGTGTATGTGTATACATATATATACTGGTATGTACGTGTGTGTATATATATATGTCTGTACATATATGTGTGTTTGTGCACGTCTTTATCTGTATATATATACATATGTGTGTATGCACATGGCTACGTGTATACATGTGAATGTATGTGTGTATATGTACATGTGTGGAAGTGTTTGTATATATGTGGTTTACATGTGTGTGAATATATGCATCTGTATGTATTAGCTTTATGAAAAGTATAGGTGAATGTACTATCAAATTATAACTATATATATAATATATATATATATATGTATATATGAACATTTGTGTGTATATATATGTATGTATGTTAGAGAATCACGCTGGAACGCCTGCAGCAATTTCAACGAAATTTGGCACACATATGACTTACAGTCTGGAAACTGCACTGTGTGCGTTAGATCATCTCTATGACTTCTAAGGGGACCTGGGTGGTTGGGGTGGGATCGAAACCGAACGATGCAAACAATACCCCCACTAAATGACAGGAAGTAACTCCCATGATATTTATGCCTGCTGTGGATTGTCGGCCGCGACGGACAAAGGTCAGCGCACACAAATCCATGACGTTATATCTGCTGAGATCCCGAACCATTGGCACTGATAACGAGAAACATGATACAGGGAGCAGATTTCTGATTCACGAAAGATACCCTACTGTTGTTCAGCTCAGCTTCATACCCTACTGTTGTTCAGCTCAGCTTCATACCCTACTGTTGTTCAGCTCAGCTTCATACCCTACTGTTGTTCAGCTCAGCTTCATACCCTACTGCTGTTCACCTCAGCTTCATACCCTACTGCTGTTCACCTCAGCTTCATACCCTACTGTTGTTCACCTCAGCTTCATACCCTACTGTTGTTCACCTCAGCTTCATACCCTACTGTTGTTCACCTCAGCTTCATACCCTACTGTTGTTCACCTCAGCTTCATACCCTACTGTTGTTCACCTCAGCTTCAATTCAGAAAATGGTCAGAGTGTTTATTTCACACCAGAGAACGCCCATACAGTGACTGATCAGCTATCAACCACATGGGGATGGGGGCCTAGGGGTGGAGGTGGGATCTTCTAGTAGGTTGTGGATATAACTGCGGTCTTGGACTCATGATGTTCGAGAAACTTCCAGCACCTACCCGAATCTTAGATGATCATATATAAGGTAAGCTAATTCGGCAAGTCTTCCAGTTTATCATCTGTCAGGGAATATGACAGTATCATGTCGCTCTTTTAACTGATGGTCTCTTTTTTTTTTAATTATATTTGTAAAAATAAATTTTAACTTTGTTTTCTCCTTATGTTTATTTTAGGTTTTTATTTTATTCTATAGCAGATTGCATTGCTCTGTTACAGTGAGCCATTTTCATATTTTTACAAATTAGCTTTTCAAATTAGGGAGAGAGAGGGACAGAGGGGGAGACAGAGAGAGAGAGAGGTAGGGAAACAGATAAAGACGAGGAGAGAGGGAGGAAAAGAGAGAGAAGAAGAAGAGAGAGGAGGGAGGGAGAGAGGTAGGGAAACAGATAGAGAAGGAGGGAGAGAGGGAGGAAAGAGAGGAAGAGAGACAGAGAGGGACAGGTAGATATGAAATCACTATGTTTCTCCCATGGACAACTTTACGTTGCCTGCTCAAGGGAGAGACAGAGGGAGATTGACTGATTGATTGATTGATCTTTATTTTAAAATGTTAAGAATTAGGCACGCAGGCCCGTCTGACATTCTGCCCTTGGGTGAGAGATGGAGAGAGAGATAAGAGAGGGAGAGAGATAGGGGCAGAGAGAGAGAGAGGGAGCAACTTTATGTTGCGTGGTCAAAGGTGGGTTCACCCAAGAATTTATTTATTCTTGCTCCTGAGATGAAACTAAAAATGTTGTTTATAATTAAACCGTCTAGACTCTGTAGAACTATCTAGATTGCTGTGGAAATGAATTGTAGAACCGTCTAGAAGATCGTAGATTTGAAAAGACCTCTGTACAATCTTCTATAAGGCTGTGTAAGAAATAGAAAGTTGTAGAACCGCCTGGAAGGTTGTGGAAATGAATAGAACTTTCGTGATTTGGATAAATAAATACCCGGACAACGTCGGGTACTCAGCTAGTTAGCTTAATGTAATGTATGGCTAGATTGTCTATTATACTGCTGTTCCAAAAAATTACTTTATAATGAATATGAGAATGTAATTAAGTTTATTTCATGTAGTTAGTTACATAGAGCAGAACGTGGGGTGTATGGATAGAAAGGATTTATTACTTATTTACTTATTGGTTTGTTTTTTTTTTTTGCTTTTTCGTGCACATTATGTTCAATACCAAATGCTGAATATCTGTGACTGAAGGAAAGTTGTATGATGAAGGGCAGAATGGTAGACAGGGCTGCGTGACCAATTCTTAACCCTTTGAAAATAAAGTCTCTCTCTCTCTCTCTCTCTCTCTCTCTCTCTCTCTCTCTCACTCGTGTGTGTGTTTGTTTTCTAAAGGTCATAGTGTTAACATTTTCGGTATTTATTTCTTCATTCCTTGGAATATGTTTCCTGCGAAATATCTGCATTTCTACCTGAATTTCTTCCATATTCTACACCACTTCTCTTTAAGCCTTTTTTCCCATGTGTGTTTTTTCCTATTAAAAACAGAAGTCAGTTAAAGAGCATACACCGATTTCCCAGTCAGCTTGGGAGCTATGGGTGGGAGAGGGTGCGTAAAGAGAGGGCCGTCACTAGTGCTGTGGGGTTCGAGGCAAAAGTAGATTGGGGGCCCTTTTCTAATTTTTACGAGATTATCAGGTAGCCCGAATGCCTATTGTATGAAAATAAAAATAATAATTAAAACAAAAGACAGGCAGGCAAACAGAGATGTTTCATCTAATATGAATCAATGATGCTTTTATTATTATTATTATTATTATTTATTATTATTATTATTATTATCTAAACTGAATGTATGAAATAAAATCATTACATTCAAAATTTTTTTTGCTTAAATGAGTGAACAAGTATTCGACTTCTTTAAATCTGTAGATTCATTTAAATAAAATAATGTAATGTAGCGTTCTTCACAAAAACAAAAACAAAATGACGCAATAAAAAGTATGTAACTTTTACTGCTACAGCTCCAAGTAAATGAAAACTCATTTATTCATTTGCATGTCCCTTGCTGAACTTTGCCTCCCTAACAGCACTCCTGTAGGCCTCTCGGTTGTGAACAAGATGGCCTGCTGCTGATACATCCATTTGCATATTATCAACGAAGTCTTGCAGCCATCTTCGCCTTGGTCTTCCTCTCTTTCTTTTTCCCATTATGTACCCTTCCAAGACGGTTTTATCTAGATTATCACGACGTTTAATGTGTCAAAATATTTAAGTTTTCTCTCTTTAATCCTCTTTACTAGCCAGCCTTCTTAAATATGAAGTTCTTGTAGTATGGATATATTTGTTCTTTTTGTGTCCATGATATTTGAAGAACTCTTCTGTAGCATTTACATTCAAAGGCACTTATGTGTTTCTCAGCTGTTTTGTTAAATGTCCAGGTATCACAGGCATATGTTGCGATGGGAAAGATGCACGCCTTTAAAAATATGATTTTTGTAGTTCTATCTGTTCCTCTCCACAGATTCTTTAGTTGTTTTACTTTCTGAAGAGCGATAGATGTCCTCCTTTTAATTTCCCTCATTGTATCTCCATTATTAGTTAGTAGTGATCCAAGATATTCAAAACTCTCCACTCCTTCCAGTTTTTCCTCATTGATAATTATATCAGCTGCTTTGTTTGTTTTGTCAGTTGTCATCAATTTAGTTTTCTTCGAAATTAAGATAAAGCACCTTTCCTAATTTCATGACTGCAAACTCAGAAAAAAAACCCATCAAAAATTGTGAAAAGAACCTGATGTGTTCACCAAGGATAACCTTTTCTTAACTTCAACCCACTGACTCAAGTTAACAATAGGTTCTTTTGATGTTCGGTTTTTGAAGAAAAATGTACTCTGAAATTTCAGAACCAAAAACGTGTTTTACTAATGGAGCACTCCATAATATCTCTCAATACATGATACAAACTGTGACATCCACATGAACACAAGAAACAGAACAAATGTATCTTGAATTTATTCTCAAAAGCTGTTCTTGAATATCTTTTTTTTTTTATTTTTAATGTCCCTTCATGTTAGCACAATTGTTATGTTCTGGCAATCATTAACATTTGGATCAAGTTCACCATGCACAGATGACATTTTCTCTGTTACTCCTTATCTAGTCTGATCCTTCACTTAGAGATCTGAAGATACATCTACATGATGTAATGCAAGAAACAAATGACAACTATGGCTAAGACCTGATGTGTAATCAAAAATAGCGGGAAAATATTGGAAACTTTTAATTTCTTATAATTATTTTATCCTGTGCTTTGATAATATAAGCTCTGTTTTGGATCCACAACCCCAAAACTGGTTAAGGTAAAGAGTAAAATCCCCGTTTCCATGTCATTAAAGCGTATTGGGATATGCTTTTAGGCTCGTATTTCCAAGACCATCGGCACATGAAAGTATGATATGGTCAGTTTCACGCCTGGCCGCATTTATCTTCCCAGATTTCTCTGATACCAATTTTTACAGACTGTGGAATCTGGAGCTTTTCACTGATAAATAAACAAAAACGACGACCTCGCTTAATTCTTAGGACATACTTTTGGGGGGGGGGGTTATTGGATCAAATTTAACTACCACTTCGGTTAGTCCAAGAAAGATGCTTTTATCTTCTTCACTGAGCTTTGCGTTGCTGATTTATTTTCCGTTACATATAGCACTACTGTTGCCACTCTCCACTCAGTGTTGAAAAAAATGGAAGTCATGGCCATAGCGAGAGAATAAATCCAAACAAAAATCTTCCTAGACAACTAGCCCTCAAAACAAGTAAAATATTTCAAATACCTAGGTAGCATAATATCATCCTCAGGGACGACTGACGCTGAAATTGAGAACAGATGCAATAAAGCAAATCAGGTCAGTAGATAAAGGACTCTTTACTGAAAAACAAATACATCACAACTGAACAAAAAAGGCATTGTACAACACAATTTTCCGACCAACTCTATGCTATCAATGTCAAAACATGGATACTAACAGCCAAGAACAAAAGAAAAATCATCACGACAGAAATGAGACGTTTAAGGAGAGTACTAAATATGACAATAAAAGATCAAATAGAAATGACACCATCAGGGCAAAGGTTAGAATAACACCAGTATTAAGTTATATCCAGAAAGAGCAAGTCAAATGGTTGGGCCACGCTACACGGTTACCACCAGATAGTAAATCACAGAAAACATTCATACTAAGATTTGTAGGTAACAGAAAGAGGCAGTCCACGCAGGAGATGGACCCAAAAAAATGACAGAAGCATTAAATATCCCGTTATATGAAGCAAATCTTCGAGCCCTCCAAAGACGTCTATTTGTCCCCCCAACACCGAGATGTATATGAAGAAGGAGACAAGACAACTGTGCCACTCTTATCAAAACAGAAGTGCAATGTTTCAGGCAAGGAAGTACCGATCAAAATGTTACCTTGTTTTATCTTCAGCTGTTTCAGTTTTTAGCTTGTTATGTTTACAAAGGATAACCTTTTCTTAACTGTTATGTTTACAAAGGATAACCTTTTCTTAACTTCAACTCACTGTCTCAAGTTAACAACAGGTTCTTTTGATGTTTCGAGGGATCTCAAATTGTTAGGTGCTTTCAATTGTTGCAGTCTTTTGTTACTAATCTACCATTTGCTTTCTTGCCGTATGATTTGCAGCATAAATAGAAAGCGGCATCCAACTGTTTCCTTCAAATTTTTCTCTAATGGTTAGAATCCTTATACAGTAACTTTCTGAGAAAAGATTATTATTATTATTATTATTATTATTATTATTATTATTTGAAAAGATAAGTCTTTCTTAATATATATCATATAGTTTGGAGTGTATACAAAGGAAGCAGTTTACCACAAAAAAGAGCGCAAGACATTAATCATTTCCAGAGTGGAAGACATTAAATGTTTTTTTTTTCTCCTTCGAAACGAGATAAAACCGGAAGAAAGTAACAAGCACGCTACTGATAAGTAATTACATCGGACATATACACTGAAGTTACATCAATGAAATGGAAGTGGAACCTCGTTTAACTGTTAAAATAAAGGATGGTCTTTGAGTTAGGAATGAAAAAGCGAGATTATAAAACTCTTTGAGGGCAAAAAAGTGAGTGAGAGAAACGGGTGCAATCGCAAGAATACAACGCGGAACTTCAGAAAGATTATATTACAAAAAAGAGGTACGATGACATACAGCAAAACTTATTTTTCAAAACAAAAAGGGTAAAGTGTTAGATAAAATTAAAAGATATGGGATGCCATAAAATCTCTCGATGAAAGATATAAACTGAGACGACGATAACGAAACAGGAAGTGCTTAAAAGAGAAACATTTTGTGATATGGAATATAAAGATATACCTGGGTGATAAATCATGGATAAAAGGAGCAATAATATGAAAGGAGATGCGCAGACGCCTGCTAAAAAAAAAGGATTTAAATAATCAAATAAATAAGATGGTGACTGATTTGTGCTGTCTGAATGCATTTAAAATATGAAGAATGAAAAATATAAATGCTGAAACAGATCTATAGCGATACGTAAAGACAGTGCAAATAGAAGATAAGATAGACCTGGTGTCAGATGTATCTTTGTTCTTCATTACTGTTTGTCAAGCAATGCCAAACACTGAAGTCTTTGTGCGAGCGTAAAAATATTCTTACCTCAACCCAACCAGTTAAGAAACAAACATTAATATAAATACATCTGCAAAAACATTATTTCTGTTTCAATAAGATCTCTCTCTCTCTCTCTCTCTCTCACACACACACACACTCTCTCTCTCTCTCTCTCTCTCTCTCTCTCTCTCTCTCTCTCTCTCACACACACACACACTCTCTCTCTCTCTCTCTCTCTCTCTCTCTCTCTCTCTCTCTCTCTTAAATTTCTGTCTCTCAAATTCCTATTCCTAGTTCTCCATAACTTCCTTATTCAGCTTTTCCTTTCTCCTGCTGCGTGTGTCCACCCTCTTGTCTGTCTCGCTGTTCTATCGAGTACAGATATATAAGAAAAACATTTAAGTATGTTGAAAGCTCACAGAAACATGTTCCTCCTAAACACCGCCACATTCTGTATACATTAGCACAGTGGTTCCGCCACATTCTGTATACCCTAGCACAGTGGTTCTCTACTGGTGGTATGTAAATTACAAATAGTCTGTTGCTCCGTTATCGATTTAGTATTACCTGTCATCCACGAAATAGAAACAACTACGTTTTTGTGACACTGCGATATTATATATAAGATGGTGGTCCAGAACTTATATGTAGTTCCCAGAGTGGTACTTTGATGTATAAAATGTTGGGAACCACTGCTCTACACAGAAGAAACACGAAGCGAGAGAAGAGCCACTGGAGATCACCCCATAAATAAATCGATTTTGAAAAGGTCCAAACATTACGAGATTCGTGCTGTAGCATAAAGAGTCACTGGTACTCTATCCGCGGTTTTCTAAACGTCAACTCCCTTGATGCTAATACACGGCTTGTTAATATGTGACTTTATTCTGAAGCGAAAGTTCAATGGTTCCCAATCTGTAGTCCAAAGACTCATGGGGGATCCGCGTAGGGTCGAATGAGGTTCTCCAGATTAAGTCTGGATCATGTAAATTATTAGATGCATGTGAAGATGTTTAACTAATACCAAATAATATCAAAGGAAGAGATGGAATAAGAAAATATGGGAAAAATTAGTATAACTTTTCAATTCTCTTTTCTCAGTCTATTGTGCTTCCGATATGTTTACAATACCCGAGTTTCTCAACCTTTTTTAAGCCCTTCTCCATTAACCCCTTTTTTCAATCTGCAGTCCTTCTCCAACTCATTGCTACAGAAAGGCGCCACTTGCGTTATTTACGTCTCTCAGTAGAAATTTCCTATGCTACCTTCAGGGCCGAATGTCTCCCGTTGAGAAACCTTGCATTATAAAGATGTCTGACTTTGCACTAGAATTCCCAATGTCTTTTTTTTTCTTCCACTACCTTTCTGGCAACCTTTATCTTAAACGACTATCTCGAACTAATAAAATTGGGAAAATGTAGTTCCAGGCTAAGCGGATCAGACAGATTCATTTCTGGTGTCATATGTCAAGTGTCACATGCCACTGTGAACGCATACAACTGGTGTTCTTGGTCCAGCTCGCGAACCTGCCATGTGGCCAGTGCAGATTTCGGTTACATTTTGGTTTACAGGTTCACAGCTGCTTCCTGGGTGAAACAGAAGTCTTTGGTTCTCGAAGAGTACAAGGGCGTTAGATGCCCACTAATAAGAGAACAACGCAGGTGTCTTGTTATTTCTCCCTGGAAGGTAGACCTGAAAACAAACATTTTATTGGGGGTGGGGGTGGGGAGAGAGAGAGACCGTGAATTTAAATGTACTTTCGAGCGCATGAGTAGTGATGTGGTCCTTCATAGCGGAGACTGATGTTGCGAATCCAGCTGGAGCCGACCCAGCTACCTGGCTTGTTCTGAAGCTGGTGAAGGAAAAGCGATAAGACTAATGTTGACCAAATAACCCTGTAGCGATGAAGGACAATACGGGAACTAATACCATATCTCAAAAGATGGTCTTACATCATGTAAAATATGAGAGCACAGTTTTGTATGATCAGACCTCGAAAAATTCGTAAACAAAGCACTTTAATGAGACGTGAGAGAAAGAAAAATACCCGGGACTCAAACCACGGACTCCAGTAGGACAAGCAGTCGTCAAGCAATGAGAAAACACCGTACTAACGAACTACGCTATCTTATCTTATATCTTATATCCTTCCCGTGCCGTTAAACGTCACATAGGGCTCGTAAAGTAGTTCGCCAATTTTTCCTGTCTTCGCCGAGGCTTTCAACTTCATCAAAGGATTTTATGCCTGTTAACTTGAATCTATATTTTAATGTGAATCTATATTTATCCTTTATGGACTACTCAAAGGCATTTGATTGTGTACAACACCAGAAACTTTGGGAAATAATGGAAAAAATGGGATTTCCAACACATTTGATACAATTAACATCACTGCTGTATCTAGACCAACAAGAAGCTGTAAGAATAAATGGTGAAACAACAAGTTGGTTTGACATAAAACAAGGGGTCCGTCAGGGGTGCATATTGTCACCCTACTTATTTAACCTGTATACTGAAAATATAATGAGAAATGTTAGAGAAGATGTAGACAAAGAATATTACGATGCCATAACAATTGGAGGTTATGAAATACTAGAGATTAGATATGCTGATGACACAGTGTTAGTGTCCACAACACAAAAAGGAATGGAAAAACTAATTATGTCAGTCCGTAAGAACAGCGAAGAGCAGAACCTCTATCTTAATGCGAAGAAAACTAAAATGATGACAACTGACAAAACACACAAGGAAGCTGACATATTTATAAATGAGGAAAAATTGGAAGAAGTGGAGAGTTTTGAATATCTTGGATTACTACTAACTAATAATGGAGATACAATGAGGGAAATTAAAAGGAGGACATCTATCGCTCTTCAGAAAGTAAAACAAATAAAGAATCTGTGGAGAGGAACAGACAGAACTACAAAAATCATATTTTTAAGGGCATACATCTTTCCCATCGCAACATATGCCTGTGATACCTGGACACTTAACAAAACAGCAGAGAAACACATAAATGCCTTTGAGTGTAAATGCTACAGAAGAGTTCTCCAAATATCGTGGACACAAAAAAGAACAAATATATCTGTACTACAAGAGCTTAATATTGAAGAAGGCTGGCTAGTAAAGAGGATTAAAGAGAGAAAACTTAAATATTTTGGACACATTAAACGTCATGATAATTTAGAGAAGACCGTATTGGAAGGATACATAATGGGAAAAAGAAAAGAAGGAAGACCAAAAAGAAGATGGCTGCAAGACATCGTTGACGATCTGCAAATGGATGCAGTAGCAGCAGGTCATCTTGTTCACAACCGAGAGGCCTACAGGAGTGCTGTTTGGGAGGCAAGTTCCGCAGGGGACATGCAAATGAATGAATGAATGAATAATTTGGCCTCTCTTAACAATGTCCTCTTCAGAGTTTCACGCGGTCTGCCTCTTTTTCTTTGGCCTGTTGTGTTTCACTTGATAGCTTGTTTTGGGATTCTCTGATCATTTCTTCTCATCAAGTGACCAACATATATCTAGCTATCTAGCACCTCCTAAAAAGCTGCGACAGTGTAGTTCGTTAGTACGCTGCTCTCTCGTGGCTAGACGGCTGCTCGTCGTACCGGAGTCTGTGGTTCGAACCCCAGGTCATTTTCTTGTGATTTTTCTTTCTATCACATCTCACTAAAGTGCTTTGTCTATGTTCTTTTCTAGGTCTAATGCTACAAAACTGTGTTCTCTTACTTTACCGTAAAAAAACCTCATTGTTTCCTATTTATAAAAAAAAAAGAAATTGCTCGTACCGCATGATATAGGTACATATTTCACTTTAGAAGAAATGTGGTGTTATCTGGACGAACTAACTTTGTACAAACGTTTTTTTAAAAAATGGCTTTCCAGCATCAAAGGCTGTCAAGCATGGGCCAGGCAAGATGATGCGGACACAAAATCTGGTGGCAGTGATGCATGTTCATGCGCTCTGTTATCTATGTATTATGTCTCGTCACTACAGTCCTCTCCTAGCTGTAGATCTGTGCTACATATCAGTTTAACATCCTGCAATGACCTAATGTTCCTTTCTTTAAATTATTCTCTATCCAGTCACAAAAGTATTTTAATGAGATCTAAGCAATATCAGTGGTGCTTTTAACTTTCATTTTCACAATTATTTGACAAATTAACCATGACTACGCTTGTCATAGAAAATATACAATCTACAGTTCGGATTAAACCTGAATTTTCCTGATATTAGCCTGGGCCATTACATAATTAGGACAAGAAATCTGCAGTAAACCTAGCCAACGGAATGATCAAATCTCCCCTTAGGCACATACATCTTAACTCCCTTCTACGGTCTGATATCAAATCTGCTTGTAGTCATGATTAAGATTCACTGCAAGGTTTTTATTTAACCTGCAAGGTACATTTTCCAAATTATGTAATGCAGTATGTGTGTTAATCAAGCACATTGCAAGATTACATCACCAACAATAACGTTTTTCTTGCATTACTTTTTTCTGATTTCTTTATTTCCATTTTTATGTTCGTTACCTTCATGTTTTTCAACATATACTATGTGCGTTATGTTTATATTCATCTTTCTTTTTTTTTTTTTGAAGGTGTAGTGGACTCTAGTGGACTGTGTAAGGGCAGCGACAACCACACTCTAATGGGCTGCGTAGGGACAGTGACAACCACACTCCAGTGGACTGTGTAGGGACAGCGGCAACCACACTCTAGTTGGCTGTGTAGGGACAGCGGCAATCACTCTAGTGGGCTGCGTAAGGACAGCTACAACCACACTCTAGTGGGCTGCATAGCGACAGCGACAACCACAACTTCACTGAAACTTCCACAGGCTTAGGCGAGATTTCCTCTCACATGATGGTTTTTTTTTCTGTTTCGACATTTACCCCTACCTCAAACATCCCTGAGTAAACACTTACCACTGTCTCCAACATCCCTGTGTAAACACTTACCACTACCTCAAACATCCCTGTGTAAACACTTACCACTACCTCAAACATCCCTGTGTAAACACTTACCACTACCTCAAACATCCCTGAGTAAACACTTACCACTGTCTCCAACATCCCTGTGTAAACACTTACCACTACCTCAAACATCCCTGAGTAAACACTTACCACTGTCTCCAACATCCCTGTGTAAACACTTACCACTACCTCAAACATCCCTGTGTAAACACTTACCACTGCCTCAAACATCCCTGTGTAAACACTTACCACTGCCTCAAACATCCCTGTGTAAAAACTTACCACTGCCTCAAAAATCCCTGTGTAACTGTCTCCCCCCACCCCAACACTTTCCCGTGATGAAGCCTCTTGGAGTTTGAAACGGGTCTATCTAAATACTTCCATAGTAAAAGATAATGTTCAATATATATTTCTATGGTAAAGGTAAAAGTCAAAATTCCCGTTTCCATGCCATTAAGGCACTCTGGGGAATATGGTGTTAGGCCCATATTTTCCATGACCTTAGGCACATGAAAGTGTGATATATATTTATATGGCATCATTTTAAAATGTTTATGTGAATTACTGTGGTTTTTCGGATGCTCTAAATTCTGTTTAATGGTGGTGCATTAAAATTTCGAAATTACCGAATTTTTTTGACACATCACTGGTCAGTGAAATTAAACACACGTTATTCACTATTAATTACGACGTCTTCAGAAAAATGCTATAACAGACTTTTATGGTTCCACAAAAAAAACTATCATCACATTTTCATACTACTTTAATCGCACTTTATGATTACTGTCTTCATTATAACTTTGCCTGTTCATTTCACTTGGATGCTACTATATGTATATTATAGAAGAGCAACAGTCCATCAACTAATATTTGTATTTAGTTCGTATTTTATCCATCCACTTCTTATTTTAACTTTTTCTTTCAAATAAATCTCACAAAAACTCGCAGTTAACACACTAATGTATCTTGTCTAGACGCCTGGATACAAAATGTTCCAACAATGCATAGAAATCAGAACAAATATAACGAAAACCTAACAACGTCTTCGGAGTGAAGTTCGGTATTAACAGCAGCATTAAAAGCACTTTCGGTGAATCGATGTTCTCCACTGAATGTTACACTTCATTAGTGTTACTCTGTTGGCGAAGAAGCGAATCAGGAGCTTGGAAAATATCTCACATATTTGAGGAAGGAGTCGACTCTCCTTCTTCCAATATGCTTAGAACCTTGGTCAAGACATTATTGTATCTGTAGGTATAGACATACTTTTTTTCGTTTCCGTATACACAAACTTACTTTCTGCAAATAGTCACTTATTTCTGTTTTGCAAAACATATATAAATTTATTATGCTTTTATTGTTGTTCTGCACATGAATTTATTTCCTTTATTGGATATAAGGACTTGTATCTTCGCAAAAGAGAAAAATGTTTTAGTTTTTTAACAAATGCCTGACTGTGATGTTTTAGTGGCGATATCTTTATTACTTTGTTAAACATAAATATATTTCCTTTAAAAAGGGGTGAAGATGTCTGTCCGATGAGACAATGAGCGACCCATAGCTGATATGCCAGCGTCAGGGTTAGCGAACCATAGCTCACCAAGACCCTTTCTCACCTCTCCGTGGTACCCTCAGCAACAGGCCTAGCGTGGCTAACCAGGCTGAGATCGCCGTAGTCCACCATGGTAGTGGAATCTGCTAAAGCTTTTTAGCTGTATTCCGGGACTGAAAAACTAGCTGTCATAACCCGCTCCCACGCCGATACAATGCTGTGCCTCAACACCTCTACAACATCAGCTGCAAAGAACAGCAGCTCGCAGTTACAGGGAGTTCATACAAGTGAAAGTACAATACAAGAATTCCCTTAAACCTGTTCTTTTCATCTGCAGGAAACTCTCTATCGTAGAGAGCGGAACAACAACACAACTCCTTCGGATCATCAGAGGAAGTACCCCCCCCCCCTCAGACAAGTGTTTCGGCTCTATTAAACTCCTGACACTCTAAGGGGGGTGGGTCCCTCTGGGTCATGACTCCCAGAGGTCTTGTGAGTTGTTGCTTTTTTTTCCCGGTCCCGGGATTGAACCCATGATCTTCCAGTTGCCACTGCACTTTTACAGTGCGTCTTTAGCGATTTAGCTACGGAGGACTGGTATTGGTTGTGGCAAATGAAATTACTTATGTTCCCAATGCTTGTTTCGCATACTCCACAGCCAGCATGAGGCCTTTTCTGTTGTTTCTGAAAGGCCTCTCAATGCCCTTGCTCTTGCTTGTCCCTTTATGCCCAGTTGCTTACATAGGTCATATGCTGATGTTGCTACGAATCCTCTTGCTCCCACTTCTACAGCTATCACTTTTGCCCTGATTCCTGCCCCCTGCCTCAGTTGCTTGACCAGATCATTGTACTTCTCCAATCTGAATAAATGCTGTTCCTCTATTCTAGTTTCGTATGGGACCGTAAGCTCGATCATTATTAAATGTATACGATCTTCTATTTTGCAATTATAAACGTGATTCCTTTCATTTATGAATGCATAAACGTTATCTGTCTCTGAATAAAAAACTAAAATGTTTCCAAAAATAGGGAACCTGGATTCCAGAGAAAAAAAACCACACACACAAACACACACAAACGAATGCTTATTGTTTGTGCAGTATATGAACGTTTCGTCCTTTGTTTGAAATATAGATCTGGTTCTTCACAAACGGGGTCTGTTTTCTCTTCTCTTCAACTATTAGACCACTGATTTCCAAATTGTGTTACTCAGCCCTCCGTGGGGTATTGGAAAAATCCTGGTGGAGCGGGGGGGGGGGGGTATATTCTATGAGAGTGGGAGAAAATGAGGCAGTAGAGATTGTGTCATGAGAGGCTAGGAAGTGGCAGAAATGTATCATGAGAGGCTATGAGGTGGTGGTAGAGATGTGGTCTGAGAGGTAAGGAGGTGGCAGAGATGTATCATGAGAGGCTAGGAGGCGGTGGTAGAGATGGGCCTGAGAGGTAAGGAGGTGGTAGAGAAGTGTCATGAGAGGCTAGGAAGTGGCAGAGATGTGGTCTGAGAGGTAAGAAGGTGGTAGAGAAGTGTCATGAGGGGGTAGGAGGTGCAGAGATGTGGTCTGAGAGGTACGGAGGTGGTAGAGAAGTGTCATGAGGGGGTGGGAGGTGCAGAGATGTGGTCTGAGAGGTAAGGAGGTGGTAGAGAAGTGTCATGAGAGGCTAGGAGGTGCAGAGTGTGGTCTGAGAGGTAAGGAGGTGGTAGAGAAGTGTCATGAGAGGCTAGGAGGTGCAGAGATTTGGTCTGAGTGTGGTAGAGAAGTGTCATGAGAGGCTAGGAAGTGCAAAGATGTGGTCTGAGAGGTAAGGAGGTGGTAGAGAAGTGTCATGAGAGGCTAGGAGGTGCAGAGATGTGGTCTGAGAGGTAAGGAGGTGGTAGAGAAGTGTCATGAGAGGCTAGGAGGTGCAGAGATGTGGTCTGAGAGGTAAGGAGGTGGTAGAGAAGTGTCATGAGAGGCTAGTAGGTGTAGAGATGTGATCCGAGTGACAAAAAGGCGGTAAAGAAATGAACTGAGAAGAAAAAGGGACGGTAGGACGAAAGAGTTTAGGAACTACTGTATTAGATCAAACCAAAGCGTAGGAACAGAGTAGAGGATACCAAGCTAAATACGAGGCGACTAGATTCAGCGAACTCTAATTAAACAACATGAAAAATGAACTACCTGAAGCTTATGTTAAGGACAAGGTAAGGTAAAGGTAAAGTACCCGTTTCCATGCCATTAAGGCCCGTATTTCCAAGACCATCGGCACATGAAAGTGTGATGCGGTCAGTATCATGCCTGGCCGAAATTTACCTTCTCAGACTTTTGTGGTACCCATTTTTACAGGTAGGGTGGACCCCGGGGACTTTTTGGTTTGGTGGTGCCGGAAAAAAATCCCCACTGCTGGGTCTTGAACCGGGAACCACTACAAGCCGCCTTAGGGAAATGGCTGTTATAATAAATAAAATATGTCTGTATATCTGTCAGGACTTGAAATTAACAAGGATAAAACAAAAATAATGAAACCTCTCATTAACCATGAAGGACAAATATACGCAGAAGGAACAGCTGTTGAAGAAGTAAACCATTCTGCATATCTCGGCTGCTACATAGACCAGGATAGTGACACCAGAAAGGAAGTTAGATTTAGAATTGCAAAAGCAGCACTGACCTTCAAGAATCTTGAGAACTTATGGCATTCAAAAGTTATAAGCACAAAAACCAAGTTGAGATTATTCAATTCAAATGTAATATCCACCCTCACTTATGCATATAAAAGCTGAAAAACAACTAAAGAAACAGACAGGAAATTAGATTCTTTCGATAACAAATGCCTAAGGGAATGCCGACTCGGTATAAAATGGAACATATTCAAGAACAACGCAGAGATAAGACAGATGAGCAAACAACAGCCTGTCTCATGTGATCAGAAAAAAGAAGATGGACATTAAGTCGGTCATGTGATGAGAGGAAACAATCAAAAGATCCCCAAACAACCTATCAAGTGGAACACAATAGGCCGAAGAGAAAAGGGTCGACCATGCGAAACTCTAACGAGGACATTGTTAAGAGAGGCCAGTTCAGTGGGCATAACATCCCTTAATGAGATTGAAAAACTCGCCGAAGACAAGAAATCTTGGAGAACTACCATGCGGGCTGTATGTGACCTTTAGCGGCACGGGAAGGATGTAAGAAGATCTGTCAGAACATTAGAAATTGCATGTAAAATAATGTAACAAAGTGTACATAATCCGCTCTAAGCTGAAAACGATCCATCGCTAAAATATATACAATTAATCAGACTGGAAGAACAGAGTTACTGTCGGTTAAGTTGGAGATGCTTTATGTATTAATTAATTTAATTACTTTTTTTTCAATTCTGCGCTAAAACTTCATTGCTGAGGATGGCATATGGACATGCTAATTGTTATGATGATGAAGTAGTGGAGAATATTTATATACGGTTCCTATGTTAAAAAAAATTCACCGAATGTAATGTAACACTCGATCATGTCTCAATAAAATACACACTTCTTACGCTTCTCCAGAGCCGACTTGTTACGATAGAACCGTATTTCTCAATCAAAAATGTCTCTTAAGTAGAACGTATAATCCCCTTGCAATGTGCCTGCCTGGTTGTGTATTCCCTTCATGCGCAGTTGAACATCTCTGCTTTCTCTAATAGACAAATATTGACATGATTAAACTGAGCTAGAGAGCCAGACACGCAATCATGGGACGTGACGCTGCATTTCGAATCATTCTGAGGAAGCCCTTCAGTTATACCATGGAGGATTTCTTATTCTTATATCTACAGTATATATGACAAAGTTAAGCTTCTTATCAAACCTTTCGAACTTTGCTTGCATTTGTTCATCAACACACTTTATACTTGGAAACAACTGTTCCCCCACAGCACATACACACACATCTCCGCAATCTTACAATCCATGTACCTTCCTATCGAACGGGTTTAAATAAAACTATAACCCGGTGACATGAGGTGACGTGCAAGATGGCGGACGTATCTCAACGTTCTTGCTGGATCTGTCACGTTTTGTGAGTCGGGAGTTAGGCGTAATGCTAATATCTTTACAATGAGATCCACCTATAGGCCAATCTAGACAGGAAAAACATAACTGTTATAAAAACTCGCATCAAAGAATCATACCAAGTCTGGAGTAATGCATAACAGATACCAACATAAAGAGATCGACCACGTGAAACTCTAAAGGTAACACTGTTGAGAGAGGCTAAATTAGTGGACCTAAGATCCCTTGACGAGGTTGAAAATCTCGCCGGAAGCAGAAAAACATGGCGAACTACAACGCGAGCTCTATGTGAGGCATGGGAAGGATTAAGATGTACGATACAACCACGTTCTCTTACTCTCCTTTACTTCCATACTTTCCTCCAATCAAAGTGTTAACATATAAGAACTGTTTAAAGTATTCCATTTTTAAAAAATCAACCTTTCATCCATTACAACCGCAGTAACTGGCTAAATTATACATACCTGGTCTAAATATGGAGCAAGAATTGAGCACACTTACCAAGTCACGACCGGAGAGAGCATGAAAGATTGTAGAAACTTTACTTGGATCAATACACTGAATGTCTCAAAGTTGTTCAGGAGGCAGTGTTGTAAAAATGAAGTTTTCGTATAAAGTCAGTCGACAGTTCTTCTTCTTCTTCTATTACTACTACTACTACTACTACTACTACTACTACTACTACTACTACTCTCTCTCTCTCTCTCTCTCTCCAAAACACTCTTTCAATATTTCACACCCAAACACACAATCTGTCTCACACATTCAATCTTTCACACACACACACACACACACACACACAAAATGTATCACAAACATTCTCTCTCATACAGTCTCTCTCTTTTTCATGCACCACACACATCTTTCTCACATACTCAATCTTTCATATATATATCAAACATTTGCAATATCTATCTTCAAGTCACTGGGGCACGGTTATAAAATAACTGTTCTACAGTCTAAGAAAACTTGTTCTTCAATTTATATTAACATTGTATCAAACAATACATTCACTGGATCAGCGGTTCTTAGCTTATTGTTGGTCGTGGACCTCTTTTTCAGCCTGATAAAAAGCTGTGGATCCTACATTAAAAATAAAGAAATAAAAAGAACCCAAACGACGTTAAGATTATTCAAATCTAGTCGATCCATTTACTGTTCCGCGAACCTTCAAAAGTCCTTCTGTGGTCTCCAGATTCAGAACCACTGCAATGGACTGTGAGTATTGACACAAACTTGCCGTCGATGCGAGACTAAAAGCATACACGTACAGTTTTTCTCAAAAATCAAACAGTAAAATGAGATAAACTGTTTGGTTTTAAATTTCGAAAACATTAATTACATATGATAATTCCTGTCATATGTGACTGGTAAAAGTTAAAAGTATTACTATAATGAGCGTTTATTTGCACAGTATCTTCTTGCAGTTTCTATTTACACAAGCAGTCCATCAGTTAGTTTTAGCAACAACTGAACTAAAAGGTCAAAGGTAAAACCCCCGTTTCCATGCGATTAAGGCATATTGTGGATACGGTGTTTTAGACATGTATTTCCATGACATTCAGCATAGTAAAGTGTGATGTGGTCAGTATCACGTCTGGCCGCATTTACCTTTCCAGGTTTTTCTGGTAACCATTTTAGAGGCTGGGCGGACCCCAGGGCCTTTATGATGTGGTGATACCAGACAAAAAAAATCCCATTGCCGGGACTTGAACACGGGTACCACCAGATTAGCTGAACTAATTGCATTTATAAAAACAAGAAGAAAAAAAATCATTTTAACTATTAACAAGGCGAATGGGCTTGCTAGATGTCAGCTGATTTCGAAGGGATGTTATATGGGAAAAAAAAATAAAATGCATGTACCTCTATACATCTGGCATGCTCGGAAATCACCCCTTCGGGGCATGTTTCTTACGTTTTTAATAAGACGCTGGTGAAACTGCTTAGTGTCAAACGATTTTGCTCTCTGTGAGAGTGTTACACACTGAAATGTCTTTTTTTTCCCGATCAGCCATAATATTCCTGTTGACACTTTTGACACATTTATAGACAATGTGTAAGCTTGTGATATTAACATGAAGTACAATCAATCGACATAAGCGCTCTCTCGCTCGCTCTCTCTCTCTCTCTCTCTCTCTCTCTCTCTCTCTCTCTCTCTCTCTCTCTCAAAGACGTGTCTAATGTGTGGAATCCTACAGGAAACATACAAAATCCTGAACCCGCAGTTTCTAGCACAAATGCTGTTAATTACGAGATGGTTCAAGAAGTTAATAATGCGAGATTAAACGAGACATAACTCCCCACGTCCCGCGCAGTTCGGATCACCTGACCATCTGAATAAAATTCTGTGCCGAGAAGGAACTCGCCCATTTCTCCTTCAGACCCACGCTCAAAACTTCGTCAGCGCAGATCAGCCATAGGTCTCTTACCTGCTGTTATATATAAGCCGCAATTTTCAAAACTATAGTTTTATCCCAATGCACGATCTTTCTAGTGCGATCAATGCAAGCTGCTTTCGTTATTTAAGTGTAAGATTAAGCTTTCTATTGTGCAGCTTTCCAGTGTTAATCTGACACACTGAATGAAGATATGTCACGTGGATTTTTTTACTAGCTTTTTATGAAGTGTTAATAATAAATCTAATGTTAGTTCCCACAGTAATTAATTCTTTAGTAATTTAAAATAGATGAGTCGTGATACTTTTATATGATGACATAGTTTCGATCACGTGGGAACCACTTGTTTGTAGAGATTTTGGTATTTTCCATTGTGCTGCAAGCACGTGTTTCATTTAGCTCAATTTAAAAAAAAATTTCTTCCCCCTTTTAGGGCATAACCTAACCTGCAGTTATCTGTCCTGGGTGTCTAGAGCTATTTAGAGATGTTTAGAGGTATTTACAGCTGCATAGAGCTGGTTAAAGTTGTCTAATTTAGATGCGTTCAAGATAACATGCCGAGATTTATAGACTGTCATAATTAAATAATCTGTGTTTCAGTCTTACATCAAAGTTTCTTGATATTCTGGGGACAGGTTTGTCGGAAGGACAATAAACCCTGCTGCCTCAGGCAACGGTCTTTTTACATTTCAAGTCTGTTATTCTTATTATCTGTGTGGTTCAGGAGAGAGAACATGCGAGAATGGGTCTGCTTTAGGCTACGACGCGGGTATGGTCAATTCTGTCAGTGCGATCCGCTCTTGTTTTGCTGATGTACGATCTCGGAGGGTCCTAGAATAGCGCCTTATTTTCCAGACTGGCTGTCTCCACCCAGCTGGAATTAACAATGTCTTCAGCTTTCCGTAAGTTCTTTATTTTTCCATTGGGCTTTTTTTTAAACTCTATTTTCTTTCTCCATGCTACCCCTCCCTACCACCACCCTATTTTCTTCTCCGCCAACATATTGGTGTCTTTAGGGTTTTGTCCTATTTACCAATTTCACATTTTCTCCCTGCAGGTGTTTATATTCTTCATTCACTATCTCCCCGCGTCCCCTTTTCCCTCCCCCCCCCTTCCCCCTCCCGACACTTCTAGCGGCCATCATGTTTCTATTGCATTCCCCCCACCCCTTTCACCCCCTTGTTCTCCTCCCCTCTCTCCACCTCTTCTTCACGATTGGCTCTATCGGGTATCTTTTGTTCAGAGGCTGCGTGGTCTTTCCTTCTCTCTTCTACTACACACTTTTCTGTCCTGACTCGGAGGAAGACATTTCAGATAAGTTCTTCATGTTTTTGTCTTGTTTTGTATGTATCCTCGAATAAGGCTCACGCCGAAATATCGGATGTTGTATGTTTTTCATTTATACATTCTCATACTTTCTATTTGTTTTTTCTCACCTTACTCACTCCCTCCCTCACTTTGTAAAACTGCACCATACATCTCTATCTATCTTATAAGTTTCCCTTAGTGGGGTTAGGCAACGGACACGATAAGACAGCGGCGTAGGGACAATATATCAAACACCTCAGCTTCCGTCAGAAGTCACACGTTGTTCTCCCCCTACCGTCCATTTAAATCTTCAGTCTCAATCGCTAACTCGGCACAGGCTACGATCCTAGCGCGCGCGCGCACGCACACACACACACACACACACAAGCCTCTAAGCTAATCTTAGTAAGGGCATAAGCCAATCTATACTGTTCATCCTGGTTGGTTGGTTGATTGGTTGTTTGGCTGGCTGGTTGGTTCCTTGGATGCCTATGTGACGTTTAACGGCACGGAAAGGATATAAGATATATGTATATATATATATATATTCGCTTCTGAACTGTGCATATGTTTTAGTCTTCTGGAATGTATTTTAAGTGTATATGGGTATATGCTATATGTATGACAATCACCCCCATATATTCAGTCTCTCAATCAGACTAATTCGGAAAATCTCAGTTGGAAATGGCCCTGTAAAGATTATAAAATAGAAACTGCGTTACTTTAATTACAGACTTCTCAATTCTCGTATATGCTGCTTACGTTCACTTATTTAAAAATGCGCCTTTGCTTCTGATGTTACTGTTCAGGTAAGTGACATCGTGAACCAACAACATGCCTACTGAACTGACGCCTCTATCATCCATTTAAAGTGTTTCGCCCAAAACAAATATTTGTTTTCACTATTTATACCAGCGCTTCCCAACTGCTGTTCCGAGTTAGGTTGCCAGGATTTTCCGCCAGCGATTACGATTTTCGGAGAAAAATGCATATATCTCTACAGGCAGATCCACGGACAAAATTCTTTTTTTTTTCTCTCAAAGGACCATGACCAATTACGATAGGTCAGTTACAATCTTGAACCTGCTGACCATGGCAATATTAAATGAAATACAGACAGATATAAGACTTTTTATTACAAAGTTTCTGCGAGACCTGAAAATTTATCCCATAGACTAGTCAAGAATATAAAACGGGGCTCAGAACGACTTGCTTATAACTATGGAGTATGTAATGAAGGCTTTCATCAATATATATTCTTCAGCAATCAAGTACTAGGCCATGTTAGATTGGAATTCATGATGAAGTGCAGGTTGCTCCGAGTTCTCGTGTCAGCTTCATAACTGCAGCATCATATTCAGATTCTATGATCAGGTCTGGTCTGCGCAGGTTTCGAAACGCTAAACTGTCCTGGAGTCACAACGTCTATACCTCACTCCCACACTAGTGTTCATTTATATGAGATATCTTAAGTCGGTAAAGGCACCTTAACTGTTGAGTGTGGCAATGCACATGCTATGAAAACTGCGAAATGCGTGATTTCAGTTCACGAGAGATTCATATAGTCCCTACATTGCGACCATAGATTTCCTACGTCGAATCTCTGCGAAATATATTAGGAAAAAAAATGACTAAAACTGTTCTACCAGTAATTTAGGCAAGTCATATTATATTATAAACTTTTATAGGCTAATTAGTCGCCATGGTTACTGTAACAGATTTTGTGGAATGGCCTACGCTAAATACTGTTTCTTCACCTAACAGAAGATGACAATATTTAAATCACGAACTGTACACATGTTACGTGACTGTGAATATATGGGAAAAAAACAATGAACGCGAGATAACAATAGGTACTTACTGTCTACTACTGTAGACACTGGCAAATGTAACACAGATAAACTGGGAGCAAGGTACTTGCAACACGAAAGCTTACTCATGATGATCACTGAAAGCTCATATTTGCGCATCCAAGGAAATTTGTATCTGGGCACGGAAATGTAAAGAGGACAAATGCTTTCACCTTAACTATCAATCGGTGTGCCTGAAATTGTAAAAAGAGGAGTCACAAGCTTATTGGAAGACGCCTATTTTTTTTTCTTTTAAATCAGTTTAACATACCGCACTACATGCAATTAGGTGTCTACTAGAGCATGAGGTAACAGCTACAAATTATACTGGTTCTAAATAAGGTTGTCTATTAGCAGCTGAATACATTTGTAAATAATATAATGTCTTCAGTGAGACTTCTTTTGTCCACTTTCTGGCTTGTTGCAGATTATACTGTTTCTGTAGCTTCTTTAACGCCTACTTCTTCAATCTCCCGTGAAATGCGAACTAATGTTCTGTAGAGCAGGTCATGTGAATATACTGAGAAAAAGCATCGTGTCGGCTTGGGAGCTGGTCATGGTACCAGGGCTGATTGATAAGTTCTCGGCATAAGGTACAACGGATTATTTATGGACAACTTTTTCGGTTTATTTCTCAACATATCCACATGCAAGTTTATGCACTTAGTCCAGCGATCTTGAAGCATACGGATCACTTCTTTATAAAAGTCAGTATCTTGTGTCAGTAGAAAGTAGTCTACAGCATGAATGACGTCATCATCTGAAGCAAATTTCGACCATTTAGCTCCTTTTTTGAGTTTGGTAAACAGGTAATAGTCCGAATGGGCCAAATCTTGGGAATAAGGAAATGTTCAAGAAGCTGCCATTCGTGACTGGCAGCCATTTCCATCCCCGACTTGTGAACTGGAGAATTGTCTTGATGAAAGATGACTCCTCTAGTCAATTTCCCTCCACACTTATCCTTCACTCTGACCCGCAGTTGCTTCACTAGCGTTATAGGCCCCGCTGACCGTTCTGCCCTTTCGAAGATAGTCTACCAATAGCACACCTTCTGAATCCCAAAAGATGGAAGCCATCACTTTGCCTGCAGACAGAACCACATTTGCTTTCTTTGAAGATGGGGATCTATGATGTTTCCATTGTTTTGACCGTTCTTTGGTTTCTGGTTGAAAATAATGAACCCAAGTCTCATCCATAGTCACAAATTGCTCAAGAAACTTTTCAGGATCTGTAGAAAAATGGCCAAGATTGTCTCCTGATACGCTGAGACGCTGTCGTTTGTGATCAGCTCCAAGAAGTTTCGGGACCCATCGAGCAGAGACCTTTATCATTTGAAGATCGCCGAGAATAATGGCAAGAACACGTTCCTGGGAGATGCCCAACTCAGTAGCAATGCACCGCTCAGTTAGTCGTCGATTCTCCATTATCATGTCATGGACTGTGCCGGTGGTTTCGTCGGTGGTTACCGTTCTTGGTCTTCCTAAACGGGGATCATATTCCTGACTCTTCCTTCCATGTTTGAATTGAGCTGCCCATTTCTTCACTGTGCTGTAAGAAAGGGCACTCTCTCCTAGAGTTTCTACCATATCCTCATGGATCTCCTTCGATGATAAGGCCTTGAAGCAGAGGTAGCGAATGACTGCTCGAAGAGAAATGTTTTCCGTTTTCTCAATTTCTGCCACCATTTACCACTTTAGTAGTCTGTAAAAACAAACTGGTTGCATTTTAATTTCTCGAAACTTGGTGTTTAATCTTACATTAACCTGACCTACAAATGCACCTAATATCAACTGTGTTTCAAGTATTTATACCTTAGGCCGCGAACTTATCAATCAACTCTCGTAGCTAGTTTTTTCAGTCCTTGATTGCACCTATAAAGCAGTGGGTAGGCAAAACTTCTTCAGCAGATTCCATCACCATGGGGACTATGGCTATCCCTGCCCCATTCTCAAGGCTACGTCAGTTACTGGGGATACCAACGAAAGAGTGGGACAGTGTCTTGATCTGCTATGATTCGCCAACCCCGACACTAGCATGTCAGCTATGGGTAGCTTACTGCCTAATCTGACAGCCTCTTTGCCCCCACTGTCTCCGTAAAGGGGTCTTGTGCTTACTGGAGAGGATCTGAACAAATTATATAGTTAGCGCGTGAGGTGTGAGTTAACACACAGAGATAATTTGTATATTGTGCTGTTTTGTTTTGTGATTCTATTCGTTACACAAATCAAACTATTTCAGGTAACATGTTTTTTGTTAATTCAATCCCTATATAGATTAAACTACTTTAGGTATAAACTACTTTAGGTATCCACTTTCTTATTAGTTAAGTATAGATCAAACTACTTCAGGCAACTGATTTGTTTTTTTCTTAATTCAATTTTTATACAGATCACTATTTTTTTTTAATTCATTCCGTCACACAGATCAAACTGCTTCAAGCAAATTTTGTTTTGCTTTGTTTTGTTATTCAATCCGTTACACAGCTCAAACTACTTCAAATCATTATTATTTTCAGCAAAAAGAGGCTCATAAAGGTTGTCTTGTATGCTGGAGAGTGGGAAAAAGTTAAGATTTCTCTGAGAACGAAAGTATTCACTCTCCGTAATACTGACTCATGAAGAAAAGTGAGGCATGGAAGTTAAAATTTCAAGATCTTGAGACGTTCCTGGAAGATGGGAGTGTTTTGTTTTGTTTTGTTTTGTTTTGCAACGAGGAAACGGAAATGGAGGGGACAGTCAATGAGGGTTTAGTGTAAAGTGTACTTGAGTCATCTTGTGTCACTCTCCTGGGGAAAATTAAGTGTCAGTTTTATTAGAAAACACTCGAAATCTTAAGTGACGTTTTCTTCATTAAACGGTCCTGGCCAGTCTGGGCTGTGACTGAAGTGTCGCAGAGCCGTGACACTGCTTATGTATACGAGTAGTTTCATTAATGAAGTAACGTTGATCCCAGCCCTCATAGATAAATGTGAATGTCGGTGTGCTTGTGCTTCAGTACGTTTATAGGTATCTTAACTGTGTGAAATTTAAGCGATTAACGACACAGACTGAAAGCAATTACAATTTATACACAAGAAACTTAGTAGGGATTATTTTTTAAAAAACCACCGGTTTGTGTTTTGTTGTCAGGTTATTGCTTCTTGAAGCTTTTTATCCTTCACTACACTGCTCGTGAATCCACTGTACCATTTCTAACACTGAAGAACATTAGCTTTTTTTTTTTTTTTGTTAAAAACTTTCTTATTTTTGCTTTCCAAGGACCACAATTTAATTCACATAAACGTTTTGTACTATCAAAGAAGTACTGGTAGAGGCGACTGAAAAAAAAAAAATCTGCCGAGGTGACTTCTGGATCTAGATAGACAAAGCAGCACTGATGACTGCGCTAGGGCTGAAACAGTCATCGAGGCCAACAAATGGAGCTGGCCAAGATCACATACCTTCACTCCTCCTGACGTTATTTCCCACAGGCAGCTGCGCTCTCTCTGGTCAGGGAGTTTTCCCAGTGATTTACATTCTAGTGTAGCTGACAAGATATGTCATCGGTCATTGTAGATTGAACGACATACAAAGTGGAGATCGAAGCACCTATGGATGTGTCCGGAGTGCATGGATAATGATCCTTTCTAACTAACTGCCAAGATGTGTCAAAAGATCAATTGTCAACTGATTTCTGGGTCGAACTGTGATCATGCTCTCATCTGACTCGATGGCAGTTTCCTGATCTTTACAGCGCCAGCTACAAAAAACTCAACGTTTACAGGAGGGTCATTCTTGTAATCACAGTCTAATCACAGCTTCTCATTATCCTGGCCGATGACAACTTCTTCTGGTCTTGGCCTAACTGCAGCTTCTTATTATCTTTGTCTAACTGCAAATTCCTATGATCTTGATCTAACTGCAACTTCTTATGCTCTTTGTCTAACTGCAACGTCTAATGATCTTGATCTAACTGCAACTTCCTATGACCTTGGTCTTCCTTATGATCTTGGTCTAACTGCAACTTCTTATGATCTTGATCTAACTGCAAATTTCTATGATCTTGGACTAACTGCAACGTCTTATACTCTTGGTCTAACTGATGCTTACTATGATCTTGGTCTAACTGCATCTTCTTATGATCTTGATCTAACCACAACTTCTTACGACCTCGGTCTAATCACAACTTTTTATGAGTTTTCTCTAATCACAACTTCTTATGATTTTGGTTTAATTGCACCTTCTTAATATCGTGGTCTAATCACAACTTTTTATGAGCTATCTCTAAATCACAACTTCTTATGATCTTGGTCTTTTTATGATCTTGGTCTCACAACTATTTAAAATCACTGCCTAACATTCAAAACGTAGGAAACGGGCATAAACTAGCAAATGTATGAAGACTGAAGGACACACTCGAAGATTCTCTATGTCAATGTGGCAAAATCAAAATATTAAAACTAAAATCTAATCATTTATTTCAAACTCTCTCCAGTATTTTTCAAAATCTACTTTTGTCTCACTGCCAGTGTTACCTAAATATACAACTGCAATTTTTTCTTTTTTTTTGGGGGGGGGGGGGGGGGTGGGTTCTGTTTTGTTTTTAAACGTGTGGAAGTCAGTGCGCCGATGAAAATTTTCTAACGAAAAATTGGCAAGATTAAGAAGCCAAACTTTTTTTTTTCTTTTTATAATGGGCACCACACCTTTGTGGCAATTTTAAAGCATTTGTGCTTCCATTATTGTCAATTCGACGTAAGCAGAAAGAAATTGTATCTGAAATATGCTTTATTACTTCAGGAAAGCAGCTTTCAGGATGGATTCATTGATTTATCTATCGCATGATGGGGTTTTCACTTACTGTTAAGCGAGAAGAACACTTGAACCAAGCTCTCTCTCTCTCTCTCTCTCTCTCTCTCTCTCTCTCTCTCTCTCTCTCTCTCTCTCTCTCTCTCTCTGTATGTATGTCTCTGTGTGATGAGGTGGTGGGAGGGGAGATAGGAAGAGAAAGAGTTGTGACGATGGGAGTGTGGCATTTCACATGTTTAGCATCGGGTAAATTATTAACGTAAAGCTGAACCCCGAGCGCCATGTTTACACAGACTGAATATATGTTTTGTACTGTTAATTCTTCGCAGCAATGGGTGAAGGGAAGTATCCGTTCTGCGATTGGGGACGACAAAGCCATGATCCTACTCACCTTCCCGGTAATTCTCGCGCGAAAAAGCTTGCGACGCAAAAAAAAAAAAAGAGGGCAGCGAACTATGTGATACACATGATCTAGGTTTTTGTGTAGGCTTGCATAGAAAGCATGATATTGCTGCCAAACAGTAGTTCCATCCTGATGGACTACGGAAACTCGTTGTCAGTAATGCTATGAAGAATATAAAACCATTAAACAATTTTTTTTTTAGTTTCAGCTTTCAGTATATAAGAAAAAAAATTCAAATAATTTACAAGATGAATGGTGTGCAAGAACAATTAACCTTAATTGTATTTTAATACTAGGTTGCTCTTTTGTCGAGCCACTCAGGATATAGGAAATACGATAGTGCCCATATTTTCTTTCGTCTGTTGGCACAATAGTAGCCAGTATCATCCCAGGACCCTTTTCTTCTCCTAGTTCCTACAGGAGCTAAGTGCCCATTAAATACAGATGGGCTGACTGTGACTCATCTAGACAAGATCAAACCATCGACCTTTGTAATGACAGGTAAGTGCACTACTACTTCGACACTTAGACCTAGACTGACTGTACTTGCTGGACCATTTCTGCTAGCAAATCTAGATCAGTATTACATATATAAAAAAAATAATAACAAGCATTTACTTCTCGAAGAAGCAATATTAATATATTTACTCCTTTATCAATGCTTTTTTTTTCACCGCTACTGAAAATACAAGAAGATAAAACACTGGTACACGTTTTATATACATCGCCGATGTACATGCAGTCGGAGTAGCATGTTCTTCCTTTTCATACTATGTGTGGTGTCCCAATTTGAATTTCTGCTCTTTTTCTGCGTTACTTGGTCTTTCCAAGTGTTTCTCTTCTGAAGTGCATCCATTTCCTGCCACATAATGCGCCTTTAATTTGGCAGCTAATATTTAAGAACAAAAATAAAAACTCCGTATTTGCCAAGAATTATATAGCCATTCCCTCAGGAGAGTTTTGGTCCAAGACTGCATGTCTCTAGATATTCACCTACCGAACTTCTTAATTAGACAGGCCGAATACACCCGGATCGAGATTCTGGGTGCATAAGTAGAGCATACTGTACACAGCTTCTGTGTTACAGGCCCATATTTGACGATGCTGCTTCATACAGCTTCATACAAAAGAAACGAAAGCAACTGTCTATTATCCTGGAAATTTTTCAGAACAAATGTAACAATTTTCTACGACTGCACTTTAATGAAAACTGGTGAACTGAGGGTACAGGTTAAAGCTATACTAAATTAGCCTATACCTAGAGGGGTATTAAGCTAAAACGCAATGGGCAGTGTATTTTGACAAAATTAGATAAACACCGTTTTCGTGTGTGAACCCTAAATCCTAATACCTTTGAAAAGAGCTATCGGGAACATTACCTCCGAGTAAACTGGGGGAAAAAACAGATTTGGAAGTCGAAAGAGTTTCCCCTCTAGTTCTGCCTCTCTCGCCCACGTACTTCCAGCGTATACGTTATTGACTGCGACCTATTTCTGTCTTGTGGTTTTCGTTAAGTTTATACATAACACAATCACCGAGCCACTAAATACAACTGCATGTATATTTAAAAGCCCCATTTGACTCAATTTCTGCCTACTTGTTTATTTATCTACATCTATATGTCTATACATCTAACAATCCCATCCATCGCTCGCTCTATACAGCTAGTTTTTATGTCACTATGTACCTCTGAACTGACGTATGCGTATCGATTTTTATCTATAATTCCATCCATCCAAGCTCCTATTCATCGATCCAGGCTGTCTGATTTGGTTTATTTGATTGGGTAGGAATACTATAGCTATTTCTGAGTACTAACTAGATGGTTTAGGCTAGCCTGTGGCTTTACTCTCGGTAGGGTGACTTTCTATTCTCACCTTTTGGAATAAGCATTTTGGGAACGCTGGTCCGGCGTTTATGGCTTTTTTACGGCAGCAACCTATTACCTCTGGTGTAATTACATATGTAACGAGTAATGTCTGTTGGTATACCTTAAAAACTTGTCACAATAATCTATAATGGTATATATTCGATCTATCACTTAACCTTAAGCAATCTCTATGTGAATTTATTCTAAAATATTACTTGTCAAATTATAGGTGCGTCTTATATGGCAGGAAATACGACATGCACTATTTTCTGATGACTGCACATTGTACACACGTGACTTGCAACCAACTGTCAATCAGTCAGTCAGTCATTTGCATGTCCCTTGAGGAACTTTGCCTCCCTAACAGCTTTCCTGTAGGCCTATCGGTTGTAAGCAAGATGCCCTGTGCTGAGGCATCCACTTACAGATTATCAACGATGTCTTGCAGCCATCTTCGCCTTGGTCTTCCTCTCTTTCTTTTTCCCATTATGTACCCTTCCAATACGGGTACTATCTGTACCATCCGAAATAAATAATCTAAATGAACTGAGCAAATTACAAAGACATGTTTACAAACTCTGGCACAACAAAACCCATGCCCATCACAACAAGATAGAAACTGCTACATTTACCAAAGACAACACTACACCTGTGTACAAGAACCTCACTAGTTAACATAAAACTCTACATCTCACTATTCACCAACACCTAACTTGGGAGCTCTCATGTAATAAAGTCTAACAAAACTCAACAGCACAGGATGTTTACTGAATTTCTGCCTTCGTGTGGCATGATATAAGAATTTTTAACACACGACCGCTACTCCAAGTACATACAAGATTATATACAAGATTAGCTGCCATAAAGAAAAACCGAAGTGTATACGTAAAAAAGAAACCTGTCAATTTTACAACATTCATTACCCCGACATTCCTGTATATATGTAAATACAGAACTGTGCAGCTAAAACGAGGAATCATGGCAACAGATTTGAAATAAGATTCAGGTAATTTCTAATAAATATTACATTTTAAAAAAGAGGGTATTAGAAAGTCAGCGTAACACTTGTAAGGAACTATAGAAAAACAAATTTCTAATAGACGTGCAAACAAGAAAGAAAGAAAGAAAAAGTTTGCCTCAGTAGCTAAATTCTAAGGAAGATACTCGTTTTTAATGCTAGAACTGACCCACATGATGGAAAGTTGATGAAGGATACGGACAGTCCAAATACGGACATCCTGGCAAAGAGCTGTCGAAGCCGAGCTAAACTACATACAACACATTTGGGGTATCACAGAAATCTGACTGCAGACCGAGAGAACTGTAGGGAATAAGTTTCTACACTGCAGGACACCACCAAAGCTTGTGCGCTTAATTGATCTGTGTTCAAAGTCACGGATAGGGTTGGGGTGGGGGTGGGAAAGGAAACAAACATGGAAATATAATTGAGGAGATTACTGGTACATCTTCAGGCAGGCGAAGTGATGAGAAGCAGTAATCCCGCACCAGGAGAAGCCTTCCCTACAAAACACGTTACTAAAACATCACCACTCACATCCATATAATATGTGAACTTATTAAAATTCAGCTACACGTCTTTCACAAGTTTACTTTTAGCAACTACAACAGCAACTGCAGACAACCTCAGAGGACACCAAAATGAATTCATAATAAGCAAAAACGAGTAAATTCATGTAACGGGTTAATTATACTGGTGAGAATTTAGCATAACTTTCCGTCTGGTTCAATAATTTGGTTAGGGCTTGACCAATCATGTACAAATCGACCATTTTCTCAACAGCGCCGAAGACGACTGTGGAAATGGGAGTTGTGGACTTGTACTGGTAGTGAAAGTTGGTGGCTGTATCAGAAAAATATAGAGCCGGAGTCGGAGGAAGCAGTCGGAGTAGCATGTTTAACGAAACAACTTCACAGCCCTAATGGTGAAAGAAGCTGAAAAGTTTGCATCTTTGTATACCCTGTGAGCCTGGTACTACCACAGTGCAAATGCTTGCTCAGTTCTTATCAATATGATGTATTTTCTCGATGACTCTATATGCAAAGACAGTGGCCAAGGTCTCCGCTTTTCTTATCAATACTATGTCTTTTCTCGACCACTCTATATGCAAAGACAGTGGCCAAGGTCTCCAATGTTGCACAAGCAACCACAGGGCTTCCACCCCGTAGGAAAGCATACCACCACAAGATTAATATATTTCGCATAATCTCAGTCAAGACTGTGCAGGCGGAGTAGGGAGCAATTTTGAGTGAGGTCACAGTGGGTGGTCGAGTGTCAGAGTTGGAATATAAGAGAGAGAGAGAGAGAGAGGAGAAAAAAAAAAGAGAGAGAGAGAGAGAGAGAGAGAGATGCTGAGGGGAAGCAATTTCTGGTGGAGTCGGGGTGTTGTTTTATTGACAAGTCGGAGATGTGGGCGGAGCTGGAGTGCAGAAAAAGAAAACAAGAGTTGGTGGTTTGGTGTTCACACCCCCTGGGTTCTGGACCTTTTCCACATCAAAAAGTTCTCGACTTTTGATAACACAAACAGATAATGATATAAAGATTTAAAAGCACTGAAATTCCTACTACGCACTTTATAAATCTGACACTAATCCTTTGGATCGGTGCACACGCTGATGTCAGTAAATCTCAAAATAATTTACACTGAAATGTTAGGGAAGACGAACTAATAAGTTTCAGTAAAACAGAATTAATACTGAATTCTTTTCTCCGTTATAAACAGGAAATACAGCTAACGCCAGTATAACAGTTTATCAATAAAGAAAATATACAGTCAAAAAAAGGAAAAAAAAACTAACCAACAAGATGAAGGAAAATAATATTAAGAATAATAATAAAAGATACCAATGTACGTCTTTCATTATAAGCTAAGCAGCTGTATCTACAAGATTTTCACATATAAGCTGGCTGGTTGTTCAAATACTCTAGTGTGATAAGCTGCTTTGATAAGGACGACAAAATAATCAAATGCGATGAAATTCCCCCGCACTCAGTGATCCCCCTTCTTTGACTGTGTCTACAATAATTTCTAGACACGTGTTGGTTTATAAATCAATGAGACACACACAACATAATCCACGATCGAAATAAACACTGCTGGGTCAAACAACTAAAACTGTGCAAGATTCACGTGAAGGCCAAGTATGATAATATTTGTTTGCAATATATCCTGGACGAGGAACAAACGAGGGCAAGAACAGGCACGTTATACACAAGATTATAAAGAGGCCAGAATTTTTTTTAATATGAATATACATAACATAAATATAAGAAACAATGAAATTATGTTCATTAAATTTGGTTTGGACTTTTATTCTCTGCGACTGAAGCCTCCGTTTCAGTAAGGTGTATGGCCTCCTCTGGCCTGTATCAGAGAACGACATCCTGACATGGATCAGATTAGCCGTTGGATTTGCTGTTGTGGAATGGCTGCCTACTCTTCCCGCAATGCAAAAGACAACTGTCGGAGATTGGTTGGCGGACAAGTCTCGCTGGGGGACTTTTCTGTTGAGTTCATCCCATAAGTGTTCTATTGGATTCAAGTCTGATGACATGGATGGCCATGGAATGGTCTGGACCTTGTTGTCAGCGATGAACTTGGTGGTGAGTTGTGCCAGATGAGATCGAGTGATAGCTTGCTGAAAAATCGACCATGGTACAGCCAGAAGTGGAAGGACGTAATGACAAAGAATTTCAGCGACGTATCGTTGGGCATTCAGACGTCCTTCAATTTGCACCAGGTCACTTATTCCCATGAAGTTGATCGCCCCCCCCCCACACCACTACGCCTCCATCACCATGTGGAGGAGCCTTACCCACGCAGTTTTGGGCGCAGCGCTCAGGGACTCTGCGGTAAGCTTTTTTCTGTCTATCGTGTCGCTGGAACAGAAAGAATGATTCATCACCAAACCAAACCCTTCTCCAATCATTTGCAGCGGTCCACTGACGATGTTGGTCCGCCCACTGTAGTTGGTTCTGGCGATGCCGGTCCGTAAGAACATGACCTCTGTAGGGTCTTCTAGCAAAAAGACCAGCGTCGTGCAGCCGGTTCCTAACTGTTTGATCTGAAATTCGACGAGCTGCTGTCATTGACTGGACCTTTGAGGACGCAGATGCAAATCGATTTCTGAAGTGACGCAGCCGTATGAAGCGGTCTTCGGCAGGAGTTGTGACTATGGGTATTCCACTGTGTGGCCGGTCTGCAACTGAGCCAATTTCTTTAAATCGTCTCCAAAGGCGACTAATGGTGCTTCTAACCACATTAAATTGTCTGGCCACTACACTTTGTGACTATATAGTCTGTAAACGTCCAATGATGATGAGTCGTTGTTCTGTAAGTGAGATGAGCCATACTTGCGCTTTGAATTTTCAAATTAATTGATGCGAGGAGCGTCAATCTTTTATAATCATTCAACAACAGGTCAGTGAGTTTTGTGTTCAGTAAGTTTCAAGGGATTCTGGTGAACCTGTCATGATATATTGTTAAAAATGCTGTTTTGACTAGTGTCGCTTTTCTGTGCTCATGAATCATCTGCTGAGTATAATTCATATCAGCACGTGAATTTGATGTCCAAGTGAGTGTTTCAGGCAATTTGTCCTTGTCTGATACCAAACTTCAGTTTAAATCGCAAATCGTATGTGTTGTGTTTCTTTGTGTGTGAGTGCGTGTGTGGGTATGTGTGTTTGTGTGTGTGAGAGAGAGAGGGAGAGAGAGATTCGCTGTTATATTTCACACGTGACTGCATCTTATTTAAATAAACCTGCAAATGACTTCCATCCGCTGTTACACCATATATATATATATATATATATATTATCTTGGGGGGGGGGGGGGATTGGTGTGGGGTGTCGCGTTCAACGGCAAATTATCCATTCCAGTAAAGAAGGAGAAAAACGGAAACTTTTGAGGGTCGTCGGTTACTGTTCCCGGTTTCTATTACCCAAAACCTAGTAAAAGGCAACCAGCGGTCTCGGCTGGAGGATAAACAGGCCAGTAGGACAACGCAACGATGCTGAAATCTGCATGGAGGAGAATCAGCCAGTTTTGTTTTTTTTTTTTACTGTGGCTCGTCATGTCAGCATTTAGTAAAGTTTAAATCTCGCCGCAAATACGATAAAAACAAAACTTCACCCGGACATTTAATTCCCGCTGATGTTTGTAAAGTGTGTGTGTTTTATTTTACATTTAACAAAAAAGTATAAGGTACCGAATGTTATAACTGACATAACCGGTTTTTAGGAAAGTACTTCATGCAAGGTGCATGACAGATGCAAGAGATTGTCAGAAAATCATAACGCGATCTTACGTATATGTTGAGACACTGTTTCATGAAAATGAGTTTCCTGAATAGGACACCGCACATAAAGACACTAAACCTTGCCAATATGCAATCTCTTACCACATTTACTATCTCTTATCTCATTTACTATCGGTAACAAAAGATTGCCACATCACATTTAATTTTATACCTCCTTTAATTTTATACCCCCTGCGCATGTCTCATACTGGCAGACAGAACAAAACCAAAATGTCAACGCAATCACCATTAAGTCAAAACTGCCGCGACTCTTCGGTAACTGGCGCTTGTTTTTTTTTTTTTTGAGAGAGAGAGACAAACAATTCAACCCGGGCTGACTCGTTTATGGCAAACCAGCGGGGATATCGATCCGTCAAACTGCAGCTACGTGCTACTCATTCATTGTGATATTTGATAACACCGCCGACAAGTTTGCTCGTTTCGATTACCACAGCTAGCACGTGCATGAATATAAATACAACGTACGGCTGCAAATAACGCGATCCCAAGTCACATGACTCAGGCAGGTGCGAGTTTTCTGGCGAGGGCTAGAATTGTGTGATACCCGAACAAACAATAAGCTGCTCGAGTGAGACGAGAACGGAAGCTGGTGGTGACAAGGGTAAGACATGACCTTTTCGTAAAAGTGTATGATGTGATTAACAGTAGCAAGAAGTTAAACGCAAATCAAACGGAAATCAATGTACGACAGAAAAAAAGTCTACATATGCTCAAGTGTTGAAAATAGTATTTAAAAATAAAGAGAAGGAATACGAGTTTCACGAGTTAACAGTTATTTATATAGATTTCTATTTTTGTAAACGATTTGTACTTTTGTAAAACTTCGACATATATGAATTATATACACGTATATAACTGAATGAAGGAGGCAACATCAGACAAACGCAGAGGATTACAATGGACCCTTGACACAGTGCTGGAGGACCTTGACTTTGCGGACGACATTTGTCTATTATCAAGCAGTCACAAAGATATGCAAGATAAAATAAACAAGCTAACTCAGAATGCAAACAACATAGGACTAAAGATCAACGTAGGAAAGACAAAGTTAATGAAGCAAAATGTGAACAACAGAAATGTACTCAGAGTAGATAACAAGTTAGTGGAGGAGGTCAACGAATTTGTATACCTTGGCAGCAGAGTAGTAGAAAATGGAGACAGCACAGAGGACATCAACAGCAGACTTACTAGAGCAAACCAGGCTTTTGCAATGCTGCAGAATATATGGAAATAAAAAAAAATAAGCATAAATATGAAAATCAGGATATTTAAGAGTAATGTTCTAAGTGTACTACTCTATGGAAGTGAATGCTGGAAAATCACCAAAACCATAGAAAACAAGTTGAATTCTTTCCAGACTAAATGTTTACGAAGAATTAGAAAAATATTTTGGCCAAACACCATAAGAAATAACATCTTATTAGCAGAAATGCATGCAAAGTTATCTGTGGAGAACATACCTCCAGCAGCTTTAGGGTACAAACAGGAGTGAAACAGGGATGTGTACTATCACCAACATTATTTATCTTGGCAGTAGACTGGTTAATGAAGGAGGCAACATCAGACAAACGCAGAGGATTACAATGGACCCTTAACACAGTGCTGGAGGACCTTGACTTTGCGGACGACATTTGTCTATTATCAAGCAGTCACAAAGATATGCAAGATAAAATAAACAAGTTAACCCAGAATGCAAACAACATAGGACTAAAGATCAACGTAGGAAAGACAAAGTTAATGAAGCAAAATGTGAACAACAGAAATGTACTCAGAGTAGATAACAAGTTAGTGGAGGACGTCAACGAATTTGTATACCTTGGCAGCAGAGTAGTAGAAAATGGAGACAGCACAGAGGACATCAACAGCAGACTTACTAAAGCAAACCAGGCTTTTGCAATGCTACAGAATATATGGAAATCAAATAAACTAAGCATAAATATGAAAATCAGGATATTTAAGAGTAATGTTCTAAGTGTACTACTCTATGGAAGTGAATGCTGGAAAATCACCAAAACCATAGAAAACAAGTTGAATTCTTTCCAGACTAAATGTTTACGTAGAATTAAAAAATATTTTGGCCAAACACCATAAGAAATAACATCTTATTGGCAGAAATGCAGATGAAACCACTGACAACAATTATTGAGGAAAGACGCTGGCGATGGTTGGGACATGTGCTCCGAATGACTGACAACTCACTACCAAAAATAGCACTAAGATGGACACCACAGGGGAGCAGAAGTAAGGGTAGACCAAAAGAGACATGGAGAAGAACAACAGAAAGGATGTTGAGCAATAGAGGGCTCACCTGGGCAAGAGCAGAAAAAAAGGCGAAAGACAGGCATTTGTGGAAAACCCTTGCGGAAGCCCCATGTGCCCTGGGCACTTAAGGTTCAGAGAGAGAGAGAGAGCAGAAATGCAGATGAAACCACTGACAACAATTATTGAGGAAAGACGCTGGCGATGGTTGGGACATGTGCTCCGAATGACTGACAACTCACTACCAAAAATAGCACTAAGATGGACACCACAGGGGAGCAGAAGTAAGGGTAGACCAAAAGAGACATGGAGAAGAACAACAGAAAGGATGTTGAGCAATAGAGGACTCACCTGGGCAAGAGCAGAAAAAAAGGCGAAGGACAGGCATTTGTGGAAAACCCTTGCGGAAGCCCCATGTGCCCTGGGCACTTAAGGTTCAGAGAGAGAGAGAGAGAGATAACTGAATGTAAGATACAGACAGTCTGGGTGTACTCTTCGGGCCATTTAGTTTACAGTTTAGAAAAAAAGGTATGTTTAATATAACAGACTGCTTCGGTTGTTATGTTATGTTACGTTATATGTTATGCTGTGTTATTTTATGTTATGTTATGTTACTGATAGATCATCATCACTGGACATGTCCATAGGTGTTCCGATCTTTTCCTCGGTATATCTCTCAGTACAATGCGACTAAGTGTGCTAGTTACTAAATGACGAGTCCTCTCACGCTCCGGGAATACGGCTCACTCCTTGCTATGCCATTCTTCACTCTCATCTTAAATATCAGCGACGGCGATGTTAAGTCACCTCTCTCAACGTCATCCGCTCTTCCTAGCTCTCCGAGGACAATAAAAATGTCAGTACAATCCATCAGCTGGCTACCATCTATGGTGGCCAAACCAGCCAGTCTACCAGCTCTCTCACTGCCCCGAACATCGGCATCACCTGGTACACAAAACTGATGGTGACACCGGGGATACCAGAATGTTGCTATGATAATGATGACGACGGTTAATGATGAAAGCTAAGTCCCAGACTATCGATAATTATGTTGACAGTCAAGACGATGGTAATTAATGATGTGGAGGATTAAAACAAATATAATAATTAATTATTATAGCGATATTTAGACGATAAGGAAAGTAACGAAACTGATAAGGCGTGTTGGCACTTCTCCTTCGAAAAATTTGGCTCACCAAATTGACGCCTGCATCATTTCGTTGGGCTGTGAAGGGTACTCTGCAACTAAGGAGATGTACAGGACCACATTAACAACGCAATGTTCTGAACGTCCGGGGTTTATGGTGCAGCTTTACCTCTGACTATCTCTGCTCTATTAAAACCAGTTGTACTGCAGTCCCTAAACTCATTATTCTGCATAACGCATGAGGATATTGGTGAAGGTGTGGAAATGAAGTTATTTAAAATGTATACTGTCAAGGTAGGGGCTGTAACCAAGGTCAGAAGGGTGAATGATGTAAAGTGTTACGTTTATAACAATACTGAAGTGTTAACCGTGTTAACAACAGTAAAGTGATATATGCCTAAGATAGTGAATTTGTTGCTGTAGAAAGTTGAAGTTTTAAATAAAACCGAAATGGGTAACTTGATAATATACAGTAACTCCCCGATTTAACAGACGCGTGGGGTGGAGGAAATAAAGAGAAAGTTACATTTTATGTAAAAATAAAAAAAGGCGGGGGGGGTACCACTTTTTAAATGTTTTAATCATGTTAAAAAAAGCTTAATATAATATACAATGTTGTATAATGTAAAATGATTAATTTATAATACAGAAATAAGCCATTCTACTCGCTACCCAAGACAAGTGTGAAATGAAATGCGCACGTTGGGGCGTTTAAGACTTTAAAAATTATTGTTGTTATTTAACTTATTTGTCCGGTCCGTTAAACCCGAAATCCGGTACATCCTAAGGGATCAAGGGCTTACTGTACTGTAAAAATGAATTAGGGATGAGCCAATTATGAACAACCATCGAAGTTTTTGTCACGTGAAAGAACACGTGGACTAAATGAAGCACAAACTTCTTCCTGGTTGCTCATAACAGATTCATGAAATAGTGGAAATATAGAGGACCCACAGTTACTTTACTTACAGTTGGAAGCAAATCTGGGCAGATTCGGAATCGAGACTAGTAGAGATGTACCTTTCTGAATGAGCTGGGATGGGCGACAGAATCAACAAGCTTGGTATGTTGTTGAGTGTCTTATCGCGGACTTGGTCAAACCGCTGTCACGTTCCTGTAGAGTTTTTCCTTTAATATGTATCTTTTTAGAAAGGACAAAAAGTCCCTGGTGTCCACCCAGCCTCTGAAAATGGTTACCAGAAAAATCTGGGAAGGTAACTGCGGCCAGACGTGATAATGACCACATTACACTTTTATGCAGTCCACCATTATCATCATCAGGTGCCGTGCCGACTGGCGTTGGCTATTATGCTTCTCCAGAGAACACGATCCTTCATGCAGGCCATCAGCTCAGTTGGTGATCTCCTCTTACACCATCCCGTCAGACTGTCCAGTATCATTTCTCTTGATCTTCCTCTTGATCTTCTTCCTGTTGTTATAATATTTTCAATGTCCCCTCTTCTCACTGCATGTCCTATGCGTTGCAGGTCTTGGAAACACAGGCCTAACACCGTATCTCAAATATGCCTTAATGTCATGAAAAGGAGAATTTTACCTTTTTTTATCGTTTTTTACGTATTAGAAATCACACATTATTTCAGTCAATACTGCGAATGATATGATCAGCGCGAAACATATTCAAGTATAATGTGGACATACTGGATGTGTATTAATACTCCGACTTATGAATGATGAAACAGACGAAGAATTCCATAGAAGAAAGGACTGTCTATAAGATTTTGTCTGAAGTTCACTTGAAATTCTTTAATTTCTGCACCGGGAAAACCCATTCGCGCATTGCCCAACGGCGTTTCGAGTTTTTATGTTTTGGAGTTATGAAATCCCCGCTGGGCGATAAATCTTCTCCAGTCTTCACGCTTGATCAGCGAAATTCATCACGCAACTGGTTAATCATCCAGTGGCTGCTTCCATAAGAAAAAAAACAACTAAAAAATCCTTGCAAATAATGCAAAAATTTGCAGGAACAAAAAAATTTCCAGCACTTTTAGCATTATCTTTCTGTAATCGTTTGGAATCGTACACAGACCATCTGCTAATGCATTTCTACGCGATCCGCCAACCTTAGCAGTCTCAAAATATATCTCCATTTTTTTTTATTCGCTTTCTGTTACCTCCTCTACATTCTTCGGAAACGCAATACAAGCAGGACATAATGCTGGACTGTCATACTACTCTGCTGATTATGTGTAGACTTAACTGTGTCCTTTATGATAACGGCACTTTAGAGTCTCTGGATCCTTTATTTACGAGAGTGACTCAATCGAGTTCTGGTTGAACTTATAGTCCAATATGATAGGTCATCAAGAATTGCCACGCATGACTGCAAAATACTGCTAAAAACATGTTGATATAACTCATAAAATCTTTAACTGTAACAGAACTACAACAAACAACATGTACCATTTCCAAGAAACACGTAATCGCGATTTTTAGTCGCAGGACAGAAAATTGGCAAATAAGAACACATTCACATGGAACATTTTTATCTTCCAAACTTGACTGAGGTTTTCTCCATGTTTCCCTATAACGTTTTTTAAGAAAATATCATAGCTGAAATATTTCTCCATTAACATTCTCATTTACTTTCCGAAATACACACATGCATAAGTATATCCACTGTCTCTACTTTGGCTCACTAAGTCACTCATATGGTAGTAACAACAACTGACAAAGACTTTCATTTGAGCACAGATTTCCGGTATTCTATACTATCTACATTCTCCAAGTTCCCCTATCCCCGGATCCGCAAATGAGCCTAGGAGGACCCCAGGCTTGGAACTGTTGCTTTAAATGGATGTGTGTAAGGGAACATGATCGCTGAACTTGGAAAGAGCTGGGATCTGACACGTGGCAGACGAAGACAGGCTCTGGTTTTATTTTTAGGTACGAAAAAATGTGTATAATAATATAACGGTTAGCTGTAATTATACATTAAAGATGTCCTATCACACCATGCAATGAATTGTCCAAGTTTCTGTGGAATTATTGGATAACTAGCTCATCCAGGAGCTGGGAAAACTGAGGGGATCCTACAAGATTCTCGGGTTTCCATGGGCACTAACACTGTATCAAGCGCATGCTTCAATTGAATGACAAATGATCCTCATGTTTATTCTTTTACTGTAATTATATGAGCAATTAAGCGAGGCCATGTAATTAAGTAAATGACGTAAAAAAGAAGTTAGTAAAGTTAATAAATCTACAAGAAAATTAATAAACGGTGCAAAAAAATAATTGAACTAAAATTCTGCTCCGTAAATAAGATTCATTCATTAATTCATTTGCATATCCCTTTCGGAACTTTGCCTCCCTAACAGCACTCCTGTAGGTATCTCAGTTGTGAGCAAGGTGGCCTGCTGCTGATGCATCCATTTGCAGATCATCAACGATGTCTTGCAGCCATCTTCGCCTTGATCTTCCTCTCTTTCTTTTTCCCAAAATATTTAAGTTTTCTGTTTAATATTCTTTACTAGCCAACCTTCTTCAATAGTAAGTTCTCGTAGTATGAATATATTTGTTCTTTTTTGTGTCCATGATATTTGAAGAACTCTTCTGTAGCATTTACATTCAAAGGCATTTATGTGTTTCTCAGCTGTTTTGTTAAGTGTCCAGGTCTCACAGGCATATGTTGCGATGGGAAAAATGCATGCCCTTAAAAATCTTGTTTTTGTAATTCTGTCTGTTCCTCTCCACAGATTCTTTATTTGTTTTACTTTCTGAAGAGCGATAGATGTCCTCCTTTTAATTTCCCTCGCATTATTAGCAGTGATCCAAGATATTCAAAACTTTCCACTTCTTTCAGTTTTTCCTCATTGATACATATATCAAATGCCTTGTTTGTTTTATCAGTTGTCATCAATTTAGTTTTCTTCGCATTAAGATAGAGGTAAATAAGATAGTTATACGATATTAACAAACAAAAGACCAAAGAAACTGTAAAACATGGAAGACAGATTGTGGTCATAAAGTAAAAAAAATCATAAAATACAATCAGAAATGAAATACGTAATATTAAGACGCAATACTTTTCAAAACGTGAAGCAGATAGAGGACATGGAGATCAATCCCACAAAAAATAATAAACGGAAATAATTCACGTATTAAAACGCTTCAGTCAGCTAGGCACAAAATGAAATACTCATTTCTGAAAAGAAAAATGCGTATACTTTAGTACATTACCGAGTTATTTACAAAACGAAAGTGTTTCACCATAAGCGTTAACTGCCATTGTTCCCCCCCCCCCCCCCACCAAAGCTTCAACAATACACAAGATGTCCCCTCGCTAAACAAAAATATTTCCAAACCATAAATATTTCTGAAAGACGCAACAGAAAAAAAGGGAGCTGAAAATACAACTCCATGAATAACACCTCCACGTTCTAAACTCTTACCATGTCAAACAAAGGGATCATTAGAACAATTAATAAGACTTTAAAATACTGAAATAAAATGTTACGAAGGATCAGGGCTAATAAAGAATGCTGCTATTACAATCCATTAAGCTCAGTGTCAACAATGTTAGAATTTTTTTTTCCACCGCGATTTTTTTAATCAAGTCTCTGTACTCTCTTGGCCGCTGGCAAGGAAGTCGATATCAATTCTAACAATGTGACTCTGGGATTTGTGATCAAATATGCTAGCTCATCAATCAATGACATGACAATTGGAACAACACAGCAACAGGGCATTAACCGTTTCGACAAATCTCAGAGACGCGTTATAAGTCTGCGGTGGTCCTTAGAGCAATGTTCTATGCCACAGTGTGGTCTCGTACGCTGAGAAACATCTTGTGAAATAATAGCTGGTCTCGTACGCTGAGAAACATCTTGTGAAATAATAGCTGGTCTCGTACGCTGAGAAACATCTTGTGAAATAATAGCTGGTCTCGTACGCTGAGAAACATCTTGTGAAATAATAGCTGGTCTCGTATGATGAGAAACATCTTGTGAAACAATAGCTGGTCTCGTACGCTGAGAAACATCTTGTGAAATAATAGCTGGTCTCGTACGCTGAGAAACATCTTGTGAAATAATAGCTGGTCTCGTACGCTGAGAAACATCTTGTGAAATAATAGCTGGTCTCGTACGCTGAGAAACATCTTGTGAAATAATAACTAATTTGAAGGTTTTTGTTTTAGAGTGTGCATCTGTGATTACATATGAGCTGGGTTGGTGGTGACAATGTACTTTTAAGGACTTTAATGGACACAATATATTAACCAATACATCAACGAAGCCCTATTTATCCTGACCAGCACAGTAACGAAATGCTATTTACAAGAACTAATGCACTAACTTCTGACTGTTTACCCTTGGTGATACGTTAACGTAGCATTATTTATGCCAACTGATACACTAGCGTAGAGCTATTTATGCATAATGTTACACTAATGTAGCGCTATTTATGCCTAATGAAACACTAATGTAGCGCTATTTATCCCCATTAATACACTAATGTAGAGTTATTTATGTCGACTAATACGCTAACGTAACGTAGCGCTATTTTATGCTCAGTGATGCACTAACATGGCAGCGCTATTTTATGCTCAGTGATACACTAACACAACAGTGCTATTTTATGCTAAGTTATACACTAACACAGCAGTGCTATTTTATGCTAAGTGATACACTAATGCTGCGTTACTTATTCCAACTGATACATTAACAAGGCACCATTATGCAGCTTAAAATGAAAAGAAAAAAAAACCCGAACAGTAACCTACTCCAAATCCGACATAATTCCGGCGCATCAGGCGCTAAGAGTTTCAGGTTCCTTAATACTGGTGCTAATCTGAATAAAAAAATAATCCCACAACAACTATTATCTACCATCTTAGAAATCGTCTTCTAACAGGAAAAAAATCACCATGACAGAGTCACAAAACAACAAGTAATTTCGTGCACCTCTTCCATGCCTCGTCTCCGGTTTTAAATCCCTTGTACAAATCTAACCTAGCACAGACTATTATGTCCTCGCTGATTTATATATTCTTCAGAAATTGTAGGGAGGGGAGAGAGACACAGAGAGAGAGAGAACAAAAAAAAAAAAGATATGTGATGGGAGGAAGATGGAAAGTAGAAGAAAAATGTGAAGGATCAAACCAGGTTTGAAGAAGAAAGCGCTGATGGTTTATACTGCACCTGGCAATGACAAGGTGATGAATGATAAGTTACTCTCTAATGGCTTCTCGTACCTGACTTGAACCTTGCTAACAACAACATGTATGTGTTGAGTACGTCTAGTTTAAAGCCTGAATGCTGTTTGCGTTGTTCTAAAGCCTTACACTGTGCTGTCATAATATCAGTTACTTCACCCATGTTTAGTGAAGTTTCATATCCGTGATACGTCACGATGAGACTGTGTGGATGCTCTTCAAAGCCGACAACAAAATAAAGGATGTCAAACGAACTACTGGCACGTACAGATAATCACACTTAACGAGGAAAGCCTTACTTAAAACTCATTTTGGATATTTCTTGCTCTCTGTTCGCAAATGAACGTTTAGACAGGAAAAGTGTCTAACCTAGAGATCGAAACAACTTACACGACTCCTCAGATCACCAGAGAAGTGCACACCGTTATCTTCTTTCAAAATGCTTTACATACAGCATTTCTTAATATCTTGTGACAATATTTCACAAAGTTTTTTTTGTTCTGTTTTGTTTTGGACGTTTCCCACCAGCTATTCTCTCCAGATGTTTAATTGGCGTCCCCTCTGTGGTTCCCACAGCTTTTTTTCTTTAAATCATTTATCTCGAATTCCTTTGTCGCCGTCCTATCAAGACGCCCTTTTCACATCACATATCCAATAAATTTTGATTCTTTTTTTTCTCCCTCTACTTTGTAATTACGTTTTTCTCTGGCTTGCGCCAACACTTTCTTTATTAATCGGTTTTACGCTTGCTAATTTCCTTTCTTCTTATCTGAGTTTTGCATTGAAGACTGACAAAAAGCACATGCGATATCTTGCGCGTGTGTATGTGTTAAAAGAAAGTTAACGAAAACGGGTATAGAGAGAAAGATAATGAAAGCAAGTACAGAAATAAAGATAACGAAAACGGGTATAGAAGTAAAACGGGTATTGAAAGAGAGATAACGAAAAAGGGCATAGAGCAGAGTAAGATACAGAACTGATGGAAAATGCTAATGTACTATAATGGGCTGGAGTGATTATAAACTCGAGAAATAAATAATATCAGACAATTAACAAGCCTACATGTAACCGGTATATGTGATACAATGGTCGAGGGTCCGAATCCCCAACTGAGCGGGATTTTTTTTCCGACCAATACGGCCCCGAGATCGACCCAGCCTCGTAAAATGGGTACCAGAGAAAATCTGGGAAGGAAAGCCGGCGAGGAAAGGAACTGGCCACCTTACCTCATACGCTGATGGCCCAACATAATGGGGTCTCTAACGCTTCATCCCCTATGGCATTTGCTATGGGACTATCATTACCGTTTTTTAATGTGAAACCGCATCAAACAAAACGTGGACAGGCAGATGCAGGTGCTTAGACTGGTAGAATTCTCCACATATACTGCGAGAAACAAGCTAAATCTGGGGCATTTATTTTCTCGTCGTCCCCCCCCCCTTTAACTTCACAAATGTTACCACAACAATAACGGTCCTGACAGGCAAATTCAGGTCCCCTGGTTCAACATCTCACATCACTACGAAGAACAATAAACTTTGGAGTAATCATTAAGCCGACTCTTCAACAACATCGAAACATTTAATGTGCGCATCATGATGATGATGGGTTGATGAAGCATGGATATGTCAAGCAGCACATCAAAATGATCTGAACGAGTTCATCCATTCAATCTTGATTGCTAAATTGACCACTGACCATCACACCTATCAAAACAATCAAAACTTCACTAAACGAAAACATGACCTAGGATCCATACACTCAAAACGACAATACAAAGCTTAAACGTCCGCTCGGCACAAATATTACATACTTTCTCCTATCAGTCTAATCTCGCAGTCTCAAAAACCTGTACTCCCATCCAGTTTCCCGGTATTCACGTGCTAATCATTTGTACGGAATATTTGAGTTACTTGCCTTAAGGGGCAAAACTTAATAGCAACCAATATATAAACACTAACTGGTCCAGGGGCCTTCGGGTCTTAGAGAATGTTGCACAATAACACTTAAGGCAAGGGACACTTGGGGCGGGACAGAAAGTAGCACAGTACTTGTGAAAGGAAGAAGACAACTAAGGGCCACTTAGATCAAGGCAGAAAGTGGCATAGGTACACTTAAGGCAAGGTAAAAGCTAAAAAGTGGCATAGGTACACTTAAGGCAAGGTAAAAGCTAAAAAGTGGCATAGGTACACTTAAGGCAAGGTAAAAGCTAAAAAGTGGCATAGGTACACTTAAGGCAAGGTAAAAGCTAACTCAGAGACACTGGAGCAGAGCAGAAAGTGGCGTGGCACAGGAACACTTAAGACAGATGCTAACTCGGGGAAACTTAGGGCAAGACAGAAAGTAGCACATGAACACTTAAGACAAGGAAGAAGGTAGTTCAAGGACACTTAAAGCAAGGCAGAAAGCAGCACACAGCAAATGTGAAGTTAAACTCTGGATCATTTAGAGCAAGAGAGAAAGTGGCACATGAACACTTAAAGCGAGTGAGAAGAAAGCTCGGTGGAAAGGGAGAGAAGGCACTGGAGCCTGACCGCAAAAGCACAGGATATTTCCAGGTACACAAATGAAACCTGGCCTGGACCAGCCCCTATGTGCCAATCCTGACAACTCAGTCTTAGTATCCAGGTAAACCGACACGTAATCTAACAAATCCATGCAAACTGCGTACCCGAAACCTTCACTATCTTTACTGAACCTGTGCACGTGACTGCTAGAATGCCAAAAGTAAATGAAATAAATGGCATGATAAGCTGAAACAAATAAACGACGTGATACGAGCAACGATAAATGGGCAATAGAATGAAGTCAGGGAAAGAGAATAAGATACAGAAATCCTGAAGAAAAGAAAATATCAGAGAATGTAGGTGGCCAGAACACAGCCTTTAGAAACAAGAGTACTGAACATACTCGTACTTTTATCACCGCAGTAATCAAACAAGAAACGCAAAACATGGAAAAAATCAACATAAATTTTAAAAAGAAAAAAATATATATATTCATAGTTATGCACCGCTAAAAGATGCTTGATATGTCTTTGCGTGGGTTTTTCTTGTGACGACGGATCGGTCGATCTTGCTGATGTACCATCTTGCTGTGAAAAGTGGTCACCACCTCTATAACTACGCTACCTTTGCACGAAAAGAAACACTACGCTACCTTCACTCTAAAAGAAAACACTACGCTACCGTCACACTAAAAGAAAACACTACGCTAACTTCACACTAAAAGAAAACACTACGCTACCTTCACACTAAAAGAAAACACTACGCTACCTTCACACTAAAAGAAAGCACTACGTTACCTTCGCACTAAAAGAACGCACTACGCTACCTTCGCACTAAAAGAAAACCCTACGCTACCTTCGCACTAAAAGAAAACACTACGCTACCTTCACACTAAAAGAAAACACTACGCTACCTTCACACTAAAAGAACGCACTACGCTACCTTCACACTAAAAGAAAACACTACGCTACCTTCACACTAAAAGAAAACACTACGCTAACTTCACACTAAAAGAAAACACTACGCTACCTTCACACTAAAAGAAAACACTACGCTACCTTCACACTAAAAGAAAACACTACGCTAACTTCACACTAAAAGAAAACACTACGCTACCTTCACACTAAAAGAAAACACTACGCTACCTTCACACTAAAAGAAAGCACTACGTTACCTTTGCACTAAAAGAACGCACTACGCTACTTTCACACTAAAAGAAATACTACGCTACCTTCGCACTAAAAGAAAGCACTACGCTACCTTCACACTAAAGGAAACACACTTCACACTAAAAGAAACACTACGCTACCTTCACACTAAAAGAAACACACTTCACACTAAAATAAACACACTTCACACTAAAAGAAACACCACGCTACCTTCACACTAATAGAAAACACTATGAAACATTCGCGCTCAAAGAAAGAGTTTTGTTATAAACTGAATAAAGCAAGTATAACAGTTTCTGTGAGTCCTCAGATAATATTAGAACACAAGAAAATAGAAGTTGTGGGCCATAATAAATCAGAGCTTGGTAGAGGCTATAATGTGATCGATAGATCGCATCTCAAGGCAAAGTGAAAAAAAAAAGACTGGAGGCATTTGTTTCTACACTCTAAATACCCTTTCGCAAATGACCCAAAAGAAATTCTGCATGGAAGTCAATACATTATCCACTGCTCTACCCCAGTTCTCCCCCCTCCGCCCCCCCCCCCCCCAAAAAAACACCATGGCAAACACAAAACTGAAATAAAAGCCCGGCTCTATCGGCTCTGTTCTGAAATCTATTTAATGGATTATTTATTTAAGCCAATACTACCCAAAAAGAAATACACTAAAAACCACTCCGGCAAAATAACAATTGCCAACATTATCTACACAGCGGGAAAACATGATTCAAATCATAGGCGCACTGAACAAGCTGCAAGAATGTTTCTTATATGTGCTATCTGCGATGTGTTAAAGCAGCTCCCTTACAGGAATCTCTTAACTTAATCACGTTGGATACCATGCATCTCCCGTCGTCTGGCCATCAGCTTCAGTTCAGTTTTTGGGAGGGCGTTCATTACCTTCTGGACGAGGGATGGGGTTAATGGGATAAGAGTATGGGAAATTTTCCAGGTATCTATTTCATTTCGTGTCTTAGATAGCACGAAAATTGTTTCATGATAAGTTTCGGTTTATTGTAATCTGTCCGTTTATATTAGCACTTTACGGAATGAAATCTGAAGCTTCTGGCGGATTCGAAAATACGACTCTTCTACAACATGTCTCGCGAACCTGACTGTTAACTCCACCTTGCTCTACTTCATTTTTTTTTAAGACATAAGATAGTGAGAGTGCATCTTCCAATAGCATCAGTTATAGTTTTGTTCCCGATATCAGGATGCGTCCTATTTTATTTTCTGGCAGTTAATGATGAATGATAGCCGATATCATTCAAACTGTTGCGAGCAACCGAGGAAGAAAGAGTGTAAAATAACTTAATACATAGCAAACGCCGAATGCTTGCAAACAGAATAGAAATCTCTGTTCTTGGGGGGGGGGGGGGGGGGAATAAGCATGTCTACTTTAAAATATATCGATAAATACAGTGAAATAGTTAAAATGCCGACTTATAGATTGCAAAATGTCGAAAATGATCGCAAAAATCTATGAATCAATTAAAAATCGCATTTGACAACTTGAAAAGAGCGGAAAAACAATTAAAGTAAACTACGTCAGTGACTGATGAATGTATTGCGTATTTAGTCACTTCTGAATCACAATAACCTGCGATGTAACCAGACCAAACTTAGATTTTTGTTTACGAAACAATCTCATTTTTCTCACTACAGAAAATCATCAATTTTAGAGCGATGCATTTTTTCACATTTCTCTTCCAGGCTTAATTAAAAGTGATCTGCCTTTATTGTGAAAGTTATGGTCGGAATATAATTCTGTTTTATAATGCCTGTATAATACACAAAATATCAATTTAAAGTGAATAAGAAAGAATAATGCACAAATAATGACGTTTGGACAGCTACTGAAAAGGCTTTACTTGATATAACTTTTTTAAAAATGTTATTTAAACATAGTTTCTAGAATAAACAACGCATCTTAAAGAAAAACAAACACAGACTGAAGCAAATGCAGATAAGTTGTCTCTTTTACGATAAATAAACATATTCAACTTATATATATATATATATATATATATATATATATATATATATAATTTTTTTAATAAAATCTCTATAAATTTGCTTCGGCTGTAATGAACTGCCTAGACATGTGGCGTCTGTTGAGTTCTTCGCAACCATAAATGTGTCCATTCGATTTTAATTTGACTTAAGATGTATTAAATTACGTGCCGCATTATACACAGCTTACATAAATTACTTGTGTTTATGTATACATAAATGACTTCTCCTAAAGAACAAACACACACAGACACGCACCGTATGTATTATTTCAGTTAAATTATATTTACAGCCATCTTCAATACATATATAATCTAAGCGATATTTGTTCATCACATTTTATCAAAGGAATATTCCTTCAATATTTCAGCCACTGCACCTGGTATTTTGTTCTCCCACCACATATGAAACATCTTTTAAAATGTACTCGCCAAATGAAAAATTTTTTTTAAAAACAGGCCGCCGATGGCTACAGATAGCACAATGTTCCTAAATAACGCAGGCGCCCACGACCATCCCAGATAGACTTTATCAAAGACAGTCTTTGTTCAAAACCATAAATACATAAGCCACATATCTACCCAGTATTTGATAACTGTAACTGGCCATTCACATAAATGTGTGAAACATTATTATACACTGTAAACACTCATCAGAGCAGCCTTTGTGAACGCTGAGATTCCCTGACACGAGGCAACTGGTGCATTTATTCCCGAGTCTGTTACACCACGAGCCCTGGAGGGTTTACTCGATGCTTATCTTTTGTAACGAACCAACCCAATAAGCGATGCTACATACATTATTTGTTTACATCTACAGCCCGGAATTAAATTTGTAATTTTCTGTACCATGCCTTCTTTGTTTTCAAATTTAAACTCTGTTAGTTCACGAAACATTATAAAACACACAAGTTCTGAACTGAATGAAAGAGGTATTCAATATGCTCCCAAACTGCGTCACAATAGGATGCAAATAACTCTAATCTAATATTTATTATGTTTCCATGAGTTTATTTATTATATAAACAATATATGTAGTTCAAAAAATGGTCTTGATGACTTTTGGGTGCACAGTCTGACTTGTTCAGATAACAGTAGCTTGCAGTAGAAGGAATTTTGTGATGAAGAGTATTACAGTGCTATATAGAACAATACTGCTACTTATCTGTAAAACGTTTAACATAATCAACAGATGACAAAGAAATTAAGAGTAATAGAGAGATGTGGTTTTGGAGAAAGATGTGACAAATACCCTGGACAGACAGAAAAAAAAACAGAGGTCTTCAAAGAAGTTTCAGGAGAACGAAAAGTAGTTAAAATTGTAAGAAAAAGGACAGTCAAAATGTCTTGGACATGTCATGAAAATACAGAATTAGAGATCTTAGTGATGACTGAAAAATTCAAATAAAAAGGGAGGGGAGAAAGACCAAGAGAAAAATAGCTCAGTGGACTGACCAAGTGACATGGGGTACGGGAGAGAGGGGGAGCGCTTAAACTGAAAGGAAACACTAAAGAAGAAGAGACATTATCGCCACCGTTGTCTGGTATGGCACCTTCGCATATGTAAGACGCTTATCAGCGTAAATTAAAACGAAAAAAAAATTCTCGTAGCCACATCATCTGTAATAGTTAACCATAGATTATTAAACCTCTGAAGTTTAAAGTGAAGGTTTGATGACACTGTTAAAAATTACTTACACGTCTAAGCATTTTTTCCTCATCAAGAATGGCTTCCCTATATACTAACTGAATGTCAAAGAGCGAAAATAAAGTCTAAGAACACGGGACAGTGGTTAGCTACACACTGCCAAATGTTGGTACGAATGTGTCAATTAAGAAACAAAGAAGCTTTCGCACAGTAACAAGATATCAAACAGTGTTGTATGGTTGACATGAGCCGTAACTCGAACCAGAGACATCAGTAGGACGGAGCAGCCGCCAAGCCACAGCGGCACAGTGCATTTATCCACTCGGCCATATTACATATCCCTCTCTCTCTCTCTCTCTCTCTCTCTCTCTCTCTCTCTCTCTCTCTCTGAACCTTAAGTGCCCAGGGCACATGAGGCTTCCGCAAGGGTTTTCCACATATGCCTGTCCTTTGCCTTTTTTTCTGCTCTTGCCCAGGTGAGCCCTCTATTGCTCAACATCCTTTCTGTTGTTCTTCTCCATGTCTCTTTTGGTCTACCCTTACTTCTGTTCCCCTGTGGTGTCCATCTTAGTGCTATTTTTGGTAGTGAGTTGTCAGTTATTCGGAGCACATGTCCCAGCCATCGCCAGCGTCTTTGTATTCCTAGTATGTCTAGTTTGTATCTGTGCATTTTCTTGATGGTTTGTGCTAGTTTTCCAGTCTCTAGGATGTAAGATTACCGCGTGATGGTCTGTACTCCCGTGGGTAGACGACCGCTCGTCCTACTGGCGTCCGTTGTTCGAGTCACGGTCACTCTCTAGTGATTTTCTTTTCCATCTGATCTAAAGTGCTCTGTCTATTATTTTGTGATGACGAAGTATACAACTGTGCTGTATCACACTGCCAGATTTACTGCATTTCAATGCTCATAAGAGAAATTTTTATCATGTGTTGAAACAATGTTCATACCCCAGTTATACATGTGTGTGTGTGTGTATTTATGTATGTTAGAGCATCAGGCTGGAAAGCCTGCAGCAATTTCAACGAAATTTGGCACACATATGACTTACAGTCTGGAAACTGCACCGTCTGCGTTAGATCATCCCTATGACCCCTAAGGGGATCCGGGTGGTTGGGGTGGGATCGAAACCGAACAATGCAAGCAATACCCCCACCGAACGGCGGGAAGTAATTCCCGTGATATTTATGCCTGCTGTGGATTGTTGGCCGTGACGGACAAAGGTCAGCGCACACAAATCGATGACGTTATATCTGCTGAGATGCCGAACCGTTGGCACTGATAACGAGAAACATGATACACGGAGCAGATTTCTGATTCGCCTACTGTTGTTCACCTCAGCATTCACTTAGAAAATTGTCAGAGTGTTTGTTTCATACCAGAGAGCGCCCATACAGTGGTTGATAAGCTATCAACCACATGGGGGTGGGGGCCTAGGGTGGAGTGGGATCTTCTAGTAGGTTGTGGATATGACAGCGGTCTTGGACTCATGATGTTTGAGAAACTTTCAGCACTCACCCGAATCTTAGATGGTTGTATATGAGGTAAGCTAATTCGGCAAGTCTTCCAGTTTATCATCTGTCAGGGAATGTGACAGTGTCATGTCGCTCTTTTAGTTGATGGTCTCTCTTTTTTTTTTTTTACTTATATTTTTACAAAATAAATTTTAACTTTGTTTTCTGCTTATATTTATTTTAGGTTTTTATTGTATTCTATAGTAGATTGTGACAGTGAGCCATTTTCTTATATTTTTTTCAAATTAGCTTTTCGACTTAGAGAGACAGAGGGGGAGAGAAAGAGGTAGGGAGAGCGACAGAGACAGGGAGAGAAGGAGGGAGAGGGAAAGAGAGGAAGAGAGGGGAGAAAAAGATAGAGAGAGAGTGGGAGGGAGAGAGGGATGGAGAGTGAGGCAGAGAGAGGGATAGGGAGGGAGGGAGGGAAAGAGTGAAGTAGCAGGAGAGAGGAGAGAGATAGGGACACAGAAAGAGAGAGGGAGATGTGAGATCACCATGTTTCTCCCACGGGCAACTTTATGTTGCCTGCTCAAGGAAGAGAGGGTGGGAGAGAGAAGGTGAGAGACGGAGAGAGAAAGAGCGATAGATTTGAGATCGCCATGTTTCTCCCACGGACAACTTTATGTTGCTTGCTCAAAGGTAGGTTCATCCAAGAATTTACTTATTCTTGCTCCTGGAGGTGAAACTAAAAATGCTGTTTATAAGCAAACCGTTTATAATCTATAGAACCATCTAGAAGGTTGTGGAAATGAATAGAATTTTCAAGATTGGGATAAATAAACACCCGGACAACGACAGGTACTCCGTTTGTGTGTGTATGTGTTTATATATATATATATATATATATATATATATATATATATATATATAACAATACTTTCCTCTCAAAATTAAACCACAAAAAAATTTGCCATGTCTCAAAATTTCAGCATTTTGGACAAATCCTGATTATTAGTGCAAAAAATAATCTTTCAAAAATCATAGCAAAAATCATGTCTATTTTTTTTTCAAATTTTTTCAAGGACATGTCAAAATAGTTTCAAGATGCACACTTTTTTTCTTCTTCTCAATGAATTATAATGAACAAATTAGACCCCCCCCCCCCCCCAACAAACAAAAAAAACTGATAATACGAAGCAAAAATAAGAAAATATCGTCTACAAAACACAATAAAATTTTAACTAACCACGCAATACGCCATTCTGCGTAATGAATTTAAAATTACAGATAAATTCTGCGCGACACAGTAGTAAAAACAAGAGAATAGAAAAGAGCGAAATCTGACAGCAGAAGGCTGTTACTTGCTTTCAAGTGCGAGAAAAGAAAGAAAAATCGCTTTTGTTCGTGCTTCCGTCCGTGTTACAACTGGCTAATAAATCAGCAGCGTTTTACTGCAGGGAGAGGGAAGGGACTTGAGACAGACAAAGAGCGAGTTGTATAATTAAAAGAAAACATAAAGAGCTTGATGATGCCAGCGATAACTACGTTAACGATACAACGTATTCATCACAACCAGCGAACTTAATGCTGGTCAAGAACATATCCAACTTTGCGACTATTTTCCTCATTGCAAACCATTCTAGCACAATAGTCTGTCAAAAGGCGTATGGATCTTCTTATTTATTTATGCACTACTCCAACAGTGAATAAAGTTGGCGCTAGTGATCGCTACAGCGATATTTCCGGTATCCCGAATCTACTGTATGATCGTTACAGTTTGTTTCAATAAAACAGTGGGTGTAACATTTAGATTGTACATATTTCGTCCGCGATTCCGGTGACACTTTTCAAAATGGCGAAAGAGTGCCTAGTTACGAGCGATGTCGAGCGAAAAAAAGGAAGAGAAAGACCGAAATTTTTCAATTTTTTATAATGTAGATAGGGGTATGGACATGGCCTGTGATCACCCCACTGCTCTTGAATGTATCCCAAGTAGATCTAGACATATTAGACGACGGGAGAAGTAGTTAGAAGGTTATTTCAGACATTAATTTAGCGAGAATGCAACACAGAATCAAAATAGGAGATCGACAAGTAGATCTTTCATTCATTCCTTTGCATGTCCCTTGCGGAACTTTGCCTCCCAAACAGCACTCCTGTAGGCCTCTCGGTTGTGAGCAAGATGGCCTGCTGCTGCTGCATCCATTTCCAGATCATCAACGATGTCTTGCAGCCATCTTCGTTTCGGTCTTCCTCTTTTTCTTTTTCCCATTATGTATCCTTCCAATACGGTCTTCTCTAAATTATCATGACGTTTAATGTGGCCAAAATATTTAAGTTTTCTCTCTTTAATCCTCTTTACTAGCCAGCCTTCTTCAATATTAAGCTCTTGTAGTATAGATATATTTGTTCTTTTTTGTGTCCACTATATTTGGAGAACTCTTCTATAGCATTTACATTCAAAGGCATTTATGTGTTTCTCAGCTGTTTTGTTAAGTACTTGTGTTGTGGACAGCAATACTGTGTCATCAGCATATCTAATCTCTGGTATTTCATAACCTCCAACTGTTATGGCATCGTAATATTCTTTGTCTACATCTTCTCTAACATTCCTCATTATATTTTCAGTATACAAGTTAAATAAGTAGGGTGACAATATGCACCCCTGACGGACCCCTTGTTTTATGTCAAACCAAGTTGACATAACACCAGAAACTTTGGGAAATAATGGAAAAAATGGGATTTCCAACACATTTGATACAATTAACATCACTGCTGTATTTAGACCAACAAGCAGCAGTAAGAATAAATGGTGAAACAAGTAGATCTACACATCTCATATGGTAAGTAGTGCAGATCTAGACCTAGCCGATGGTGAGCTGGCCACAGTGTCTAAAAACATCACATTACTTCTTTTTTTCCTAAAAAACTCTGCATTTATGAAATTTTCATTTATTTAGCTATACTTTGAAACATATTAAGTATACGGAAGTACACGGAAATACTGTTTTCCATTCCATTTTACAACTAGACCCCCTTACAGACCAAGACCCGCGTTTTTAGTCCCGTTCGCTACCATACGTCCGCGTTTTCCCGCGAGCACAGAAAGAGTTATGTCATGTGATGTGTCCTTTCCAGAACATTGCCCCCCTCACAGCCTCCCTGAATGCAATGCGGTCTTAAGCACGTTGACAAACATTTCCCAATGACATTCAGATTTTTCGTGATGCCCTGAATCCACCTGCGGCAAGATCCCCCTCCCCCTTTTCTTTTGTCAGCCAATATGCATTCTGCTGTCTTCTCCAAACCATTCTGTTTCATGATATGGCCAAAGAACCTCATCTTTCTAACGTTAATATGGTGTTTACATGCCAGTTTTCTGTGACACCTAATCCCGCCAATATCTCTTTATTTGATTTTCTTTCTATCCATGATATTATAAGTGCCCTTCTATAACATTTCATTTATACTGCTGTTGTTCTCTTTTCTAATGATCTGTTAAGTGTTCACGTTTGACATGTTATACTGCCCAGTACTTCCAGCTTTCTACATCTTTTAAAATAGGCTTCTATGAAAAGATAACTTGTGCAAGCATAGCCGATCTCCTGAACATATCTTACCAGGCCCTGCTGCAACTTTAAATCCGAATTATCAAGCAGTCAATGCTTAGCTTGCCTCGGCTGACTTTCATACTTAAAAGTATTCCATCTTCCGTTTGCTGGGCTAGATAAATCGTACTTTTGTCCGCCTGTATCGCCCGATTACGGGTGCTGGCCTGGAACCTACCTGATAGTGCTGCAGCTTAGAAATGTGAATGCACTAACAGTTCACACCCCCTACTGCATGTAAATGCCGTGGAGCGATTTATTGTTATCTCCCGATTAATGAGATCTATTGTTTTTTTTAAAGGGGAGTCTATAAAACGGATATTCCGGTAGATTCGATCTTGTGAACGAGGATTAGTTAGCTACTCTCTCTCTCTCTCTCTCTCTCTCTCTCTCTTCAGCTTCAATGTTAGTTGTGTTTGTTATATGAACAGCATATTTGTAGAATGTCTGGAATAGAGTGAAAGATGTATGATAAAGGGCAGAATGTCAGACAGGCCTGCGTGCCCAATTCTTAACCCTTTTGAAATAAAGATCAATCAATCAAGATCAATCTCTCTCTCTCTCTCTCTCTCTCTCTCTCTCTCTCTCTCTTGCCCATGACAATCAGGCGTTGGTCGTGACTGATTTCCACAACCATATTAATAGCTTTTGCTGTTTCTATAAGATGTGTGTTCGATCGTGCTCCCTGTCATTCTTTTAGTCCTGGAAGTATCTTGTTTCTTTGTCTTCCTCTGTCACTTTGTCCTTCCAGTTTTCCCTTTTAGTTAGCTTAGGAAAAGCTAGTGCATGAAAACGTATTCTCGTGTTCAAAACACAAATTTTAAAAAAAAAAACGGTATTTACCACAGAGAAAATAATTCCATATATTACAACAACTCCCCCCACCCAAAACACACTTTTTTAAGCCACTATTTTTTTACCTAACGAAACTGTAAACTTTAATGGGTGAATGCCCGCGGGGAATGCTAAGGAGATTGTCTCCTCCCCTCTGTGCCCATACAGCATGTTCTCAGCTCAGCACAAGCCTAACACTAATTACAATAACATCTCCCATATAAAAGTGTCCAAAACTAAACAACGGATAGTTAACGTGACGCGGGAATCGCTTCTGTACGCTTAATCGCCTGTCAGAGCGCTCACAGTATTTGGAAATGTATTTATACCGCAATTTCTTCCGGATTCCTGGAAGCTGATTGCGGTATTCTGGGTCCCGCCGGACTCTTCGTTGTGAAACACAGCTAGATCAAGTGGGATGGGGGAAGAGCTTCTAATCGATTTCCTATCTAAAAGTCAGAATAACGATGTATATTAAAAGCCATTCCTACTGTGCTGAAATGCATTCACAAAAATACTCCATGGACAAGGGTGTGTGTGTGTGTACGTGCGTGAGAGAGGGCATGTGCGGCCGTGCTGCGTGTACGTAGCTTATTGAGTCTAACTCATTCATCCATTCATTTATATGTACTGTGTCGATGGGTATTGAACAACTTGACTCTTCATTTCTGTGTGATTATTCGTATTTTATTCAGATCGGCTGCCTGTCTTTTTCCCATCCCACTAGGTCATCTCATTCAGATAAATGTCTCTCCCTTCCTTCTTTTCCCATGAGTTTTGCAGTCATTACCGGACACTCTAACAGCTTTCCTCTCATATTATATTACTGTTAATGGATGTGGGAATGATATATGAAAGGTCTGTTATATTACTGTCAATAGATATGAGACTGGTATATGAGAGGGCTGTTATATTATTATCAACAGATGTCGGAATGATATAGGAGAGGTCTGTTATATTATTGTCAATAGATGTCGGACTGATATAGGAGAGGTTTGTTATATTATTATCAACAGATGTAGAACTGGTATATGAGAGGTCTGTTATATTATTGTCAGTGAATGTGGGACTGATATATGACAGGTATGTTATATTACTGCTAATAGTTGTGGGACTGATATCAAAGAGGTCTATTATATTACTGTCAATAGTTCTGGGGCTAAATATATATGACATTAAATATTTTATTCTCTAACCTACGCATCAGTCTACACACACGAAAACAAACGTATCTGAATAATGATTTTGAAGACCGCGCACCACCCCACCCCCCACCCCCCCCCCCCACACACAGATATATATTAAAATTATTTCTAAAAATGAAATCTGGAAGAAATATGTAACATTACATGATGTAACCGATAAAAAACAATACTATAACAAAAGTAAATAACAAATTTTACTCACACTAATCAAGACCAGTGTTTCAAAATAACTGAAAGGGAAAAGAAACCCGTGTTTAAAAATAATGGGAAGGGAAAAGAAACTGTGTTACTCCTATTAATATCATCATAATCATTAAAAAACACATTAAAACTACTGGTGATTAGAAATGAAACGGCCGTATATAAATTATTATTCTTCTTAAGTCCAGTAGTTCTATGTCTCTGTCTTCAGTTCAGTAGTTCTGTGTCTGTCTTCAGTCCAGTAGTTCTGTGTCTGTCTTCAGTCTAGTAGTTCTGTGTCTCTGTCTTCAGTCCAGCAGTTCTGTATCTCTATATTCATTTCAGCAGTTCTGTATCTGTCTTCAGTCCAGTAGCTCTGTGTCTCTATCTTAAGTCCAGCAGTTCTGTGCCTTTCTTCAGTCCAGTAGTCTGTATGTCTTCAGTCCTACAGCTCTGTTAAAGTCTTCACTCTAGTAGTTCTGTGTGTCTTCAGTCCAGTAGTTCTGTCCGTCTTCAATTCAGTAGCTCTGTCTGTCTTAACAGTCCAGCAATTTTGTGCCCGTCTTCAGTCCAGTAGTTCTTCGTATGCCTTCAGTCCATTAGTTCAGATTAATAGTTCTGTGTCTCTGTCTCCAGTTCAACACTTTTGTATCTGTCTTCAGTCCTGCATTTCTATGTTCCTGCCTTCAGTCTTGTAGTCATATGCCCCTGTCTTCAGTCTAGTAGTTCTACGTCAGTGTATTCAGCTCAGTAGTTCAAGGTCCCTGTCTTCATTTCAGTAGTTCCGTGTTCTTGTCATATTACCCCCAGTAGTTCTGTACTGCTGTCTTCAGTTCTACGTCACTGTCTTCAGCTTGGTAGTTCAAGATCCCTGTCTTCACTTCAGTAGTTCTATGTTCCTGTCATTACCCCCCCCCCCCCCTAGTTCTGTACTGCTGACTTCAGCCCAGTAGTCTCGTGCTCATATCTTCAGCCTATAAAATTTATTAAAATAATCCTAGAAAATACACTTGTGGTGCGTCCTATCAAATTAAATTTCATGCATTTATTGACCATCATATATTAAAGTGTCTTCTGAATAATTTAGTAAAGAATCTTGTCCTTGATGTTTTTATGTTTGCGTGTTGGCACTGCCAAGTTTATGCAAGTGTAGTGATGAAAGCGAGAGATTAAGAAAATGCCATTTTGCACCTAAATGAAACACGTTTATAAATATAAGATACAGGGGTGTGGGATTTCTGGGCAATGAAAAATCATAACTATTCGTTTTAAGTATAACTGTACATAGTTGAAATCATGCCCAAGAATTCAAATCAATCATTCAACCAAGCGCCAAGCATAACGTATTCAACCAAGCACCAAGCATAACATAAACCTGTAACAATACCAGAAATGATAGTTAAGAAAGACGGTTAGAAGCGCCATTTCTCTAGACAAAAAATTAAATGCAAAAGAACACACAAGACCGACATCTGTTATTTAAACGCCACATGATAATGATGCTATCTCTCACAAACACACAAATGCACACACACACACACACAAAGTTCTGATTGTCGAAGTGACATTGTATTTCGCCAGTCCCTACAACAGAGTTAAAGTATTTTTAAACTAGTATGTTATAATATGCCATGGCATAACAAAATATAACAGTATCACTTACCTGATCGCTGACAGCGACTGTAACAATAGCATAAGAAATATAATCCATTCATTATGATAACAATATGAAATCGAATTCAATTTCTCCACACAAACTCTTCAAAAGCAACGGCTCGTTGGGAAATCAACCATCTCTGCTAAACTGCACCAGATTTATTTGACAAGATCAAAACTTTGCTTCACAGTTAAGTTCGGCCAGCTAACACGACAAAACACTAACCCCCTCTACTGACACAACATGACGGGGGAGATTTCTCACTTACAAAGCCGCGTTCGTCGGGGAAACTCCTCTCAGTTTCACAGAAAGTACTTACAACAGATTTTTCGCTATTTGAATTCCACACTGCTGCTACAGTATTCCCCGATTCTGTTTTCTGAGTGTGCCAGCTATCGTTTTGCACCGTCAAGAAGGCGGTTGGGGAAAGCTACGAATGCTGTTTCTACAGCGCAGCAGGCGATGAAAGAGGATCCATCCAGCCCGTTTCTCTCTGCCTGCTACAAGATGGCTTTCCCGCGCTGTTTCTCGTCTGCTGCTGCGAGCAGGTCCGGGCTCACGGGTATTGTAGTAATGTAGTAAAGCAGTAATGTAGTAAAGTAGAAAAGTAATTACCAGTTTCTTGCATTTTTTTCCCATCCCTTGATAAAATCATATTTCGCTTCGTGAATTTATTTATCATAAATTGGTTCTCTCCATTCCATCTCACTTTCCCGACGTGTCCACGTTAGAGGTGCAAACAGGGTTTATGGTACCTAAGGTAAATCAAAAAGTAGCCGCGGTTGACATTTCATCCCTCCATCATTACTGAATAATATATTCCACTCATGCGCTCTTCCGTCCAGTTCATCCACGTTTTCTCTATCTACCACTCACTAGCTCATTCACTTGATTTCTATCCTTGACTGTCATTAATTCCGGACCTATTTTCTCTCATTTTTCATGCTTCTCATATTCGGAGAACGATTTCACAGAAAATTACATTTCGGTTATTACTTTATATGCACACAAAAAAACAACTGAAAAAAAGTGGAAAAAAAATAAAAAACAAAACAAAACACAAAAGAAACCTCCGCTTTGCACAAGGAAGAAGTGGAATGTGTTTTTTCACTATTAACCATAAAAATAGCGTCCCATAAAATTAGGTGCTCAGGGCATACGCTCCCACATCAGTCATTTTGAGTTATACCTCTGGATGTTGAAATAAGAAATGTTATTTTTTCTTCTTCTTGCTCTTGGTATTCTTCTTTTTTTCCTCTTCTTCACCACTATCATCTTCATCAGCAGCAGCATTGTTATCTTCTTCTTGCTCTTCTTAATCTTCTTTTTTTCCCTCTTCTACATCACCACTATCATTAACATTATCATCTTCTTCTTTTTTCTCTTCTTAATCTTTTTTTTTCCTTCTTCATCTTCACCACCATAATATTATTATTATTATTATTTCTCTTCTTAATCTTCTTATTTCCTCTTCTTTACTATCATCATCATTATCATCATCATCACCATCATATTCCTCTTCTTCATGCCATCTAACCACTCTGATTGCTGTTTCACCCAACAATGATAAATGACGATTGTGGCTGCATCTAACGCCATTCCTTGTGCCTCGTGTCGTACACACAAAGAAGAGGCGAGCTGGTGGAATGTCAAACTTTTCAATCAGCTCCACCACGTTGGCCATCAGCCCGCTGGTAAAACTGTTATGACACGAACGCTTTCACGTAAAACATTTAACCCTCGCAAGCAGAGAACTGCTTCAACTAATATATTTCATTGTCTTGATGCGATCTCTATGTTATGAACTTCTTTTCCCCTCGCTGTTGTAGCTCTGAAAGTGATAATTCAAAGCAAGAATAATGTCGGATTGTGATTGGGCTGCTGAGTGATCTTGAATTCGCAGAAAGAGTTCTGACAGACTCTGTGTTGGTTTTCGTTTGTTTTTTTTTTCAACGATGGCTGTGCACGAGTTCTGTGAAGTTCATATGCCATTTTCCGAAAAGCACAGTGTGTAAGTATAGGAATGTGTTGATTATCAATGGCTTGCTGACCTATATAACTGTCGCCTCCACCAGTCATTCGTTTGGCGCTACTGTTAAAACTGGATGAAAGACAGCGGTTCCTGTCGCGGGACACATAAAACCAGTGATACTTGACCCAGACCCGAACACCCTACACCACCAACACCTACAGTCCCGCCCCGCCGCCCCGAATTCATTTGGAAAACTAAAAATTAATCTGAATGGAATTAATCTTGTGTGAGTGTAATAATGTTTTAAATCGTAACCAATGGATTAAGAAAAGTTTGACACTAGACCAGTGTTTCCCAGGTTTTTTTTTTTTGTGGGGGGAGATCACCAACTGAACTGATGGCCTGCATGAAGGATCGGGTACTATGGAGAAGCATAATAGCCAACGCCAGTCGGCACGGCACCTGATGATGATGATGTAGTGTGGTTTTTTTTTTTTTGGGGGGGGGAGGGGGGATTCATGCCCCACCACATTGCCTCAAATATTTTGATTCCCTCCCCGCCAACCCCCCTCAGCATATAGTCAACCAAGTTCTGAAAAAGTATAATATACAGTAAATATATTCTGTTTGCGTACGCCCCACGCTTAGAAACATTGTACTAGAGAAGAGTTTGCCAGAATAAGACCAATATCAAGGGACATAATCATGTAATTTGTAACTGCACATTTTATTTTGATCAGATTAAAGGACTTTAAACTTGCCGAAAACAAAAATCACAGCGGGATTGAAAACACGGTAGCAAAGAAGATGACAGTGCTTGAATGAAAACGCGGTAATGTGGCTGACGAACCAGCGGTGGTCAAGACCCTATCCAACCTTGTTGTGATACTTCTAGTAATAAGATGATGTCCATCCCTTCAACCTGCCTGACGGACCAAATCTCGCCGTGCTCCTGACGTTGGTGACGTCTGTCGAGAAAGCCCATTGTTCGATTCTTCTCCGGGTTTTCAAGCAAGCCCACCGTTACCCAGTCCCCATCCAACACAGTGGTTGTGCTTCAGCATCGTCACAACGTTGTCCGCAACGGGGGAGGGGGGGGAACAGTTTCAAAGGTATTAGAATAAAAACAAGAACAAGAATTCAGAAAACGTAGAATGTACACTGGGAAGACAACAGGACATAAAAGTAAAAACACAGGCACACACATACATCTGTAGAGTATGAACCAAAATACTGTCATTCAAATGTATCAGTAAAGAGATTTAGCAACCATAAGAAAATCTGGAAAAGGTCCACATACAAGCATACAAGTGTATATCTGGTCTTCTGAAATGGTCACACATACACACACTTTCTGCCATGAGTACGCCTCATCGGTATAAAGCAGCTTAGTTCAGTCAGTCAGTCAGTCAGTCAGTCAGATAGTCAGTCAGCCAGTCAGTCAGTCAGCCAGTCAGTCAGTCAGCCAGCCAGCCAGTCAGCCAGTCATTCATTCAGCCAGTCAGTCATTTGCATATCCCTTGTGGAAATTTGCCTCCTGTAGGCTTCTCGGTTATAAGCAAGATGCTCTGCTGCTGATGCGTCAATCTTGCAGCCATCTTCGCCTTTGCCTTCCTCTCTTTCTTTTTCCTATTATGCACCCTTCCAAGACTGTCTTCTCTAAACTCTCATGACGTTTAATATGTCCAAAATATTTAAGTTTTCTCTGTTTAATCTTCTTTACTAGCTTCTTCAATTTTAAGTTCTTGTAGTATTTGTATATGTATATATGTATATTTGTTCTTTTTTGTGTCCATGGTATTTGAAGGACTCTTCTATAGCATTTACATTCAAAGGCATTTATGTGTTTCTCAGCTATTTTGTTAAATGTCCAGGTCTCGCGGGCATATGTTGCGATGGGAAGGATGCATGCCCTTAAAAATCTTATTTGTGTAGTTCTGCCTGTTCCTCGCTTCTTTAGTTGTTTTATTTTCTGAAGAGCGATAGATGTCCTTTTAATTTCTCTCGTCGTATCTCTATTATTAGTTTGATCTAAGGTATTCAAAACTTTCCATCAACTTAGTTGCTATTGTGTATAAAGTGTCCCCTGTGTGGTATATTCCCGTCCATCTGCAGAATTTTCTCAGTCTGTCTGTCCATGTCCACGAGACATGTGCAAAGTGATCGTAAATGATTGTACTCACAGCTTTATTAATCTTTATTAATAATATAAAATCTATATGATATAAAATATAAAATGATATAAAAAGCTGGGTGAAACAGCAATTAGACTGGTTATGAGGATTTATCATCAACAAGAAAAACTTATTTTCTGATGATAAATTTATTTATGTATTTATTTATTTATCTATTCCACTTGGTGTGCTACAAGTCAACATGCATAAGCTGTTATTTAAATCTAGTCTGCGCATGCACGTAAACTTTTAAAGCATATTATCTGTTCTATGGAGTCTTACGAAAAATGTTTGTGACCTCCCACCTACCCCCAACCCCCCCCCCCCCCCCAATACATACAAACAAACAAACAGACAAACAAACAAACGTTATAGTTCAAGAACTTCTTCATAGTTTTTAAATGAAAGGCATGCTTTCATTTCAGCTCTCGTCGTTTTTTTGCAGGATTGAAGCTAGTGGCCACATATCAGCTATGAAGCACAGCGGAACCTCTTGAGTGTTACACAGATTCATCTTGAGCTGGTGATCAACCAGACTGGGACGATGAGACTTCTGTGTGTGGGGGAGGGGAGGGAGTAGGGCGAGCTCTGTTATCAAGAGCAGAAAAGCCGTAGCTAACCAAGATTTTATCTTACCTCCACTTGTAATGCTACAGTAAAGAGACACTTGTATTACTTCTAACTCCTCTAACTGATAGAGAATCTTCACCTTTGGATCAGTACCAGCAATTCTAGGAAAATCACCTTAGCACATTCGTAATCGAACTCCCTGCCTTGTTTCCAAAAATTTTATCACGCGCATCGGCTGAGTACTTACAGGAAGGACACTAGCCAGTCATCAGACAGGCAACACAGTTCGTTATTATTGTATATAATATAGTTTCTTGGCATCCCTAGTTAACAGTAATATTAAGTAACGGGAGCATTAAATGTAACAGCTATTTCAATGTGCATATTTAGAAATAGCATTAATAAAGCTTAACTTAAGTAACAATCGGTAACTGAAGCTGAAGGTGTTGGCGCATTACTGTAAATAACAAAAATGAAAATGAGAAGGCCACATAAGAAGAAGGGGGGGGGGACCCTTCGATTTACTTTTGTTAAATAAAGAAATAATGAGGGAAAAAAATAAGAAGGAGAAAACAACACATATTTTGGCCAAATATTCATTCATTCATTTGCATGTCCCTTGCGGAACTTTGCCTCCCAAACAGCACTCCTGTAGGCCTCTCGGTTGTGAGCAAGATGGCCTGCTGCTGATGCATCCATATGCAGATCATCAACGATGTCTTGCAGCCATCTTATCCTTGGTCTTCCTCTCTTTCTTTTTCCCATTATGTACCCTTCCAAGACGGTCTTCTCTAGATTATGATGACGTTTAATGTGTCCAAAATATTTCAGTTTTCTCTCTCTAATCCTCTTTACTACCCAGCCTTCTTTGACCATATAAAGAAGGGTGACTTTCATGAAGACCTTACTTGGAAGAAAGCTGAAAGGAAAATAACACGCGGACGGCGATACAGGTGAGTAGACAGCATCCCTATTTGGGTTGAACGTGAACTTAGCCTGGTCCACAGTGAAAGGAAAAGTGACAGATCAAACCGAAGTTTCTCTTCATCCAACATGACGGTAATGATAATGACGTGCACTGATACGTTGTTTTTTTTTTCAAATCAAAACATAAGAAATATGCAGAACAACGCCTCCTTAGGTGGAAAATATCTGCTACAGGGCAAGATACATCGGACTCCGCTGCATATGTGTTTTCGTTGAAAACAACACATGATATCACGAACAAAGGGAGTTCGCCACAGTCAAAAGCAAATCAACGGTAATAAGAAAAGTCGGAGAAATATAAAATACGAGACAGTAATCACACGTAGTTTGCTTGCTTAAATCAGTGGCTCTCAACTTGTGGTCCGCGAACAACAAGTAGTCCTAGGTGCGTGATCAGGAGGACCACTGTTGCATCATCAATTTAGTATTACGTGTCATCTTCTAAATAAAAACAATTAAGGATTCTTGGCATTGATATATCACATATAGGATGGCTGTCTGCTTCTTCCACGTAGTTGGCAAAGTGGTCCTTTGCAAGTAAAACGTTTGGTAATCACTGGCTTAAACTATCTGAAAATAGTTTTACCGTAGTATTGTTGGTGAACGTTTGTGCTTGCCACTGAAAGCTACTTCACCTGCTGTACAGTGTACAGAACATTTTTTAAAAGTTTTTTTTTTCAATAAACTAAATGCTGGCAAGGGCAGATATGAATTATTAAGACATGCCCTTCTATTAAGCTCGTGAAACGGTGGCCATGAACAAAGGCGAAGCATTCTATTAAATTTTATCACAGCTTATCTGATTTGCTTTTGTGGTTTAAACTGGAAATGTAGTGGGAGAGACATTCATATAGACAGACAACCAGATGGAAAATTGCCTATTGGAAAGAAAGAAAGAAAGAAAGAAAGAAAGAAAGAAAGAACGAAAGAAAGAAAGAAAGAAAGAAAGAAAGAAAGAAAGAATGAATGAATGAATGAAAGAAAGAAAGAAAGAAAGAACGAAAGAAAGAACGAACGAAAGAAAGAACGATGGATGGATGGATGGATGGATGGATGGATGGATGGATACAGGCAAACAGTGTAGGCAGACAGACAGACAGAGAATAGATAGACAGACAAAAAAATATATAGACATACATGTAACGGGAATATTTTTAACATAATACTTCTATTCACACATAACCACGTAAACTTCGTCAAAAGCAAACCTGTAAAAGCATGTCGTGTTGTTTATACAACAAGTGCTTACATACGTTAGTGCACAAATATGTGCTACGCGAATGTTAAAATTCTAAGAGCTCGTTCCTATAAGTAGCTGAGAATGTTTACATGGAAGTTAACTTTAAAATAAATACTTAACAGTGGGAATTCCGAAACAGGATAAACGAAAAACACATTTGAAGGTTAGAAGCCCCCCACGTCAAGTCCTATACAACCCGCAAACGCAGGGCAATCGGATTAATTGCGGTATTGGGTTGCCTATATCAGACTGTGCTAGAAATTAGTGTGTAGCGTGTAGATTACAAAGTGCAGCTAGTACTTACAGTGTCCAAGCGTTCGTTCAAAGCGAAATTTGCAGATAAAGGAGAAATTTAAAGCAATATTAGCGTTGTTTTGGTGGCTTTGAAACGCGTAGATCGTACCATGGAAACTCAGGAAAACAAATGAAGAAGTCCTAAAACAAAAAAAAAAGGTTTCATAACTTCCAAAACTAGTGAACACCATAAGATAGGAAAGGAGCACCAAACGAAAACTAATGAAAACCATAAGAAAATTACAATGAAAGTACTATGTACGAATCATAACAAAACAGAGAGAATGACAGTCACTGGGAAACTCTAAAGGGAACTTGAGAAAGGAGGGTAGAGGAAAGAGAGAGAGAGAGAGAAAGAAATTTATGATGGACTAAGAGACACGGGAAAAGACTGGTTTGTTAAAAGAACTGCCAAGGACCGCATAAAATGGAGAAGCTCAGTTGCCAGCGGCTTTCGATGTGGAACGTAATCAAACGAATGAAAGAATGAGAACACACAACTCTTACCTTAGTTTGGACTTATCCTGATCGATCTCTCCAACCATATGAAAATTTTCTGATCTTGACTTTGCTTCTGCTACTGTGTTACAATTCCTTGGATTCTGTTTCACACTGTTTACATATAACAACATAGCCTTCCCAGTCACCCAGATTAATATATAACAACTCCTAGACTGTTACAAACAGAACCACGAGACACCTACGCATTTAGCTTTGGTGACTCAAACGGTACAGTAAATGTAAATGTCATGTAATGTGAACTCTCCTGAATACAGCTTACACTGGAATATTCTGCCCCTGTCCCCCTTTCCTCCTCTAATTTCACATACAATGAACACGGCCGTTCTGGTCGAGTAGCCTTCAATATCATCGAGCGACCTGAAGCCTTTTCCGAAACTCTCTCCCCCTTACCGCAGTATGTATTAGTTTTCCATAACCAGATCTATGCTACACACTTACCCTGAAAAGCCATTTCAGTTCATACATTTTTTCCCCAGATTTTCACGGGCCATTGATCATAATGACAGTACCCCCCCCCCACCTTCTGTTCAAGGAAGGTAAATAGAGCGTGCCTTAAGTGAATATAGACTTGTCACAACCTGCGTTTAGTCTGAACAGATCAGAAATCTTTGTCCTTTATGCAGATGAAGACAGGCGGTGAATGGGTTATTGAAATCACATTTGACATTTCATCCTTCCATCATTATTGATTAAATTATTCCATAAATTATTCCACTAATACCTTTGTCCATCCGTTCATCCAAATGTTTCCTAACTATCTACTACTCACTAGCTCATCCAAGTAATTGCTATCCCCGACAATCCTTTACGTGTCTGATATCTATATATCTATTTTTTTTTTCAGGCTCGTTATATTCTTGATTTCAAAGCAAAATATATTTCGCTTTTTATCATATTTGCACAAAAGCAACTGAAAAAGAACATTGGGGGGAGGGAAAGTCACGAGTAAGGCAACAGAAATGTATTTAAAAATTGAAAAGTGTTAAACTGTTTACGAATGTCCAGAGTAATCTGCTCTTGGTCTGTTCTGCCTAATGAAGTCAAACACGTGGGTTTAATGCTTGCACACAATGCTTGGAATGATGCTACAAGAATCTACAGATCCTGTGACACAAGAAGTGCAGCCAACACTTAAAACTGGACGAAAATGGAGTGTAGGCGAGGAAGTGACCGCAGCCAGAAACACTGGAGCTGAAAGAAGTAATAGGATACACCCAGACCAACAGAAGAGGATTTGGTCATGATGAACTCAAATGGTGGTAAAAGGCCTCCTGTAAAGAAAGAAGAGTCCAGAAGGCAGTCCAACAGGCACGGCAAGACCAGTGGACAACATGGGAGGAAGTCCTGCAGAGATCACTAACACGAAATGACATCTGGAAAGCAGCACCCCTGAGACACAGCTTCATCATCAGAGCTGCTTATGACCTTCTGCCTACAGGCTCCAATGTACATAAATATGGTGCATCAGAAGACACAAAGTGCCTTCTCTGCAGCTAAAGGAAAACATTGGAGCATGTGCTGTCAGCATGCAGTGTATCATTAGCCCAAGGACGCTACACCTGGCGGCATAACAGAGTGCTGCAGGAACTAGTAGCCATTGTAGACAGGACAAAAGATAAAGCAAACAACAGGAAAAGAGCTGAGGTCCCACCTAAGTACTTCATAGTCGCTGGTACGACATCGAAAATTGAAATCAGGTACATTCCCTTACCATCACTGTTAGATGGCGGAAACAACTGGGATGTGATAGCAGGCCTACCAGGAAGAAGAGAATACCCGACTGCCATCAAGAACACAGGAATGCGACCAGACATTGTAGTGTACTCCATGCCAAAACAAGAACTAATAATGATCAAGCTTATGGTTCCATACGAAACAAGTATAGAGGAGCAGCATTATTCAAAAGTGAGAAGTACAGTGATCTGGTCAAGCAACTAAAGCAGGCCGCATAATAAAGTCAAGGCAGGGGACAGGACTCAAGGCAAACGTGATAGCTGTAGAAATGGGAACCAAAGGATTCCAAGCAACATCAGCATACGTCCTATGTAAGCAACTGGGCATACATGGACAAGCAAGAGCAAGGGCATTTAAAAGCCTTAAAAAAAAAAAAAAGCAGAAAAGGCCTCATGCTGGCTGTATAGCATGCGAAACAAGCATTGAGAACTGAAATAATTTCGTCTGTCACAACCAATACCGATCCTCCGTAGCTAAATCGCTAAGATGCACTTCAAAGTGCAGTGCCAGTCACGTGTTCAATTCCCGGACGGAGGAAAAAAAAAAAGCAACAACTCGCAAGACCTCTGGGAGTCATGACCCAGAAGGACACACTCCCCTTAGAGTGTCAGGAATTTAATAGGGCCGAGCACTTGTCGGGGGGGGGGGGGGGGAATACTTTCTCTAGTGATCTGGCGGAGAGGTGAAACTTTGGGTCATGTGATCTGGCGGCAGTTCAAAGTTTGGAAGTGAAGCGAGAAAATTGTTAACGTTTCTCGTGTGAGATATATTCATGTGTTAGTATTTGAAGAGAGCAGTTAGATGAAAGTGATAGATTCTTATGGTGCTAGTTAGGTTTAGCTGGCTAGCAGCCCTGCGTCTTATTCGTAATGGAGTTCTATGATTGTTGAAATTGTCATTTGATTTTGTTCGTCAGTTTGATTCATCCTCATTCATCAACACGCTCCATGAATAAACGGCTGTGAGAGTTTGACAAAATGCGGTCTTCATTGATAATCCTATGTGCCTGTTTGTATTCTTCCTGTGAGGAGAATATCATTACAGGGAATGTTCGTCGTGTTGTTATTGCACATCTGCAATTAGTCACACTACAATGTGTTAGTCACACTACAATGTGTTAGTCACACTACAATGTGTTACACTTAACGCACTGCTTTACCAGCTAAAATCTTATGCATTAAGCACTTCACGCTATCACTCAAGTTAAGCAACATACAAACAAAGGAGAGGCAACACCGGTCTATAAATAGTTTGACATTTACCTCTTTAGTCAGACGACTTTTTCAAAATTTTATTGATCTATTCATCATCATCATCATCATCTTCATCATCATCATCATCATCATCATCGCTTTTCACTCCCTTAGTAGCACAGACCACGGATAAAGGCTCTCCTGTCGTCCCTGTTCTTGGATTTGTTCTCTGCTTCCCTTGTTTAAAGCCCGTGGTTCTTCACCACAGAGGAGCTTGGAATATAACCCTCTCTCTCTCTCTTTCTCTCTCTCTCTCTCTCTCTCTGAACCTTTAGGTGCCCAAGACATATGGGCAACAGAAATAAACGCCCGTCTTTCGTCTTTTTCCCCTGCTCTTGTCTAGGTGAGCCCTCTATTGTTCAACATTTTCTCTGTTAACATTTAACACTCTTATGCTCAGTTTCTGCGTCATTATTTGGAAATAAGTATATTTTTCAATCTGTTGAAATTGTATCTATTCTTTCCTTTTTTTCTTCTTTTTATTCATCTGCGATGAATAAAACTATTTATATTCTCCCATTTTTCTCAGCTTATTTCCACATGGTTTTTTCAAGCTGTTTAACAGGCACTTTTCCTTTCTAATATTCATTTTCCGACACATCTGTAGGGACTGCCTAAATTAGCGCTACTTTGTAAGTTGAAGAGTTTGACATATGTATTTTATTTATCAAAATATATGGCAAATTACACTGACAGTAAACTTCTAGTAACATAAAGACATAATATGTCTTCATAGTTTTTTAAAAAAATTAAACTTGTATTTAATTGTTTTAGTTCTGAAATTCGCCTCGCCATTTTGAGTAAATTTGGTAAAAATAAAGCTTAAGTCATAATAGTAGTTGGTCGTTTCTAACTAATACAGTAGGCACTAATTACAGCATTAAAGCAGGTGGAAGCAGAAACACATATCAGGAAATTGAACCCATGGAAGTTGTGGATGAAAACTAGTCACTGGAAGTTCCCACCCCGAATGCAGACCTCCTGGAACATAAACACAAGATGCAAATAGGCAGCTAGACTGTAAGAACACTGAGCACGAAGTCACAAAGGCTGAAAGAACAAAACAAAACACAAGCAGAGCAAATAATAGACATACCTGAAGCAAAAACGGAACTAAACATTAATACAGGACCAGTAACAATAAGTGAAGTAAAAGAGGTAATAAGTAAGCTAAAATTAGACAGCTCCAGATGAAGATGAAGTGACTTCTGGGATGTTGAAAGCAGAAGAGGTAGAAACACCAAAAACAACTATGCCGGATACTACATCACATTTGGTATCTAGGAAAAAGCTCCAGCAGAGTGGAAAATTGGTCTTATAGTAAAAGGAGGGTGACCTCTGAGATTGCATGACCTCAGAATTCTAAAATGACATGGCCTCCCTCAAAAGATAGTGAATGTCATCAAAGCCCTATACGAGGGTTTTCGGTGCAAAGTGATCTGCGGAGAACACATCTTCAACAGTTTTAGGATACAAACGGCAGTAAAGCATGGATATGTAATATCACCAACATTATTTATCTTAGCAGTAGACTGGGTAATGAAGGAGGCAACATCAGATAAACACAGAGGATTACAATGGACCCTCAACACTGTACTTGAGGACCTTGATTTTGCCGACGACAAGCAGGCACAAAGATATGCAAGATAAAATAAACAAGCTATCTCAAAATGCTACAAAAAATAAGATTAACTATCAATGTGGGAAAGAAAATGAAACAAAATGTGAACAACAGAAATATACTGAGAGTAGGTAACAAATTAGTGGATGAGGTCAACGAATTTGTATATTTTGGAAGTAGAGTAGTAGAAGATGGAGACAGCACAGAGGACATCAACAACAGACTTACTAGAGCAAATCATGCTTTTGCAATCCTGCAGAATATATGGAGATCTTTAAAAAAAACTAAGCATGAAGATGAAAATCAGGATACAAGTAGTTAAGAGTAATGTTTTAAGTGTACTACTTCATGGAAGTGAACGCTGGAAAATCACCAGAACTACAGAAAACAAGCTGAATTCTTTTCAGACTAAATATTTACGAAGAACTGGAAGAATATTTTGGTCAAACACCGTAAGAAATAACATCTTGTTGGCAGAAATGCAGATGAAGCCACTGACAGCAATTACTGAGGAAAGACGCTGATGATGATTGGGACATGTGCTCCGAATGACTGACAACTCACTACCAAAAATAGCACTAAGATGGACACCACAGGGGAACAGAAGTAAAGGGCAGACCAAAAGAGACATGGAGAAGAACAACAGAAAGGATGTTGAGCAATAGAGGGCTCACCTGGGCAAGAGCGATAAAAAAAGGAAAAGACAGACGGCTGTGGAAAACCCTTGCGGAAGTCTCTTGTACCATTGGCACTTAAAGTCCAGAGAGTGAGAGAGAGAGAGAGAGATTATAACATTAAAGTATTGTCATTATTATTTTATTATTATTATTATTATTATTATTATTATTATTCAGCAACAATAACTTATAATGCCAGAAGAGGAGACTCATGAAGACGAACTTTTCAGACATGCCTAAAATGAAGAAGACGACATAGCAGCCTAAAACCAAGTCAGTGCCTGAGAGCTGTTTTATTTTCTTAGACGCTTCTGGGAGTCAAGAGAAGCGATTATGTCAATATTTAACATTTGTCATTTACCGATATATCATACAATGTACATTGTAAAATGAAATGATAAACTTTGCACAAGGTTTTAAAAATTCAAATTCAGCTTTCCTCTCTCTCTCCCTCCCTCCCTCTCTCTCTCTCCCTTCCTCCCCGCCCCCGGCTCTCTCTCTCTCTCTCTCTCTCTCTCTATATATATATATATATATATATATATATATATATATATATATATATATATTAACAACTAAAGAGGCTGTAGAGTGGAACAGACAGAACTACAAATAAAAGATTTTTAAAGGCATGCATCTTTCCCATCGCAACATATGTCTGTGAGACCTGGACACTTAATAAAACAGCTAAGAAACACATAAATGCCTTTGAATGTAAATGCTTCAGAAGAGTTCTTCAAATATGATGGACACAGAAAAGAACAAATATATCCATAGTACAAGAACTTAATATTGAAGAAGGCTAGTTAGTAAAGAGGATTAAAGAAAGAAAACTTAAACATTTTCGACACATTAAACGCCATGATAATGTAGAGAGGACCGTCTTGGAAGGGTACATAATGGGAAAAAAGAAAGAGGAAGACCAAGGCTAAGATGGCTGCAAGACATCATTGATAATCTGCAAATGGATGCATCAGCAGCAGGCCATCTTGCTTACAACCGAGGGGCATACAGGAGTGCTAATAGGGGAGCAAAGTTCTGAAAGGGACATGCAAATGACTGACTGTTGCCACATGAAAGATTTGAAAAAGATTAATTATTATTATAGATACTATTAAAATAAAACGAAGGAATCGATAAATAATACCATAGCTGTTAAATATTTACAAAAGAAGAGTCACACTTTGACAAACTGTATGTACGTGTACTGAAAGTGCAGAATTTTGCTTGTAAATAATGATGTATCCCACAGTGTGGACAAAATCAAAAGTTGGAACATGTCCGCCTCTAACGCACCGCACCCGGCGGGAGCGAGAATAACTCATGTTATTTTCGATGTCGATGGGCTGCTCTTAGGTATATTTTTGTACTTGGTGAAAGATTTCCCATTTTTTCCATAATTGAAATAGACCCTGACGTTCCTTGTAAGCGGTCTGAAGGGAACAGAGAATGTATGTCCTTTGAACAACATCTGTGCTTACTATGTCCTTGTAAGAAACGCAGAGCTATTTTCCCAGTAAATTGATGGCGGGAAAGTGGTTAGCCAGTTTTTAAAAACAAGAGTCTAACTGGTAACATTAAACGTGGAATAAATGAAAGTTTCCAAGCATCCCTTTGCAGAAACTACTTCGTCTGGGCAACTTGTATGAAGAAAATAAGAAAATGATCCTTACATGTTATAAACTAGGCTGATCTCTTCGCTCAACTATTAGGAAAGAAGAGGACGACACTCCGCAAAACAGGCATCATTACAAGCTTTCATTTTAGGCACATCTCATAGACTGGTTGCTTTAGATAACTTCAGATATAAACCTTATGTAAAGTTCTCTTGCAGTAGCCCCCATATGTCCAGTTCTATAAAGGGAAGCACCTTTATCTAGTTCTGTAAAGGTAACACATTTGTCCAGTTGTATAAGCGAGTCCCTTTGTCCAGTTCTATAAGGAAAGCACCTTTTAGTTCTATTAGGGGAGACCCTTTGGCTAGTTCTGTAATTGGGAGTTCCTCTATCCAGAATATAGTTATAGAATATAATGTGTATAAGGATTAAGTTCTATCTGGAGTAAGGGATGTCCCATTGTTCAGTTGTATAAGCATTAAGTTCTGTCAAGAGTAAGGGATGTCCCATTGTTCATTTGTATAAGCATAAAGTTCTATCTGGAGAGCCCCATGTCAAGTTTCCTTTCTAATGTTTCAGATCAAGAATTACCAGCTGGCTTGAGTCATGAATCCTATAAAAATGTAATGAATAACTTGTGCTAACGCCAGCTTAGTTCAGTCAGTTTTTTATTTCTATATATTTTTGATAGCTTTTTTTTTTCTTAGGTACATTTCTAGACAGTACAGTGTTGGACTGTATGTGGCTGTTATGTGAAGGTGACTGTATTTGAGGAATGGTGTAGATATCTTGGCCAGTAAGCAAGAGATGGCTAAGAACCTGCCTCACTATTTTTCTTGTTCTTCTAGTAACTGGCTTTTGTGGATCTTCAGCTTGACAAATAACAGTAGTTGGTGATATGGTCCATATGGTGGAGAGTCTTTTGAGAAATGATCTTGTTTGTAATATCTTCATATACTTGGACATAAAGAAAAGTAGATGGGTTGCCCCCATGAATCTCATGGTCAGCTAAGAGTTCTTCATGTCCTCCATGTTTTCTGTCCAGGTTTAGCTATTAAGCTTATCTGGAGTAGTTCAGGTTTGCATCAAGTCTGTCTTTTAGGTCAGGTTGTGGCCCAAAATAAGGTTGCAGGAGGTCTGAAATAAGGTTGAGAGAAGATATGGAGAAAATACAACTTTATGTTTTCAAATGTAAATATTCAAATAACAACCACTCTCATTCAGTGATATGTTGCACTTGATACAAATTAAATAGCATGTGGCAGCTGAATAGAACTGTGCTTCCTTTATACCCAGGAAAAATGGATGTGCCACTTCACTTAGTGTGTGTTTCCCATCCTAGCTGGCAGTTCCCATTATTTCCACAAGATTACCATAATGAGCTAATAACATTCAAATGTCTAAAAGGCTTTGAAAAGTGTTAGTAGTTAATTTTTTTTTAAACTGTAGTATTTGCAGTATTGGAGGCACAATATTCCCACACAAAGAGATACATAAAACAACATGGATATCTCCAGATGATAGAACTAGAAACCAGATAGACCATTTTTGTATTAGAAAGCAATACAGAACATCTCTCATGGATGTAAGGGCTTATAGGGGTGCAGATGTCAACAGTGATCACAACCTGTGCATAGGGAAAATAAAACTAAAATTGAAAAGTCAACACAAGAAATCAGTACACAGAAAGATAAACAGCCACAGCCTACAAGAAGAAAATACTAACATTAATTTCAATCAGGAACTTGCCAATCATTCCAAAACACCCAGTGAAGTTGAGGAGATAGGTATAGATGAGTTATGGAATTCTTACAGCACAGCCATAATCACAGCAGCAAAAGTAAGCGCTGGATTGGAAAAACCAAATAGAAAAGCATGGATTTCAGATAAAACATGGAAGTATATACATGAAAGACGAGCAGTCAAATTAGACATGTTGAATGCAAAAGCAGATCATGAAAGAGATTTGGCAAAAGCAAAATACAAAGACATAGACAAGAAAGTAAAAAGTTCAGCTAGGAGGGATAAAAGAGAATACATAGACAATATGGCAAAAGAGGCAGAAAAAGCAGCAAAAACAGGAGACAGCAAAACTTTATATAACATACAAAAGAGGCTAACAGGTACTATTACATCTAAAGAAAGACCAATCCTTAGCAAAACTGGAACACTATTAACATCAAATAAAGACCAAAAGCAAAGATGGGCTGAACACTTCCAAGAAATACTCAATCGACCACACCCAAAAGAATTGTTAAACCTTGAAACTGACTTACCAGCCCCACAACTAAATGTCAACCTAGATGAAATTAAATTGCATGAAATTGAAACAGCAGTGAATTTAATGGCTAACAACAAAGCTGCAGGTGAAGATGAAATAACAGCCGAGATGCTAAAAGCTATCAATAGTGACAACATGAGACAACTACAGAGAATGTTTAACAAGATTTGGAAAGAAGAAAAGGTCCCTTCTAATTGGAGGAAAGGAATCATTGTTAAAATACCAAAAAAGGGCAACCTTAGTGACTGTAACAACTGGAGAGGAGTAACCTTAATATCAGTTGTGTCAAAAGTATTTTGCAAGGTCATTTTGAATAGACTCAAAGATATAGTGGATACTGCAATGAGAGAAGAACAAGCAGGATTTCGAAAAGGGAGAAGCTGTCTCGACCAGATCTTTACTCTCAGAATAACACTTGAAGAACATATTGAAAAGCAGAAACCATTAATACTGAACTTCATAGATTTTAAAAAGGCATTTGATAGCATACACAGAGATTCATTATGGAGAATTTTATGTCTATATGGAATACCATCTAAAATTGTCAACATCATTAAGGACTTATACAATGGATATGGTTGTGCAGTCAAGACAGAAGAAGGGATGAGTGAATGGTTCCAGATTGAAACAGGCGTGAAACAAGGATGTATACTGTCTCCTTTACTTTTTGGGATTACAATAGACTTCATAATGAAAAAATGCTGCACAGGTAACACAGGTATTGACTGGGTACATGGGACCCAACTAGAAGATCTTGATTTTGCTGATGACATAACTCTTATCAGTAATAATGTGAATTCCATGCAAGAAAAAACAGATAGCCTGTCTTCACTGGCTAGCAAAATAGGACTTGAAATTAACAAGGACAAAACAAAAATAATGAAAATTCCCATCAATCAAAATGGAAAAATACACATAGAAGGGACAGATATTGAAGAAGTCAATCAATTTGCATACCTTGGCAGCTACATAGACCAGGATGGTGACACTAGAAAGGAAGTTAGGATCAGAATTGCAAAAGCATCATCAATCTTCAAGAATCTTGAGAACATATGGAATTCAAAAGTTATAAGCACAAAAACCAAGTTAAGACTATTCAATTCAAATGTAATATCCACCCTCATTTATGCATGCGAAAGCTGGAAAACAACTAAAGAAATAGACAAGAAATTAGACTCTTTTGAAAACAAATGCCTAAGGAAAATACTCGGCATCAAGTGGAATGAATTCAAGAACAATGCAGAGATAAGACAGATGACTGAACAACAACCAGTCTCATGGGTGATCAGGAAAAGGAGATGGACATATGTTGGTCACTTGATGAGAAGAAATGATCAGAGAATCCCAAAACAAGCTATCAAGTGGAACACAACAGGCCGAAGAAAAAGAGGCAGACCGCGTGAAACTCTGAAGAGGACATTATTAAGAGAGGCCAAGTTAACAGGCATAAAATCCTTTGATGAGGTTGAAAGACTCACCGAAGACAGGAAAAATTGGCGAACTACTTTGCGAGCCCTATGTGACGTTTAACGGCACGGGAAGGATATAAGATAAGATATAAGATTTGCAGTTAATTTTTTTTTCAATTTGATATGATAGCAATGCTTCAAGATAAGTTTTTTGTATGTGTATACATCTGTTTGTTTGACTACTCAGATCTCCTTGATAATGGCCTTTTTGCCCAAATATTAGGTTGTTGTTTTACTTAACCATTTCGTTGCTCTTATCTCCTTTTTTAATAATTCATCACCCTTTCCTTCATCATATCTTTTATAATAAAACTGCACTATACATTTTCATCTAACTCTGCCCTTCTAGATCATGATGAGTCAGCTATGGAGAACACAAATCTGCAGATCCAAGGAGTTTAAAGAAAATGATTTAATTGTAGTTTTCTATTTCAAGTTGCAGTTCTTCTTGTTTGACACTTTGAAATAAGAAGAAATATAATTTTTCTGTAACAGTTCTATTCTTATTTACAGCCATTTAAAAATTAAATTTGAAACACTGGTGAAAGACCATGCCACAGTGGAGAAGAAGGATATTGGGGGCGGGGGGAGGTGCCTGTAGACAGGGAACTTTGTGAATAGGAAATGAGGGCTAAAAGATTCAGAAGATTCAGATGCTGTGAGACTTGACCTTGCAGTACAAGATTTATGTCCAGTTAGGCTAAAGAGGCCATGTTACTGGCAGCCAAAAACTGCTTAGCAAAATTAATTTTTGCAACTTATGCAGAAAAAAACCCCCAAAATCTACCAGATAAAACATTCACTTTGTTAACTGTAAGAACAAAAGAGAAGCTGCCCATGCCAATTGTGGAGGAAGGAAATTACAGAAACCTTGAATATCCCATTATATGAAGCAGATGTTGAGCCCTATCAAGACATCTATTTGTCCTTTCAGTGCTGAGGAATTTGGGAGGAAGGAGACAAGACAAGGCAAGGCAAGACAAAGAAGACTTGCATCTGCCAGATTCAGTAGCAAGCTTCTGATACAGAAAAGTAGCTATTATTATTATTATTATTATTATTTAATTCTCAACAGACACAGAGAAAATTTACAGTGAGTGTTGTGAAGAAATCTCTGCTGAATTTGGCAAAAAGTTCACATGGGATATCAAAATTAAACAAATGGGCAAGAAGGAGAAGGAAGCAGCACAAGTTCATATAGGTAATTGTTAAATAATAAGTTAATGATAACATTATGATTAACTGTTAATTTATGCTACAGTTATGTGAGGACAGAGTCATTAACAACAGTGTGGTGCTTTGTAACCTCTTTAGTCTTATTTTAAAAAAAACTTGTGTCCTCACAGCGGCAAATTTTATTCATACGTAAAAAAAACCCATCATGTAGAATGCACAACACTCATAAAAAGCAATAAATATTTGTTATGCCAGAATTAAAAATAATATTTCTTGACATAGAATGATGATGATGGTAAAAATGGTGGCAATGATGATGCAGAGAGTAAAGGTGATTGCAAATAATAATGATTATGTTCATGGTAATAAGGATTATGTCTTGGCGTGGGCTCATGATGATGATGAAAGTGGTAGTGGAGGCGATGATATGACGATGCTGATGTCCAAATGACTAGGTTTTTTTGTTTAATTTGATAAACTGCAAATCTATGGCACTTCATGCTTCTTGTAACAATATTGTGTTTCTCTGCAATTCTGACTGGAATGTCACTGTTGACTGTTCTCAGATCACACAAATCCAGGTGCAGTTTCAACAGTTCCAGTGTGTCATCTTTATTATAAACATCGCTGTCACTCAAAGAATTGTCTGCTGTCCATGCGTGTAGAAACACTGACATCTTTGTTTAACAAATTCACATTGTTTCTAAAACGAATGCATTTACTGTCCATTGTTCTCATAGTGTGTAGCAAGCATGAGTTAACTTTGGGAGAACACTGTAAGAGTGACAAGCAAGCATGAATTAACTTGGGGAGAACACTGTAAGAGTGACAAGGAAGCATGAATTAACTTGGGGAGAACACTGTAAGAGTGACAAGCAAGCACGAGTTAACTTGGGGAGACCAGTGTTTCTTTATAGCATATTTTCTTAATGTCTTCTGTTGATTGAACTGAGAACAGTCATGTATTTTTGTCCACTGCAGATGAATTGCATTTGCCCATAACACTGGATGAGTACACAACAAAGATGAGAGGAAAGCTAAGTGAAAAGTTTAAGTTTACCCAAGTTATGCCAGGTGTGTATTGTTTCAAACTTGTTAAGTGCAGGAGCAGTGTATCTTAAAGTGAACTAGACTTTTGTGATTTTGAGATGATTGAAAAGTGAAAATGGGAAGAGAGAGAGAGAGAAAAATTTGGAGAAATAATTCTTAGTGCTACGAAGAGGTGCAGACAAACTGAACTTTAAAAGCTGTTTTTATTTTTTGCAGGTGCAGAGAAACTGGTTCATCATCTTCACAGTCACAATGTTCCCATAGCAACAGCAACTGGTTCAGATGAGTGGAGTTACACTCAGAAGACAGCCAACCATAAGGAGTTGTTCAGCTTGTTTCACCACTGTGTTCTGTGTGGCGATGACCCAGAAGTTAAGTGTGGGAAACCTGCTCCTGATTGCTTCCAGGTGTGTGCCAAGAGATTTGGAGAGAAACTCAAGCCAGAAGAGGTGAAACAAGTTTTAGTACTGTCCATGTGTCACCACCCACCACTTAGTTTGGCATGAGGCACCATGCAATGTAGAAATATAGGCTCTGTACTTCTTGTGACAAAAGTTTTTGCAAATTTGTATGCATATATATATATATATATATATATATATATATATATATATATATACACACACACATACATACACACACACACACATATACCTGCATTCGCATATACATGGGTTATAGGGTTATTATTTGAAGAGCAAAATATATTTGGACACACATTGTGCACAGTGCACCATGAGATGTTCATTGTAAACTGAGATGCTTACCTTGGTATCAGATTGAGAGTATACAGCATATTCTCCAAATTCTTTGACCAAATATTTTGCAAGAGTTTACTGATTGAAGCAGCCATAAGTGGACAGGTGTTATCATGGAAGAGCAACACACCTTTTTGTAAACAGTCAAGGATGATGATGTCTGAAGGCAGCTTGTAAAGTTTCCAGTATCTCATGAAACACATCTGTATTAATTGTCCCCCTTTCCAGGAAGTCAGCCAGCAACACTCTTTTCTGTTCCCAAAATAATGTAGCTGTCACTTTGCCAGCAGATGGCTGGCTGTCACTTTGCCAGCAGATGGCTTGATCTTGAATTCCTGATTCATGAGGAGCCTGGATGCTTTCATTCCATCTCTCTCTCTCTCTCTCTCTCTGAACCTTAAGTGCCCAGGGCACATGGGGCTTCCGCAAGGGTTTTCCACAAATGCCTGTCCTTTGCCTTTTTTTTCTGCTCTTGTCCAGGTGAGCCCTCTATTGCTCAACATCCACTCTGTTGTTCTTCTCCATGTCTCTTTTGGTCTACCCTTACTTCTGTTCCCCTGCAGTGTCCATCTTAGTGCTATTTTTGGTAGTGAGTTGTCAATCATTCAGAGCACATGTCCCAACCATCGCCAGTGTCTTTCCTCAATAATTGTTGTCAGTGGCTTCATCTGCATTTCTGCCAATAAGATGTTATTTCTTATGGTGTTTGGCCAGAATATTTTCCTAATTCTTCGTAAACATTTAGTCTGGAAAGAATTCAACTTGTTTTCTATGGTTTTGGTGATTGTCAACAGCCAAGGATGATGATGTCTAAAGGCAGCTTGTAAAGATTTCAGTATCTCACGAAACACATCTGTATTAATTGTTGTCCCCCTTTCCAGGAAGTCAGCCAGCAACACTCTTTTCTGTTCCCAAAATAATGTAGCTGTCACTTTGCCAGCAGATGGCTGGCTGTCACTTTGCCAGCAGATGGCTGGCTGTCACTTTGCCAGCAGATGGCTTGATCTTGAATTCCTGATTCATGAGGAGCCTGGATGCTTCCATTCCATGCTTGCATGTTTCAGTTCTGTGGTGAACCCATGTCTCATCAATGGTGACACTGCATTCCACAAAGTCTTGGTTATGAGTGGCATATTGTTGCAGTAATTACAGGGCGTATGCCATTCTCTTTGCCTTGTGGTCATTGGAAAGGACTTGCAGGATCCATTGTGCACACACTTTATGAAATCCCAATTGCACACAATCATTCTGGACACTATTCCAAATGACAAACCCAAGTCATGCACAATTCATTCACAGTCACTCATCTGTTCGTCAGTATCACACATTTAGCACACAGTTTGTTCACTGCTGTACCTGCTTTTGTGGGTCTGTTACTCAGCATTAAATCATTGGTTGTCACTTACCTGGTTGGAAGTTCTGCACCCCATTTTGGTACATGCTGTTGACTCATCACACTGTCCCCATATACTTCCACCAACTGGCAATGAATTTTGACAGCTGGAACCTCCTTCGTGTTCAGAAATCATATCACAGCATGAACCTCCTGTTTGAACCAGTTTCAGTCGACCCTTCATTTTTACCTAAAGGATGTTATCTACATTGAGAGGATACTGTGATTTTGGCACATTAACCAGTGTACAAGTCAGAAATAGTGTGCACATCTATATAGATGGGGGTAGAAAAAGTGACTTGAAGAGATCAGTTATGGAAAGTGGCATTCAACAAAATGTGGATTAAACTAAAGAAAAATCCTCACAGAGTGCAGTGCTTTGTGGCAGATCTTGGTAGAAGAGAGGAGAAGAATATAGAAATTTCATGTGTCCAAAAATTTGTTAAGAAATGTCAAGTAACTGGCATCAAGTGTCAAATCTATAATTGTAACTTGCTGTCTGATCCACTTCAGATTATCATGAAGGTCAATAACCCTTTTGTATGTCATACTCCATGCTATATAGTCAGGACAACCACATCATAATTATATGTGGTCTGCTGTGAGGTAAGGTAAGGTAGCCCTGTTATGCCATAGAAACACCAAGAGGTGTGGTGTTAGTGTCCATATTTTCCCTGACAAGCTGGTGCACTTAAGAGAGTGATTCGGTCAACATCCTGCTTGGGCACTTTTTCCTTTTTCCTTCCACAGCTCCAGAAGAAGCCAAGTATCAGTTATAGTTTTCTTTAGGCAAGCATTGTTTGAATAGCATACAGAGAAAGATAGATTTATTTATAGTGTCTATGTAATAGCAGATATGGCTATGATGTTTACTTGAAATAGAATCTCTTGGCTGATGGTTAAGAACTTGAAAATAATCAAGAGTAATCACTTAATTAGGCACATTTATGGATAATTTTTATTTTAAACTGCAGGTGCTTGTGTTTGAAGATGCCTCAAATGGTGTGCAGGCAGGTCTGGCTGCAGGCATGAAAGTAGTTTGGGTGCCTGATCCCAAAAATGACCGCTCAGCCCTAGAAGGCCATGTAGAACAGATTATAGATTCCTTAGAACAGTTCAAACCAGAATATTTTGGACTACCTCCTTTCGACAGTTAATCATTATGGGCCATAGGCTACAAATTTATTTATTTTATAATGTCGTTGTTGAAATCCTATTCAGGGATGCATTCTTATATATAAAGACCAGTTTTGAAATATATTTTATAACACGTTTGTTTATAACCTTAACATTGGGCATTATGTTTAGGCATTAGTAAGAATGTTGAAATATTATATGATTAAATTGTTTACAGTCAGTTCCAGTTCATTGGCTCTAGTCTGTGTACAGCTCTAAAACATGCTTGTGTTTGCCACATATTTCTATATTCCCCCCCCCCTCCATCCTTTGAGAAATATAGTTTTGCCTGTTTTAGTAGATATGCATTTATTTCATGTGCAAAAAATTAAGATGGTAAATCATGGCTTTTGTAGACTACATAAAGTTGTATTTCAAAAGTTTCTCAACCTGATCTGTTTAAAACATTTGTGCTGTATAACAGTTATGATCATTTAGAAAATGTGTGTATATTTTGCAAATTGAACACCATAGAGGTTATGGGTACTTCAAGATGGAGTACACACTGCACCAGTGGACAAATGGAAAGAGAAGCTGCCTGAAATCTGGAGTACCAATGGTGTGGAGGGAACTGAAAAACCACTTCGATGACTGTTATTTTTGTATTGTTTTGCTCATAGGCATCAATCAAAATAATCATGAGACACGTGGTCTTACCCTGATCTGCCTTCAGCCAGGAGACCAGTTTCACACTCGGATTGTATCCCATTCCACCTTTATTTGAACTACCACAGCTCTCAGAGCATGTCTGATATTACACAAGGTAAAGAAAGTGGGGGCAGTGATAATGAATTCCAAACCTCTTCACAAAGTGATCATTTTGATCAGAATGAATTGAGTTATCTGATCAGGGACTTAAATCTTTCCTCCAGACTAAAGCAAAGGAAAAGAATTTACTGCAATCTGGAAAGAAAAAGACATTTTCTTGAAGGAGAGAAAATGATTTGCTGCCATTCTTTACTGATGACAACAACTTAGCATTCTGCAATGACATCTGAAACCTTGTTAAGACAAGGTCATCTCTTTAGTCTTCTTCTTCTTCTTCTTCAGCTTTTCGAGCCATTAAGGCTCATTGTTGCAGATAAAGTTCGCCTCCATTCCTCTCTATTCCTAATCTTCTCACCCCAGTTGGTGACACCAGTTTCTTTTATATCCTCTTCTGTGTTGTTTTTCCATCTCTGTCTTGGTCTTGTTTCCCTCATCTCTTATGCATACATCATTTTTGTTTGTCTGTTCTCTTGTATTCTTTCTACATCCCCCTGCCAGCGTAGTCTGTTCAGTTTCGTGACATTTATAATTCGTTGGCATTTAAATAAGCTGTTCAGTTCAGTGTTCTTTCTAGCTCTCCGTTCTCCACTGTTGGTATCCTTTATCAGCCCAAAGATTCTTCTTAGGATCTTCTCCTCAAAGATCTGTAATTGTTATTCATCTTTCTGTGTTGTACTCCATGTTTCTGATCCATACATGATGGCTAGTCTTATTATAGTTGTGTAGATTGTAATTTTGTTGTTTTGTGACAGCATTCTGGATTTTAACAGGTGTTGCAAGGCAACGTATATTTTATTCCCTATCTGTAATCTGATGTTAATTTCCTCACTTATTGTATTGATTCTGTTGAATGTTGTGCCTAGATATTTGTATGTTTCTGCTTTCCTAATAATCATCTCTCCAACATTTGTATAATCTGGATCATTCTGCCTCTGGTCTCTTGATATCTCATATACTCTGTCTTATCTTGGTTAATGGTCAAGGCCACTTTTAGTGCTACATCTCTCAGGTGTATGAAGGTATTGATGACTTCTTGCATAGTTTCCCCCACCAAATCGATGTCATCAGCGTATTCTAGTATTTTAGCTTGTTCTTCTGTATTGCTTTCTTCTTTCACTTTTCTGATGACCTTTTCTAGCACTAGGTTGAATAGTAATGGAGCTAATGTATCACCTTGTTGTAAACTAGTTTTTATAGAGAGGGTTCTGACTTTCTTCCTATTACTATATTTTGTATATCCTCCATACATATTCTGCTCAAATTGATTAATTTATTAGGCATCTCAAATTCTTTCATAATTTTCCATAAGCTGCTCCTATCTATGCTGTCATGGCTTTCTTGAAGTCAATGAAGATATTATGTACTTCTTTTCCATATTCCCAGTACTTTTCTGTTCTTTGATGTAGATAAATTACCAAGAACATCAATGAGCGACTTGTGAAGACTTTAAAATGGTTAATTTTCTTCTTAGTCAACAAAGTGGCTACACAATGTATCCTTGCTTTTTATGCCTTTGGGATAGTAGAGCCAAACATGAATATTGGGCAAGAAAAGATTGGTCTCTGAGGGAATATATGGTGGCTTGAGGACAAAATGTAATCAATGAAATCAAAGCATGTGCCTGGTCTTCATTTGTTCTTGCTGTGAAAAGCTTTCTTGGCAACAAGAAGCAGACAACTACACAAAATTAGTAGAGGATATTGCTCTTTTATTTTAACAGGCGTGGCTGTAACATAGAGGACCTTTGTGACTTAAGTGAAGAGCAAGGTTTAAAATTTCACCAAGACATAAATAGAAGTCAGATACCAAAAGAAGATGGGATGAACACATGATGGCAGACTATTGTTGGAATCTTTATGTTGGATTGCCCTGGCAGATCTCATTCTTAGAAGTCTTACAAAAAGGAGGAGCTTCTTATGTGTTGAATGAATGGAAAGTTTCTATCATGAACTTGTGCTTTTTATATGAAATAATAAGTAGATTTTTATGTAGTAAACTTTTCTTCTAATTTTTAATATTTTCTTCATACTTAAAAATATATTAAACACTACATTAAAATATCCTGATTTGTTATGGGCAAGCGGCATGAAGAGTGGTATATGGCATATTTTTCTAAAAATCTATAGCTGATAGGGGAAACCTGTGCCATTTTTGGAATTAGCAGGTCAGATATACCGAGAAACAGGTCAAATATTTGAGACATGAAACAGGTCTAACATTTGAGGCATGAAACAGGTCTAACATTTGAAGCATGAAACAGGTCTAACATTTGAGGCATGAAAATGTGTGTTTGCCAGTGTTATCTATACAAATGAGAAATGCTTAACATTGTGCCCTGTAGTTTTTCATCTTATTTTGAATGATGCAATAATCAAACTGTGTACTTTATTTAAAGCATTTTTAAAAAGAGTTTTTTTTTTCTTTTTTTCTGAAGTTATATTTGCAGACACTGACCTCAGAAAAGTGAAACATTTATCTCACACTGGTAAATTTAATAAAAAACACAGTTCAGAAAGATTAACCAGATGTTTTGTGAGTAATTTATGATGTCTTTCATCAAGTTTTTTTTTAACTCTTTCATTCTTGTATTAATTTCCATGCTCTGCCAGAATAAATATTGATACGAAATTTTCCTAGAAAGAAAGTGGAGTGCAATTGCTTTGTGATCTAAAAAATATGGGGTGGGATGTAGTTACTTTGTTATCTAAAAGATATGGAATGGGATGTAGTTACTTTGTTATCTAAAAGATATGGAGTGGGATGTAGTTACTTTGTTATCTAAAAGACATGGGGTGGGATGTAGTTACTTTGTTATCTAAAAATCTAAAAGATATGGGATGGGATGTAGTTACTTTGTTATCTAAAAGATATGGAGTGGGATGTAGTTACTTTGTTATCTAAAAGACATGGGGTGGGATGTAGTTACTTTGTTATCTAAAAGACATGGGGTGGGATGTAGTTACTTTGTTATCTAAAAGACATGGGGTGGGATGTAGTTACTGTGTTATCTAAAAGACATGGGGTGGGATGTAGTTACTTTGTTATCTAAAAATCTAAAAGATATGGGGTGGGATGTAGTTACTTTGTTATCTAAAAGATATGGATGAAAGGCAGTTACTTTGTAATATAAAACATATGGGGTGGGATGCAGTTACTTTGTTATCTAAAAGATATGGAGTGGGATGTAGTTACTTTGTTATCCAAAAGATATGGAGTGGGATGTAGTTACTTTGTTATCTAAAAGACATGGGGTGGGATGTAGTTACTTTGTTATCTAAAAGATATGGAGTGGGATGTAGTTACTTTGTTATCTAAAACATATGGAGTGGGATGTAGTTACTTTGTTACCTAAAAGACATATGGTGGGATGTAGTTACTTTGTTATCTAAAAGATATGGAGTGAGATGTAGTTACTTTGTTATCTAAAAGATATGGAGTGGGATGTAGTTACTTTGTTATCTAAAAGATATAGGGTGGGATGCAGTTACTTTGTTATCTAAAAGATATGGAGTGGGATGCAGTTACTTTGTTATCTAAAAGATATGGAGTGGGATGCAGTTACTTTGTTATCTAAAAGATATGGGGTGGGATGCAGTTACTTTGTTATCTAAAACATATGGGGTGGGATGCAGTTACTTTGTTATCTAAAAGATATGGGGTGGGATGTAGTTACTTTGTTATCTAAAAGATATGGGGTGGGATGTAGTTACTTTGTTATCTAAAAGATATGGGGTGGGATGTAGTTACTTTGTTATCTAAAAGATATGGGGTGGGATGTAGTTACTTTGTTATCTAAAAGATATGGGGTGGGATGTAGTTACTTTGTTATCTAAAAGATATGGAGTGGGATGTAGTTACTTTGTTATCTAAAAGATATGGAGTGGGATGTAGTTACTTTGTTATCTAAAAGACATATGGTGGGATGTAGTTACTTTGTTATCTAAAAATCTAAAAGATATGGGATGGGATGTAGTTACTTTGTTATCTAAAAGATATGGGATGAAAGGTAGTTACTTTGTTATCTAAAAGATATGGGATGAAAGGTAGTTACTTTGTTATCTAAAACATATGAGGTGGGATGTAGTTACTTTGTTATCTAAAAGATATGGAGTGGGATGTAGTTAATTTGTTATCTAAAAGACATGGGGTGGGATGTAGTTACTTTGTTATCTAAAAGACATGGGGTGGGATGTAGTTACTTTGTTATCTAAAAGACATGGGGTGGGATGTAGTTACTTTGTTATCTAAAAATCTAAAAGATATGAGGTGGGATGTAGTTACTTTGTTATCTAAAAGATATGGGGTGTGTCAGAAATGTGCTATTTTTGTAAATATTGCTCTGATCATTGACTTACAAGATCTACCAACTCTGCTAGTGTTGTTTCGGAGTGAAAGAGTTAATACTTACTAATCATGATATTACATTTTGGAGATTTTTATTGTTTAAAGTTTTGTGTCATAAATATATGCATTATTTTATCTGGGTTCATAAGATGCTTTGAAGGGTAATTTTGTGATTTCTTTCATCAAATATTTGTTTTAAAAATAAATTACTGATGATGATAATAATAAAATATTTTGTAATTCCAGACACAAGAAGTAAATCTCGGTTTTCAGAAAATGTAGATAGCTTTTGATTGTTTTTATGTGTAACAAACTTTTGTAGTCAAGTTCAGTAATGTAAACGGGACAGGAATGCTATTAGTATAAGGGCTGTTCCAAAATAGACCTGTTTGTTTGATAAAAAGAAGAGTAGAGAAAATGTTATTACTCTTCCATATGGTCGCCACCCAAATTCAAGCACTTGTAATGTGGCACCAGCTTGTGTAATCTCTTGTTAAAGAGCGGCGCTGCCAGGGTATCCAGCCAGTATCTACCCCATCCAGGTGCTCCTTATTGGTTGTGAAGCACTGGGTAGATAGCCAGACCTTTGTTGTGATGAAGAGATGGTAACCACTTGGTGCCAAGTCCGGGATGAGTGGGGAGGGTGTCACAGTTGGGTGTTGCTCTTGTTGTCCCCCCACATCTTGTATATCTGTGTGCCCATCTCTGAGTTTCCTGCATCAGTCTCTCAGCTCTAGAAGGCCATGCAGAATAGATTCTATGTTCCTTAGAGCATTTCAAACCAGAATATATTGGACTACCTCCTTACAACAGTTAATCATTATAGGCCATAGCCTACAAATTTATTTATTTATTTTATATTGTTGTTGTTGAAATCCTACACAGTGATACATTCTTATATATATAAAGACCAGTTTTAAAACATATTTTAATATGTTTGTTTATAACCTTAATATTGGTCATTAGAAACATGAAATATTTATACCATTAAATTGGCTCCAATTAATTCCAGTTCATTGTTTCTAGTCTGTACAGTTCTGGAGCATGTTTGTTTGCCCACATATTATTATAAGTTTTTTTTCTCCCCCCCTCCTCCACAAGTGTTTGAGATATGTCTTTATTTTGCTGTTTTTGTAGAAATTTAATAACATTGTAATAATCATATAAAATATGATCAGCTTGACTTTCCCAGCAGAAACTTGTGTCTTAAATCTTTTGTTGACTGGAGATGTCTGCTTCCACTGCATCTATTGACTCTTGTTCTCTGGTTCATAATGGCATACCACCAACTCATCTCCTGTCAGTTCGGTGGAGAAAAGCATTCTCTTTCATGAACATAATGGTCTAAATGCTCCCAACAAATCATCTGCAGTGCACGGTTGAGTTCATCAGACCTTGGGACCCATCTGCCGCACACTCTCCTGTACCTGAGAACACCGTGGACAATATTATACGTTGAGCTGTGACTTATTTTGAAATCAGCAGCAATTTCATCAGTAGTGACTCCCCTGTGGTTGGGGATTCACTGCTTGATCTGCTATTTCACTGTCTCAGTTGCCACCACTAAATGGTCTTCCACTCCTGTGTTCACCGCTGACATCTTGTCTTCCATTTTTAAATCTTTCCATCTGTTCATACATTCTCCTCTGACTGTCTCCCTACTGACTCTTCATTCTTCTGTTAGATTTCAGATTTCACAACGTCTGACCGTTAAAAAAAAATCCAGAAAAATGTATAACACCCCGTTACTCTTCCACGGTGCAAAATGAAAGTGGAGCAGCCATGTTGTATGAGCACAAGCTCAGACTACTTGACCATCATGACGCCTATATGGTATATTGTTAATTAGCCATTTTGTGTCATGTAGTAAGATTTTTCATTTTGCATACTTTCCCATGCGTTCTAGAATAAACTTCTTGTTTAATGTCTTCCCTTCATAGTCTGACTCTTATCTTTCACAGCATAAACATTGTGAACGGTAAACTTTTCATCCAAAGCCATTTTTGTTGCTGGAATTGGAGCCAGTAGAAATATAACATATATATCATTTATGAAGAATCAGAGCAGGACAGTAGAAAATTCATAGTAGTCAGTCACATAGTTTCTGTTGTGACAACTTCAGAGTCATAAATAAGTTTGAAATATTACCTATACAAATGAGAAATAGTAAACACTATATCCTATAGTTTTCATCTTATTTTGAATGATGCTGTGATCAAACTGTGTACTTTATTTAAAGCATTTTTGTAAAGTTTTTTTTTCTGAAGTTATATTTGCAGAGACTGAGAGGTCAAACATTTATCTCACTGATAATTTTTTTTTTTTAATACAGGCATATTTCAAACGGATTAACTAGATGTTTTGTGAGCAATTTTGTGATGTCTTTCATCAAATATTTGTTTCAAAATAAATTACTTATGATAATGATAACAAAACATTTTGTAATTCCAAACACATGAAATAAATCCCAGTTTTCAGAAAATGTAGACAGCTGTTGATTGCTTTTACATATAACAAACCTTTGTAGTCTTCTAAAAGTTTGGTTACATCAAGCATGCTATTAGTATCATAGCTATTCCAAAATAAGCCTCTACTTGGCTGCTAAACGAGAGGTTGAGAATAGAGAAAAAAATTATATTACATGTAAAATACATAACTGCATTACTCTTCCATATAGGTGCCACTCAAATTCAGGCACTTGTAGTGTGGCACCAGCTTCTGCAATCTTTTGTCAAAGAACAGCTCTGCCAGGGTATCCAGCCAGTTGTTTAATCCATCCATAAGCTCCTTGCTGGTTGTGAAGCACTGGGTAGCTAGCCTGTCCTTTATCTTGGTGTAGCAATGATAGTCACTTGGTGCCAAATTCTGAATGTAAGGGGAAATGGAATTGGTCAGCTTTTTGATTGTGTTCATGAGTCACAACTGGGTGTTGCTCTTGTCATGCACATCTGTGTGCCAGTCTCTGAGTTTCCTGTATCAATTCCTTATGGAACTGTCACTCATAACATCATCATACATGTGACACAGTCAGGGGTGAATCTCAGCTCTGCTGTGTTCTTGCAGAAAATGAATCACACAGCTGGCAGAAGTGGCAGTTTGCTGAGTCCATGTTTACTTGGTCAATGCTTGTGCAGAACTGAATAGAATGGAATGTGGACTGACATTCAGTGAAATAAAACTGAACTGGTTACTGAAGGAAATGAGCCATGTTGCAATGGCAAGAGTTTTATTTTTACCAGCCAATCAGAGGCTTATTTTGGAATTGCCCATGTTTTTGATTGTTTGTTTGTTTGTTTGTTTGTTTGTGTGTGTGTATATGTGAGAGAAAGAGAGAGAGAGAGAGAGAGCGTGATAAGCCTAAATAGACAGGTCTGCACAAAAATCATTGAAAGCAGCAGAAATGCGGTTTATTAGAAGAATGTTGTGAATTCCCTGGACAGCAAAAATAAAAATGGAGAATGCTTGAGGAGAGCTGGAGAGACAAATGTACTTTCATAGGACATGCAATGAGAAGACAGGACATTGAAAATATTGTAACAGCAGGAAAAATAGAGAGAAGAAGAGTCAAGGGAAGACAAAAGGATATGATACTGGATAGTCAGACAAGATGGTGTGAAAGGAGATCACCAACTGAGCCAATGGCCTGTATGAAGGATCACGTACTCTGGAGAAGCATAATAGCCAACGCCAGTCGGCACGGCACCTGATGATGATATTATGTGGTCGTTGTTAGAAATGCATGTGGACTACATGGACTTCTGAGCTAGTGACATCCTAAAACCCCTAGTACAAGATTATCACACATAAGATCCTCAGGTTGTATGCTTTTCCTGTACAAATAATGTGAAGCCTGCGTAGGTTGCTTTCTATTCCTTATCATATAAAGTCCACTCAGAACATAGAATAAATCACAACCTTCTGGTATCGAAAATAAGACTAATATTAAGGAGAGCCAAAATCGGAGAACCAAGAAAGGCACTCTTCGATACAGCAAAACTGAAAGCCCAGCAAACAAGAAATGAATTCTCGATAGTACTTAAGAACCACTTCAGTGTTTCACAAGACAAAGAAGAAATGTCCTTACTAGAGTTGAATGAAACACTGTAGGAAACGGCAAAAGAGGTACTGGGATATTGGAAAAGGAGGAAAGAAGAATGGATAAGCAAGGTCACATGGGAAAAGATAGGAAATCAAGAGAAAAAAATTACTGAGCACCAAGTCACAAAGGCTGAAAGAACAAGTCTTAAATAATGATGCACAAAAAGACAAAGAGGTGAAGGAATCATGCCACCGTGATAAACCTCAATACTACGAGAAGCAGAGAAGGCAGCATATGCAAATGACATGAAACCCATCTCATTCATTCATTCATTTGCATGTCCCTTGCGGAACTTTGCCTCCCTAACAGCACTCCTGTAGGCCTCTCGGTTGTGAGCAAGATGGCCTGCTGCTTTTACATCCATTTTGCAGATCATCAACGATGTCTTGCACCCATCTTCGCCTTTGTCTTCCTCTCTTTCTTTTTCCCATTATGCACCCTTCCAATACAGTTTACTCTAGATTATCATGACGCTTAATGTGTCTAAAATATTTAAGTTTACTCTGTTTAATTCTCTTTACTAGCCAGCCATCTTTAATATTAAGTTTTGTAGTATGGATATATTTGTTCTTTTTTGTGTCCATGGTATTTGAAGAACTCTTCTGTAGCATTTACATTCAAAAACATTTATGCGATTCTGTAACAGAATATCATTCTGTACAGAGTGTATTGTGTATAACCCTGTGGTTGTGGTCTGGTAGAACACAACTCATCACCGTGTGCCAAGCACGTGGTTCGAGAAAATTCTAAGTCACGTGGTTGAGTTGAGCGGGAGGTATGCATGGGCTGATAAAGTTAGTCTTTGGTCAGAATGTGTTAGAGAGAGGTTGTGTGATTGACTCTAGTATGTGGTAGAGAGAGCAGGAAGAATGTTAGTAGTTTTATTGCAGATTGGAATCTCGTTTAGAAAGAGTTTCTACCAGTGGCAATTTGTTGGTAGTGAGATGGAAGAATTAGTTTTTCCCTGTGTTGGCTGAGGTTTTGTTGGTAATGTTAAGTATTGATTTTTTGTGTATAGTACATTGTAAGGTTTTCGCCCATATGGCGTAGAGTTCTCTCACGCCGGGCTCTGTTAATGTAATTCTTGTTCAGCCTGATGGCTATATTTCCATCATTCATGATTTCACCCTCATTTTGTCCATTAATAAATGTGCGTGGTCTGATGAAATACTACATCAACTGGCTTTGTTGGAATTCTCATTGTTGACCAGTTGTTTTGGTTGGAAGACTGCCAAGTTATGTTAAGCTGTGTATTTGTATTAGTTTGTGGAGTTGGAAGCCTGGGTGTCTTGTTGTATTTTCTCAGTGTATAATATAGAAAATTAGGTGATTGTTAGAACACCAACAACAAGAAGAAATGTATAAGTTCAAACTGTACTCCACAAGTAGACAATGATCAAACCAGTAGAAAACCATTTTAGTTGGCGCCAATACTATTTCAGGGGTGCCTTAAAATGATAAATAGAGTAAACTGTTTCATTTCTCAGCTATTTTGTTAAGTGTCCAGGTCTCTCAGGTACATGTTGCGATGGGAAAGATGCATGCCCTTAAAAATCTTATTTTGTAGTTCTGCCTGTTCCTCTCCACAAATTCTTTAGTTGTTAGGTGAAAACAATCTACAAAATCATAAAGCAGGCAACTTCAGCACAAGATGTGAGAGTGTAGTAAGGACACATAAGGGGCAACTGATCAGTGGAGAAAGAGAAACAATTGAAAGATGGAGGGAACACTTTAATACCCTACTAAACAGAATACAACCAGCAAAAACAATAGACATATCTGAAGCAAAAACAGAACTAAACATCAAAACAGGACCAGTAACGATAAATAAAGTAAAGGAGGCAATAAATAAGCTAAAATTAGACAGCACCAGATGAAGATGAAATGACTGCTAAGATGTTGAAAGCAAAAGAAAAAGAAACACTAAAAGAAACTGTGCTGGATACTACATCAACTTTGGGATCTAGGCAAAGTTCCAGAAGAATAGAAAACGGCTTTAAAACTACCAAAGGAGGGTGACCTCAGAGATTGCCAGAACTGGAGAGGCATTACCCTTCTATCACTTACCAGTAAAGTATATTGCCGCATAAACAGAATTGTACCAGCACTTGAAGGAAACAATAAGAGCAAGCAGGATTCGGGAAAGAAAGATCATGCATAGAACACATATTTTTACTTATGCAAATATTAGAGCAGGCAAATGAGTGGCATAGCACAACATATGAACTGTTTATACACTTTGAGAAAGCCTTCGACAGTGTCAACAGAGATGTACCCTGAAAAATTCTAAGATGGCATGGCCTTCTTCAAAAGATAATGAATGTCCTTAAAGCCCCTATATGAGAGTTTTCAATGCAAAGTGATCTACGGAAAACACACCTGCAACAGCTTTAGGGTACAAACAGCAGTGAAGCAGGGATGTGTACTATCACCAACATTATTTATCTTAGCAGTAGACTGGTTAATGAAGGAGGCAACATCAGATAAATATAAAGGATTACAATGGACCCTCGACATTGTACTGGAGGACCTTGACTTTGCCAATGACAAGCAGTCACAAAGATATGCAAGACAGAATAAACAAGCTAACTCAAAATGCTAGCAAAATAGGATTAAAGATCAACGTAGGAAAGACAAAGTTAATGAAGCACAATTTAAACAACAGAAATGTACTGAGAGTAGATAACAAGTTAGTGGAGGAGGTCAACGAACTTGTATATCTTGAAAGTAGAGTAGTAGATGATGGAGATAGCACAGAGGACATCAGCGGCAGACTTACTAGAGCAAACCAGGCTTTTGCAATGCTGCAGACTATATGAAAATCTAAAAAAAAAAAAAACTAAGCATGAAGACGAAGATCAGGATATTTAAGAGCAATATTCTAACTGTAATACTCTATGGAAGTGAATGCTGGAAAATCACCGAAGCTATAAAAAACAAGCTAAATTCTTCCCAGACTAAATGTTTATGAAGAATTAGAAGAATATTTTGGTCAAACACCACAAGAAATATTATCTTGTTGGCAGAAATCCAGATGAACCCACTGACAGCAATTATTGAGGAAAGACGCTGGCGATGGTTGTAGCATGTGCTCCGGATGACTGATGACTCACTGCAAAAAAATAGCACTAAGATGGGCACCACAGGGGAACAGAAGTAAGGGTAGACCAAAGGACACATGGAGAAAAGCAACAGAGAGGATGTTGAGCAATAGAGGGCTCACCTGGGCAAGAGCGGAAAAAAGGCAAAGGACAGGCATCTGTGAAAAACCCTTGAGGAAGCCTCATGTGCCTTGGACAGAGAGAGAGAGAGAGAGAGAGAGAGAGAGAGAGAGAGAGAGAGAGAGAGAGAGAGAGAGTTATAACATTGAAGTTATTGTCAGTTATTCTTAATTATTCTTATTATTATTCAGCAACAATAACTTATAATGCCAGAAGAGGAGACTCATGAAGACGAACTTTTCAGACGTGCCTAAAATGAAGAAGACGACATAGCAGCCTGAAACCAAGTCAGTGCCTGAGAGCTGTTTTATTTTCTTAGACGCTTCTGGGAGTCAAGAGAAGCGATTATGTCGAGAGAATGTATGTCCTTTGAACCACATCTGTGCTTACTATGTCCTTGTAAGAAACGCAGGGCTATTTTTTTCCCCAGTAAATTGATGGCGGAAAAGTGGTTAGGCAGTTTCTAAAAACAATTCTAACTGGTAACATTAAATGTGAAATAACTAGAAGCTGTCAAGCATCACTTTGCAGAAACTACTTCGTCTGGGCAACTTGTATGAAGAAAATGATCTGCCAATGTTAATTAAACTAGGCAGATCTCTTCGATCCCCGATTAGGAAAGGCATCATTACAAGCTTTCATTTTAGCCACAGCTTATAGATTGCTTGCTTTAGACAAAATTATTTATCAAAATAACTTCAGATATAAGCTTTCTGTCCAGTTCCCTTAAGCAGCTCCTTTTGTCCAGTTCTATAAAGGGAAGCCAGTTCTGTAAAGGTAACACATTTGTCCAGTTCTGTTAACAGTACTGGAATGCCCACACCCTCTAGATGACCACCAACTACTTCAAAAGTATACAAGTTGACGTCTGAAAATCTTTACAGTTCTGTAAGTTAGTCCCTTTGTCCAGTTTTATAAGGGGAGCACTTTTATTCAGTTCTGTAAAGGTAACGCATCTGTCCAGTTCTATAAATCAGTCCCCTTGTTAAGTTTTATAAATCAGTCCCCCTGTCCAGTTCTATAAATTAGTACCCTTGTCCAGTTCTATAAATCAGTCCCCTTGTCCAGTTCTATAAATTAGTCCCCTTGTCCAGTTCTAAAATTAGTCTTCTTGTCCAGTTTTATAAGGGGAGCACCTTTATTCATTTCTCTAAGGGTAATACATTTGTCCAGTTCTATAAATCAGTACCCTTGTTCAGTTCTATAAATCAGTCCCCTTATCCAGTTCTATAAATTGGTTCCCTTGTCCAGTTCTATAAATTAGTCCCCTTGTCCAGTTCTATAAATTAGTCCCCTTGTCTAGTTCTATAAATTAATCCCCTTGTCTAGTTCTATAAATCAGTCCCCTTGTCCAGTTCTATAATTAGTCCCCTTGTTCTGTTTTATAAGGGGAGCACCTTTATTCAGTTCTCTAAGGGTAATGCATTTGTCCAGTTCTATAAATCAGTCCCCTTGTCCAAGTTCTATAAATCAGTTCCCTTGTCCAGTTCTATAAATTAGTCTCCTTGTCCAGTTTTATAAGGTAAGCACCTTTATTCAGTTCTGTAAGGGTAACATATTTGTTCAGTTCTATAAATCAGTGCCTTTGTCAAATTCTATAAGGAGAGTCCCCTTGTCCAGTTCTATAAGGAGAGTACCTTTGTTCAGTTCTGTTTGGGGAGTCCCTTTGCCATGTTCTGTAAGAGTAGCACATTTGGGCAGTTCTATAAAGAGAGTTCCTTTGTCCAGTTCTATAAGGATGTCCCACTGTTCAGTTGTATATGCATTAAGTCTACCTGGAGAGCCCCATGTCAGGTTTCCTTTCTAATGTTTCAGACCAAAAATTACCAGCTGGCTTGAGTCATGAGTCCTTTAAAAATGTAATGAATTACTTGTGCTAGTGCCCAGTTTTTCTCAGTATTTTAATTTGGTTTTATTTCTATATATTTTTGAGAGCTTTTAATTTATTTTCTTAAGTACATTTCTAGATGGTACAGTGTTGGACTGTATGTGGCTGTTGTGTGAAGGTGACTGTATTTGAGGAATTTGGCCAGTAAGCCTGAAATGGCTAAGACCCTGCCTCACTATTTTTCTTGTTCTTCTAGTAACTGGCTTTTGTGGATCTTCAGCTTGACACATAACAGTAGTTGGTGATATGGTCCATATGGCGGAGAGTCTTTTGAGAAATGATCTTGTTTGTAATATCTTCATATACTTGGACATAAAGAGAAGTAGATGGGTTGCCCCCATGAATCTCATGGTCAGCTAAGAGTTCTTCATGTCCTCCATGTTTTCTGTCCAGGTTTAGCTCTTAAGTTTATCTAGAGTAGTTCAGGTTTGCATCAAGTCTATCTCTTAGGTCAGGCTGTGGCCCAAAATAAGGTTGCAGGAGGATGTGAGAGAAGACATGATGAAAATCTAAATAATCAAATAACAACCACTCTCATTCAGTGATATGTTGCACTTGATACAAATTAAATAGCATGTGGCGGCTGAATAGAATTGTGCTTCCTTTATACCCAGGAAAAAATGAATGTGCCACTTCACTTAATATGGGTTTCTCATCCTAGCTGGCAGTTCCCATTATTTCCACAAGATTACCATAATGAGCTAACAACATTCAAATGTCTAAAAGACTTTGAAAAGTATTAGTAGTTAATTTTTGTTTTGGGTAAATTGTAGTATTTTTGTTACTTTTTCATTGATTGTGGCTGATTTTGGGTCATGCTCAAAAAAAAGTTTGAGAGCTGCTGCCTTTGATCCTCTCTGGGTCTTAAGGTTAGTCACATTCAAATGTCTAAAAGACTTTGAAAAGTAGTAGTAGTTAATTTTTTTTAAATTGTAGTATTTTTGTTATTTTTTTCACTGATTGTGGATCTTCTTCTTCTTCTTCGTTCACTTCTACCACCAAAAACCGCACTGTGAACCTACTGAATTCACGCCTGTGGTCCTCGTTAGGTCCCGTGGTCCCCTGTGTGGTCCAAAATAGACCACACTAGATCCACAAAAGGACCACAAGGGGTTCAGAGTATCACAGTGCTTTAGCCTGTATTCTTGGTGGGTCTCAGAAGCGGGATTGCGTGACACCGTGGTTTTCATTGCACCAGTTAGTCTAGGGTTGGACTTTCTCACCGGAAGACCTCAACGTGTTTAGGATATCAGTGCATCCCCACTGGGTGAGAGGCGGTAGCCCACCCAGGCCAGAGTTGGACTTTCTCACCGGAAAACCTTGACGTGTTTTGAGATACCCGTGTATCACCGCCGGGTGAGAGGTGGTTGCCCATCCAGTCCAGAGTTGGACTTTCTCACTGGAAAACCTCAGCTTGATTAGGATACGCAGACATCCCTGCCGGGTGAGAGGTGGTTGCCTATCTAGACTTCCCTGGTCCAGTGTCTCCGACTTCAGCATTTTGTACTGATTGTGGATGATTTTGGGTTGTGCTAAAAAAAAAATAAAGGTTGAGAGCTGCTGCCTTTGATCCTTTCTGGGTATTAAGGCTAGTCACTGCAGCCCACTCTCAGTTTGATATGATAGCAATGCTTCAAAATAAGTTTTTTGTGTGTGTATACATCTGTTTGTTTGCCTTCTCAGAACTCCTTGATAAAGGCCTTTTTGCCCAAATATTGGGTTGTTGTTTTACTTAATCATTTCATTGCTCTTATCTCCTTTTTTAATAATTCATCACCCTTTCCTTCATCATATCTTTTATAATAAAACTGCACCATACATTTTCATTTGACTCTGCCCTTCTAGATCATCATGATTCAACTATGGAGACCACAAATCTGCAGATCCAAGGAGTTTAAAGAAAATGATCAAGTTGTAGCTTCCTATTTCAAGTTGCAGTTCTTCTTGTTTGACACTTTGAAATAAGAAGAAATATAAGTTTTCTGTAACAGTTCTATTCTTATTTACAGACATTTAAAAATTAAATTTGAACCACTGGTGAAAGACCATGCCACAGTGGAGAAGAGGGATGTTGGAAGGGTGGGGGGGAAGGTGCCTCTAGACAGGGAACTTGTATTATGTGAATAGGAAATGAGGGCTAAAAGATTCAGAAGATTTAGATGCTGTGAGACTTGACCTTGCAGTACAAGATTTATGTCCAGTTAGGCTAAAGAAGCCATGTTACTGGCAGCCAAAAACTGCTCAGCAAAATTAATTTTTACAACTTATGCAGAAAAAACCCCCCAAAATCTACCAGATAAAACATTCACTTTGTTAACTGTAAGAACAAAAGAGAAGCTGCCTATGCCAATTGTGGAGGAAGGAAATTACAGAAAACTTGAATATCTCATTATATGAAGCAGATGTTGAGCCCTATCAAGACATCTATTTGTCCTTTCAGTGCTGAGGAATTTAGGAGGAAGGAGACAAGACAAGGCAAGGCAAGACAAAGAAGACTTGCATCTGCCAGATTCAGTAGCAAACTTCTGATACAGAAAAGTAGCTATTATTATTATTATTATTATTATTATTATTATTATTATTATTATATAATAAAGACAGCAAAAACATGCACAAACGAATTAATGAACTCACAGGCAGGAAAACAAAATATACCACAGGATGCCTGAAATCGAAAGAAGGTAAAATGTTAATGGGAAAAGAAGACATTGTGGACAAGTGGACAGAGTATATCGGTGAGCTATATGGAGGAGAAAGACCAGAATTAACACCAGATACTGAAAACTGTGATGGACCGCCAATACTTGAAGATGAAATCATAGATGCCATCAAACACATGAAGAAAGGAAAAGCGACTGGGCCTGATAATATAACAATAGAAGAAATAGAGGCACTAGAGGAGACAGGAATAAAAATAATAACCAAGTTACTGAATGACATTTACAACAGTGGTTATATTCCCAGTGACCTGATTAAATCCATGTTTATAGCACTACCAAAGAAACCAGGTGCAAAGGAATGTGACGACCACCGGACTATCAGGCTCTCATGTCACATAACGAAGCTACTTCTGAGAATAATTATGAGAAGAACAAGGAAAAAGATAAAAATGGAAATAGCAGATGAACAGTTTGGATTTGTTGAAGGAAAGGGAACACACAATGCCATTTATGCTTTATGAACACTAACAGAAAGAGCTTTAGAAGTACAGAAAGATCTCTACTTATGCTTCATTGATTACACCAAGGCATTTGACAAGGTGAAACATAATGAAATTATTAAAATGCTTGAAGACATCAATATAGATGGCAAAGACCTGAGGATTGTAAAACATCTATACTGGCAGCAAGAAGCAGCAGTTTGAGTTGAAAATAGAATTGGAAAATATCAACCTATAAAACAAGGGGTGCGACAAGGATGTGTACTATCTCCAGACCTTTTTTCTCTGTACAGGGAGAATATTCTAAGAACAATCATCACAGAACCAGGCATAAAAATTGGAGGATACAATATTAACAACCTTCGGTATGCTGACGACACAGTACTGATAGCGGAGAACCAACAAGACCTGCAAAATCTCTTGCATAAAGTCACCAAAGAAAGTGAACAGAAAGGCCTTACTTTGAACATCAAAAAGACACAGACTATGGTTATATCTAAGAAACAGAATCCACCAGCATGCAGTATTAAATTAAACGGAACCATTCTAAAGCAGGTGCAGAAATTCAAATACCTTGGAGCAGTAATAACTTCAGATGGGAAATGCAGAACAGAAATTAGGAACAGAATAGGCCAAGCAAAGACTGCGTTTCAGAGAATGAGAAACATATTAGCTAACACATCTTTATCAATGAATGTTAGAAAATGAGTCCTAAAATGCTATATTGAACCTGTCTTGTTATATGGAAGTGAATCATGGACAATAGGCAAGTCTGCACAAAAATCATTGGAAGCAGCTGAAATGTGGTTTATTAGAAGAATGTTGTGAATCCCCTGGACAGCAAAAATAACTAATGAAGAATGTATGAGAAGAGCTGGAGAGACAAAAAAACCTTGTCAAAAAGATAAGAGAGAGACAATGTACTTTCATAGGACATGCAATGAGAAGAGGGGGCATTGAAAATATTATAACAACAGGAAAAATAGAAGGAAGAAGATCAAGAGGAAGACCAAGAGAAATGATACTGGACAGTCTGACGGGATGGTGTGAGAGGAGATCACCAACTGAACTGATGGCCTGCATGAAGGATCGGGTACTCTGGAGAAGCATAATAGCCAATGCCAGTCAGCACGGCACCTGATGATGATGATGATTATTATTATTTAATTCTCAACAGACACAGAGAAAATTTACACTGAGTGTTGTGAAGAAATCTCTGCTGAATTTGGCAAAACGTTCACATGGGATATCAAAGTTAAACAAATGGGCAAGAAAGAGAACGAGACAGCACAAATTCACATAGGTAATTGTTAAATAATAAGTTAATGATAAGATTATGATTAACTGTTAATTTATGCAACAGTTGTGTCATGAAAGAGTCATTAAGAAAAATGTGCTGCTTTTTAACCTCTTTTGCATTTCTTAAAAAACTTATGTCATTCTTTCAGCTGCCAATTTTTTTCAAACATAAAAAACCCCTCAAGTAGAATGCACGACACTTATAAAGAAGCAGTAAATATTTATTATGCCAGAATTAAAAATAATATTTCTTGACATAGAATGATGATTATGATGGTGAAAATGGTGGCAGTGATGATGCTGAGAGTAAAGGTGGTTTCAAATAATAATGACTATGTTCATTGTAATAATCATTGTGTCTTGACATGGGCTCATGATGATGATGAAGATGATAGTGGCGGCTATGGTATGATGATGCTGATGTCCATATGATGGTGCTGATGTCCATATGATGATGATGATGTCCAAATGACTAGTTTTTTTTGTTTAATTTGATAAACTGCAAATCTATGGCACTTCATGCTTCTTGTAACAATATTGTGTTTCTCTGCAATTCTGACTGTAATAACTGTTGATCATTCTCAGATCACACAAATCAGACTATCATGTTTCTATTGCCTTTCCCCCCACCCCTTTCTACCACTTGTTTTCCTCCTCTCTCTCCACCTCTTCTTTACGATTGGCCTTGTCTGATATCCTTTGTCAGCGTGGTAGTTCCTTCTACTACACACATTTCTGTTTTCTACTTTTGCAGGAAGTCATATTCAGATAAGTTCTTCGTTTTTTAAAATTTTTATTTTTGTCTTGTGTGTGCATGTAATCTTCAAAAAAGGCTCACGCCGAAATATCAGATGTTGTATGTTTTTCATTTATACATTCTCATACTTTCTATTCGTTTTTTCTCACCTTACTCACTCCCTCCCTCACTTTGTAAAACTGCACCATACACCTCTATCTATCTTTTTTATTTAAATCAGTTTTACTGCAGTTGCCATCCCTTTTAGTGTAAAATAACAAAACACTGATTTATTTAGCTTGACCTGCTTGTGGAATTTGCTGCTGCAACAGTCTTCCTTGTTATCTGATAACGTCAGCTGCTGTTTATGATAAAGCAAGAAAACTTGGGGATAATGCTATAGTTGTGTGTATAATCAGCGAGTTAACTTGGGGAGAGCACTGTAAAAGAGACAAGTGGGTGTGACCTAACTTGGGGAGAACACTGTAAAAGAGACAAGTGGGTGTGACCTAACTTGGGGAGAACACTGTAAAAGAGACAAGTGAGTGTGACCTAACTTGGGGAGAACACTGTAAAAGAGACAAGTGAGTGTGACCTAACTTGGGGAGAACACTGTAAAAGAGACAAGTGAGTGTGACCTAACTTGGGGAGAACACTGTAAAAGAGACAAGTGAGTGTGACCTAACTTGGGGAGAACACTGTAAAAGAGACAAGTGGGTGTGACCTAACTTGGGGAGAACACTGTAAAAGAGACAAGTGGGTGTGACCCAACTTGGGGAGAACACTGTAAAAGAGATAAGTGAGTGTGACCCAACTTGGGGAGAACACTGTAAAAGAGACAAGTGAGTGTGACCTAACTTGGGGAGAACACTGTAAAAGAGACAAGTGAGTGTGACCTAACTTGGGGAGAACACTGTAAAAGAGACAAGTGAGTGTGACCTAACCATGTTAACCCCTTTTTAACCCCATTTTAACCCCTTTTTAACCCCTTTTTAAAGGGGTTAAAAATGGTATCTCTTTCTGATTTCTTATATAACGCTGTAAGTCACAACTACCATAGCAAACTAAAGTTATAATAAGAAAAGAAGCATGTGAAAACATATTAGCAATATGAAAGATCAATGGAATGACAAGCAGAGAGAGAGAGAGAGAGGATAATGAACTGTCTCAAGAAGTGGCTTGATATTAATTTACCATTTGAGCTAATACAAAGAAAAAAGGAATAAAAATCTGTGGAAAAACATGATTACTTCTGCATATGATGTACCAGCGCATGATGATGATGTTAGTTTAATTGAAAATTTGAAATAATAAATTTTCTAACAGAAATTTATTTTTTAATGAATATATAGAAACAATTTTCTTAGATCAGTGTTCTTTATAGTACGTTTTTATAGTGCAGTGTTCTTTATAGTATATTTTCTTTAATCGGTGTTTCTCTATAGCATATTTTCTTAGATTAGTGTTTCCTTATGGCATATTTTCTTAGATCAGTGTTCTTTATAGCATAATTCTCAGATCGGTGTTTCCATATAGCATATTTTCTTAGATAAGTGTTTCCTTATAGCATATTTTCTTAGATCAGTGTTTCTTTATAGTATATTTTCTTAGACCAGTGTTTCTCTACAGCATAATTTCTTAGATCAGTGTTTCCTTATATCATATTTTCTTAGATCAGTGTTTCTTTATAGCATATTTTCTTATATCACTGTTTTCTTATAGTATATTTTCTTTCGTTAAATGTTTCTTTATAGCATATTGTCTTGATGTCTGCTGTTGGTTGAACTGAGAACAGTCGTGTATTTTTGTCCACTGCAGATGAATTGCATTTGCCCATAACACTGGATGAGTACACAACAAAGATGAGAGGAAAGCTAAGTGAAAAATTTAAGTTTACCCAAGTTATGCCAGGTGTGTATTGTTTCAAACTTGTTAAGCGCAGGAGCAGTGCATCTCAAAGTGAACTAGAATTTTGTGATTTTGAGATGATTGAAAAGTGAAAATGGGAAGAGATAGAGAAAAAATTGGAGAAATAATTCTTAGTGCTACGAAGAGGTGCGGACAGACTGAACTTTAAAAGCTGTTTTTATTTTTTGCAGGTGCAGAGAAACTGGTTCATCATCTTCACAGTCACAATGTTCCCATAGCAACAGCAACTGGTTCAGATGAGTGGAGTTACACTCAGAAGACAGACAACCATAAGGAGTTGTTCAGCTTGTTTCACCACTGTGTTCTGTGTGGCGATGACCCAGAAGTTAAGTGTGGGAAACCTGCTCCTGATTGCTTCCAGGTGTGTGCCAAGAGATTTGGAGAGAAACTCAAGCCAGAAGAGGTGAAACAAGTTTTAGTATTGTCCATGTGTCACCACCCACCACCTAGTTTGCCTTGAGGAGCCATGCAATGTAGAAACATAGGCTCTGTACTCCTTGTGACAAAAGTTTTTGCAAATTTGTATGCGTATATATACATACACACACACATATATATATACACACACACACAAATATACAAACACACATATATTTACACATATATACCTACATACACATATACAAGTGTTATAGGGTTATTATTTTTTTTTAAGATGACAAAAACAACAGGCCGTGACCCAGTGGTACTGCAAACCGGGTCCACCCGTAATGAGACGTGGACCCTGCCCCCATCATTCAGTGTGCAAGGCAGGCCTCAAACATCTCACTTTGTTAAAAAATAACGACGTTTTTGTTTTAACCAAAGGGCATGTTGATCAGGGTACCTGCCAAGAGGACACTTTGACCTCAGCCACTTTGATCTTAGCCAAAATGCAGAAAAGTGATTATTTGAAGAACAAAATGTATTTGGACACACATTATGCACAGTGCTCCATGAGATGTCCATTGAAAACTGCGATGCTTACCTTGGTATCAGATTGAGAGCATACAGCATATTCTTCAAATTCTCTGACGAAATATTTTTTTCAAGAGTTTACTGATTGAAACAGCTATAAGTGGACAGGTGTTATAATGGAAGAGCAACACACCTTTTGTCAACAGCCAAGGATGATGATGCCTGAAGGCAGCTTGTAAAGATTTCATTATCTCACAAAATACATCTGTATTAATTGTTGTCCCCCTTTCCAGGAAGTCAGCCAGCAACACTCTTTTCTGCTCCCAAAATAATGTAGCTGTCACTTTGCCAGCAGATGGCTAGCTGTCACTTTGCCAGCAGATGGCTAGCTGTCGCTTTCCCAGCAGATGGCTACTGTCACTTTGCCAGCAGATGGCTAGCTGTCACTTTGCCAGCAGATAGCTTGATCCTGAATTTCCTGATTCATGGGGAACCTGGATGCTTCCATTCCATGCTTGCATGTTTCACTTCTGTGGTGAACCCATGTTTCATGAATGGTCACACTACATTCCACAAAGTCTTGGTTATGAGTAGCATATTGTTGCAGGAATTACAGGGCATATGCCATTCTCTTTACCTTGTCAATGGAAAGGGCTTACAGAACCCATCCTGCACACACTTTATGAAATCCCAATTGCACACAATCATTCTGGACACTATTCCAAGTGACAGACTCAGGTCATGCACAATTTATTCAGTCACTCATCTGTTGGCCAGTATCACACATTTAGCACACAGTTTGTTCACTGTTGTACCTGCTGTTATGGGTCTGTTACTCAGCATTATATCATTGGTTGTCACTTACCTGGTTGGAAGTTCTGCATCCCATTTTGGTACATGCTGTTGACTCATCACACTGTCCCCATATACTTCCACCATCTGGCAATGAATTTTGACAACTGGCACCTCCTTCATGTTCAGAAATCATATCACAGCATGAACCTCCTGTTTGAACCAGTTTCAGTCGACCATTCATTTTTACTTAAAAGATGTTGTCTACATTGTGCAGCACAGTGCTGCCATCTGGCATGATGTTGCCATTTGACAGATATAGAAAATTTCACAGCCATCTCTACAAGTTTGACATCACTTTTATGAATGTTACATACTTTGTAAATTTATTTGTCCCTTATATATGTGTGCGTGCGTGCGTGCAAGCGAGCATGTATGTGTGCGTGCGTGTGTGTGATTTACAAAAGAGATGATACTGTGATTTTTTTGGCACATTAACCAGTGTAGAAGTCAAAAATAGTGTGCACATCTATATAGATGGGGGTAGAAAAAGTGACTTGAAGAGATCAGTTATGGAAAGTGGCATTCAACAAAATGTGGACTAAACTAAAGAAAAATCCTCACAGAGTGCAGTGCTTTGTGGCAGATCTTGGTAGAAGAGAGGAGAAGAATATAGAAATTTCATGTGTCCAAAAATTTGTTAAGAAATGTCAAGTAACTGGCATCAAGTGTGATCATCAACATCAAGTGTCTGCTTCTTCTTCTTCGTTCGCTTCTACCACCAAAACCGCACTGTGATCCTACTGAATTTACGCCTGTGATCCTCGTTAGGTCCCATGGTCTCCACACGAGATCCCTGAGAGGACCACAAGGGGTTCAGAGTATCACAGGGCTTGAGCCTGTATTCTTGGTGGGTCTCTGAAGCGGGATTGCTTGACACCGTGGTTTTCGTTGCACCAGTTTAGTCTAGAGTTGGACTTTCTCACCGGAAGACCTCAATGTGTTTAGGTTATCAGTATATCCCCGCTGGGTGAGAGGTGGTAGCCCACCCAGGCCAGAGTTGGACCTTCTCACCGGAAAACCTCGACGTGTTTTGAGATACCCGTGTATCACCGCCGGGTGAGAGGTGGTTGCCCATCCAGTCCAGAGTTGGACTTTCTCACCGGAAAACCTCAGCGTGATTAGGATACGCAAACATCCCCATTGGGTGAGAGGTGGTTGCCTATCTAGACTGCCCTGGTCCAGAGTCTCCGACTTCAGCATTTTGCGGTCGTGGCCGCTACCCTTCCTAGTTGTGACCAGGATGGAGCTTTTGTCCAGGAGGACGAATCCTCGCCACTAGTGACTTCCACCCCTGGGTTGAGCCGGTTTAGGCATATTATCCCAGTATGGGCGTGTTTCGGACATGACCGACCTCTAGAGCAGAGGTACTGTGACATTCATAGCCTTCAAGATTCACCCCTGGTGTGAGCTGGTTTAGGCAAAATTCACCAGTATGGGTGTATATCAGGCGTGACCGACCTCTAGAGCGGAGGTGGCATGACATGTCTAGTCATCAAGTTCCACCCCTGGTGTGTGCTGGTTTAGGTATATTTCACCAGTGTAGGTGTATTTCAGACGTGGTCAACCTCTAGAGCAGAGGCGCCGTGGTATGTGTAGCTCTCGCATACTACTGGATGAGTGTGAAACATTGTCCATGAATAAGAGAGTACAGCGAGAAATGGAGGTCATGGAAATGTGGTTCTTAAGAAAGATGCTGAAGCTATCATGGACAGCTAAGAAAATCAAAGAAGTCTTAAGAGAGTCTGGAGTTAACAGTCAAATTACAGACAAGGGAGATTTGATGAGAAAAGGAAAACTGGAACACATTGTGGCAAGTGGAAAAATTGAGGGAAGAAGAGACAGATGAAGATAGCGAGAGAAGTTACTGGATGGGCTGTTAGTGTGGCTAGGAAGAAAGTCACCGGCGGATCCCAAAATCAAGTCCAAAGACAGGAAATTGTGGAGAGAAGTGATCGCTTACGCCGCGCGGCACTTGATTGATTGAATTATGACGCTACCATTCTTACCAAGTTTGTGTCAGAGGATAGCGCGAACGCACTCGAGTCACCCGCATTTGGGGTGATCGCAGGGGTCAACCCACCCGGAGTGCAATGGGAGGGTCTCACCCTGGAAGAACAACCTTTTCTTTTTTTTTTTCAAGCTTAAACACTTTAATCATTCTGAAATATTCTCCGTTATAGTGCAGCAATATCAGCGAGATGAGATAGGTGACGGAATTATAAGACAGTATCTGTCTTACACTTGTTGTGGGCTTTCTTTCATGGTCATAACTTCGAAATGTCACTGGACGATATTTAACCGGTTAAATGTATTAAAGCAATGGTAAGAAATGAAAAAAAAGTTGAACAGAAACGGAAGATGTTCGTCGCTTCTAACAATCATGCTACTTGTTTGATGTCAGGGGATAGCGCGAACGCAGTCCCCCCTACGAAAAAATTACGCACTCGAGTCACCCACATTTGGGGTGATCGCAGGGGTCAACCCACCCGGAGTGCAATGGGAGGGTCTCATCCTGGAAGGACCACCGTGGTTGATCATGGTCGACTTCTGTGCCAGGTAAGTATGCTTTGAACAGTTCGGACACATCGCCCAGCGTGGATGTGATTGCTAAATTAGGATAGGTTATGTTATTTGTTTGCACTGAAATAATGTATTTATTTCTAAGTTAAAGTCGAAATATTTCATTATTTCTATTATTAAATAATATATTGGAGAATACCTAATTGAATCATAATACTCTATAAAGAATTTATTCATCAATATATAGTTGTATGTGAAGAGGTAATATTTTATAGTTACGTACCTTATGAAAATGTTATTTGGCATTATCTTCCCTTCCCTAATGCTTGAAATAATTCAGTTACTTCTCTTCGACTGTTCAGTCTGATATACACATACAATTTTTTTTTTCTATTTACTTACTGTATCCTTTCTTTTGTGACATGCAGTGGTAAAGAGCAGCATCAAGTGTCAAATCTATTATTGTAACTTGCTGTCTGATCCACTTCAGATTATCAAGAAGGTCAATAATCCTTTTGTATGCCATACTCCATGCTATATAGTCAGAACAACCACATCATAACTACATGTGGTCTGCTGTGAGGTAAGGTAATGTAGTCCTATTATGCCATGGAAACACCTAGAGATGTGGTGTTAGTGTCCATATTTTCACTGACTTGCTGGTGCACTTAAGAGAGTGATTTGGTCAACATCCTGCCTGACCACTTTTTCCTTCCACAGGTCCAGAAGAAGCCAAGTATCATTTTCTACAGCTGAGTGACTGGGGCCACCTCTGGCCAGATTTGAACCACCATCCTTTACCACTCAAGCCTTATAAGGCAATGCTATGACTGTTAATGCTGAGGCTTTTTGAAAGCATTTTAGTCCATTGCAGATTCACAGTTATACTTTTCTTGAGGCAAGCATTGTTTGAATAGCATACAGAGAAAGATATAGACACTATAAATAAATCTATCTTTGGCTTCTTCTGGACCTGTGGAAGGAAAAAGTGGTCAGGCAGGATGTTGACCAAATCACTCTCTTAAGTGCACCAGCAAGTCAGGGAAAATATGGACACTAACACCACATCTCTAGGTGTTTCCATGGCATAATAGGACTACATTACCTTACCTCACAGCAGACCACATGTAGTTATGATGTGGTTGTTCTGACTATATAGCATGGAGTATGGCATACAAAAGGGTTATTGACCTTCTTGATAATCTGAAGTGGATCAGACAGCAAGTTACAATAATAGATTTGACACTTGATGCTGCTCTTTACCACTGCATGTCACAAAAGGAAGGATACAGTAAGTAAATAGAAAAAAAAAATTGTATGTGTATATGAGACTGAACAGTCGAAGAGAAGTAACTGAATTATTTCAAGCATTAGGGAAGGGAAGATAATGCCAAATAACATTTTCATAAGGTACGTAACTATAAAATATTACCTCTTCACATACAACTATATATTGATGAATAAATTCTTTATAGAGTATTATGATTCAATTAGGTATTCTACAATATATTATTTAATAACAGAAATATGAAATATTTCGACTTTAACTTAGAAATAAATACATTATTTCAGTGCAAACAAATAACATAACCTATCCTAATTTAGCAATCACATCCACGCTGGGCGATGTGTCCGAACTGTTCAAAGCATACTTACCTGGCACGGAAGTCGACCATGATCAACCACGTGAACCATTCCGGTTAACCAGATCTGTACGTCAGGGTTGCCCACTCTCACCCCTGTTGTATGTGCTAACTCTAGAGCCACTCGTGGAGAAAATCAGACAGGAGACACTAGTCAAAGGAATCTTTATTCCTGGAATGGGAGAGAGAAAATCGTTGGCCTACGCTGACGACACAATCTTCTTCCCCTCTAATATATCCTCTATTCAGAATATTCTAGACATAATTACAGAGTTCGGACAAGGCAGCGGGGCCAAAATAAACATTCAAAAATCACACATAATGGGTTTAGGCAAATGGGTAAACAAAACAGACTTCCCATTCTCATTAATTCAGGTCAACAAAATCAAACTATACGGAATTATATTTACAGCTACGCCTTCCAATAACACCAACGCAAGATGGCAAAATATCATTGGAAAAATAAAAAACCGACTGGAACTATACAAATATAAAACTACCACCATATTCGGCAGAAGTGTCGCAGTCAACACCTGCGTCATACCACAGCTCATATACACCGCAAATATCTTTCCCTTGCCTAGACAGTCACTTAGGGAAGTCAATTCCATGATTAGCGACTTTATTTTCCGACACACAGTACACAGCATTCAACGGAAAACCTTGATGCAAGATAAGACAGAGGAGGCATCTCCCTACAAGACATATCAACAAAGATCCAGGCACTCAGAATTAAATATGTGGGACAAATCATCCAACAGCCACACAAACATACACTAGCCCACTACTACGTAGGGCTAAGGCTAATCAAACTTTGTAAATTAAACAATGCATATCCCCATCACTTTGGCGCTATACCGCTCTTCTACAGACAATGCATACAAAGTGTCACTGGACATGAACATTTAATACACATGAAAACATCAGGTATATACAATACCTGGTAAGAAAACAGGAGCCACCATTACAGGACAGAATAAAGAGAGGATACAAATACTTCATTACTGACTACACCAACCATTTCAAAACCTACACAAGAAGGAATCACGCCAAGTGCACGAGAGGTAACATACAGACTATTGTTCAACATAACACCGACCACACAAGGGGTCGCCCGTAGATCCAATAGACTGATCAGATGTAGACTATGTAGAACAAAGACACAGGAAACAGAAGAGCACATCTTCTTTGAGTGCAAAACTGTTTCTTTAGCTTTTAAACTGTTGACTCACGAGATAACAACAAGAACAACACAGACAGTAGACATGTATAGAGCAGTCATGTTGAACACCATCCCTCGAACAGTAGCAGACAGCCATGAACAGTCCATCATAATCCTAGCAGAATTTAGATCTCTTATCTGGTCATGTCGGAATAAGGCCATGTTTGATAACAAAGTTTTTACACCAGAAATTTTTCTGACCATCTTCCAAAACAAATTGTTAAGGCTTTCCGGTAGTTTTTAACAACTACTTGGAATATTGAAGTCCTTTTTTTTTTTTTGGTGTGTGTATGTATGTTTTGACAACGACACAGTTTTAGTTTCAAAACGTTGGGTATTATATAACCATGTTTTTATATACACATGCACTCAGATATACCTATCATCCAAATCACTATCATCTCATGTTTTGTTAAAGCCCACCATTTCATTATTTCACTTCACGGGCCATCACCCTCACCTCACGTCATTTGCATACGATTTGTATTTGTAACTGTCAGACAAATAAACGTCATTAAAAAAAAAAAAAAAAACGGTGGTCCTTCCAGGATGAGACCCTCCCATTGCACTCCGGGTGGGTTGACCCCTGCGATCACCCCAAATGTGGGTGACTCGAGTGCGTAATTTTTTCGTAGGGGGGACTGCGTTCGCGCTATCCCCTGACATCAAACAAGTAGCATGATTGTTAGAAGCGACGAACATCTTCCGTTTCTGTTCAACTTCTTTTTCATTTCTTACCATTGCTTTAATAAATTTAACCGGTTAAATATCGTCCAGTGACATTTCGAAGTTATGACCATGAAAGAAAGCCCACAACAAGTGTAAGACAGATACTGTCTTATAATTCCGTCACCTATCTCATCTCGCTGATATTGCTGCACTATAACGGAGAATATTTCAGAATGATTAAAGTGTTTAAGCTTGAAAAAAAAAAGAAAAGGTTGTTCTTCCAGGGTGAGACCCTCCCATTGCACTCCGGGTGGGTTGACCCCTGCGATCACCCCAAATGCGGGTGACTCGAGTGCGTTCGCGCTATCCTCTGACACAAACTTGGTAAGAATGGTAGCGTCATAATTCAATCAATCAAGTGCCGCGCGGCGTAAGCGATCACTTCTCTCCACAATTTCCTGTCTTTGGACTTGATTTTGGGATCCGCCGGTGACTTTCTTCCTAGCCACACTAACAGCCCATCCAGTAACTTCTCTCGCTATCTTCATCTGTCTCTTCTTCCCTCAATTTTTCCACTTGCCACAATGTGTTCCAGTTTTCCTTTTCTCATCAAATCTCCCTTGTCTGTAATTTGACTGTTAACTCCAGACTCTCTTAAGACTTCTTTGATTTTCTTAGCTGTCCATGATAGCTTCAGCATCTTTCTTAAGAACCACATTTCCATGACCTCCATTTCTCGCTGTACTCTCTTATTCATGGACAATGTTTCACACTCATCCAGTAGTATGCGAGAGCTACACATACCACGGCGCCTCTGCTCTAGAGGTTGACCACGTCTGAAATACACCTACACTGGTGAAATATACCTAAACCAGCACACACCAGGGGTGGAACTTGATGACTAGACATGTCATGCCACCTCCGCTCTAGAGGTCGGTCACGCCTGATATACACCCATACTGGTGAATTTTGCCTAAACCAGCTCACACCAGGGGTGAATCTTGAAGGCTATGAATGTCACAGTACCTCTGCTCTAGAGGTCGGTCATGTCCGAAACACGCCCATACTGGGATAATATGCCTAAACCGGCTCAACCCAGGGGTGGAAGTCACTAGTGGCGAGGATTCGTCCTCCTGGACAAAAGCTCCATCCTGGTCACAACTAGGAAGGGTAGCGGCCACGACCGCAAAATGCTGAAGTCGGAGACTCTGGACCAGGGCAGTCTAGATAGGCAACCACCTCTCACCCAATGGGGATGTTTGCGTATCCTAATCACGCTGAGGTTTTCCGGTGAGAAAGTCCAACTCTGGACTGGATGGGCAACCACCTCTCACCCGGCGGTGATACACGGGTATCTCAAAACACGTCGAGGTTTTCCGGTGAGAAGGTCCAACTCTGGCCTGGGTGGGCTACCACCTCTCACCCAGCGGGGATATACTGATAACCTAAACACATTGAGGTCTTCCGGTGAGAAAGTCCAACTCTAGACTAAACTGGTGCAACGAAAACCACGGTGTCAAGCAATCCCGCTTCAGAGACCCACCAAGAATACAGGCTCAAGCCCTGTGATACTCTGAACCCCTTGTGGTCCTCTCAGGGATCTCGTGTGGAGACCATGGGACCTAACGAGGATCACAGGCGTAAATTCAGTAGGATCACAGTGCGGTTTTGGTGGTAGAAGCGAACGAAGAAGAAGAAGCAGACACTTGATGTTGATGATCACACTTGATGCCAGTTACTTGACATTTCTTAACAAATTTTTGGACACATGAAATTTCTATATTCTTCTCCTCTCTTCTACCAAGATCTGCCACAAAGCACTGCACTCTGTGAGGATTTTTCTTTAGTTTAGTCCACATTTTGTTGAATGCCACTTTCCATAACTGATCTCTTCAAGTCACTTTTTCTACCCCCATCTATATAGATGTGCACACTATTTTTGACTTCTACACTGGTTAATGTGCCAAAAAAATCACAGTATCATCTCTTTTGTAAATCACACACACGCACGCACGCACGCACGCACGCACGCACACATATATAAGGGACAAATAAATTTACAAAGTATGTAACATTCATAAAAGTGATGTCAAACTTGTAGAGACGGCTGTGAAATTTTCTATATCTGTCAAATGGCAACATCATGCCAGATGGCAGCACTGTGCTGCACAATGTAGACAACATCTTTTAAGTAAAAATGAATGGTCGACTGAAACTGGTTCAAACAGGAGGTTCATGCTGTGATATGATTTCTGAACATGAAGGAGGTGCCAGTTGTCAAAATTCATTGCCAGATGGTGGAAGTATATGGGGACAGTGTGATGAGTCAACAGCATGTACCAAAATGGGATGCAGAACTTCCAACCAGGTAAGTGACAACCAATGATATAATGCTGAGTAACAGACCCACAACAGCAGGTACAACAGTGAACAAACTGTGTGCTAAATGTGTGATACTGACCAACAGATGAGTGACTGAATAAATTGTGCATGACCTGAGTCTGTCACTTGGAATAGTGTCCAGAATGATTGTGTGCAATTGGGATTTCATAAAGTGTGTGCAGGATGGGTTCTGTAAGCCCTTTCCATTGACAAGGTAAAGAGAATGGCATATGCCCTGTAATTCCTGCAACAATATGCTACTCATAACCAAGACTTTGTGGAATGTAGTGTGACCATTCATGAAACATGGGTTCACCACAGAAGTGAAACATGCAAGCATGGAATGGAAGCATCCAGGTTCCCCATGAATCAGGAAATTCAGGATCAAGCTATCTGCTGGCAAAGTGACAGCTAGCCATCTGCTGGCAAAGTGACAGTAGCCATCTGCTGGGAAAGCGACAGCTAGCCATCTGCTGGCAAAGTGACAGCTAGCCATCTGCTGGCAAAGTGACAGTAGCCATCTGCTGGCAAAGTGACAGCTAGCCATCTGCTGGCAAAGTGACAGCTACATTATTTTGGGAGCAGAAAAGAGTGTTGCTGGCTGACTCTCCTGGAAAGGGGGACAACAATTAATACAGATGTATTTTGTGAGATAATGAAATCTTTACAAGCTGCCTTCAGGCATCATCATCCTTGGCTGTTGACAAAAGGTGTGTTGCTCTTCCATTATAACACCTGTCCACCTATGGCTGTTTCAATCAGTAAACTCTTGAAAAAAATATTTCGTCAGAGAATTTGAAGAATATGCTGTATGCTCTCAATCTGATACCAAGGTAAGCATCGCAGTTTTCAATGAACATCTCATGGAGCACTGTGCATAATGTGTGTCCAAATACATTTTGTTCTTCAAATAATCACTTTTCTGCATTTTGGCTAAGATCAAAGTGGCTGAGGTCAAAGTGTCCTCTTGGCAGGTACCCTGATCAACATGCCCTTTGGTTAAAACAAAAACGTCGTTATTTTTTAACAAAGTGAGATGTTTGAGGCCTGCTTTGCACACTGAATGATGGGGGCAGGGTCCACGTCTCATTACGGGTGGACCCGGTTTGCAGTACCACTGGGTCACGGCCTGTTGTTTTTGTCATCTTAAAAAAAAAATAATAATAACCCTATAACACTTGTATATGTGTATGTAGGTATATATGTGTAAATATATATGTGTGTTTGTATATTTGTGTGTGTGTGTATATATATATATATATGTGTGTGTGTGTATGTATATATACGCATACAAATTTGCAAAAACTTTTGTCACAAGGAGTACAGAGCCTATGTTTCTACATTGCATGGCTCCTCAAGGCAAACTAGGTGGTGGGTGGTGACACATGGACAATACTAAAACTTGTTTCACCTCTTCTGGCTTGGGTTTCTCTCCAAATCTCTTGGCACACACCTGGAAGCAATCAGGAGCAGGTTTCCCACACTTAACTTCTGGGTCATCGCCACACAGAACACAGTGGTGAAACAAGCTGAACAACTCCTTATGGTTGGCTGTCTTCTGAGTGTAACTCCACTCATCTGAACCAGTTGCTGTTGCTATGGGAACATTGTGACTGTGAAGATGATGAACCAGTTTCTCTGCACCTGTAAAAAATAAAAACAGCTTTTAAAGTTCAGTTTGTCTGCACCTGTAAAAAATAAAAACAGCTTTTAAAGTTCAGTTTGTCTGCACCTGTAAAAAATAAAAACAGCTTTTAAAGTTCAGTCTGTCTGCACCTGTAAAAAATAAAAACAGCTTTTAAAGTTCAGTTTGTCTGCACCTGTAAAAAATAAAAACAGCTTTTAAAGTTCAGTTTGTCTGCACCTGTAAAAATAAAAACAGCTTTTAAAGTTCAGTTTGTCTGCACCTCTTCGTAGCACTAAGAATTATTTCTCCAAATTTTTCTCTATCTCTTCCCATTTTCACTTTTCAATCATCTCAAAATCACAAAATTCTAGTTCACTTTGAGATGCACTGCTCCTGCACTTAACAAGTTTGAAACAATACACACCTGGCATAACTTGGGTAAACTTAAATTTTTCACTTAGCTTTCCTCTCATCTTTGTTGTGTACTCATCCAGTGTTATGGGCAAATGCAATTCATCTGCAGTGGACAAAAATACACGACTGTTCTCAGTTCAACCAACAGCAGACATCAAGACAATATGCTATAAAGAAACATTTAATGAAAGAAAATATACTATAAGAAAACAGTGATATAAGAAAATATGCTATAAAGAAACACTGGTCTAAGAAAATATGCTATAAAGAAACACTGATCTAAGAAAATATGATATAAGGAAACACTTATCTAAGAAAATATGCTATATGGAAACACCGATCTGAGAAATTATGCTATAAAGAAACACTGATCTAAGAAAATATGCCATAAGGAAACACTAATCTAAGAAAATATGCTATAGAGAAACACCGATTAAAGAAAATATACTATAAAGAAACACTGCACTATAAAAACGTACTATAAAGAACACTGATCTAAGAAAATTGTTTCTATATATTCATTAAAAAATAAATTTCTGTTAGAAAATTTATTATTTCAAATTTTCAATTAAACTAACATCATCATCATGCGCTGGTACATCATATGCAGAAGTAATCATGTTTTTCCACAGATTTTTATTCCTTTTTTCTTTGTATTAGCTCAAATGGTAAATTAATATCAAGCCACTTCTTGAGACAGTTCATTATCCTCTCTCTCTCTCTCTCTCTCGCTGCTTGTCATTCCATTGATCTTTCATATTGCTAATATGTTTTCACATGCTTCTTTTCTTATTATAACTTTAGTTTGCTATGGTAGTTGTGACTTACAGCGTTATAAGAAAACAGAAAGAGATACCATTTTTAACCCCTTTACAAAGGGGTTAAAAGGGGTTAAAAAGGGGTTAAAATGGGGTTAAAAAGGGGTTAACATGGTTAGGTCACACTCACTTGTCTCTTTTACAGTGTTCTCTCCAAGTTAGGCCATGCTCACTTGTCTCTTTTACAGTGTTCTCCCAAAGTTAGGTCACACCCACTTGTCTCTTTTACAGTGTTCTCTCCAAGTTAGGCCATGCTCACTTGTCTCTTTTACAGTGTTCTCCCCAAGTTAGGTTACACTCACTTGTCTCTTTTACAGTGTTCTCCCCAAGGTAGGCCACACCCACTTGTCTCTTTTACAGTGTTCTCCCCAAGTTAGGTCACACCCACTTGTCTCTTTTACAGTGTTCTCTCCAAGTTAGGCCATGCTCACTTGTCTCTTTTACAGTGTTCTCCCAAAGTTAGGTTACACTCACTTGTCTCTTTTACAGTGTTCTCCCCAAGTTAGGTTACACTCACTTGTCTCTTTTACAGTGTTCTCCCCAAGGTAGGCCACACCCACTTGTCTCTTTTACAGTGTTCTCCCCAAGTTATGTCACACTCACTTGTATCTTTTACAGTGTTCTCCCCAAATTAGGTTACACTCACTTGTCTCTTTTACAGTGTTCTCCCCAAGTTAGGTCACACTCACTTGTCTCTTTTACAGTGTTCTCCCCAAGTTAGGTCACACTCACTTGTCTCTTTTACAGTACTCTCCCCAAGTTAACTCGCTGATTATACACACAACTATAGCATTATCCCCAAGTTTTCTTGCTTTATCATAAACAGCAGCTGACTTAGTTATCAGATAACAAGGAAGACTGTTGCAGCAGCAAATTCCACAAGCAGGTCAAGCTAAATAAAGCAGTGTTTTGTTATTTTACACCAAAAGGGATGGCAACTGCAGTAAAACTGATTTAAATAAAAAAGATAGATAGAGGTGTATGGTGCAGTTTTACAAAGTGAGGGAGGGAGTGAGTAAGGTGAGAAAAAACGAATAGAAAGTATGAGAATGTATAAATGAAAAACATACAACATCTGATATTTCGGCGTGAGCCTTTTTTGAAGATTACATGCACACACAAGACAAAAATAAAAATTAAAAAAACAAAAACTTATCTGAATATGGCTTTCTCCAAAAGTAGAAAACAGAAATGTGTGTAGTAGAAGGAACTACCACGCTGACAAAGGATATCAGACAAGGCCAATCGTAAAGAAGAGGTGGAGAGAGAGGAGGAAAACAAGTGGTAGAAAGGGGTGGGGGGAAAGGCAATAGAAACATGATAGTCAGATTTGTGTGATCCGAGAATGATCAACAGTGACATTACAGTCAGAATTGCAGAGAAACACAATATTGTTACAAGAAGCATGAATGCCATAGATTTGCAGTTTATCAAATTAAACAAAAAAAACTAGTAATTTGGACATCAGCATCATCATATGGACATCAGCACCATCATATGGACATCAGCATCATCATACCATAGCCGCCACTATCATCTTCATCATCATCATGAGCCCATGTCAAGACATAATGATTATTACAATGAACATAGTCATTATTATTTGAAACCACCTTTACTCTCACCATCATCACTGCCACCATTTTCACCATCATAATCATCATTCTATGTCAAGAAATATTATTTTTAATTCTGGCATAATAAATATTTACTGCTTCTTTATAAGTGTCGTGCATTCTACTTGAGGGGTTTTTTATGTTTGAAAAAAATTGGCAGCTGAAAGAAAGTTTTTTAAGAAATGCAAAAGAGGTTAAAAAGCAGCACATTTTTCTTAATGACTCTTTCATGACACAACTGTTGCATAAATTAACAGTTAATCATAATCTTATCATTAACTTATTATTTAACAATTACCTATGTGAACTTGTGCTGTCTCGTTCTCTTTCTTGCCCATTTGTTTAACTTTGATATCCCATGTGAACGTTTTGCCAAATTCAGCAGAGATTTCTTCACAACACTCAGTGTAAATTTTCTCTGTGTCTGTTGAGAATTAAATAATAATAATAATTATCATCATCATCAGGTGCTGTGCCAACTGGCATTGGCTATTATGCTTCTCCAGACTACCCGATCCTTCATGCAGGCCATCAGTTAAATTGGTGATCTCCTCTCACACCATCCCGTCAGACTGTCCAGTATCATTTCTCTTGATCTTCGTCCTTCTATTTTTCCTGTTGTTATAATATTTTCAATGCCCCCTCTTCTCATTGCATGTCCTACGAAAGTACATTGTCTCTCTCTTATCTTTTTTGACAAGGTTTTTTGTCTCTCCAGCTCTTCTCATACATTCTTCATTAGTTATTTTTGCTGTCCAGGGGATTCGCAACATTCTTCTAATAAACCACATTTCTGCTGCTTCCAATGATTTTTGTGCAGACTTGCCTATTGTCCATGATTCACTTCCATATAACAAGACAGGTTCAATATAGCATTTTAGGACTCGTTTTCTAACATTCATTGATAAAGATGTGTTAACTAATATGTTTCTCATTCTCTGAAATGCAGTCTTTGCTTGGCCTATTCTGTTCCTAATTTCTGTTCTGCATTTCCCATCTGAAGTTATTACTGCTCCAAGGTATTTGAATTTCTGCACCTGCTTTAGAATGGTTCCGTTTAATTTAATACTGCATGCTGGTGGATTCTGTTTCTTAGATATAACCATAGTCTCTGTCTTTTTGATGTTCAAAGTAAGGCCTTTCTGTTCACTTTCTTTGGTGACTTTATCCAAGAGATTTTGCAGGTCTTGTTGGTTCTCAGCTATCAGTACTGTGTCATCAGCATACCGAAGGTTGTTAATATTGTATCCTCCAATTTTTATGCCTGGTTCTGTGATGATTGTTCTTAGAATATTCTCACTGTACAGAGAAAAAAGGTCTGGAGATAGTACACATCCTTGTCGCACCCTTTGTTTTGTAGGTTGATATTTTCCAACTCTATTTTCAACTCAAACTGCTGCTTCTTGCTGCCAGTATAGATGTTTTACAGTACTCAGGTCTTTGCCATCTATATTTATGTCTTCAAGCATTTTAATAATTTCATTATGTTTCACCTTGTCAAATGCCTTGGTGTAGTCAATGAAGCATAAGTAGAGATCGTTCTGTACTTCTAAAGCTCTTTTTGTTAGTGTTCGTAAAGCATAAATGGCATGTGTGTTCCCTTCCCTTCAACAAATCCAAACTGTTCATCTGCTATTTCCATTTTTATCTTTTTCCTTGTTCTTCTCATAATTATTCTCAGAAATAGCTTCGTTATATGACATGAGAGGCTGATAGTCCGGTGGTCATCACATTCCTTTGCACCTGGTTTCTTTGGTAGTGCTATAAACGTGGATTTAATCAGGTCACTGGGAATATAACCACTGTTGTAAATGTCATTGGTCACTGGGAATATAACCACTGTTGTAAATGTCATTCAGTAACTTGGTTATTATTTTTATTCCTGTCTCCTCTAGTGCCTCTATTTCTTCTATTGTTATATTATCAGGCCCAGTCGCTTTTCCTTTCTTCATGTGTTTGATGGCATCTATGATTTCATCTTCAAGTATTGGTGGTCCATCACAGTTTTAAGTATCTGGTGTTAATTCTGGTCTTTCTCCTCCATATAGCTCACTGATATACTCTGTCCACCTGTCCACAATGTTTTCTTTTCCCATTAACATTTTACCTTCTTTCGATTTCAGGCATCCTGTGGTATATTTTGTTTTCCTGCCTGTGAGTTCATTAATTCGTTTGTGCATGTTTTTTGCTGTCTTTATTATATAATAATAATAATAATAGCTACTTTTCTGTATCAGAAGTTTGGTACTGAATCTGGCAGATCAAGAAGCTCCTCCTTTTTGTAAGACTTTCGAGAGTGAGATCTGCCAAGACAATCCAACATAAAGATTCCAACAATAGTCTGCCATCACGTGTGCATCCCATCTTCTTTGGTATCTGGCTTCTATTTATGTCTTGGTAAAATCTTTAACCTTGCTCTTCACTTAAGTCACCAAGGTTCTCTATGTTACAGCCAAGCTTGTTAAAATAAAAGAGCAATATCCTCTACTAATTGTGTGTAGTTGTCTGATTCTTGTTGCCAAGAAAGCTTTTCACAACAAGAACAAATGAAGACTAGGCACATGCTTTGATTTCATTTACTGATGCTATGTAATGTGGGTTGTTTATAAGCTGTCTGACCTGTGGACCATTGAAAATTCTTGCCTTCAGTTTTTCCATGATAAGTCCAGGTAACTTATGCATTGTGTATTCAATGCATGCATCAACCATCTTTATTCAAAGTCTTTACAAACTGTTTCATCAGACCTAACTTTATGTTTAGTGGTGGCAGTATGATTGTATCTTGCGCTACCAAAGGTTCATTGATTACATTTTGTCCTCCAACCACCATATATTCCCTCAGAGGCCAATCTTTTCTTGCCCAATATTCATGTTTGGCTCTAATATCCCAAAGGCATAATAAGCAAGGATACTTTGTGTAGTCACTTTGTTGACTAAGAAGAAAATTAACCATTTTAAAGTCTTCACAAGTCACTTTTTGATGTTCTTGGAAATTTATCTTTTCCAAGACTAAAGAGAGATAAAAAAATCTTGTAAAAAAAATAAGAGAGAGACAATGTACTTTCATAGGACATGCAATGAGAAGAGGAGGCATTGAAAATATTATAACAACAGGAAAAATAGAAGGAAGAAGATCAAGAGGAAGACCAAGAGAAATGATACTGGACAGTCTGACGGGATGATCTGAGAGGAGATCACCAACTGAGCTGATGGCCTGCATGAAGGATCATGTACTCTGGTATAATAGCCAACGCCAGTCGGCATGGCACCTGATGATGATGATGATGATGAAGACTAAAGAGATAACCTTGTACTTGCTTTCATCCTGGTGGAATGACTGATTGGAAAAGAACCATATTTGTTGCCGTTATTTAAAAGAACACATTTCAAACTACATTTTGAACTGTCCTTGAAAAGACCCCACTCACTTGGGTTGCATTCTGAAAGAGCAGTTTTCTTCACAAGGTTTCCAATGTCATTGCAGAATACTAAGTTGTTGTCATCGGTAAAGAATGGCAGCAAGTCATTTTCTCTCCTTCAAGAAAATGTCTTTTTCTTTCCAGTCTGAAGTAAATTCTTTTCCTTCAGTCTGGAGGCCAGCAATTCAGAAGATGCCTTGGAAAGATTTAAGTCCCTGATCAGATCACTCAATTCATTCTGATCAAAATGATCACTATGTGAAGAGGTTTGGAATTCATGAACACTTCCCCTACTTTCTTTACCTTGTGCAATATCAGACATGCAAGACTCATCTTCTGAGAGCTGTGGTAGTTCAAGAAAAGGTATGTAATTTAAATACATATATTTCCCATTGAAATAAGACAGCTTGTTATGACATCCCAATTCTGCAGAAGAGATTTGTTAAAGAGCAGACTAAAATTGTATAAATTCAACCATATCTTAGAAACTAGAGCTGATGCGGTCTATCCAATGAAATTTTATGAATCAGCACCAAAATAACCCCAGAAACAGGCCTAAAAACCAAGGCACCAAGAAAATTTTCTTTTTTTTTTGCTGGGCTGTGTAATATTTCATACTAACATTTTCTATCCACGACTCTAGAAACTTGTGATTGACCACTACTAAGTTTTCTACTGTCCTGCTCTGATTCTTCATAAATGACATATTTCTACTGGTTCCACTCAAGCAAAAAAATGGCTTTGGACAAAAAGTTACTATCACTATTCACAATGAAAGATCACTCTCTCTCTCTTCCTCTCTCTCTTCTCTTTCCCTCTTTATGCTGTGAAAGACACAGGCCAAACTATGCTGGGCTCTCTGTCATAAATCATGGACATTAAACAGTAAAAAAGCTACTATCATTGTTCACAATGAAAGATCTCTCTCTCTCTCTCTCTCTCTCTTTATGCTGTGAAAGACAAAGGCCAAACTATGCTGGGCTCTGTCATAAATCGTGGTAAAAGAAAGTTACTATCACTGTTCACTATCTTTATTCTCTCTCTCTCTCTCTCTCATTCTCTTTTTCTGTCTCTAATACTCTTAAATTTCTACTAAAACAGGTTCAAAAACATATTTCTCCAAGGGGAATGAGGAGGGGGTGTAATATAGAAATATGTGGCAAACACAAACATGTTTTAGAGCTGTACACAGACTAGAGCCAATGAACTAGAACTGATTGTAGACAATTTAATCATATAAGTATTTCAACATTCTTACTAATGCCTAAATATAATGCCCAATGTTAAGGTTATAAACAAATGTGTTTTAAAATATATTTCAAAACTGGTCTTTATACATAAGAATGCATCGCTGAATAGGATTTCAACAACGACATTATAAAATAAATAAATTTGTAGCCTATGGCCCATAATGATTAACTGTTGAAAGGAGGTAGTCCAAAATATTCTGGTTTGAACTGCTCTAAGGAATCTATAATCTGTTCTACATGGCCTTCTAGGGCTGAGCGGTCATTTTTGGGATCAGGCACCCAAACTACTTTCATGCCTGCAGCCAGACCTGCCTGCACACCATTTGGGGCATCTTCAAACACAAGCACCTGCAGTTTAAAATAAAAAATTATCCATAAATGTGCCTAATTAAGTGATTACTCTTGATTATTTTCAAGTTCTTAACCATCAGCCAAGAGATTCTATTTCAAGTAAACATCATAGCCATATCTGCTATTACATCATCATCATCATCATCATCAGGTGCCGTGCCGACTGGCGTTGGCTATTATGCTTCTCCAGAGTACCCGATCCTTCATGCAGGCCATCAGTTCAGTTGGTGATCTCCTCTCACACCATCCCGTCAGACTGTCCAGTATCATTTCTCTTGATCTTCTTCCTTCTATTTTTCCTGTTGTTATAATATTTTCAATGCCCCCTCTTCTCATTGCATGTCCTATGAAAGTACATTGTCTCTCTCTTATCTTTCTGACAAGGTTTTTTTGTCTCTCCAGCTCTTCTCATACATTCTTCATTAGTTATTTTTGCTGTCCAGGGGATTCGCAACATTCTTCTAATAAACCACATTTCTGCTGCTTCCAATGATTTTTGTGCAGACTTGCCTATTGTCCATGATTCACTTCCATATAACAAGACAGGTTCAATATAGCATTTTAGGACTCGTTTTCTAACATTCATTGATAAAGATGTGTTAACTAATATGTTTCTCATTCTCTGAAATGCAGTCTTTGCTTGGCCTATTCTGTTCCTAATTTCTGTTTTGCATTTCCCATCTGAAGTTATTACTGCTCCAAGGTATTTGAATTTCTGCACCTGCTTTAGAATGGTTCCATTTAATTTAATACTGCATGCTGGTGGATTCTGTTTCTTAGATATAACCATAGTCTCTGTCTTTTTGATGTTCAAAGTAAGGCCTTTCTGTTCACTTTCTTTGGCGACTTTATCCAAGAGATTTTGCAGGTCTTGTTGGTTCTCCGCTATCAGTACTGTGTCGTCAGCATACCAAAGGTTGTTAATATTGTATCCTCCAATTTTTATGCCTGGTTCTGTGATGATTGTTCTTAGAATATTCTCGCTGTACAGAGAAAAAAGGTCTGGAGATAGTACACATCCTTGTCGCACCCCTTGTTTTGTAGGTTGGTATTTTCAAATTCCATTTTCAACTCGAACTGCTGCTTCTTGCTGCCAGTATAGATATTTTACAATCCTCAAGTCTTTGCCTGTTTCTGGGATTATTTTGGTGCTGATTCATAAAATTTCATTGGATAGACCGCATCAGCTCTAGTTTCTTAGATGTGGTTGAATTTATACAATTTTAGTCTGCTCTTTAACAAATCTCTTCTGCAGAATTGGGATGTCATAACAAGCTGTCTTATTTCAATGGGAAATAAATGTATTTAAATTACACACCTTTTCTTGAACTACCACAGCTCTCAGAAGATGAGTCTTGCATGTCTGATATTGCACAAGGTAAAGAAAGTAGGGGAAGTGTTAATGAATTCCAAACCTCTTCACATAGTGATCATTTTGATCAGAATGAATTGAGTGATCTGATCAGGGACTTAAATCTTTCCAAGGCATCTTCTGAATTGCTGGCCTCCAGACTGAAGGAAAAGAATTTACTTCAGACTGGAAAGAAAAAGACATTTTCTTGAAGGAGAGAAAATGACTTGCTGCCATTCTTTACCGATGACAACAACTTAGTATTCTGCAATGACATTGGAAACCTTGTGAAGAAAACTGCTCTTTCAGAATGTAACCCAAGTGAGTGGGGTCTTTTCAAGGACAGTTCAAAATGTAGTTTGAAATGTGTTCTTTTAAATAACGGCAACAAATATGGTTCTTTTCCAATCAGTCATTCCACCAGGATGAAAGCAAGTACAAGGTTATCTCTTTAGTCTTCATCATCATCATCATCATCAGGTGCCATGCCGACTGGCGTTGGCTATTATACCAGAGTACATGATCCTTCATGCAGGCCATCAGCTCAGTTGGTGATCTCCTCTCAGATCATCCCGTCAGACTGTCCAGTATCATTTCTCTTGGTCTTCCTCTTGATCTTCTTCCTTCTATTTTTCCTGTTGTTATAATATTTTCAATGCCTCCTCTTCTCATTGCATGTCCTATGAAAGTACATTGTCTCTCTCTTATTTTTTTTACAAGATTTTTTTATCTCTCTTTAGTCTTGGAAAAGATAAATTTCCAAGAACATCAAAAAGTGACTTGTGAAGACTTTAAAATGGTTAATTTTCTTCTTAGTCAACAAAGTGACTACACAAAGTATCCTTGCTTATTATGCCTTTGGGATATTAGAGCCAAACATGAATATTGGGCAAGAAAAGATTGGCCTCTGAGGGAATATATGGTGGTTGGAGGACAAAATGTAATCAATGAACCTTTGGTAGCGCAAGATACAATCATACTGCCACCACTAAACATAAAGTTAGGTCTGATGAAACAGTTTGTAAAGACTTTGAATAAAGATGGTTGATGCATGCATTGAATACACAATGCATAAGTTACCTGGACTTATCATGGAAAAACTGAAGGCAAGAATTTTCAATGGTCCACAGGTCAGACAGCTTATAAACAACCCACATTACATAGCATCAGTAAATGAAATCAAAGCATGTGCCTAGTCTTCATTTGTTCTTGTTGTGAAAAGCTTTCTTGGCAACAAGAATCAGACAACTACACACAATTAGTAGAGGATATTGCTCTTTTATTTTAACAAGCTTGGCTGTAACATAGAGAACCTTGGTGACTTAAGTGAAGAGCAAGGTTAAAGATTTTACCAAGACATAAATAGAAGCCAGATACCAAAGAAGATGGGATGCACACGTGATGGCAGACTATTGTTGGAATCTTATGTTGGATTGTCTTGGCAGATCTCATTCTCGAAAGTCTTACAAAAAGGAGGAGCTTCTTGTGTGTTGAATGAGTGGAAAGTTTCTATCATAAACATGTATGAAATAAGTAGATTTTTATGTAGTAAACTTTTCTTTTACTTTTTAATGTTTTCTTCATACTTAAAAAAAGATATTAAACACTACATTAAAATATCCTGATTTGTTATGGGCAAGCAGCGTGAAGAGTGGTATGTGTCACATGTTCTGTATTTCAAAATCTAGAGCTGACAGGGGAAAATCTGTGCCATTTTTTGGAATTAGCAGGTCAAATATACCCAGAAACAGGTCAAACTTTTGAGGCATGAAACAGGTCTAACATTTGAGGCACGAAAATGTGTGTTGGCCAGTGATTCTTAACATTGTGTCCTGTAGTTTTTCATCTTATTTTGAATGATGCTGTGATCAAACTGTGTATTTAAAGCATTTTTATAAAAGAGTGTTTTTTTCTGAAGTTATGTTTGCAGAGACTGACTGCAGAGAGGTCAAACATTTATCTCACATTGGTGAATTTTTAATAAATACAGTCATATTTCAAAAGGATTAACCAGATGTTTTGTGAGTAATTTATGGTGCCTTTCATCAAGTTTTTTTTAAAACTCTTTCATTCTTGTATTAATTTCCATGCTCTGCCAGAATAAATTTTGATAAGAAATTTTGAAAGACAGAAACTTTGTTATCTAAAAGATATGGGGTGGGATGCAGTTACTGTGTTATCTAAAAGACATGGGGTGGGATGTAGTTTCTAAAAGAAATGGGGTGGGATGTAGTTACTTTGTTATTTAAAAGATATGGGGTGGGATGTAGTTACTTTGTTATCTAAAAGATATGGGGTGGGATGTAGTTTCTAAAAGATATGGGGTGGGATGTAGTTACTTTGTTATCTAAAAGATATGGGGTGGGATGTAGTTACTTTGTTATCTAAAAGATATGGGGTGGGATGTAGTTACTTTGTTATCTAAAAGATATGGGGTGGGATGTAGTTACTTTATCTAAAAGATATGGGGTGGGATTTCTCCTTCCGCCTGCATTTATTTTTTCCCTTGCTTCCGTTTCTGTAGCAGTCTGATAGTTTTTTTACCAGATAGGGTTGCTGGCCCTATGCCGAACCCTCCTTAGTCGCCTTTTACGATCATGCGTGGTAGGGTACAGTGGTCCTATTCTTTGCAGATCCCGGGTACCACACGGTAATGTTCTAAGTGTACTACTCTATGGTAGTGAATGCTGGAAAATCACCAAAACCATAGAAAACAAGTTGAATTCTTTCCAGACTAAATGTTTACAAAGAATTAAAAAAATATTTTGGCCAAACACCATAAGAAATAACATCTTATTAGCAGAAATGCAGATGAAACCACTGACAACAGTTACTGAGGAAAGACACTGGCGATGGTTGGGACATGTGCTATGAATGACTGACAACTCACTACCAAAAATAGCACTAAGATGGACACCACAGGGGAACAGAAGTAAGGGTAGACCAAAAGAGACATGGAGAAGAACAACAGAAAGGATGTTGAGCAATAGAGGGCTCACCTGGGCAAGAGCAGAAAAAAAGCCAAAGGACAGGCATTTGTGGAAAACCCTTGAGGAAGCCCCATGTGCCCTGGGCACTTAAGGTTCAGAGAGAGAGAGATGGGGTGGGATGCAGTTACTTTGTTATCTAAAAGATATGGGGTGGGATGTAGTTACTTTGTTATCTAAAAGATATGAGGTGGGATGTAGTTACTTTGTTATCTAAAAGATATGGGGTGGGATGTAGTTACTTTGTTATCTAAAAGATATGGGGTGGGATGTAGTTACTTTGTTATCTAAAAGATATGAGGTGGGATGTAGTTACTTTGTTATCTAAAAGATATAGGGTGGGATGTAGTTACTTTGTTATTTAAAAGATATGGGGTGGGTCAGAAATGTGTTATTTTTGTTTTATTTAAGCTCTGTCTAAATATCGCTCTGAGCCATGACTTACAAAATCTACCAACAGTGCTAATGTTGTTTTGGAGTGAAAGAGTTAATACTTACTAATCATGATATTACATTTTGGAGATTGTTATTGTTTAAAGTTTTGTGTCATAAATATATGCATTATTTTTATCTGAGTTCATAAGATGCTTTTTAGGGGTAATTTTGTGATTTCTTTCATCAAATATTTGTTTTAAAAATAAATTACTGACGGTGATGATGACAATAAATTATTACTCTTCCATAGTCGCCAGTCAAATTCAGGCACTTGTAGTGTGGCACCAGCTTGTGCAATCTCTTGTCAACGGCACTGCCAGGGTATCCAGCCAGTATCTACCCCATCCATAAGCTTCTTGTTGATTGTGAAGCACTGGGTAGGTGGCCAGGCCTTCGTCTTGCTAAAGAGATGGTAATCACTTGGTGGCAAGTCTGAGATGAGCGGGGTGTGTGTGTGTGATAGTTGAGTGTTGCTCTTGTTGTCCCTCCACATCTTGCACATCTGTGTGTCCATCTCTGAGTTTCCTGCATCAGCCCCTCAGCTTTAAGCATGCTAGCATTAAAAACAATGACATGGCAGATCAGCTGGTAAGCAAAGTAATAACTCTGTGCATCTTACAAATGGACAAAGCAGGCCTCATAGCAGGCACCCTATCAGAATTACTGGAAGAGGATCAAATAAATTTTGAGTGCAGCACTTATCACCAAAGACTATGTGGAAGTGAAATAACAAAAGGTAGTGGCAGATATTCAAAACTTTGTGGGAAAAGATTGAGCTGTGTACAGTCAATGTGCCATTGGCATGATTCACCCAGCATGCACTACAAACAACACTGAGGTTAAAGGCTGAGCACATATGACAGCAGTCTGAGTGTAAGGAGGCCCATCTCTGTGCCAGCAGCAGGGCATGGCTTTTCTTCAATTCCTTGCATGATAAGTTTCTGTTTTGAAGTTTCCCATGTTCAACATGTTGAGTAGACTTAAATATCAACAGGCATCAGTTTTGCTCCACATTATTAACAGAAGATATAGAACAATGTTTTCACAGTATGCAGCTAAATTGGGTAGTTCAGTTTGATGCAATAGACTTGAGTGATTGGGTCTTCTACTCAACCTTGACTGTTGAGTCAAAGGTTCTCAGTGAGATTTATGAGGCAGAATTATGGCTGTTGATGCTGAAACTTTTTAAAAGTCTCAGCACCAGTAATGGTTAAAGGGTATTTTCCAGGCTAGCTTTGCTACATGTCTGTTCCCATTATACCTCTATCCCCCATGAGGAGTGACCATTCATCATCATCATCATCGCTTTTCACTCCCTTGAGAGCATAGGCCACTGATAAGGCTCTCCAATCATCCCTGTTCTTGGAATTATTCTCTGCTTCCTTCCATGTACATCCCTCGTCTCTGAGCACTATCATAATTTCTCTTATCCAAGTAAGTCTAAGTCCTCCTCATTTTCTGTTTCCTTGAGGATTCCATGTCAGTGTCTGTCTTGCTACGTTGGTGTCGAGTTTCCTCAGAGTGTGCCCAATCCACCTCCACTTCCTAGACATGATTTGTAGGTTCATAGGTTCTTGTCCTGCCCTTTCCTCATTCCTGATCTTGTCCTACCATTTAATGTTTAAAATCCTCCTCAAACAGTAGTTCATGAACATTTGTATCCTCTGTTGTGTTGTCTTGGTCATAACCCATGTTTCTGAACGATATAGTAGGACAGTCTTTACGTTTGTATAGAAAAGCCTAAGTTTGGTTCTTGTTTTGATGTTCTTAGATGACCATATTTTGTTAAGTTGGGTAAATGCTGTCCTGGCCTTGGTTATTCTAGCTTTAACATCCTTTTCCATTCCTCCATATTTATCCACTATGCTGCCTAAATATGTGAAATACTCTACTTCCTCAATTGGCACTCCCTCAATTACCATGAGGTTATTGTTTGCACTATTAATTATTTTTGTTTTTTGTCTGTTAATATATAGTCCCAGTTTAGCTGAATTCTTGCTTAAGATCTGAAGTTTCCCTTGCATTTGTGTGTGGCTGTGTGTCAGAAGTGTCACATAATCTGCAAAGTCAAGATCTTCCAATTGGTTCCACAATGTCCATTGTATCCCATTTCTTTTTCTTTGTGTGGTAGTTTTCATGATCCAATCAATTGCTAGAAGAAATAGGAATGGTGATAGCAAACATCCCTGCCACATGCCTGTTTCCACTTTAAAACTTTCTGTGAGAGTTCCTCCTTGCACAGTTCTGCAAGTTGTTCCTTCATATACAGTCTTTATAAGCTTTGTTATCTTGGCTGGGATACCATAGTGTTCCAGTAGTTTCCATAGCATTCTACAATCTAAACTATCAAATGCTTTCTCATAATCAATGAATGTAACTAACAGTGAAGAATTCCACTCCATTGACTGCTCCACTATTATTCACATTGTAGCAATGTGGTCAGTACAGGATCTTCCTTGCCTGAAACCTGCTTACTCTTCTCTTAGTTTACTATCTACTGATGTTTTAATTCTATTTAGCAAAATCTTGCTGAAGACCTTGCTGGATATTGAGAGCAGGGAGATGCCTCTATAGCTCTTACATTCTAATAGACCTCCTCTCTTAGGGAGTTTTATAAGATGGGCCTCCTTCCAGTCCTCTAGGACCATCTCTTCTTCCCAAATCCTGTTAAATAGTAAGAGTAGTATTTCTGTTGTTATTTCTTTGTTTGCTAGGAGCACTTCTGCTACAAGTCCATCTGGACCTGGTGCCTTATTTCTCTTCAGCTTTGAGATAGCATCTTCAATTTTGGCCTTGCTGGGTGGTTCTACACTGATGTCTACAGTATTCTCTGCTGCTGGTATCTCCTCTGTTTCTGTTGGTGCTGGCATATTTAGGATTCTGCTGAAGTATTCCACCCATCTTTGCATCTGCTCTTCTTCTGATGTTACTACCTTACCTTCCTTGGTTTTGATAGGCTTTTCTATCATACATAATCTATTTGCCAACCTCTTTGTGATTTCATACAGGGCTCTCATACTGTTTTTACCAGCTGCCTCTTCTGCCTGTCCTGCCATATTATGAGAATAGGCCTGTCTGTCTTTCTTTACACTTTTCCTGACCTCTTTATGGGCCAAATTGTATTCTGTCTGAGCTGAGGGCTTTGCTGCTCTTGTTTTATTGTCATGTATTTTTCTTTCATTTCTGTCCTTCTGTCTATCTTCTTCAGTGTTTCCAATGTAGTCCACTCCTTATGCTGAGGTTTCTTAAATCCCACTGTCTCTTCACATGATTTGCTCCATATTTCTTTAGCACTATTCCACACAGTGTTCACATCCGGTGTATCTTCTTCATATAACTCCTCAGAACCTGAAATCTGTTGCTCAGTTTCAGTTTAAAGTTTTTTGTTATTTCTGGGTCTTCCAACAGTACAATATTATATCTTTTCCTTGCCATGTATGTTTTGTGGTGCATCTTTAGTTTCATTTTCAGTTTAGCTATCAGTAGGTGGTGGTTAGAAGCTACATCTGCACCTAATTTCACTCTGACATCTTGCAGTGTTCTGCGAAAGCTTCTACTGATACAAATATGGTCTGTCTGATTCTCAGTGACATGATCTGGTGATACCCAGGTGGTTTTGTGTATAGTTTTATATGGAAATATACTTCCTTCAATGACAAGGTTGTTGAGCATACATAGATCTGCTAGCCTTTCTCCATTTTCATTCATTATTCCTAATCCATTTTGATCCATTACTTTCTAATAACCTGTGTTGATCTTACCTACCTTTGCATTGATGTCCCCAATTAGAACTGGTATGTGTTTGTTGCCTTGTTGGTCTAGGATTACCTGCAATGTGTTGTAGAATTCGTCCTTTACTACCTCTTCTGTCTCATTTGTTGGCGCGTAAGGGACTCTTAGCACTCCTCTGTTTTCATGGTAAAGACCCTCACCCCACAACTAGCACTATAATAAGACCCTCAGAGCTGGAGCTCAGCCTAAATTCCTTTGAATTCAATAGCAAATACTATGACCAAATCAGTGGTGTCACCATGGGAATGAAAATGAGTCCTAGTTATGCATGCTTATTTATGGGTTTCCTGGAAGTCAAATTATGGGATACATACACTGGTTGTCTCCCAGAATTTTATAAAAGGTACATTGATGATGGCGTTGGAGTCATCAGTATGTCAAAGGACGAGCTGTAAACTTTTTTATTGAATTCGCTAACTCACATAATGAAAACATCAAATTCATCTATGAAATTTCTGACAAGTCTGTCCATTTTTTAGACATCAAAATATCTATTGGCATGGCCAGTCTTGTCACTTCTGTATTTTACAAGCCCGCTAGCAGTCACACGTATTTACTTTACACCTCCTCTCATCCTGAAGCTCGTAAAAACTCCATCACATACTCCATACCTCTACATCTTTGGCACCTATGTCAGGATAATTCGGACATTATGGATCAGTCCAACAAATTATTAGAATTTTTTTGTTATTACCACTGTCCAGAAAATGTCCTTCAGAAAGCATTTAACTGCATCCAAAACGTGAGCTGCGAAGAGGCATTCAGAAAAAACCCGTAACCTCATCTGATGGAATCAAATTAGTACCACCATTTCACCCACATGGTCAAATAGTTCAGAAAATTCTTTAATCACTGTCTGCCATTAATCCAACTTGACCCCGATACTCGTGACATCTCTGATCTACACCTATTAGCATACAAATGGAAACCAAATCTTAAGAATGTCCTCATTCATAGCCACCTGAAGCAGAATCTTACATTTGTTGGCACCAGAAAATGTAAACCCCCCCCCCCCCCCCCCCATGTGTTACCTACCCTGTAGTCTGGGAAATGAAAACAATCACCTTTCCCAAAACTATCCTCACTCTCCATGAAGGATTCACATGCAAGTCCCATAATGTGTTACATGCCATTGTATGCCAAAAATGCAGGATAACTTATACTGGTAAAACTGGTCTCATATTAGGTGACCGCATGCAGAAACAACTTACTGATATCACCTACCATGCTACGACACCAATCCCTAATCGTTTCAATGGGCCCCAACCACATAGGCAAATCTGATTTTCTGATAACAGCCATCAAATGCCACACCAGTGACAGAAGTCGCCTAGCGCTTGAGAGCCGCTACATTCAGGAATATGGGTTGCTGAAACCACATGTTTGAACTCATTTTTTCAGCAATTCAGTTACACCTAACATTCCCTCTCCCATAATCATATTCCCTCTGTACCAACTTCCACTCCTTTCTCACCTGCTATACATATCTCAAAAAATTCTCACGACATCAGATTACAACCCCTCTACCCCAACTGCAGTCACCTAATTCCACCACCTTCCAGCTAGATTACCATTATATCACTCTCCCCTTTCTGCGATTACCCTCTCCCTTCCTTTATGACCCATCTTTCACACATCACAAGTCTCATCCTTCTCAACACTCCACCATGCTCATTTCTGGACACAGCCTCTTACAAGTCACAGCTAAGTGCTCCATTTATTTTATTTTTTCTATTTTTTTCATTCCTACTTTTTTTCATGTGAATTTATATTTTATCTTCTTTCTCTATTTCTTTGTCCTGTGTGTTTTTGTATGACTAAGGTTCACACCGAAACATCACAACTATGTGCCTGTTAATTAATGAAGCTGTTTCTACTTTCTTCCTAGTTTATAGATTTAACTTTGCTACAGGTTCTGAGCTTCAATTTCAGTGGGAGTAACTGAGTTAAAAATATGACCAAAAAAAACCCCAAACTTTTGAGTTATAGTATTTATTGAAAATAAAAAAAAAATCTAATGTGTAAAAGATTAAATGAAGTTTAGACAGAGAGAAAGCAATAAACAGAGGAAATTAGACTGAGAGAAACCAAAACAAAGAAAATTAGAGAGAAATCAACACATATAGGAAATCAAACAGAGAGAAAGCAACAAACAGAGGAAATCAAACAGAGAGAAAGCAACAAACAGAGGAAATCAGACAGAGAGAAAGCAACAAACAGAGGAAATTAGACAGAGAGAAAACAGCAAACAGAGGAAATTAGACAGAGAGAAAGCAGCAAACAGAGGAAATTAGACAGAGAGAAAGCAGCAAACAGAGGAAATTAGACAGAGAGAAAGCAGCAAACAGAAGAAATTAGACAGAGAGAAAGCAACAAACAGAGGAAATTAGACAGAGAGAAAGCAACAAACAGAGGAAATTAGACAGAGAGAAAGCAACAAACAGAGGAAATTAGACAGAGAGAAAGCAACAAACAAAGGAAATTAGACAGAGAGAAAGCAACAAACAAAGGAAATTAGACAGAGAGAAAGCAACAAACAGAGGATTACTCAAATAAAAGAAATAAAGCTTTCTTCAGGTTTATATTTTTATTTTACTGCTGTGACTGGTATGCAGCTATGTTACTGTTGTCAATGATTTTAAAAAATTTAACAGTAAAAAGAAACGGGACATTACAAAAGAGGGACATTATTATGAAATTTAAAAAAAAAAAAACCCCACAAAACAAAAACAGTAAGGAGTGTAGTGACTTTATCTTTCAAACAAGGCAGCAACGTTCCACGTTCTTAGACTAGTTTAGCTGACATGTTTCAGAAAAAAAAAAATGATCTGAAGAACTTCTCTAATTTTTCACACACTTCAAAATGTATGAAAATGAGAAAAGCTTGTCTTTGATCAATATGTCCATGGTCTGCTAATATCTGGAGCAACTTCCTTCAGAGACAGTCATTTGTGAAGGGATGTCCAAATTTTTCTGCAGAGTATGAGCCCAATATAAGTTTAAGGATTTTAATCTGGCCCAGTATTTTTTCTTTTAAATCTAAGCCTGGCACCTAGAATCCAAGAAAATTTCTGCACCACCATCTTGGAAGAATAAAGAAAACTTGATGAAGACTGATCAGTTATAAAGACATACTGAACTGAATGAAACAAGAGTGTGCCCTCTGTATTACAGTAGAAACATGAATCTACTAAAAATGTCTCTATCATTAAAATTAAAAGGAGAACATCTATAGCTCTTCAGAAAGTAAAACAACTAAAGAATCTGTGAAGAGGAACAGACAGAGCTACAAAAATAAGATTTTTAAGGACATGCATCTTTACCATCGCAACATATGCCTGTGAGACCTGGGAACTTAACAAAACAGCTGAGAAACACATAAATGCCTTTGAATGTAAATGCTACAGAAAAGTTCTTCAAATACCATGGACATAAAAAAGAACAAATATATCCATACTACAAGAAATTGATACTGAAGAAAGCTGGCCAGTAAAGAGGATTAAACAGAGAAAACTTAAATATTTTGGACACATTAAACGTCATGATAACCTAGAGAAAACTGTCTTGGAAGGGTACATAATAGGAAAAAGAAAGAGAGGAAGACCAAGGCGAAGATAGCTGCAAGACATCGTTGAGGATCTGCAAATGGATGCATCAGCAGCAGGCTCACAACCAAGAGGCCTACAGGAGTGCTGTTAGGGAGGCAAAGTTCCGGAGGGGACATGCAAATGAATGAATGAATAATTACTAGATAATTGTAGGGATTGCGAGGGAACCATTTACAAAACAATAATAATTATATGTACATCTTTGTTTCATTCCTTGAGACAATCAAACCTGAAAACAAAACTGGTAAACATATTCTCCATACATCTGGCTGCTTCCTGTAAAATCTGTAATGATTTCCGTGAAGAAATCATCCAACTTGGCAACAGCGTCCTACAGCTGACATGCCAGCATCAGCTGACCAAAACCCTATCTCACCTCTCTGATGTAATAAGCCCAGCCTGGCTAACGGGGGGGGGATCACCATAGTCTTCACGGTGGTGCAGCCTGCTAAAGAAGTGCTGCACCTCTTGACTCATGGACTGAAAAACAAAATAGCTACCATAACCTGCATCCAATCTGACACAATATTGTGCCTCAACATTTTCACTGCATTGGCTTTAGTGGAGATAGAAGAAGTGTAACATTCAACGTCTACTAACTTCATTTTTTTCAACTGCTTCAATTAATCTTATAGTGCATCAGTTTTAACGTACAGACTATGCAGAAGTAAAAATAACAAACATACACTTTTCAGACAAAGTAATATGACATTTATCTACAGAACACAGCACAAATGACAGTCTAAGTGATGCCACAGTTGTCAGGACCAACAAACCAGAACTGGCAGAATGTGAAATGGAACTTCATTTTCAAAAGGTGAATTGGGCATGCGGTCCAATGTGACACATCAAATAAAGGGCTGATGTGCCCCTTTAACCTGGCCAAAGGGTCAGAGCTCAGAGTGATTCCATGGAATCTGCCAAGAAGCCTGCCTTTTAGGCTCCGACAGAATCTTCAAAGAAATTGTAATCCAAACCTCATTCAATATGAGAAAACGGCAGAAAATGTATATAATCAAAGAAGCTATCTCTAAATTTACAGATCAGGGAAGCGAAACCAATTTTTTTGTATCTGAAAATAGAAATCACAAAACCTACAGGTTGTGGAAATGACTAAAAAAATCACAAAACCAAAACAAAAAAAAGTTTCCAGGATTATAAAATTACACACAATTTAAGTGCACAATATAGCAATTATCAAACATACATATTTACATAATGGAGAATACGATGGCTCAAACACTTGCTCATAATACAGAATTCATCTGAAGTATGCCTCTCAAAAAAACACAAAAAAAAAAGAAATTTGATGCTCAGCTTTTTGTTTTCGACTAACGCAGACTTTAAAAAAAGTAGCCAGAAATAGCTGAGTTTGGCAGATCATTTTCCTGTTCTCTGGACCACCCATTCTTGTTGACACAGTGGACAGCGGTTGTTCTGTTTCACCCATAGTGACATGCAGCAGTTGTGAAACGAATGATTACATTCACCCCATACAACTGGAATAAACAAGCAAAAATGGTATTTATATACAGTGAAGATCCCTTAAACATGTTTAATCATCTCAGGTTATATTTCATGGATGTTTCAATATGCTTTATTATTCAGTAATAAAGGATGATTGTTCATGGAATTTTTATGGAATGTATGTAGGGGAAAAAAAAAAAACTCAAAGAAGGCACCAACACAACCAATATTTTGGCAAAGACCTTCAGCAAGATCAGCAAAGACAAAAGAAACTACTCTGATGTATCACCACTATATGAATACCATTTTCTTGATGCTGGCTTGCGGCAGATAAATGGTATTCATTCATTCACTATGTGCTGTATCATGATATGCATTGGCCATCATTTGATCAGTCCATTATGACATAAATCTCTCACTTTCACTATCAATTATCAGATTTTCTAACTTCTGCCCTAAGGAATTTTGACAAAGAATTTTAACTCTCAGTTATCTTAGCTTGTAGTTAGTTTTCATTGTTCTGTGTCTTCTAAGGACAAGTCCAAAGAATTCTGACTGCCTGTTGTCTTAGCCTGTAGTTAGTTGTCGTTGTTCATTCACTTATAAATAAGTGATAAAGCAGAGTAAACAGTCTTACCACGTCACAGAGGCATCTGTAGGGACATGGTGTTAATGCCTACACTTTTCCTTGACCTGTCAACACACTAGAAAGTGATGAGGTCACCATCACGCCTTTCCCAGCTCCAGGAGAAACCAGGTATCCATTTTTACAGTAGGATAACTGAAGTGTGGATGGTTGGATACAAACCACTGACATTTGCATTGAAAGCTGAACACACTGACTACTACACCACTGAAACACCAAATGAATTATGCCAAAGAAAAAAAAAAATTACTACATAATAATGCAACCTTTCACAACTTGAACACTCAGATCCTTACTACCTTTGAGAAGCTGAACAAAAAATGTAAGTCTCTCCTTCTGCAAGTGATATTAGTCTCTTTAGACAGCTACATGTTGTATCATAGTGCTTTCATGCTTCACACAGAACAGTGGTTCCCAAAGTGGGTATTACCTGGGGCTGGTGAGATCTGGCGTGGCAGAGGAGGAATGGGAGGGAGATGGGGCATCAGAACCAACTAAGCTAAAAAAAAAACAACAAAAAGCTACCAAGGCCACCAGGGATGTGGTGTGGGAGTGAAGGGAGCATCTGACCAAAAAAAAAAACTCCAGGAACCACAGACCCTTCAAATACTAACAAACCCATAAAACAAAACAAACAAACAAACAAACTTACCAACACAATCATCTTGTTTGTTTTCTGACTGACACCTCAAACAGGCATCTGAAAAATTGTTAGAAAAAAAATCTGACATGATTTTTACCACAAAAGAGTTCCAACTTTACCGTACCGTAAATTATCAGACTTATATATTAAAAGTGTACCATTCTGGCTTACAACACCTCAGGGGAAAAGAAAAGAGGGGCAGGCCATCGGGGACACGGAGGCACACAACACAGGGAGAACTAAAGGAAGCAGGAAAGACATGGCCTGAGTCATTCTGACCTGCTCAACACAGGACTGGCTGGAGAAACTTTGTTGATGCCTTATGCTCCGTTGTGAGTACTGAGGACTGATGATGGTGATTGTGCTTACACATTTTTCCTACCCCGGGAGCTATGAAGTAAGTTATTTTTAAATATATCATAAAAAGTTTCCTTTATCTAACATGAAACCTAGCATTTCTTTTCATCTTCCCTTTCTTCTACCCATTTTTTTTTTTAATGAATAAGACGAAAGTTATGCCACAACTGTGTACTTCACTACTACATAAAAGCTGTTCCCACTTTTTTCATAAAAAATATATTTCAAATGTTATTTATCACAGATTTTACAGTCATCTTATGTTGATTAATATACTTCATTTTAGGTACATGTTTACAAAAATTGCTTTTTCACAAGGGATGACACAGAATACAATGGTTCAAGAGAGCAAGCATTATCTTGAAGAAATACAAACCACTTTAGACTGGACACCAGTTGTCAAACTACATCATCATTTCATTATCATTTCTTTCACTGTGGTACAGATGCTGGAGATAGGTAGGACACACACTTGGAAAACCTACCACAAACATAACCAGACAGGCTCTCACCTGGGATCCCAAGGGAAAGAGGAAACAAGGAACACCTAAAACACCTGGCGAAGAAGTCTTGAAGCAGACATTAAAAAAAAAAAAAAAGATCACACCTGGAGACAAATAGAAGAAACAGCCCAGGATAGAAATAAGCAGAGAGTTCTTGTTGATGGCCTACGCCCTAGATAGGTGTAAAGAACGTGAGGAAGAAAGGACAGCTGTCAAACTACCTGTAACATGTGACAGAACATAGCACAGATAAGACAAAAGAAGTTGAGCTTTACTATTTTATCACGATGGTTGCTCAGATCGTGTTTTGCGCACAGAGTTATCTTCTCATTGTTTTCTATTATTCCTGCTGAAATGAGATCACCAAAAGCGAGCCACAGTGGCTATTTTGAAAATCCAGAATAAACCAAAGATAAGAAATAAGGAATCTCATGGTGTTCGATTACTTTTGGAGATATATCAGTTCTCATGCAACTGGTCACGATGTAAAATCACATCTACTTGTCTTGAATCTAGGGGTTAGCATCATAGCACTCAGGGCACACCCATACATGCCCCATTTTCTGATTCAGCAACCACTTAAGAATATGAACACTAGCTGTGTCAGTCAGCTGTTGGTCCTGACAATTCTACCAGCCAGCCACCCAGCTCTTCCTTTTCCTGCACCCTCACAGCTCTTTCCTTCATCCTCTGTAATATCACAATTTTGTGGTACAAGTATATCAAATTAAATAATAAAAAAATACACCATAAACACTTAAACTCTTGGACACAGCTTCATACAAGTCACAAGATATCATCTTCTTTTCTATTTTTTTTTTATAAGTCACAAGATATCTTCTTTTCTATTTTTTTTAATAAGTCACAAGATATCACCTTCTTTTCTGTTTTTTTTATAAGTCACAAGATATCACCTTCTTTTCTATTTTTTTTTATAAGTCACAAGATATCACCTTTTTTTCTATTTTTGCTTTTTCTTAAACACATCTTGCATGCATAACAAACTTGAAAAAATACACTTTAATGACTAAAAAGGAAAATCATCATAACAGAAATGAGATGCTTGAAGAAAAAAATTAAATGAAACAAGGAGAGACAGATCACATGAGAAAGGCCGCCATTAGGGCAAGGGCTGGAGTGACACCAGTACTATGCTACATCCAGAAACACCAAGTCAATAGTTTGTCCGTGTTACATGGCTACCACCAGACAGTGTACCACAACAAAAACATTCAGGCTAAGAATTGTAGGAAACAGAGAGAAAACCAAAGTTTGCCAAGAGGAAGGACAACCACACAAGAGAAGGAGAGAGGAAATTACAGAAACCTTAGGTACGCCATTCTATGAATATGAAGGAAATCACAGAGTCCTGTCAAGACATCTTGTTATTCCCTGAACACTGAAAGGTATATGAGGAAGGAGAAGAGACAAGCATGTAAATTTAGACTCTGATTTCTTTTCCTAATTATTTGCCCTGCATGTTTTTGCATGAATATGATATAAGCAGAATCGTTACAACCACTTGCTCCGTTGATTTAATGAATAAAGCTGCTTTTTTTTCTAAAACTGTCGAATAAGGATGTATTAACACGGTGCCGTTTTTAAAGAAAACATCGCTTGAATGTAAGACAAAGATCCCAGTGACCTATGGTTCTCTCGTCCTTATAACCGTGTTACCTAATATCTGTCATCTATATTTTCAAGTCCCATTCACAACAGCAACACGCAACCATCATCGTCTTTCGTTCGATACACATACGTACCCATGACTTGAACTCTACAAATCGCACAAGTATCACACTCTACATCCCAGCTCCACATCGCTACAAGATTCCATTTCTTGAGAGTGAACATTTTCTCTGGTTTCTGACTGCCTTCTTTGTCACTCTGATCTGTCTCCATTTTCTTTGACATCTCCGCCACCTTCTGCTGGGAATGTCTTTCTTCGTCTCGGTTTTCCGGTTACCAATTTTAAGTTTCCGGTGTATAAGGTGATTCAGCAAAATATTAACCGACAGCAACGAAAGAAAGTTTTATTTTGTTTGCGGTCATTATGTGTTCCATACTACAGGAACATAATATTGAAGAAGGCTGGCTAGTAAAGAGGATTAATGAGAGAAAACTTAAATATTTTGGACACATTAAACGTCATGATAATCTAGAGAAGACCATATTGGAAGGGTACATAATAGGAAAAAAAAGAGAGGAAGACCAAGGCGAAGATGGGTGCAAGACATCGTTGATGATCTGCAAATGGATGCACCAGCAGCAGGTCATCTTGCTCACAACCGGGAGGCCTACATGAGAGTTTTAGTGAGGCAAAGTTTCGCAAGGGACATGCAAATGAATGAATGAATGAATTATGTGTTTAGTTTCCTTTAAAGAAGTACATATTTGCACCTGGTTTAAACAACATCCTCGAAGACTGGCAACGTGGTGCAGCCCAGACAAAAAGACTTTTAACCAGATAGACTACATATTAATCAACAAACGATTCCGCAATGCATTACTGACAACAAAAACCATGCCCGGAGCTGACTGCTCTAGTGACCATGATCCACTCTGTGGAAAAGTTAGAATAAAACTAAAGAAAGCAGGAAGAAAAGTGAGAAACATCAAACTGAATACAGAACTTCTTAAAAATGACCAAGAACTGCGAGAACAATACAAAGTTATTATAACAAATAGATACAATGCAATAGCAAAGATAAACAGATTAGATGAACAATGGGAAATGTTAAGAGATTCTATACACCAAACTGTTAAGGAGATAATACCACCAAAAAAAGAAGCCCCTAAAAATAAATGGATGACAGACGACATCTTAGGACTGATGGACAAGAGGAGGAGGAGTAAAAATAACGAGGAAAAATATAACAAGATAAATAAAGAAATAAGACGCAAATGCAGAGAAGCAAAAGAAGTGTGGTTAAATGAGCAGTGCAGACAGATAGAGGACTCTCATATTAAAGACAGCAAAAACATGCACAAACGAATTAATGAACTCACAGGCAGGAAAACAAAATATACCACAGGATGCCTGAAATCGAAAGAAGGTAAAATGTTAATGGGAAAAGAAGACATTGTGGACAGGCGGACAGAGTATATCGGTGAGCTATATGGAGGAGGAAGACCAGAATTAACACCAGATACTGAAAACTGTGATGGACCACCAATACTTGAAGATGAAATCATAGATGCCATCAAACACATGAAGAAAGGAAAAGCGACTGGGCCTGATAATATAACAATAGAAGAAATAGAGGCACTAGAGGAGACAGGAATAAAAATAATAACCAAGTTACTGAATGACATTTACAACAGTGGTTATATTCCTAGTGACCTGATTAAATCCACGTTTATAGCACTACCAAAGAAACCAGGTGCAAAGGAATGTGACGACCACCGGACTATCATGTCACATAACGAAGCTACTTCTGAGAATAATTATGAGAAGAACAAGGAAAAATATAAAAATGGAAATAGCAGATGAACAGTTTGGATTTGTTGAAGGAAAGGGAACACACAATGCCATTTATGCTTTACGAACACTAACAGAAAGAGCTTTAGAAGTATAGAAAGATCTCTACTTATGCTTCATTGATTACACCAAGATATCAACCTATAAAACAAGGGGCGCGACAAGGATGTGTACTATCTCCAGACCTTTTTTCTCTGTATAGCGAGAATATTCTAAGAACAATCATCAGAGAACCAGGCATAAAAATTGGAGGATACAATATTAACAACCTTCGGTATGCTGACGACACAGTACTGATAGCTGAGAACCAACAAGACCTGCAAAATCTCTTGGATAAAGTCGCCAAAGAAAGTGAACAGAAAGACCTTACTTTGAACATCAAAAAGACAGAGACTATGGTTATATCTAAGAAACAGAATCCACCAGCATGCAGTATCAAATTAAACGGAACTATTCTAAAGCAGGTGCAGAAATTCAAATACCTTGGATCAGTAATAACTTCAGATGGGAAATGCAGAACAGAAATTAGGAACAGAATAGGCCAAGCAAAGACTGCATTTCAGAGAATGAGAAACATATTAGCTAACACATCTTTATCAATGAATGTTAGAAAACGAGTCCTAAAATGCTATATTGAACCTGTCTTGTTATATGGAAGTCTTCTTCTTCTTCTTCGTTCGCATGTTATATGGAAGTGAATCATGGACAATAGGCAAGTCTGCACAAAAATCATTGGAAGCAGCAGAAATGTGGTTTATTAGAAGAATGTTGCGAATCCCCTGGACAGCAAAAATAACTGATGAAGAATGTATGAGAAGAGCTGGAGAGACAAAAAAAAACGTTGTGAAAAAGATAAGAGAGAGACAATGTACTTTCATAGGACATGCAATGAGAAGAGGGGGCATTGAAAATATTATAACAACAGGAAAAACAGAAGGAAGAAGATCAAGAGGAAGATCAAGAGAAATGATACTGGACAGTCTGACGGGATGGTGTGAGAGGAGATCACCAACTGAACTGATGGCCTGCATGAAGGATCGGATACTCTGGAGAAGCATAATAGCCAACGCTAGTCGGCACGGCACATGATGATGATGATGATATTTGCTAACTGAAAAAGAGGGTAGTATACTCAAGATAAAGGTAAAGATACAATTCCTATTTCTACGCTATTAAGACAGCCCGCGTTTCCATGACCTTCAACACGTGAGAGCGTGATATTATCAGTGTCACGCCTGGCCGTAGTTTCCAGATTTATCTGGATCCATTTTTAAAGGCTGTGTGAACCCCAAGGCCTTTTTAGGTGTGTGCCAGAAAAAATACCACTGCTGGGATTTGAACCCGGTACCATCGGATTAATAAACTGAGCCTCTAACCACGCAGCTAACCAGGCCCCTAGTATACTGGAGATATAAATAGTATGAGAATAATTAGCCTCACGGAACTGACGTCGACTGAACGAATGGTGTAACAAAAATATCTAACAAGGCAGGTAGCACAGAAAAAGAAAGACAATCAAGCTAACCAAGATGATGCCAGACAAACTCGTCTGACATTCTTTTCTTTACCTTTCAGCTAACCCGATCGTCTTTTCTAAGTTCAAGTACGGAACACTCAGTCAAGTAGGGAACATGACTTGGTTGTGTATGTGTGCGCGCGAGTGCGCGTGTGTGCGTTATTACGAGAGAGAGAGTGAAAGAGTGAGAGAGAGAGAGAGTGAAAGAGAGAGAGAGAGAGAGATCTTTTAAAGTTAAAGGGTTTGCCAAGTCTCAAATGAAAGGCATGACAGCCAATAAAATAAAAAATATTCAGGAACGCCCAAAATGGAGACGCAAGGTTATTGCCGACTGCCGGCAGTTGGTGTACGAATGAATGAATGAAATAGGCGTACATTTGATCAGATCATTATGTCTCTCCTTCCTGTCGTCACTTCAGTGAACCCCTGATACGCTCAGATATAAGATACAGTCAATGCTCGCTACATTAGATCACCAGGTAACCTTAGATCACCAGGCAACGCTAGATCATCAGGTAACGTTAGATCACCAGGTAACGTTAGACCGCAAGGTAACGCTAGATCACCAGGTAACGTTAGACCGCAAGGTAACGCTAGATCACCAGGTAACGTTAGACCGCAAGGTAACGCTAGATCACCAGGTAACGTTAGACCGCAAGGTAACGCTAGATCACCAGGTAACGTTAGATCACCAGGCAACGCTAGATCACTAGGTAACGTAAGATCACCAGGTAAACAGGAAAAACCCTTTGCCCTCCTTCATTATCAAAAGTTGGAAGAAAAAAAAAATCTGTTTTCTAGTATCAAAAGTTTGATCTGTATAAAACCAGGAGCAAGTTTTTCGCTATGGCTGGGTTGGCTGGTTGTGGAATCTCCCTGTAACTGCGAGCTATTGTTCTTTGCAGCCGATGCTGTGGAGATGGGCGCTGGTTATGTGAGTACAGCTAAAAAGCAGGGGGTGTGCAGTGCTTCTTTAGCAGACTCCACCACCATGGGACTATGACGATCCTGCCGCGTTAGCCAGGCTATGCCTGTTACTGTGGGTACCACGGAGAGGTGGGACAGGGTCTTGGTCAGCTATGGGTCGCTATTTGCCTCATCGGGCAGCATCTTCACCTCCATTTTTTCCCGCGAGAAAAGTAAAAAAAAAAAAAAAATTTTTAACGTAACTCTTTCACATTTAAGATCTAATTGTATTTCTTGAGTTGAATCCCTTAGTGCACACCCATGAGCTCAATTCAAATTACAATATATAATGGAGAAATTTCGTTCTTATATCCTTTCCGTGCCGCTAAACGTCACATAGGGCCTGCATGGTAGTTCGCCAAGATTTCCTGTCTTCGGAGAGTTTTTCAATCTCATCAATGAATATTATGCCCATTGAACAATGTCTTATCATTGTCCTCATTAGAGTTTCACGTGGTCAACCTCTTTTTCTTCGGCCTATTGTGTTCCACTTGATAGCTTGTTTTGGGATTCTCTGATTGTTTCTTCTCATCACATGGCCGACATATGTCCATCTTCTTTTTCTGATCAACCGTGAGACAGGTTGTTGTTTGCAAATGTGTCTTTTATATATATATATATTTATATATGTGTGTGCGTGTGTGTGTGCGCGCGCGTTCGTGCGTGCGCGTGTGTGTGTGTGGGTGTGTATCAACAGTAAAACATAAGCTCTAAATTCGTGTATTTCTGAAAATACTTACTGCAGCTGAAATATACGTAAATACGAAATGTGAGGGCGCTGATGAAATACAACAACCACAGAGACAGTGTTGTTGACAGCATAGTTAAGAAGTGCGTCTTAATCTACCAGACGAAAAACTCCAGTACCCAGCACGGCAGAGAAGGTCAAGGTAACAGGGATACCAGGCAAAACTTAAATAAATCTTTATTGAAGGACACAGCATTTCGGTGTCAGAAATGTCTGTACATGGTTACAGATGCTGACACGTCACTCATCCTTGTGACATAAGCATGGCAGCACTGACCGGGTTCATGGAACATGTGTCAGCTTGGGAAGATGCTTACAGGAATAAGAAGGAAAGTGGACAAGTCTCGTGAAGAAATGTCAAAAGCACTTGACCTCAGTAAAAAAAAAAGTGGCTAGAAAGAGACTTTAGACGTCAACCGAAGCAGAACAGGACAGTCAAATGTAAAACAAAATCTAGACTCAGTAATTGTTAATAGACAGAGCATGGATGTAAGTGCAGGCGAGCTTTCAGACTAACTTCATAGTGTAGAAAAGACATTTGAAATATATAGGGAGGCAGAAGAATGTAACATTGAGAGTTTTATCCCAGCGTTTTGGTCCTTTAATGGCGCAATGAGGATTGATGATGATGATGATGATAGCAAGTGAATAATCTAGCTACGTGTATATCACGTGACATGTCCTGTCCGGAACGCTGTCCCTCTGATTGCTCTCCCGAATGCAGTTACGGTCTTGAACAAGTTGATCAACATCTTGCAATGATAATACTCGGAATTTCCGTGATATCCTGAGTCCATCCGCGGTGAGGTCGCCCCTTTCTGCCGGACACCAGGCCTTCTGCTCTCAATACCTCCACACCATCATGTCTCTTGATATGGCCGAAGTATCTCATCTGCCTGAGCCTGACAGTGTTTATAACAACACTTAATCCCATCAATGTATCTTTACTTGATTCTCTCTCCTTGTTCTAAGACTAAACAAACGACAAACCACAACCTTCAGACTGCGAACCGGACACTGCAGACTAAACGCCCATCTCCATAAGATAAAGGTTGTGCCAACAACCCAATACGTGTGCCAGTACAGCCCCCAGAATCCTGACAACATACTACAGGCCTGCACTACATACAGAGAACTCAAAGCCCCCTTGGCCCCGAGAGAAGAGTATGGAGAACAAATTCTGGGACTCCTACGAAGACCGCCTGCTGACAGCCGGATTCATGGAGGCGACCCGACTTTCTGTGTAGAAATCTGAGCATACGAATCTGAACGCAGAAGAAGAAAAAGATTTTATTTCTATCCATGATATTCTATGCGCCCCTCTATAACATTTCATTTCAAATGCAGCTATTTTCTTTTCTAGTGCTTTGTTAAGTGTTCATGTTTCACATCCTTTTGTTGCCACTGGAAATATGTAAGCTTAGTAAACACGGTTTTGCTTTCTTGTTGGTACCTTGTCAAATGTACTTTATTTGCGTTAGTTTCTGTGAGGGCAACTGTTAGTCTCCTTCTGTTTCCCCTGTGCAGTTGCCATTAGTGGGGATGACTGAACCTAGATCAGTCAGTCATTTGCATGTCCCTTGCGGAACTTTGCCTCCCTAACAGTTCTCCTGTATGGCTCTCGGTTGTAAGAAAGACAGCCTGCTGCTGATGCATCCATTTGCAGATCATCAACGATGTCTTGCAGCCATCTTCGCCTTGGTCTTCCTCTCTTTCTTTTTCAAATTATGTACCCTTTCAAGACGGTTTTCTCTAGATTATCATGACGTTTAATGTGTCCAAAATATTTAAGTTTTCTTTGTTTAATCCTCTTTATTGGCCAGCCTTCTTCAGTATTAAGTTCTTGTAGTATGGATATGTTTTTTTTCTTTTTTGTGTCCATGATATTTGAAGAACTCTTCTGTAGCGTTTACATTCAATGGCATTTATGCGTTTCTCAGTTGTTTTGTTAAGTGTCCAGGTCTCACAGGCATATGTTGCAATGGGAAAGATGCATGCCCTTAAAAATCTTATTTTTGTTGTTCTGTCTGTTCCTCTCCACAGATTCTTTAGTTGTTTTACTCTCTGAAGAGCGATAGATGTCCTCCTTTTAATTTCCCTCATTGTATCTCCATTATTAGTTAGGGGTGATCCAAGATATTCAAAATTCTCCACTTCTCCCAATTTTTCCTCATTGATACATATTTCAGCTGCTTTATTTGTTTTGTTAGTTGTCATAAATTTAGTTTTCTTCGCATTAAGATAGAGGTTTTGGTCTTCGCTGTTCTTACAGGCTGACATAATAATTTTTGAATTCCTTTTTCTGTTGTGGATAGCACTACTGTGTCATCAGCATATCTAATCTCTGGTATTTCATAACCTACAGTTTTTATGACATCGTAATATTCTTTGTCTATATCTTCTCTAATATTCCTCATTATATTTTCAGTATACAAGTCAAATAAGTAGGGTGACAATATGCACCCCTGACGGACCTCTTGTTTTATGTCAAACTTGCTGTTTCACCAGTTATTCTTACTGCTGCTTGTTGGTCTAGATACAACAGTGATGTTAATTGTATCAAATGTGTTGGAAATCCAATTTCTTCCATTATTTCCCAAAGTTTCCGGTAATGTACACAATCTTTGAATAGTCTATAAAAGATAAATATAGATTCACATTAAACTCTCTGCATTTCTCTATTATTAATCTTATACTGAATATATGATCTCTTGATCTCTTCCTTGCCTGAAACCAGCTTGGACCAGATTGACTTCTTCTATTTTCTTAACTTAGATGTTGGAAAATAACTAATGAAGAATGTATGAGAAGAGCTGGAGAGACAAAAAACCTTGTCAAAAAGATAAGAGAGAGACAATGTACTTTCATAGGACATGCAATGAGAAGAGGGGGCATTGAAAATATTATAACAAAAGGAAAAATAGAAGGAAGAAGATCAAGAGGAAGACCAAGAGAAATGATACTGGACAGTCTGACGGGATGGTGTGAGAGGAGATCACCAACTGAACTGATGGCCTGCATGAAGGATCGGGTACTCTGGAGAAGCATAATAGCCAACGCCTGTCGGCACGGCACATGATGATGATGATGATGAGATGTTGGAGTTTATTTACGTATTCCGAAACTTCCTGGTCCACTGTAATTTTGGGTTTGCCTCCCAGTTTGTCATTTGTCATTGCTTTGTTTTGTTGGTGTTTAAGAAAAAAAGAGGTTCGGAGCTTCTTTTGTCTGGCCAAGTACCGTGCCAAAAGGTAGCCAGGCTGCTGGAGCTTTTGTTCGATATACACATTTGGATCACATGAAATTTAGAACACACAAAACGCGCGAAGAAATGAATCTTACAATTATTTCACTACGCGAGTGAGCACTGAATGTGAACGGACTACTTCAAGGAAGTGGTTTGCGCCAGAAGCCTCAGTCGTTTCAAGGTTGTCCGCCGGATCGACCGAAGCAACCTAATTCTACGAGGTCAAGATGTCTGTCTGTGGCCAAAACCTCCGTCTTTGCCCTGGAGCCATGAGCGGAACTTAAAACCCAGCTGTAATGCCACGTGCCTTTTGCACTTTTCTGTTAAAGATTGTGTTTGTTTAGAAAATATCACCATTATCATAGGCAGCAGCGGACAGACCAGCGCCCTTAGGCTACATTTAATAAGGGTCCCGCCACCTCCGACCTGGACCGCCCATTTCCTGACACAAACGGCTGAAACAGTAGGCTATTTGCAAGGCTATTTGCATATTAAAAAAAAATATTACATCATGGTGCCCCCCCCCCCCCCCTTACCAGTTCTCTAATCGTCAGCGTAATGGAAGATCCGCGATCCACGATTGATCATAGGGCTGCATGTCTTATCCGCCTGGTGAAACATATCTCTACAACCTCTCTTGATCTCCAAAAAATGCGACCTTCTGTCCTCATCAGTCGACTTCGTGATACTTACGGAAGTAGAAAAACTCCCTTGGATTTGAAGTGGTTTGCGTTTGGGCTGTTTGAAATCCTGGAATGGATCCAGCAAGCAAAGCTTTTCGGGAAGCTCCACTACTGCGAAGATCACGTCGAGCAGGACCGCGAGCCAGGCTGAAGGAGAGCGAGCATCTCTTGAGCCAAAATGATGAAGTTAGAGAAGGTCTTGGAGAGGTCTTCCCGCCCCTCCCCAGTCTTGATAAATATGAGCGTATTACACACTATTTGTCCGTTTATCTGCTGTTAAACACTATTTGTCCGTTTATTGCTGTTAAACACTATTTGTCCGTGTATCTGCTGTTAAACACTATTTGTCCGTTTATCTGCTGTTAAACACTATTTGTCCGTTTATCTGCTGTTAAACACTATTTGTCCGTTTATCTGCTGTTAAAAACTATTTGTCCGTTTATCTGCTTGCCTATCTATCCGCCATCATCATCATCATCATCATCATCATTATTATCATCATCATCATCATGTGCTGTGGCGACTGGTGTTGATTATTATGTTTCTCCGTAGTACCCGATCCTGCAGTTCAGTTGTGATCTCATCTCACACCTCATCAAATTTTTCAGTATCATTTCTCTCGACCTTTCCATGGCTCTTCTTTCCTCTATTTTTCCTGTTAAATGTTTTCAGTGCCCCATCCTCTAGTTGCACGTCCAGTGACAGTACATTGTCTCTCTCGTTTTGTTGTTGTTGTTGTTGTTGACAAGATTGTATGCCTCTCATGCTCTTGTCATCCATTCTTCTTTAGTGATCTTTGGTGTCCAGGGAATTGGCAACATTCTTCTTTAGTGATCTTTGTTGTCCAGGGAATTGGTAACATTCTTCTTTAGTGATCTTTGGTGTCCAGGAAATTGGCAATATTCTTCGTTAATGATCTTTGGTGTCCAGGGCATTGGTAACATTCTTCATTAATGATCTTTGGTGTCCAGGGAATTGGCAACATTCTTCTTTAGTGATATTTGTTGTCCAGGGAATTGGCAACATTCTTATTTAGTGATCTTTGGTGTCCAGGAAATTGGCAATATTCTTCATTAATGATCTTTGGTGTTCACGGCATTGGTAACATTCTTCTTTAGTGATCTTTGGTGTCCAGGGAATTGGCAATATTCTTCGTTAGTGATCTTTGGTGTCCAGGACATTGGTAACATTCTTCATTAGTGATCTTTGGTGTCCAATGAATTGGCAACATTCTTCTTTAGTGATCTTTGGTGTCCAGGACATTGGTAACATTCTTCATTAGTGATCTTTGGTGTCCAGGGAATTGGCACCATTCTTCATTAGTGATCTTTGGTGTCCAGGGAATTGGCAACATTCTTCATTAGTGATCTTTGGTGTCCAGGGAATGCCCAACATTCTTGCTATAAACCACATTTCTGCTGCTTCCTATGATCTTTGTTCAGACCTGCCAGTTGTTATGATTCACTTCCATATAACAAGATACGCTCAATATATTTATTGTTATTAATTTTATTCAGTGAAATTCATCTGTAATACATCATTTTGTGTGAACATAATGAGTTCATGGCTATTACTGGGAAGAAATCGACATACTAAATACGTTAAATTTAACGGGAAAAACAAGTGAAAGCTGCTATCTTTGTAAAGATGTGTTTCTACATGTCTGTTGCAGTTTCTTTTTAGTAAAGACTATCTTCCTTTATGAGTCTTCTTCTACTTGTACTAATGTCCCCATACAAAGCTGGGCGGTACATGAGAATATCTTACAAGTATTACTAAACAAAATTACTTCTGAACTCATTCTTTACGTAACTTAACTGTGGTCTTACTCAGTTTATTTCTCTTAGAAAATTAAGCCAGATATATAGTCTTTTAACGCTGGACGTGTTAATTTGCAGCAGGTGTATTTACTTTTGCCCGTAAACTTAAGATCTTGATTCTTAGGTTGTAGGAAAGATATCTTGAACACAGACGCGAGATGGCGTGTGAGATGCGATGCGAATACTTCTTGTCGGGAGCATGCTTCTGTATAACTCTAGCACCTTGAGGTAGCACGTTGATCTCAGACTTGTTAGCTAAGATGAAGTAAGGCAACTGCCTGCTGTCATGAGAGCTCCGCCAAGAACTAGCTCTGTAGCTTATGTTTTCATTATAAGCAGAGGTGTGGCCGAAGACCTTGTTCGCTTCGGCTATCAGCGACCCACATCTGAAATGCTGGCGTCAGGGTTGGCGAACCGCAGCTGGCTAGGACCCTGCCCCACCACTCCCTTGCTACCCCCAGTAACAGGCCTAGCCTGGTTAACGGGGCAGGGATCGCCATAGTCCCCGTGGAGGTGGATTCTGCTGAAGAAGTATTGCACACTCCCTGGTTTTATCTACACGTCGGGACTGAAAAAAAAAATAGCTGCCTTAGCCCGCTCCCACGGCAATACAATGTTGTGCCTCAACATCTTCACAGCATCGGCTGCAAAGAACATCAGCTGGTAGTTATAGGGAGATTGAAGAAGAAGAAGAAGAATAAAAAGAAGAAGTATAAGTAGAAGTCACTGGCAAGAGCTATAAACAAGCTAACATTATACAGGATAGAAAAGGGTTAAATCTAAACTGTTTATCATAGACTTAAGTTGCCTGATTCCAAAGATTTGTTGCAGTTACACAGCGCAAGTGTTTAGTTAAACAAATTTTCACAGTGGGCCGGGCGTTTGAGTGATATAGTGGTTAGTGCTGTCTTATCTCAGGTGGAGGTCAAAGGTTCATGTCCGCCCAAAGATGACCCTGACACTGAACTTTAGAAGTGGGTACCTGTCTCCTTAAGGAACTGAGGAGGAATAAAGGGAGTCAGGCGTGATGGTGATCATATCACCCTGATCTAGTGTGCTTATTTGTCAAGGAAGCCAACACTAAAACTACTTCTCTAAGTAAAGTGATCTAGCACGACGTTGTATTGTTAGCATCCGAGGAATAATGGACGAAGCACTTTGGACGTGAGAAAAAGAAAAAAAAAATCTGGGACTCGAACCTCGGATTTCGGCAGGATGTGCAGCCGCCTAGCTGCGAGAAACGGGGCAAGCCGCCATAACCTGAAGTCGCTCTGTGGCTTGTTTGGACTACAGTTATTTTTTTTTTTATTCCGCAGCCAAATGTATACGGTCGTACAGGAAGTGCTGAAGATGGGATTATGGCACAAAATACTCTCCCAGCCCCTCAGATACCTGTCAGTTCTAGCCAGTTACGTGTCTCCAGCACATCGGGTACGAGCTGCTTCTCCGCCCATTCGAGCTTCGCAGAGGTCAGTCGAGAGGGATCTCAACCCCTTGGATGTCATCCTGAACGAGCAGAAGCCGTTCCATCCTTCCAAGATGTACTCGCATTCGGCCTTGGGGTACACGAGGTCATTCTCCACTAGCGCTGTGGACAGAGCCAGGCGGTTCCCGGAGAGAAGTGGAGCTGACAATAAGTTCCGGCCAGAAAGACAGCCTGTTTCCCGTGGCAGAAAGAAGTCGCCAGAAGAAGCAGGATCCAAGCGCCGACGATCTCCAGCGAAGCCACATACGAGACGTACTACGGGCAGGTCATCGAAGAACCGGAAGAATGATCCTCGTGAACCATCTCCAGGCCTTGCTAGTTTTTCTCATTGCAGCATGGAGAGGGCGTCCGTGCGGAAGATAATTAAATGGCTGCATCAGCAGAGACTGATGCTGCACGGCAGATCAGGACTTAAAAGGCTGACACACTCCATCAGTGACTCGGTGTTCCACTGTCCCGGCGCCTCGCCAGAGAATTGTATATCAACGTGGCAGCTGTCAGAGTCACTGGAGGCGAACGTTCAAACAATCAAAGACCGGTTGTTGGAAGACTGGATAACTCGCAGGCCTTTCCGCGGCTGCCTCTCTGAACTGCAGCTCCAGCCCGTGGTGAACATGGATGCCCAGGATAATCTTCTGGGAGTTCTGCGCATGTGTACCACGAATATGTGTTGCTCTACAGCCTAGTGCAGCTGCAAACACGTTTTCCGCCAGCGCCCTATTTGATTTTACACGTACGTGTTTGTCATGAAAAATTTTCCCACTTTCGTCTACAAGACTGCAGAAAAAAACGTCCCGGATGATTCTGAAGCAAGAGAACGGCGTGCAAGCAATTTTTGAATCGTTACCTTCCATTTTGAAAAGAACCATATGTCACCTTAGTTACAATTCATTCTTCATCACTCTGCAAAATTCTGGTTTCTGTACTATGTTTGAAATAACCCTATGTGGAAGTTAGGAAATAGCATATATCTTATAATTCTAGTTTGTTCCGTTTTCCAGAGAGCAATCAGTTTGAGAAATTAAAATCAATAAAAAGTATTCACTTTTCACTAGTGTCACTTTTTTTTTTCCAGAAGAAATTTTGGCCCTTATTTCTGGTGTTCCCCCCCGGGCCTGTTAAGTACAAAGTTCAAAGTTCAAAATTCAGACTCCGGATTCGCTGCATTCGGAACAACCTCCTATATGCTCCTCCCCTTGCCGCAGCATCTACCCAGAAGTATGTTTGCTAATATGTCCTGCCAAATGTTGGTTGTTTACACAGTTTTCTGTCAATACTTTTAATTTGTCCTAGCTCCAGCAGTCTCCTCACAGCCACATTGTTCGTCCGTTCCCGATCTTCACTTTCACGCAATCTGTCCAATACAGCCCTAGCAGTGTCCCCTTTGTCCATTGTCAGACTGCCATTTATTTTAGCCAGTCCAGCAAGTCTGTCTGCCACATCTTTGCCCTGTACTCCCGCATGGCGTGGACAGTAAAGCCACGTTAAGCTTGTCACGGCTGACTGGCTTGACAGCTGAACCCATTCTTTGCGGAGCAAATTCTTCTCAATCCTACGGAGCATACTCTGTGAATCCGTCACAATCCGTCACAATCCGTCACAATGACACCGTTAACCACACCAAGAACAACTAACCATTTCATTTCCGCAAACACAGCCTCAATTTCCACTCGCACGCTTGATGTGCTGACTTCAATGGCTCCTGAACCCTATGCCACTACTCTTCCATTTCGGTAGGCAACAAAACCCCAACCACTTCTGCTGTTCTGAGTCACTGAACCTTCTGTATATATTACGTGTGGGAAGACCCACGGTGATGCTGGATGAGATCTTGAACCCGAAGTTCAGCTGCTCCATGCATCCAGTCTCGACATTCACGGCCCTTCTGTATGATCACCTTTGTTAGCTGAGTCAGTCTTGTACCCGTAACCAGTCATCACCTTTAGGCACTTAGACTGCAAATTGACTATATTGTATCCTCAGCCTCAAACCATCCAAGATCTGCCCCGTTTGATGCGTATCAACCCCAACCCCTTACGGAGAGGATGATCCTTCATGCTAGCAACCCTGATGTGTGCCTTTGCCTGAGCTTGCTTGTGTATACTTGCCTGTTTAGTTTAAAGTGAATAGTGTAGATGTGTGTCGAGAATTCAGACAAAATATTACAGTACATGATGGAGGAAAAGCAGAAAAAAAAGATTCATGGTGGAGTCTGCATTCGATGAACAAAGGTCTAGCAATAAAAGAATGGCTGACTTGACGGTTTTGTCGTGGGCACATCTTAAGGTGACTTAATAGCTGGGTCGTGAGGCACGCCTAAAGATGACTTAGTTCCTCGATTATGAGGCATATGTAAAAGTGACTTAATGGCTCGGCCCTGAGGCACGCTTAAAAAAGACTTAATTCCTCAGTCGTGAGGCACACTTAAAGATGACTTAATGGTTCGGTCGTGGAGTATACCTAAAGATGACTTAATTCCTCGGTGGAGAGGTATACCTAAAGATGACTTAATTCCTCGGTCTCGAGATGTACCCAAAGATGATTTAATGGCTCGATCACGAGGCACATCTGTAAAAAAAGATGCTCTTTGAACCTGGTAGATCGATCAACCGTTTTGCCACGTGAATTCTAGAACCAAAAATAAAATTGTACAAACCAGTGGTTTTTAACATGGGTTCATGGCCAAATCTTCCCCACCCTTCCCCCTTCAGAGAGTCGACGTAAAAATATTTGGGAGTCCATGGATCAGCAAATGTGTTAATCAAGTGCAAAGATCGATTAAAAAGATCTTAGCATTACCCTGATTCTGTTGATTGATTTATTTTTTAATGAGGATTCCACGACGCTGGAAAGAGGGTACACAGGAGTTCTAAGTTCGGAAAGAGGGTTTACAGCAGTTTCTAGTTTTCGGAAAGAGGGTCCACAGCAATTCTTAGTTCGGAAAGAGAGTCCACAGCAGTTCTCAGTACGGAAAGAAGGTCCATAGCAGTTCTTAGTTTGTATAGCGGGTCCACAGCTGTTCTTAGTTCAGAAAGAGGGTCCACAGTAGTTCTTAGTTTCGGAAAGAGGATCCACAGCAGTTTTTAGTTTAGGAAAGAGGGTTCACAGCAGTTCCTAGTTCAGAAAGAGGGTCCACATTAAAAAAAAGATCAAGAACCACTGTTATAAACTCATAAATTTTGTCAATACATTTTGGAGTCATTGCATATACGCTAATTCATATGAATGTCTGAATTCTGCAAGTCTTATAACAATGTTCTTTTTTTAAAAAATTTTGTCCTTTGATGCTCTGAATAGTTGGTTATTTTTTTTTAAAGTTCCTTGTTCATAGTTCATATGTTTCACACTAATCACATAGAACATGGATTTGAAGAATTTTTCTCCCTGCATTATGGGTTAGAGTTAACGCCCTTGGCTTTTGTTTTGTAGTTGAAATTTTACTGAGTTACCCAGGTAGAACTTTTGCGTGCAAGATCACATGCAGGGAACATTTGTCTAAGCTCGAGAATTATGGAGAAAAACCTTGTAGGGTCATTTTTTGTCTAACAGAGATCAGTAGTAATCTTTGTTCAACGTCGTATGACAGAAGTCTCGTTTTTGTCAAATCATGGAGTAAATATGTCTCCAGTGTTTTCGTTACGTCATGTATACTACATGCTAAGACAAGCGTTTGACCAAGTGTCGTTAGATGCGAACGGTGCTTCAATGTTCCGATTTACGTAAAAATTCAACTTACGGACAGGCTTACGAACAAAACTCGTTCGTAACTTGGGGACTGCCTATACTATCACAGTCAATGACCAAGGAAATAGAAGGTGGACGAAAGTCCGAAAGATGTGATTCCTTCGAGGATTGTTACATTTCTTGTGTATGAACGACAAGAACCATTAGTATAAGACAAAGGAGCCTAACGGAGAGAGGCCAGTGCAGTACTCACTCAGCCATCTCAAGTCTCTGGAGATTAGGGATGGCTGGGTGGTGGTGCGATGCTTTTTCGAGGCAGGGAGCTTTGTTTGTCCTCTTGGTAAAAGGTAAAAAAAACCTTACCATCATCAGTCATTTGCATGTCCCATGAGGAACTTTGCCTCCCCAACAGCCCTCCTGCAGGCCTCCTGTTGTTTCTCAGTTGTAAGGAAGATGCCCTACTGCTGTTGCGTACGTTCACAGATCATCAATGATGTCTTGCACCTATTTTCTCCTTGGTCTTTCTCTCTTTTTTTCATTATGTACCCTTCCATGACCGTCTTCTCTAAATTATCATGACATTTAATGTGTCCAAAATATTTAATTTTTCTCTGTTTAATCTTCTTTACTAGCCAACCTTCTTCATTATTAAATTCTTGTAGTATGGATATACTTGTTCTGCTTTGTATCCATGATGTTTGAAGGACTCTTCTGTAGCATTTACATCATTCAAAGCATTTATATATTTCTCAACTGTTTTGTTAAGTGTCCAGGTCTCACAGGCATATGCTGCGATGGGAAAGATGCATACCCTTAAAAATCTTATTTTTGTAGATCTGTCTATTCCTCTCCACAGCTTCTTTAACTGTCTTATTTTTTGAAGAGCGATATATGTCCTGATTTTAATTTCCCTAATTGTAATTAATGATCCATGATATTTAAAACTCTCCAACTCTTACAGTTTTTCCTTATTAATACATATTTCAGCTGCCTTATTTGTTTCGTCAGTTGTCATCAATTTAGTTTTCTTTGCATTAAGAAAAAGGTTCTGCTCTTCGCTGTTCTTACGGACTAACATAATTAGTTCTTCTTTTCTTTTGTGTGTTGTGGACAGTAATACATTCATATTCAGCATATTTAACCTCTGGTATTTCATAACCTCCAATATTTATGGCATTATAATATGCTTTGTCTACATCTTCTCTAACATTCCTCATTATATTTTCAGTATACAAGTAAAATAAGTAAGGCGACAATATGCACCCCTGCCGGACCTCTTGTTTTATGTCAAACCAAGTTGTTGTTTCACCATTTATTCTTACTGCTGCCTGTTGGTCTAGATACAGCAGTGATATTAATTGTAGCATATGTGTTGGAAATCCCATTTTTTCCCATTATTTCCCAAAGTTTCTGGTGTTGTACACAGACATGTACTTTGTTTTGGTAAGTTGCTTTGCTTCTGTGAATCACTTTATTTCCGTGCGTTATTTTATTTCTGTGTGTTGCTTTATGTTTGTACGTTATTATTTTCAATATTTTATTTCTGTACGTTACTGTGTTTCTGTGCATTAATTAGGTTATACACGATACTTCATTTCTGCAAATTACTCTGTTTCTGTGCGTTACTTATTTTGTATTCGTTACTTTGTTTCTGTTCATTAATTTGTTTCTACACGTTAGTTTGTTTCTGCACATTACTTTGCTTCTAAACTTGGAAAAAAAGAAAAGATCAGTTATTGTTGAGAAAGGAAAAATAAATGAAATGGCGCAAAACTTGGCAAAGGTTACGGAAACAAAGCGAAATTGAACAGCACAGTGTGTTTTGTTGACTAGCGAATCTTTGTTGTGAAGACTGTAACCAGACAACATTATGGTACACTGCTCGGGTCAATTTTGAGAAAGTAAAACAGAACAGATTTTGAAAACATAACTAACACTGAAGGACATTTCAAGTAAGCAATCATCCGGCAAATAAAAAAAATACATAAAAAAAAGTCTTCTTATAACTGAATGTGTGTTTTCTGAGTCTACTTTCAATGTTTATTGTAGACGTTGAGGAAACCCCACACCATAACGTCCATATTACCGATGGCTACAAAAGGATTCAGTGACTGACATCTTGCTCTTAAGACAAACTTATGTTTTCAATGAGTGTACTTTAATATCGCTATTTAATTATTTCAGCGCTTACGCTGTGAAACTCACAGGAAATTTGTGAGAGTAAAGTTTGTAGGATTAGACTTGAAAATGTGAAACAAAATACGTGGACGTGAGATTAAAAAAAAAAGCTAGAAAGGAATGATTGAGTATGCACACATTACCAAGTCTAAATAATAATATGAATGTTATTGTACGGAAGTGAGTCGTGGACTTTGAGCAAATCGATGCAAAAATCACGACAGGAAACAGGGATGTGATTTCTCAGAAAATGTTAAGAATACCGTGGACAGTTAAGATGACAAGCAGGGAAACGTTTAACAAAAGAAAATCTACAAGAGCCTAATTAAATCCATAAGAAATGGACAGTCATCATACACTGGACGTGTAAAGAGAAGAGGAGGGCTTGAAAACATCATAACAGCAGGAAAGATTAATGGGAAGAGAGGCAGGGGAAGACCAAGATTAAAAAAAAAATTAAGGACAGTCTAACATAATGGCACAGATCTGATGGAAAATATCAAGGACCGATGATCTGTGGTGAAGCAGACGGCTAACTTCTACCGGCAAGGCACCTGATGACGATGATGATGATGATGACTGTACACAGAGATAGTAAAAGAAAAATGGCTGTGTACTAATTTTATAATGTACAGAGAAACTATAACATTCAAACTGAGCTTTTAGGAACTTATCAAAAGGCTATTTCATAAACACATAAAACGGTTCTGTAGCAAATAAGAGTTATACTGTTACCTCTTACAACACTGTACTACACAAATGAGATTATTTATAATGAACACTGTACTCCACAACTTAATTTGTCATTGAAACCAAGCAAAACGTGTTACTGTAGCAAGCAATATTTTGCACTAACAGAAATTGCTTTAAAGCAAAACTCGTATTACTGCTGGGATATCCAAATCTACAGTAGCAGGAACTAAAAGAAAATAAGATTAAAAAGGTAGTTCCATAAGCACATTTTAATACGCTAGAAAATTGATGGGAATTCCCGTTCAGTCATTTGACACGTGACTAAACAGTACTGGGAACACACTTTAGCAAGCTGAAAATAATGGAGATTACGTACTGTACAGTGCATCAATAACTTAATGAGCACTGTAGGGAGTTGATAGTGGGGTGTTCTTCTCCTGGGTAGACGGTTGTTCGTCCTACCGAAGTCTGTGGTGTGAGGTAGAGTCGTTGTCCTACTGTTGTTCTCTCTCTCATGTCTAATCTGCCCTGTTCATAGCTTTTATTTCCTTCACGTCTAAATTACTTTGTTCAGTATATTTCTTTCTCTCATGTCTAAAGTCTTTTGTTCAGTATTTTTCTTTCTCTTATGTCTAAAGTATTTTTTTTACTACTTTTTTTTTTCTCTCATGACTAAAGTACTTTATTTACCATTTTTCATTTCTCTCACGTCTAAAGTACTTTGTTTACTATTTTTCATTTCTCTTGAGTCTAAAGTACTTTATTTATTAATTTTCAAGGTTTATCACCCAATCTCTGCTTAATTACGTATCAATGCTGTCATATTTCTTTCTCATCGCAACATATGCCTGTGAGACCTGGACACTTAACAAAACAGCTGAGAAACACATAAATGCCTTTGAATATAAATGCTACAGAAGAGCTTTTCAAATATCGTGGACACAGAAAAGAAATATATCCATACTACAAGAACTTGATATTGAAGAAAGCTGGCTAGTAAGGAGGATTAAAAAGAGAAAACTTAAATACTTTGGAGATTAAACGTCATGAGAATTTAGAGAAGACGGTCTTGGAAGGGTACATAATTGGAAAAAGAAAGAAAGGAACACCAAGTCGAAGATGACTGCAAGACATCATTGATAATTTGCAAATGGATGCATCAGCAGCAGGCCATCTTGCTTACAACAGAGAGGCCTACATGAGAGCTGTTAAAAAAGCATAGTTCTGCAAGGGACATGGAAGTAACTAACTATCATATTTCATTCATACAATACCTTCACTTTGGAATTCACTACTTACAGAAGTATCACTTTAGTTTAATTAAACTAGGTTAGTTCTTCTGTCACGATGCTCTATTCTTAAATGCCGAGTACAAGATTTCATGATAACATGCTTCAGGAAATCTTACGTTCTGCAGCACTACGTAATATGACTTGGGTGTGACGTCCGAGTTTGAGCCAGAAGCTAATTGGATTCTAGAAAATCAGGGGCGGGCAACTGTAAACTTCGACCTGGCAAACTACGCCCTAGATTTATCATGTCCTAATACTTCATCCAAGAAGAAAAGTGGAGAATAATTTAAGGTAAATTTAAGAAATAAAAAAAAAACAGTCTGTATATGAAAGTTCAAGGGTCCGCTGGGGAGATAGTTGAGGCGGAAAGATTAGTGACTGAATACTCAGACCACTCGCCAACAGACAAAACAAAAGTCTGATAATACCCAGAGCACTCGCCAACAGACAGAACAAAAGTCAGATAATACCCAGAGCACTCGCCAACAGACAGAACAAAAGTCTGATAATACCCAGAGCACTCGCCAACAGACAAAACAAAAGTCTGATAATACCCAGAGCACTCGCCAACAGACAAAACAAAAGTCTGATAATACCCAGAGCACTCGCCAACAGACAGAACAAAAGTCTGATAATACCCAGAGCACTCGCCAACAGACAGAAAAAAAGTCTGATAATACCCAGAGCACTCGCCAACAGACAGAAAAAAAAGTATGATAATACCTAGATGACTCGCCAACAGACAGACAAAAATCTGATAATACTCAGAGCACTCGCCAACAGACAGAAAAAAAGTCTGATAATACCGTGATTCAAATCCATGTCTCGCAGGTGACAAACCGGTGTTCAAAGCACACGGCCATGCTCTCTGACAGAGAGAGAGAGAGAGAGAGAGAGAGAGAGACAGACAGACAGACAGACAGACAGACAGACAGACAGAGAGAGAGAAATGTTTGACAGTGGCGTTATTCGAACCCGTCTCTCCCAGGTGACAAGCTGGTGTTAAAAGTTCACAGCCATGGTACCCAACAAGAACTGGCACACTATGTAAAACTGAGTCAGAGTAAAAGGCCGCTTTAAAGTTGTTGTTTTTTTTAATTAGTTTTTAACATTTCTTTCTGGGGTACAGTCGAAGTGGGGTTTGAGTAAAACGTGTTTTTTTTTCCTGTCTTGACATCCCAGAATTATCACGATGGCGACTAGAAAAACAGATGTCCCATGTTTGCATTGATTTGTAGTTAAGCTATGTGTATGGGTCATAATTCAGCCATTAGTGGTTTATTTACAAAACTAATAAAAGCAATACTTTATTACTTCTGTCTACACACAAGACTTCCTTTACAACTCAGTGCTAGTCTAAAGAGTGTTGTTTCGTTACACGCTAAACAAAATACTAATGGTTTCAGCAATGGAAGAATAAAGGGCATTTAGATCGAATTTATAACTCTAAATTGTGTACAGCCAAGAAAACAAGTGCTGTATTGAACAGAAACTAAGCAAGGGCATTTCCGTGATTTCTGCCTGTTATATTGCATTTCTCTTCTTATTTCCAGCATGTGATATAAGAAAAAAAAACCTGTTATAATGGACAATGTCACGAAGCTGTTAAACAGAGAGTTGACCTGTTAGAAGTCGGTGGAGTGTACCGTATAGAGAACGTGAATGCAGATTATGAAACGACCTTTCTTTTTCTCGATGTTCAAGAATAATTTATAGACTGCCTGAAAGTACAAAGTGAGGAAGGAGACAAAGGCGTACATTTTTATCGCCTCCTTTGTAAGAAATCATTGGGCGGGATGTTCGGTTGGCGATCAATCATACCTTAAACAATAACGAATGCAGGAATCGATGACATCACAACAGAAACACTAGGACTCAGGTTAGCGTGTGGCAGGACATGGTACAGTTCACAAAGTGGGGGTGGGGGGGGGGAGAGACAGGCAGGGGACAAACACGCTTTCTCTTTCCTATTATTTACTTTAAAAAACGGAATCCTGACAGGAAGAGCACTTTCTCATGGCCGGAGAAAACCTATTGAGGAAAGAAATACAAGAGGTTTGGTGTTATCAATATTGATGCTGGACAGCGTCTTGATGTTATCGTTATTGATGCCAGAGGGAGAGAGAGAGAGAGATAGAGAGAGAGAGAGAGAGTCAATCATTTGCATGTCCATTGATTCGCTAACAGCTCTCCTGTAGGCCTCTCGGTTGTAAGCAAGATGCCCTGCTGCTGATGCATCCATTTGCAGATTATCAACGATGTCTTGCAGCCATCTTCGCCTTGGTCTTCCTCTCTTTCTTTTTCCCATTATGCACCCTTCCATATTGCGCCATAAAGTAAAAATTACTCTGTACTCCTCACAGTTCACTACTACAGTTTCATCTTAGAAATTTCTTCTTGTTGTTGGTGTTATAGAACAACCAAACTGGTCAACAATGAGATTTAATTAACTCAATAGAAAACAATTTCAGATGTAGCCTAGAAAACCATTTTAGTTGGCACCAATACGATTCCAGTGGTGCCTTTGAATAGAAATAGTCACTAAACAGAGAAAAATTAAATACTTTGGACATATTAAACGTCATAAGAATTTAGAGAAGACCGTATTGGAAAGGTACATAATGAGAACAAGAAAGAGAGGAAGACCACATTGCTACAATGTGAATAATAGTGGAGCAGTCAATGGAGTGGAATTCTTCACTGTTAGTTACATTCATTGATGAAACATTTGATAGTTTAGATCGTAGAATGCTATAGAAACTACTGGAACACTATGGTATCCCGGCCAAGACAACAAAGGTTATAAAGACCGTATATGAAGGAACAACTTGCAGAATTGTGCATGGGATACAATGGACGTTGTGGAACCAATTGGAAGATCTTGACTTTGCAGATGATGTGACACTTCTGACACACAGCCACACACAAATGCAAGAGAAACTTCAGATCTTAAGCAAGAATTCAGCTAAACTGGGACTATATATTAACAGATATAAAAACAAAGATAATTAATAGTGCAAACAATAACCTCATGGTAAATGAGGGAGTGCCAATTGAGGAAGTAGAGTATTTCACATATTTAGGCAGTATAGTGGATAAATATGGGGGAACGGAAAGGATGTTAAAGCTAGAATAACCAAGGCCAGGACAGCATTTATCCAACTTAACATAATATGGTTATCTAAAAACATCAAAACAAGAACCAAACTTAGGCTTTTCAATACAAACGTAAAGACTGTCCTACTATATGGTTCAGATACATGGGTTATGACCATGAAAATACAGTAGAGGATACAAACATTCATGAACTACTGCTTGAGGAGGATTTTAAACATTAAATGGCAGGACAAGATCAGGAACGAGGAGGTCTTGGAAAGTAAAAGACAAGAACCTATAAACCTACAAATCATGTCTAGGAAGTGGAGGTGGATTGGCCACACTCTGAGGAAACCCGACACCAGCATAGCAAGACAAGCATTGACATGGAATCATCAAGGAAATAGAAAACGAGGAAGACCTAGACTTACTTGGAGAAGAGAAATTATGACAGTGCTCAGAGACAAGGGATACACATGGAAGGAAAGCAGAGAATAATTCCAAGAACAGGAATGATTGGAGGGCCTTTATTCGTGGCCTATGCTCTCAAGGGAGTGAAAGGATGATGATGATGATGATGATGATGGCGATGATGATGATGATGATGATGACGATGATGATGACCAGACAGAGTTTTGATATTCCTGTTATTAGGTTGCTTTTCTGAATTCCTTAGGTGGGAAGATTTGCGTAGTGAATTCAAATGTCATAAAATTGAGAAATGTTAAATACTTTATTTTGTTGGAGCTTACCAAAGGAAGAAGTACCCATAGAGAGATCAGCGCTTCTCATTCTCATGCACCCAGTAGTTTCTAAAAATCGGCAGTGTAGAGAAATAGGGGGCTGCGAGGAAAAAAATGAGAACCAGGGAATATAAGAACCAGTTGAGCGAAAAAAGTTTCTGCACACACCATGGATATGGTTCAGGGAGAAAAAAGGGGCAGTAACCTCAGAAAGTTTGAAAACCTCGCCTTTATACAGACCTAGGATACCCGGTTCTCGGATTAATGAGGATATTAGTAAGGGTGGGGAAAACTTTTTTTTATCGCTTGACAAGGCAGTGCTGTAATGTGTGATAATTAGCTGTTCCATTTGATAAACTTGCTGGTTATGTGGTGAATGATTCTGTATTACATTTTGACATATACATAGGGTAATTTCAGTACAACATATTTAGCATCTTCAAATCCTTTGGCAAAGATTTATTGGGCAGCCAAGTTTTTTTTTTTTTGTTTCTTGATGTTCCAGTTCTGTGGTATGACAGTTTTGAAGCAGGAAACCCATTATGAAGTATTAGTTATTTATTTAATTATTTATATGGAATGCCTTAAACGTCATAATAATCTAGAGAAGACAGTCTTGGAAGGGTACATAATGCAAAAAAAAGAAAGAAAGGAAGACCAAGGCGAAGATGGTTGCACGACATCGTTGATTATCTGTAAACGGATGCATTAGCAGCAGGGAATCTTGCTTACAACAGAGAGGCCTGCAGGAAAGCTGTTAGGGAGGCAAAGGTTCCAGAAGGGACAGTCAGTCTGACTGACTGACTGACCGACTGACTGACTGACCGACTGACTGACTGACTGACCGACTGATTGACCGACCGACTGACTGACTGACCGACCGACTGACTGATTGACTGACTGACCGACTGACTGACTGACTGCCTGACCGACTGACTGACTGACCGACTGACTGACTGACCGACTGACTGACCAATTGACTGACTGACTGACTGACCGACTGACTGACTGACCGACTGACTGACTGATATGAAATGACAAGGGGAGCGAAGACGCTGTCCGTTGTGGCAATCAGCGACTCACAGCTGACATACCAGAGTCAGGGTTATCGAACCTTAGCGGACCAAGAATCCTGGCTAACTGGGCTGGTCCCTATGGTGGTGGAGTCTGCTAAAGAAGTATTGCGCATCCCCTGCGTTTTAGCTACACTTCAGGACTGATAAAATAGCCGCCATAACCTGCCCCCCCTCCCCCCCCACGCCGATACGATGCTGATCCACAACATCTTCACAGCATCGGCTGCAAAGAATAACAACTCACAGTTCCAGGGAGTTGAAAGAGACAAGACAAGACAAGACAAGACAAAGAATAACAACTCACACTTCCAGGGAGTTGAAAGAGACAAGACAAGACAAGACACAGAATAACAAAAGCAATTCGACCGGGTAAATATTCCAGGTATTTCAGGTAGTTTATTCATTATATTGTCTGTGAATTCTACTTAGCAAGCAGAGTACAAGGCGGATGAATAAAAAGAACATTTTAATGGGATAATACTTTAGGAAAATTGATCATCTGTGATCGCGTTTTATCTTTTTTTCCCTTAACTCTTCTGTAAAAATTTCAAGACGATAAAATGATTTATAATAAATACATACGCCATGTTTTTGTGTATAGGGAAAAGAAAACTAAAACTGAAAACCCAACACAAGAAATCAGTGCACAGAAAGATAAACAGGCACAGTATACAAGAAGAGATTGCTAACAGTAATTTCAATCAGGAACTTACCAACCATTCCACAACACTCAATTAAGTAGAGGAGAAAGGTACAGATGAATTACGGAATTTTTACAGCACAACCATAATCAAAGCAGCAAAAGCAAGCGCTGGACTGAAAAAACCAAATAGAAAAGCATTGATATCAGAAAACACATGGAAGTACATATTTGAAAGACGAGCAGCCAAATTAGACATCTTGGATGTAAAGACAGATCTTGGAAAAGATCTGGTAAAAGCAACATACAAAGAAATAGACAAGAAAGTAAAAAGTTCAGCTAGAAGGGATAAAAGAGAATACATAGACATTATGGCGAAAGATGCAGAGAAAGCAGCAAAAACAGGAGACAGCAACACTTTATATAACATACAAAAGAGGCTAACAGGGACTATTACATCTAAAGAAGACCATTTTTTTTAGCAAAACTGGAACCCTATTAACATCTTGTAAAGACCAAAAGCAAAGATGGGCTGAACACTTCAAAGAAATACTTAATCGAAAACACCTAAAATAATTGATAAAGCTTGAAACTGACTTACCTACCTCACAACTAAATGTCAGCTTAGATGAAATTACATTGCTTGAAATTGAAACAGCAATGAATTTAATGGCTAACAACAAAGCTGCAGATGAAGATGAAATGACACCGGAAATGTTAAAAGCTATCAATAGTGACAACATGAGACAACTACAGAGAATGTTTAATAAGAATTGTAAAGAAGAAAAGAATGGAAAAAAGGAATCATTGTTAAAATACCCAAAAAGGCAACCTTAGTGACTGAAATAACTGGAGAGGAGTAACCTTAGTATCAGTTGTGTCAAAAGTATTTTGCAAGGTCATTTTGAATAGACTTAAAGATATAGTGGATACCACAATGAGAGAAGAACAAGCAAGATTTCGAAAAGGGAGAATCCGTCTCGACCAGATCTTTACTCTAAGAATAATACTTGAAGAACATATTGAAAAGCAGAAACCATTAATTCTGAACTTCATAGATTTTAAAAAGGCATTATGATACCATACACAGAGATTCTTTGTGGAGAATTTATGGAATACCATCTAAACTTGTCAACATTATTAAGGACTTCAACAATGGTATGTTTGTGTAGTCAAAACAGAAGAAGGGATGAGGGAATGGTTCCAGATTGAAACAGGTGTGAAACAAGGATGTATACTGTATCCTTTGCTTTTTGGAATTGCAGTAGGCTTCAGAATGAAAAAATTCTGCACAAGTAACACAAATATTAATTGGAACAATTTTTTATAAATAGGAAACTACGAGGTTTTGGTACGGTAAAGTAAGAGAACAAATATTGTAGGATTAAACCTCGAAAAAATCGTAGACAAAGCACTTTAGTGAGACGTGAGAGAAAGAAAAATCACAAGAGAATTACCTGGGATTCGAACACGGACTCCGGTAGGACGAGCAGCCGTCTAGCCACGAGAGAACAGCCTACTATCGACTTAGCCAACTAGCACCCCAAAAAAGGTGTTTTGTTGACATAGTCTTCAGTAGACTGCTCAGTAGACATGAGAGATCGTGACACCCGGAAAGAAACGAGGTCGTGACACACAGAAATTCCGTAGCTTAGATTCATTCTCTCTAGCAGGTACCAACTAGACAAACATACACACGGTCTCCTGCCATGTCTGGTGCAAACTTGAACAACAATAACAAACGAACGAATACTTATTACATGAAGTTAGTTTCAGGTATAGTTTTAAGGAACAATTTTTTATAAATAGGAAACTACGAGGTTTTGGTACGGTAAAGTAAGAGAACAAATATTGTAGGATTAAACGTGAGAGAAAGAAAAATCACTAAAGTGCTTTGTCTACGATTTTTTCGAGGTTTAATCCTAAGATATTAATTGGGCACATGAAACCCAACTTGAAGATCTTTATTTTGCTGATGATATAACTCTTATCAGTAACAATGTGAATTCCATGCAAGGAAAACAGATAGCCTGTCTTCACTGGCTAGCAAAATAGGACTTGAAATTAACAAGGACAAAACAAACATAATGAAAATTCCCATTAATCAAAATGGACAAAATACACATAGAAGGGACAGATATTGAAGAAGTCAATCAATTTGCATACCTTGGCAGCTACATAGACCAGGATGGTAACACCAGAACGGAAGTTAGAATTCCAAAACCAGCACTGACCCTAAAAAATCTTGAGAACATATGGAATTCAAAAGTTATAAGCACAAAAACCAAGTTAAGACTATTCAATTCAAATGTAATATCCACCCCCAATTATGCATGCGAAAGCTGGAAAACAACTAAAGAAATAGACAAGAAATTAGACTCTTTTGAAAACAAATGGAAAATACTCGACATCAAGTGGAACGAATTCAAGAATAATGCAGAGATAAGACAGATGAGCGAACAACAACCAGTCTCATGGGTGATCAGGAAAAGGAGATGGACATATGTTGGTCACTTGATGAGAAGAAACGGAGAATCCTAAAACAAGCTATCAAGTGGAACACAACAGGCCAAAGAAAAAGAGGCAGACCACGTGAAACTCTAAAGAGGACATTGTTAAGAGAGGACAAATTAATAGGCATAAAATTCCTTGATGAGGTTGAAAGACTCGCCGAAGACAGGAAAAATTGGCGGACTACCTTGTGAGCCCTATGTGACGTTTAATGGCACGGGAAGTACATAAGATATAAGATAAGATGTTTTTGTTAAGAGAATGACCCAGACGCCTGTAGCTGGGTCACATTTTAAAATTTGAATTCCCCTCCCCCCTATATATATATATATATATATATATACGCCTTTGTTTCTTATGTATTTTTTTACACAGAAATTTAAACGCTTATGGGAGCAAAGAGTTAAGTGGATTGAAGAGTATTGCTAGCAATGTATATGTACATGGTTGCCTTTTTGTGTAGATTCCCGGCATGTTTGAAACCGAAAAGCAAACTTGGCACCTTACGTTCTACGTCACTGGACTCTAAGACGAAGTAAAAGGAAAATGAGAAATGGAGAAACAGTCTGTACCGTGGCACGGTATGTACCAATCATAAACGAGTTACACGCCCCACAGTGTTCTCCATGCGAAGGAAATCCAGGTGTCTGGTTTGGTCTGAGTGCATTGAGAGGAAGAGAGAGAGAGAGAGAGAGAGAGGTAGAGAGAGAGAAAGAGAGAGAGGTAGAGAGAGAGAGAGTTTAAATAGCGTTACAAAATAGACGAAAACTACTTTTCTTTTGTTAACATACCGCCAGAGAACAGAGTTAAGTTTAGCTCAGAGCAAACGTTAACATTCTCCTTCAGTAATTTCCATTGTTTGCCCTTTAGACGTTACAGAGCACTGGCTTAAAGTAGCAAATAAAGTTCTGGTTTTATTTTTTGACTCTTCTGTTTTGATTTTTGCGAGATCTTCAGTTCAGTTCAGTTCAGTTCAAGAACCAAGATAGGGCACGTGGGTGAACATTCTCGACGTTCATCATTCTGTAATCAGACACTGGATGGTGTCACACAAGTGAGCTTAGGGTGATTATGACACTTTCTTCCTGTCTTTTGGATATTCGTAACAAACTGCTTTCTTAACATAGTCTTCGTGAGACAAGGAACATAGATATGTTTGCTTAAAAACTCTGACCTACTTTTGTAGTTCAGAAACCTGCAGCAATCAACACTAAGTGTAATTGTTATTTTTGTCAAATGTAATGTCAAGTTGGTGGATGGATGGGGATATGGGGATCGCCGGCAGGGATGAGGAAAGTCTGGTGTGAAACCAGTGAATCCAGGACGTGACAAGACTATGGGTCTTTACAACAGTGGCTATCAGAATGATGTAAATAAAACAGAGCCAGCAAACTATAGGTAGCAGGGAATGGATATCGTTGAGGCACTCATCAGATTCCTTATCCCAAAGTCGGATTGTCTCTGTGGAACTTTCTCAAAGCCGTCTGGCCAGCCAGTGTTGCATACTGGATCTGACACGGAAAAGGGGCTTAAGTACAGCCACCAGAGGCTGGAAAACAAAGTTTTGGCCTGGCCAGCCTACACCACTGTCCGAACAAGACCATAGTCTGCCCTAGTAAAGAAAGGTGCTGAAGTCGGAGGTACCCAGCCAAAAGGCGCATCGCAAAAATCAGGGTACCACGCATCATCGCCAGTGTGCGTACGAAGAAGAATAAGAAGAAACTGCTTCATTGAAATATGATTCAAGTGAGTCATTTTACCTCCATAATGGGGGTAATGGGTCAGAGAACGCCACTGTCCCCATGGTAACGGAGCCTGGTAAATATTGCAAACAAGAAATCTACACAGTGTTTAACTCTCCGCTTATAAAAACCATTATAGGAACCAACACACTAAGGTAACTTGGATATTTAAAGAGAATGGAGGAGACTAGACAAAGATGACCTATACAGAAGTGATGAAAGGGGATATAGACAAAGAGTTTAGACCTAGACTTCTTCTTCTTCTTCTTCGTTCACTTCTACCACCAAAAACCGCACTGTGAACCTACTGAATTCACGCCTGTGGTCCTCGTTAGGTCCCATGGTCCCCTGTGTGGTCCACAATAGACCACACGAGATCCACGAGATGACCACAAGGGTTCAGAGTATCACAGTGCTTTAGCCTGTATTCTTGGTGGGTCTCGGAAGCGGGATTGCGTGACACCGTGGTTTTCATTGCACCAGTTTAGTCTAGGGTTGGACTTTCTCACCGGAAGACCTCGACGTGTGTAGGATATCAGTGCATCCCCGCTGGGTGAGAGGTGGTAGCCCACCCAGGCCAGAGTTGGACTTTCTCACCGGAAAACCTCGACGTGTTTTTAGATACCCGTGTATCACCGCCGGGTGAGAGGTGGTTGCCCATCCAGTCCAGGGTTGGACTTTCTCACCGGAAAACCTCAGCATGATTAGGATACGCAAACATCCCCGCCGGGTGAGAGGTGGTTGCCTATCTAGACTTCCCTGGTCCAGTGTCTCCGACTTCAGCATTTTGTGGTCGTGGCCGCTACCCGTCCTAGTTGTGACCAGGATGGAGCTTTTGTCCAGGAGGACGAATCCTCGCCACTAGTGACTTCTACCCCTGGGTTGAGCCAGTTTAGGCATTATCCCAGTATGGGCGTGTCTGGGACGGGACCGACCTCTAGGGCAGAGGTACTGTGACATGCATAGCCTTCAAGATTCACCCCTGGTATGAGCCGGTTTAGGCAAAATTCACCAGTATGGGTGTTTATCAGGCGTTACCGACCTCTAGAGCGGAGGTGGCATAACATGTCTAGCCATCAAGTTCCACCCCTGGTGTGTGCCGGTTTAGGCATATTTCACCAGTGTAGGTGTATTTCGGACGTGGGCGGCCTCTAGCGCAGAGGTGCCGTGGTATAGCTCTCGTAGCGATACTACTGGACATACCAGTTAAACTTCACTTTCCACCATCTTTTCCCATCAGCGCCGCACAGCAACCTTTATTTCTTTTCCGCATTTACTTCCTTAACCGGGAGGAGCTTCACTCCACGCGCGGCATTTGAAGAGTCTCGCCAGCAGTGACTTAACCTCTGGGACAAGCCGGTTCATGCATTTCACCCGATATGACTGCACTCAGGACGTGGCCGACCTCCAGACCAGAGGTGCCGTGATTTGACTGTTTGCTTCGCTTTATCCTTTCTACCACCTTTTCCGCAGTGATGCTGCGCGGCAACCTCATTTGCAAATTTCTTCACTGGCCGGGAGGAGCACCGCTCCACGCACGGCAGCTGAAGATCTCGCCAACAGCGGCAGATGAGCTACCAAACGTGCCACTCATCTACCCTAATTAACTGGTTTTCAGGCGCCAGATATTCGCCCTCGCCCCTTCTCCTGTCAGTTTAAACAGTTCTGCCACGGGAAGGCCAGGAGCTGGACTTGACTGCCAGAGGCTGTTTGTGGCGCGTTTGCAGTCCTTAGAACCAAAAAAATTCCCGATGTTGGGACTTGAACCCGGTACAACCGGATTAGTAAACCGATGGCCTAACCACTCAGCCAACCAGGCCGGCTAGACCTAGACAACGATGGCGAGAAAATCCAGAAGAAGATACACACCCTCTTGGAATTGACAATTGTCAAGAAAAGATCAAGAACAGAAAGGAATGGAGACATGTCTTGTCTGCAGTAATGAACCTCAATGGCTCGGGAAGCTGCTGAATTCAAGCAGGTGCTCAAAGAAAAAGAAGAAGAAAACATCTCCTGCTTTTTAGCTCCACTCAAGGGTTGAACAAAAAGCTGTCATAACCCTCTCCTAATCCGAACAATGCTGTGCCTCAACATCTTCAGGACCGTCGGCTGTCAACATCACTAACTCCTAGCTCCAGTAAGAGTATGTAGTCATACAGTATATATAAATCACTAACTCCTAGCTCCAGTAAGAGTATGTATTCATATATATATATATATATATATACACACACACACATATATAGGTAAAATTAATCCTGTCGTGCCTTAGAGGCACATAGGGATACATATATATATATATAGGTAAAACTAATCCTGTCGTGCCTTAGAGGCACATAGGGATGCATATGTATATATAGGTAAAGGTAAACCTGTCGTGCCTTAGAGGCACATAGGGATACATACACATATAAATATGTTTGCTTAAAAACTCTGACCTACTTTTGTAGTTCAGAAACCTGCAGCAATCAACACTAATTGTAATTGTTATTTTTGTCAAATGTAATGTCAGGTTGGTGGACGGATGGGGACATGGAGATCGCCGGCAGGGATGAGGAAAGTGATGTGAAACCAATGAATCCAGGACGTGACAAGCCTATGGGTCTTTACAACAATGGCTATCAGAATGATGTAAATAAAACAGAGCCAGCAAACTATAGGTGGCAGGGAATGGATATCGTTGAGGCACTCATCAGATTCCTTATCCCAAAGTCGGAGTGTCTCTGTGGAACTGTCTCAAAGCCGTCTGGCCAGCCAGTGTTGCATACTGGATCTGACACGGAAAAGGGGCTTAAGTACAGCCACCAGAGGCTGGAAAACAAAGTTTTGGCCTGGCCAGCCTACACCACTGTCCGAACAAGACCATAGTCTGCCCTAGTAAAGAAAGGTGCTGAAGTCGGAGGTACCCAGCCAAAAGGCGCATGGCAAAAATCAGGGTACCACGCATCATCGCCAGTGTGCGGACGAAGAAGAAGAAGAAGAAACTGCTTCATTGAAATATGATTCAAGTGAGTCATTTTACCTCCATGATGGGGGGTAATGGGTCAGAGAACGCCACTGTCCCCATGGTAACGGAGCCTGGTAAATATTGCAAACAAGAAATCTACACATTGTTTAACTCTCCGCTTATAAAAACCATTATAGGAACCAACACACTAAGGTAACTTGGGTATTTAAAGAGAATGGAGGAGACTAGACAAAGATGACCTATACAGAAGTGAAGAAAGGGGATATAGACAAAGAGTTTAGACCTAGACAACGATGGCGAGAAAATCCAGAAGAAGATACACACCCTCTTGGAATTGACGATTGTCAAGAAAAGATCAAGAACAGAAAGGAATGGAGACGTGTCTTGCCTGCAGTAATGAGCCTCAATGGCTCTGGAAGCTGCTGAATTCAAGCAGGTGCTCAAAGAAAAAGAAGAAGAAAACATCTCCTGCTTTTTAGCTCCACTCAAGGGTTGAACAAAAAGCTGTCATAACCCTCTCCTAATCCGAACAATGCCGTGTCTCAACATCTTCAGGACCGTCGGCTGTCAACATCACTAACTCCTAGCTCCAGTAGGAGTATGTAGTCATACAGTATATATATATACACATATATATAGGTAAAATTAATCCTGTCGTGCCTTAGAGGCACATAGAGATACATATATATATACATATATAGGTAAAGGTAAACCTGTCGTGCCTTAGAGGCATATAGGGATATGGTGTTAGTGCCCATATTTTCCTTGACCTGTCAGCACACTAGAGGGTGATATGGTCAGTATCACGCCTGACCGCTTTTCCTTCCCCAACTCCAGAAGAAGTCGGGTACCCATTTCTACAGCTGGGTGACTGGGGTGCCGCCGGCCGGATTCGAACCCCCGACCTTCGCCATGAGAGACCAGTGCACTAACCACTTCGCCACTCAGACACCCATATATATATATGTAAAGGTAAACCTGTCGTGCCTTAGAGACACATAGGGATGCATATGTATATATATATATATATATATAAATAGGTAAAGGTAAACCTGTCGTGCCTTAGAGACACATAGGGATACATACACATATAAATATATAGGTAAAGGTAAACCTGTCGTGCCTTAGAGACACATAGGGATACATACACATATAAATATATAGGTAAAGGTAAACCTGTCGTGCCTTAGAGAGACATAGGGATACATACACATATAAATATATAGGTAAAGGTAATCCTGTCGTGCCTTAGAGGCACATAGTGATATATATATATATATATATATATATATATATATGTATATATATATACATTTCAATATTATATCATATTATATTGCGTAAACAATAGAGCAAATTTACGAGTCCATAAAGCACAGGGGAAATGATGGAAATGAAAGAACTACAAACACGGGAAACAAATACAGTTGGCAAAGAGCTGAAACCAAATATGCTGTGCACGAAACCAAGATAGAAGTCAGTATTGGCAAGTACAGACTGAAGCGAAATCTGTATGGAAAGAAGCTGGAGAACAACAACGCACAACAGCGTTGTGAAAACCATTTGCAGTGTAGTTTTCACACAAAAAATAAATCTCTCCAATATCAGTGTCTGCCAAGTCGAGAGGCAACGATGTCTTACTTGGAAATATACAATTGTAATGGCGAGATAGACCTGTTTGTATGCTCTATAGCTCCCGGGCTGGATAGACTCCATGACGGAAAGGTTGACTTCACTCTAAGACTCACGGTTGGCTAGACCATGACTCATAGTTTGGCAAGAACCAATGACTCATAGGTTGTCTAAACTCTAAGACTCAATTGTCGACTAGAGTCTATGACTGACAGGTTTGCTAGACTATGACTAAAAGCTTGGCTAACTTTATGATCCATAGGTTTGTTAGACTCTGTGACTCACGTTTCCTAGACACTATGACTCACAGGCTGGCTAAGCTCTATGATTCACAGGTTTGCTAGGCTCTATGACCCACAGGTTAGCTAAACTCTGTGATTCACAGGTTTGCTAGACTGCCACTCACAGATGCTTTTTGTGGTGCAAAAGACGAGCTCTGATAGTGAACCAGCTATTTTGTCCCCGACTTTCTTACTAGGAGCAGGCTAGAAAGCAAAGACTACACTTTTCATCCAGTTTTCGTGCTTTTATCTGTCGTGCTGTTTTTTTTATGTCATCCTTGAAAAAGGCTTTTGCCGAAATATTGGATTGATGCACGTTCTTCATTTGTGTGTGCTCGTCTTGCTTTCTGCTCACTTTCCTCACTCTTTCTGTCTTTTTTTTGTAAAAGTGAACCATACACCCCCATCTATTTTTATTACTAGAACCAGTTTTACCATTTCTTTTAAGCTTCAACTTTGAACGGCGAAGATATTTATATCCCATTCTCGTGATACAGCTTCTGTCACATGTACCATACCAATTTTTCATGACCACTTTAGATATTCCGGTCCAGTTATTCAAGTATGTCAGTTTCTGAAAGAATACATTTAACACTATTACATTTTCTTTTGTGTTTTGTATACATAAGAACTGATTAAGGAAGGAGGTCTAAATCTACATGAACAGATATGTGCACTGATACAACAAATATGGAGAGAAGAAAAACTCCTTAGTGAATGGAGAGAATCATTACTGATCCCAGTATTTTAAAAAAAGGTGATAAGAGCAAGTGTGAAAACTACAGAGGAATATCATTACTACAAACAAGCTACAAAATACTATCTATTATACAGTTAAATAGATTAAAACCATACAGCGAGAACATACTGGGAGACTATCAAGAAGGTTTTAGGAAGAACAGATCAACCGTAGACCACATATTTTATCTACATCACAGAGCAGAAAAGTACTAGGAATATGGACAAGACGTACATAATATCTTCACTGACTTCAAGTAAGCCTATGACAGTACAGATAGAAGCAGCGTATTGAAAATTATGAAGGAATTTGAGATACTTAATAAATTAATCAATCTGAGTAGAATGTATATGGAGGATACATAAAATATAGTAATATATAAAGGAAGAAAGTTAGAATCCTCCTCTATAAGAACTGGTTTAAAAAAAGGTGATAAATTATCTCCATTACCATTCAACCTAGTACTAGAAAAGGTAATCAGAAAAGCGAAAAAAAGAAAGCAGTACAAAACAGCAAGCCAGAATACTAGGATACGCTGATGATATCGACCTGAGGGGAGAACTATGAAAGAAGTCATCAATACCTGCATAAATCTGAGAGATGTAGCACTAAAAGTGGTCTTGACCATTAACCAAGATAAGAGAGAGTACGAGGGTTGATTGATAAGTTCTCGGCATAAGGTACAAATACTTGAAACGTACAGTTGATATTAGGTGCATTTGTAGATCAGGTTAATGTAAGATTAAACACTAAGTTTCAAGAAATTAACTGCAACCAATTTTTTTACAGGCTACTGAAGAGGTAAGGAGTGGCAGAAATTGAGAAAATGGATAAAATTTCTCATCGAGCAGTCATTCACTACCTCCGCATCAATGGCTTATCATCGAAGGAGATCCATGAGGATAAAGTGGAGACTCTAGAGGAGAGTGCCCCTTCTTACAGCACAGTGAAGAAATGGGCAGCTCAGTTCAAACATGGTAGGGAGAGTCTGGAAGATGACCCCCGTCTAGAAGACCAAGAACGGTAACTACCGATGAAACCACCAGCAGAATCCATGACATGATAATGGATGATCGACGACTAACTGAGCGGTACAGTGCTACTGAGTTGGGCATCTCCCAGGAACATGTTCATGCCATTATTCACAATGATCTTCAAATGACAAGGGTTTCTGCTCAATGGGTCCCGAAACTTCTTGGAGCTGATCACAAACGACAGCGTCTCAACATGTCAAGAGACAATCTTGGCCATTTTTCTGCAGATCCTGAAGTGTTTCTTCAGCAATTTGTGACTTTGGATGAGACTTGAGTTCATCATTTTCAACCAGAGACCGAAGAACAGTCAAAGCAGTGTAAACATCATGGATCTCCACCTCAAAAGAAACCAGGGGTGGTTCTGTCTGCAGACAAAGTGATGGCTTCTATCTTTTGGGATTCAGAAGGTGTGCTATTGGTAGACTATCTTCAAAAGGACAAAACTGTCACCGGGGCATATTACGCTAATTTTGTGAAGCAACTGCGGGTCAGATTGAAGGAAAAGCGTCGAGGGAAATTGACGAGAGGGATAATCTTTCATCAAGACAATGCTGAAGTTTACACGTCGGCGGTGGCAATGGCTGCCATTCATGAATGCGGCTTCCAGCTTCTTGAATATCGTCCTTATTCCTCAGATTTGGCCCATTCGGACTATTACCTGTATATCAAAAAGGAGCTCAGTGGTCGCAAATTTGCTTCGGATGATGACGTCATTTATGCTGTAGACCACTTTCTACTGGCACAAGATGCTGACTTTTAAAAGAAAGAATCCGTATGCGCCAGGATCACTGGGTCATGTGGATAAGCTTGCATTGTTGAGAAATAACCCAAAAAAGTTGTCCACAAATAATCCGTTGTACCTTATGCGGAGAACTTATCAATCACCCCTCATATATGAAGATGTCAAGAGACCAGAGGGAGAATGATCCATATTATATGAATGTTGGAGAGATGATTATTAGGAAAGCAGAAACATACAAATATCTAGGCACAACCTTCAACAGAAGCAGCACAGTAAGCGAGGAAATTAAAATCAGAGTACAGATAGGGAACAAAATATACTACGCCTTGCAACACCTGTTAAATTAAAAAATCCTGTCCCAAAACACCAAAATAACAATCTACAAAACTATAATAAGACCAGCCGTCAGGTATGGATCAGAAACATGGAGTACAACAAAGAAAGATGAACAATAACTGCAGATCTCTGAGAACAAGATCCTAAGAAGAATCTTTGGGCCGATAGAGGATACCAACAGTGGAGAATGGAGAGATAGAAAGAACACTGAACTGAACAGCTTATTTAAATCTTGAAACTGAACAGACTACGCTGGTTGGGGCATTAGGAAAGAATGGAAGAGAACAGACAAACGAAAATGATGTATGCACAAGAGATGAGGGAAACAAGACCAAGGGGTAGACCAAGACAGAGATGGAAAGACAACATAGAAGAGGATATAAAAGAAATTGGTGTCACCAGCTGGAGAGAGAAGATTAGGAATAGAGAGGAATGGAGGCGAACTTTATCTGCAGCAGGGAGCCTTAATGGCTCGGAAAGCTGAAGAAGAAGAAGAAGAATGTCTAAGGACGTGGAAGGCGGTTAAATGTTTCACATATGTAGAGAGGCATGATTCAAAACTGGAAAACCTCGTTCAAGAGAAATGTTTCAGGAAAAAAAAATAATAGCTGGATTTGTTGGTGCTGTGGAAAAAAGAGGCAGAGAGAGTTGGAGATTCGCTACAGTCAAATTTTCCTGAGTAAATGGCATATGATGATGATAATGATGATGATATACTTGCAGTGTTACCATAGATCCCTAGGGCTCAGATGTTTAAAGATAAGTTATTCCTTTAAGAATAGTATTCCTTCACAATGATTCATAATAAATATGGACGTCAAGTATTTACTAAGAAATGGCTAGAAGCTTGTCTCCCCCTCCAGTGGTTTTCGTGGAGGAAACAGACAGAAGGGACAATTTCTAGCTTTGAACTGTTTGCAACAGAAGTGAAAATGCACCTAGATATTGTACTATCCGCCATTAAATTCGCACCGCTTTTTTTTTTTGGAGCCATGCGTAGTTGTACTAGCTTTACATTACATAATATTCATATTTCATATTTGTCATCTATTTACTGACATAAACTTGCTGTATTCTTAAAAGTAACACAATTCAGAAGCGTCTCATAAGCTGTTGTCTACCTTTGGTGTAGAAAAAAAACAAACTTCGCACTCACTGTCGTAAAGTCTCGGCCATTAAAAAACGTGTATGTAGTCGTCAGCGGAGGCTTGTAACGGCGTCTCATACTGTGACAGAGCGTTTGAAAAAAGCGTTTGGGGTATGGCGTTCCATCTTACAACTCGTGCTAGCTCCAGATCATTCAAAGTGTTGGTGTCATAACGACGGCCCCTTCTGTTCAGTTCATCCCACGCGTGTTCAATCGGGTTCATGTCAGGAGAGTTTGCAGGTCAATCCAGCACAAGAAAAGGCTGCCGGGGTAAGAAAATCCTGGTGACATTAGCTGTGTGAGGTCTAGGGTTATCGCGCTGAAAGATTCTCAGATCTGGATGATTTTGGAAGAAAGGCACTACAATAAGTCGCAGTACCCAATTAACGTGGACGTCAGCGGCAACATTAACTCTGAAAATGCTGAGTGGAGTACGGTGGTCATGGGAGAATCCACCTCACACTTAATACTTTTCTTCCTCCATACTTGTCATGCTGGACTGTACAATCTTTCTCCACAACGACGCTGATTTATCCTACCAGCCATGGAGATACTAAAGCGGCTTCCATCTGAGAATATCGTCCATCTCCATCCTGCCATTAGACGACGTAAATTTTCTCGGGCCCAACTCATTCTGCTGCTCTAGTGACGTCTAATAAGGATAGGGCCAATGTTGGGATGACTGTTTTCCAAGTCAGCGCCGTGAAGTCCCCGTCACACAGTGTTTGCGCTAACAGGTCCTCGGGTGTCAGGTGTATGTGCTGCTGTTTGGAAACAGTTGCGCAGGTGCATCAATAGCATCTGGCGATCTTGAGCTGGTGTTGTTACACGAGGCTGACTAGCCCTGGGACGGTCATTCGTGATACCCGTGACCTGAAATCGCTGGTTCAATCTCACTACAGTCGAATGGTCACAGAGAAAGTGTCTAGCAACATCTCTGGTCGTCATTCCAAAGCTAAGCATACCAACAGCTTGCCACCGCTCTTGTGACAGAAATCTTGGCATGACAAAAAATGTTAGCTGACTTTCTTTCCATGGAACCAGATGACGGCCTTTTGCTTGCTTAAACTTGCCTAATGTCTGTGCAAAAGTTCAAAGTCATGTCACTTTTAATAAGACCATAAATTAAGAAAAAGTTGATTTGTAGGTCACGCATGCCACATTTAAAGTAAACGTCACATCACCGGGAAAAAGTCATTACATTAACTGCCACTCTCTCAAGCTTTCGGACTTCGAAAATGGCCCACATACACAATCATCTCACGCTTCACTATAGTTCAAAATGTGGTGCGTTTTTACTGGAGACTATACATACAATTTTACGACTGGTGTAAACTTGGGGAGCTGAAACCGAGAGAAGCATTAATTAACAATGTTCTCGAGCCATTCGTCAACTGAGAAAGCAACAACTGGCATAGAAATATGTGAGGAACAGGACGGAGATAGCAGCGTTATGGCGGTGCGTAGTGACAGACCATGGAGAAAAAAAAGTCAGAAAATAAAAAAGAAATAACATCTAGTAAAAAGATTCTATAGAAGTTGCAGCTGTTTTCTTCTTATACGGTCCACTGACATGTGGCCTCGCAAATGTTAGTTTACCTGGAGAAAGATGCCTCTCTTTGACCAAGGAAAGTCACCCCCTGATCTTCCGACTCGTTCATTGCTTTATATCAACTCATGGCACCAGGTGGTACCTAGAGACCACCCTGCCAGTAAAGACATAAGCTGGAGGTGACTGGAACACCCACCCCATCTGGTACCAGGCTGAGCTTGACATTTGGTTTCCAGAATTAACGTTCTCAGAGGATGAAACTGGAGAAGGAAATGTACTTAAACAGAGACAAGAAGGAATAAACACACTCAGACATCCGAGAGCTTCAAGCGTCATTACAGGGAAGAATAAGTTAAACCAATGCCATTAGAGTTCTTTAATTTCAAGTAAAACTGGGGGCCCAGACGGGTGAGTCTAAATTTCAGGTAGAAGTTGGAATAAACAGCGAAATTAGCCGAAGTGATGTCTACCCAGCTTCCGAAACCGAAAGCAGTAAGTTATGACCTCACCAACCTAGTTGTTTCCATTCGCAAAAGCTCTCGCTTATGCTACGGAATACATGCACCGCGCTGATGTTTCCCCCTTAAAAGGAAGAGACCACAGATAAACTCTGTATTTATTCTGAAGTCAGCGGTGATTTCCCTGTACAGTAATTTAACATTCTTTAAAAATTGGAGTAATAGTTTTCATTTGCTACTTCAGATAAATTAAAACACACCCTTTAAGAGAAAGAACGGTCTGGTTTGCTGAGAGGTCAGGGCCGCTCGGCTTCCTAATCCAGTGTTACCGGTTTCAAGACCCAGCAATAGGGATTTTTTTTTCGGGTACCATCACATTAAAAAGACCCCGGGCCCACCCAGCCTCTACAGATGGATGCTAGAGATATCTGGGAAGGTAAATGCGATCAGGCATGATACTGACCACATCACACTTTCATGTACCCAAGTTCTTGGAAATACGGGCCTAACACCGTATCCGCAATATGTCTTAATAGCATGGAAACAGGGGTTTTATCTTTGACCTTTAGTTTAGAATCGGAGTCAATTTATTTTTTAACAAACAAACGATTGCTAACATTTGAGAAATCACTAGAAATAACGTTTCCGCAGTGACTGAAACTATGTGTTCTAATCATATTGTTGACTGAGCATTTTGTTGATGTGAGCATTTTGTTGATGTGAACATTTTGTTGATGTGAGCATTTTGTTGAAGTGAGCATTTTGTTGAAGTGAGCATTTTGTTGATGTGAGCATTTTGTTGAAGTGAGCATTTTGTTGATGTGAGCATTTTGTTGATGTGAGCATTTTGTTGATGTGAGCATTTTGTTGATACATTTAGTTCAAAGAAACTTTGAATAAATATTTCTGTTGTTGCAGTCTGTGCCAAGTTTGCTTCTTGCAAAGATAAGTTGTGTCATCTGTCACACGGTCTAGATTAACGGCTCATTTTTTCATCACGAAAAGATGACTCAATCTTACCTGCACATGAGGTAGGGTGGGTAAAATTCTACATTACTTTCACACAGTTTAGACTGGCAAAGACTCTTATGTCTATATAGCGTAGACTGACCCAGATTCTTAGCTTGTGTTTATGTAATGGAATATGTACTATCTTACCCCAACATTGTGTAAGCCGCAAAGGCACTATCTTACCACAACATTGTGTAAGCCGCAAAGGCACTATCTTACCACAACATTGTGTAAGCCGCAAAGGCACTATCTTACCACAACATTGTGTAAGCCGCAAAGGCACTATCTTACCACAACATTGTGTAAGCCGCAAAGGCACTATCTTACCACAACATTGTGTAAGCCGCAAAGGCACTATCTTACCACAACATTGATAAACTGCAGAAACCATATCTTACCCAAACACTGTTAAAACTGCAGAGGCCCTATCTTACCTCTACATTATATAAGCTGCGGAGACCTTATCTTACTTTCACTTTGTTTAAGCTGTAGAGGCAGTATCTAATCTTCTCATTATTTAAGCTGTGGAGGCAGTATCTTATCTTCTCATTATTTAAGCTGTAGAGGCAGTATCTTATCTTCTCATTATTTAAGCTGTAGAGGCAGTATCTTATCTTCTCATTATTTAAGCTGTAGAGGCAGTATCATATATTTCCATTGCTTAAGTTGTAGAGGCAGTATCATATCTTCTAATTATTTAAATTGTAGAGGCAGTATCATATCTTCTCATTATTTAAATTGTAGAGGCAGTATCATATTTTTTCATTCTTTGAGCTTTAGAGGCAGTATCATATCTTTTCATTCTTTAAGCTGTAGAAGCGGTATCATATCTTTTCATTGCTTAAGCTGTAGAGGCAGTATCTTTATTGCTTAAGCTGTAGAGGCAGTATCTTACCTTCTCATTGTTTAAGCTATAGAGGCTCTATTTTACCTCAACATTGCATAAGCTATAGAGACAGTGTCTTACCCCCAAACTGTATAAGCTACAGAGACCGTTTCTTATTGGTAGACTGTATCGGCTGTAGAGACTCTTATCTGAACACTACATGGTGTAAAGTCACTTTATCGTGTCTCTTCGCAGCGTATACTTGTAGTTACTGTATCCTATTTCTACATAATGTAATTATACAACGTGGCCAATGCAAGAAGCTTTAATCCTTTTGTTGGTAAAGTTCACTGAGAAATCTGCTGTTTGCATCAGTCCTGGAAAGTAATAGGAAGCCACATAAACACATTAACGAAGGAGGAGGCAGGCTATTAGGAACATGGAGACTCATAATACATGAAAAACTAAAGGAACCGAGAAAGACATGGTTTTGGGGTATCCCTACTTGCTCAAGACAGTATTTGCTGGGAAACTTATTTGCTGGGAAACTTTCCTTGATGGCTTATGCTTCATTGGGAGTACAAAGGACTATTGGCGATGATGGTGACGATGATGACAGAAGCACAGTTACTATGAAAAATGATTTGCTTTTTATCAATAGCCTTCAAACACAGCCAGAGCTATCAAGAACTTCATGCTCGTAATTAGTGAGTTATCATATATCCACAACAAAAACAGCAATGGCATTCTAAATGGATGGTTGTGGTAAAAACCACAGTGGATTATTTTCAACTCGTGAAGTCTGTACACCAAAACCTTGCCTCGGGCTCGTCAACTTTTCTATTCTCCTTCTCCAACTCCACGCCAGAAATATTCATATAGGATATCTTTCTATCGATTCTCACTTCAGCCCTGGATACCTCCATAAAATCTAGCTTTTTCTTGACTCTTGACTGCAGCCTCGTCCAGCTGTTATAAACGATGCCTTTCTACTGACAAGGTCTCATAAATGATAATGATTAGTGTATGAGTATACATGTATAACAACTACAATAGCTCTATAACAACCGTGCATTCGTCAAGTAATAAAGATGTTCCTACTTCTTTTTTTCTAGTTTATACATTTTCGTAAATGACAACTTCTTTATCGACTCAGATTCTAAACATGAAATCTTCGTAAATTCTGTTTCATTTCTACCGATTGGAGTTACAAAACTGAAGACTTTATAAATGATACATTTCTATTGACCGCCACATCAAACCTGAAGCCTTCATGAATGATACCTTTCTATCTACTTCGGCTCTACTGAAGATCGCTTCAGACTCTATTTTTCGACTGAACCAACTCACACCCCTCTATAAATGTTATATTTCTGTCTACTCATACTCCAGCTTCACCCAAACTCGCCTCTGACTTCAGAGCAGAATCTCCACAGCTGCAGATAAACCAACGCTGAAACTCTCTGTAGCAAATATCAGACCATTTTTTTCTACCTAGTTTCCACAACCAAGGTTACCTTATGCCGAAATGCAGACAGTGATGATCTATCTGTTCGTATCGACCTTTTCATTCTCTGTATTATCCTAGGACATAACTAGTTCGCTATTTTCAGACTAACCTGTTGAATGTGTAACAGAAAAGAATACATCCAGTAAATTCCTGTTGTTTTCTTGGTTTGTTTTAAAAAAAAATAAATTACAACCGACACACTTTATCTTCAGTGCATCAGTGCAAGACTATTTCAATTTTATATACAGAAACAGCAGTGGAAGAAATGCATGAGAATTCCAAAATAAATAAATACCACTTTCAACAGAATTCCAGAGAGTAAATAAAAACTATGGAGCAGCTACACAGATATCAGTTGTCAGCACCTTTTCGCTCTCATTCAACCTTAAAGGATAGAATCCTCCACTTGTTTCAGCTAGACTCTGCTAGAAAACGCGTCGCCTTGTGCTCACCTTTTGTTTTTGTTCTACCCCCACAGATGGTGCCTGGAACTGAGAAATCTATTCTTGTAAAGTGAAGAAAACACAGAACCGAAACCTGACTGTTTTTGCTATTTCCTTTCTCCCCAAATGAAATAAGCCACAGTCACGAGTAATCTTCAAGATGGAAACAATCTACGAAATGTTTCGTTGCCTAAACTACACCTTAAAAAAAAACCAAAAAACTCTTTACAGTTCTTGAACTTCTCTGTGGTTTGTTCCCTGCGAATTTAATTACCTTTATATTCCATCTTCTACTGAGTCTTATCTTTCGGTGGTTTTCATGTGCAGGCTCTCATTTGTTTTCCAGTAAAACCAGATGACAGAAGTAAGTTAAGCTTGTTACAACTCACTATGCTACAGATATCGTATTGAATGGGAAGGGAAATCTCTTCTGAGCAGATGGTGGTATAAGTAATAGACACTGATGTAGTGTCTGATGTGCCTCTTAGACTGCACGCGGCTCAAGTGTAAGGCACACACACACATCGCACTCCACTAAAAAAGAATAACAAACTTTGGTTCCTTGTCCAGATATGCCAAGTTTACTGCATCCCATTATCAGATCCTTCAGTCTGTCCAGAGATGTCAAGTTTACTGCATCCTACTATCTGATCCTTCAGTCAGTCCGGAGATGTCAAGTTTACTGCATCCCATTATCAGATCCTTCAGTCAGTCTGGAGATGTCAAGTTTACTGCATTCCATTATCAGATCATTCAGTCAGTCTGGAGATGTCAAGTTTACTGCATTCCATTATCAGATCCTTCAGTCAGTCCAGAGACGTCAAGTTTACTGTATCCCATTATCAGATCATTCAGTCAATCCGGAGATGTCACGTTTACTGCATTCCATTATCAGATCCTTCAGTGAGCTTTAAAAAGCTGTAAATTCATAAACATCCGTGAACACCGTACGCGACAAACATCCCGACCAACTTTCGTGTTCTGTCGGCTTTATGGAAGAAAAGAAATGAAAAATAAATTGCTGTCAAAGCTATTGAAAGCATGTCAGAGGTGATGCTAATACCCCTTTTCTCATCCACTCCAACAATCTCAGCATAGGTGCACGTTCTCCGTAGTTTAGGTGAGAATCACTGTTAGCTGGAGGGCGACGGAAGTGGGGATGGAAACCCAGTGTTTTCCGTCCAATAAGCAACATCCATTGAGGGACTGAGTGGTGTTAAGGACAGGCACGCAGCGAGAGGGGACGAAGAAAAACTAATAAGCGTTATCTAGCTAAAGAAGATGTATGAAAATGTAACAAAGAGTTCCCGGCTAAGCTTCATCGTAGAGGGTACAACATCATGATGATTATGACGACAACAACATCAGTGATGATGATGATGATTAAAATGACATTCGAAAGATTATTCCGATGAAAATGATGATGATGATGATGGGGGGGGGGGGGGTCACACGGAATTTACACGAGTGTACGGCATGGGATCGAAGCGTCATTTTCCACACGCCCGGAAGTGCAAGGCCTATAAATAAGGAAGAAAGCGTGACAGAAGTGAGTGAGCTTGAGAGTCTATGGCGAGCTAAGTTCATTTCGTCTGACCATTATTATCGTGATATACTTAGCCCTAGCCGATTCATACTGTTTTGATATAATGTGTGTGAAATCAATGTGATGCAGAGTTTATGTCCTTTCTCGTCGTGTATGGAGATTAGATGATTCCTGTTGATTATTCTTCATGATTCAGATGAATCAAGGCCCATCATATGTTTATATTTCAGTGAGTTGGCACAAAAGGAAAGGAGGAGGGGGGAAGCTATTTCATGATATTCAGTGCATTAGCACAAATGGAGCTTGTGTATAGTATGGGGAGGTGGACTGGAGATATTTCGTTTATTCAGTTCATTAGCACAATTGGAGATTGTGTGCTGTATGGAGAGGTGGATTCTTAGCAGCAGTGGCTGCATATGTTAATGAGTTCGTTGGCACAATTTTATGAGATTGTATGCTTTGCTTATGAGGGCCAGAAGAGCCCAGGTCATCCTGGCACATGTTTCAGTTATATATTAGGGAGTTATACATTTTATATTATGTCATGATGATATATATTATCGTCCTATGTATGAAAGTCTGTTGTGGCGTTAAAATGGTGTGTCTGGTGTGTATAATAAAATACTGATTGATTTAAATGCTTGACTTTGTACTGTGTAATGCATGTCACGTAGTTTGTATGAATGTATGTGATTTGCTGCATAACTGGCATACAGTATCCTTTGGAGGGGAGGTCCTGGGTTGTAGGTTCGATATGGTACGGTAGTACATAGGCCTTGGGGTTTGAGGCTGTAGCTGGGTCTTTTTTTATCATGTCCCACCCATAATCGTCCCCAAATTGTGGACTTAGGACCCAGCTAAGTCTACAGTGATGATGATGATGACTATGACGTGTGTGGGTTTCTGTTGAAAATGATGATAATATAATATAATATAATATAATATAATATAATATAATATAATATAATATAATATAATTCACTTTAATGTAGGCAATAACATTTTTGGAGAAAACTACCCACAAAAACAAAAAAAAATATCAAGACGTTTCCAGTGATCAAAGAGTGATCTACAAGCGTGAAAGTTTATTTTGATTAATTCTAAGATGAAAGAGAGAAGAAGAAAAAGAAAGTCATTCGAAAATGGCTGCGCAGAAAGAAGAAGTTAGCGAAGGAGCACTAATTAACAACAGGAAAATGTCCGGATCAAGATTTCCCTGCTGCGCCCGGAAGAAATCCGATGTCTCATAAATCCGTGCTCTCTCCTAAAACCTGATACAGTCTTAGCTTAAAAATTTTCTCATTTCAATTAATTTTGAAGTAAAAATTTAAATCACAGGACTTGGGGATCCGTGACTTGTAGAAATAAGGGAGAGGAGGGGGGTCGTTTACATTCCTTATAGAGCAGGGTTTCCCAGGCTTGTTCAGGCTTCGGGTCCCCCACCCCCCTTTTCTCTCAAACCATATCCTCAACGTCCCCTCCCCCACTCTTCCCCCTTCCCTTATTATGTACTATTCGTTCAATGACCTAGTAAACTAGTATATATGCATTATATAACGAAACACTTCAGCTGGCAAACTAATTTATCAGTATGAAGGAATACATTTATAAGTCACCTGTCGCGTGATTTTCTCAGTTTTTAATGTGATGGACGAGTTTCCTGTAGGGACACGAGTTTCTCAGTATCAGACTGAACGGAAGGAAGGTATTACTGGCCCAGTTTGCTGCATTGTTTTCCGTTAATGTTCACCTACCGCCCACTTTTCTTCCACCGCCCCCAGTCCTTTTCAACGCCCAAGGGGTTGTGGGGAGGGCGTTATCGCCCACTTTGGGAAACACTGCTTTTGAGTTTCGGGAGATGTAAGGACCCAAAAGGCTTGCTTCAAAGTGGATGTGTATGTATGTGTGTTTGTGTGTGTGCGCGCGCGCGTATGTGTGCGTGTGTGTGAGTGAGAAAACGGGGAAGTGATTCTTTCTTGATAATTTTAATTTCTGTCTGATTGTTCCGTTCCACCCGTGCAGGAAATCCACCCACGACTAACTGATTTATGTATTGCACCACCTCCACCACCACCAGCAGCAGCAGCAGTTGGGCAATCAAGCTTTGTTTCCTTGGTCTTTCCAATCAGTTTCGGTGGAGTCCACGTGCTCGGTTACTTGGTCAGTCCGTCTAGTCACCCTCATGTTGGGTCCCTATTCCCTCCCCTCCCCACACCCCCCCCCCCTTGAGTTTTCAGGGATTAATCAGGATCTTTAACTCTTGCAATATCAGGTCAAGTTCAACAGATTCTGAGTCCTTTTTTTTATTAATTTTTTGTGTGTTGTTTTGCAACTTTTTAGAGACCTTTCCCCACCTTTCTGTCAGTCCAGAAGGATAGATGTTGCATCTGTCTTCAGAGTCACACCTCTTTCCATCTCTTCGCTTCCTATTTCTGTTTCATCTATTTGTTTACTGTTCAAAATCCACAAAAAATAATGAGATAATAAGGATTGTAGGCAAGTCTGCACAAAAATCATTGGAAGCAGCAGAAATGTGGTTTATTAGAAGAATGTTGCGAATCCCCTGGACAGCAAAAATAACTAATGAAGAATGTATGAGAAGAGCTGGAGAGACAAAAAACCTTGTCAAAAAGATAAGAGAGAGACAATGTACTTTCATAGGACATGCAATGAGACGAGAGGACATTGAAAATATTATAACAACAGGAAAAATAGAAGGAAGAAGATCAAGAGGAAGACCAAGAGAAATGATACTGGACAGTCTGACGGGATGGTGTGAGAGGAGATCACAAACTGAACTGATGGCCTGCATGAAGGATCGCGTACTCTGGAGAAGCATAATAGCCAACGCCAGTCGGCACGGCACATGATGATGATGATGAATAAGGATTGTACAGATCTTTCTCTGCTTACGATGGTTCCATTTACGAAATTTCGACTCTTACGATTTTGTCAAAGAGATACACGTTCGGTTGGAACTCGTACTTCGAATTTTGATCTTTCCGCAGACTAGCATTACGCGGCTACAGTCTCTATCTCTCTCACTCTCTCTCTCTCCTCTCTCTCTCTCTCTCTCACACACATTTTGTCATCTCGCAGGCCTCATTATCAGTTTCAGAAACAATACATCTTCTGACCACTGATCTGAAAATTGCTATTAAATTTTCTTGAATTCAGGCATTTTGAAGGATTACAGCAAGTAACAAATAAGGCGAAGATGGCTGCAAGACATCGTTGATGATCTGCGAATGGACGCATCAGCAGCACGGGGGCATCTTGCTTACAAGTGAGAGGCCTCCAGAAGAGCTGTTAGGGAGGCAAAGTTCCGCAAGGGACATGCAAATGACCGACAAAAGAAATAATTACAAAATTCACGTGCACATTTATTTTGGTTATGAGCTTCACATTATTGTTGTAGTTACCAGCATTCGGTGGGGCACGCACAAGGGTCGTAGTTTGAGGTCGTTGACACATGTGTGAAGGTCATAGTTTGAGGTCGTTGACACATGCGTGAAGGTCGTACTATGAGGTTGTTGACACATGCGTGAGGGTCATAGCCAGATAAAAATTTGCGCCATAATCGGCGATAACAAGTCTGTATTACTTTATTATTATTATTAGCATTTTATTATTAGCATGTTTTACTTTATTAGTATTATTATTATTAGCATTGCTTGTTCTACTTTATTATTGTTATTAGCATTGATTGTTTTATTTCATTATTGTTATTAATATGACTTTTTACTTTATTATTATTATTATTAGCATTGCTTGTTTTACTTTATTATTATTATTAGTATTGCTTGTTTTACTTTATTATTATTATTAGCATTGCTTGTTTTACTTTATTATTATTATTAGCATTGCTTGTTTTACTTTATTATTATTATTAGCATTGCTTGTTTTACTTTATTATTATTATTAGTATTGCTTGTTTTACTTTATTATTATTATTAGCATTGCTTGTTTTACTTTATTATTATTATTAGTATTGCTTGTTTTACTTTATTATTATTATTAGTATTGCTTGTTTTACTTTATTATTATTAGCATTGCTTGTTTTACTTTATTATTATTATTAGCATTGCTTGTTTTACTTTATTATTATTATTAGTATTGCTTGTTTTACTTTATTATTATTATTAGCATTGCTTGTTTTACTTTATTATTATTATTAGCATTGCTTGTTTTACTTTATTATTATTATTAGTATTGCTTGTTTTACTTTATTATTATTATTAGCATTGCTTGTTTTACTTTATTATTATTATTAGTATTGCTTGTTTTACTTTATTATTATTATTAGCATTGCTTGTTTTACTTTATTATTATTATTATTGCTTTTTTACTTTAAAGATTCCTCGGGCCCGTTAAGCTTTCAGAGCACGTTCATGGTGAGAACTCATCATCATCATCATCATCATCATCATCACCATCATCATCACCATCATCATCATCATGTGCCGTGCCGACTGGCGTTGGCTATTATGCTTCTCCAGAGTACACGATCCTTTATGCAGGTCATTAGATCAGTTTGTGATCTCCTCTCACACCATCTCGTCAGACTGTCCAGTATCATTTCTCTTGGTCATCTACTTGTGAGGATCCATAAAAACGTGCTTTTCTCCACTGTCATTAAGGGTATTCAATAAATTTTATGAAATATTCAACACTTGATTATAAAAAGAGGCTTTGTTGTGGATGATTTTACCCATCTGTAGGCTCATATAAGTGTTCTGAAAGCATTTAAGATATTCTAGGCTGAGTTATAATGTTCGGTAGGTTAGGTGTAATAAATGCATTTTCGACTTACGATATTTTCGACTTACAATATCTTACCAACAACGTAAATCGAGAAGCACATATACATTGGTATATAAAGGTCTTTTCCTCAGTTATAAGGACATTATCTTCTTCAAGTCGTAAAAGGTTACTTTTGCCAGTTGTGATTCGAATTCAACTGCGCACTATCAGCTGATATTGTTTGTTCAAAGTTGGCTAAATTTAGCAATCTATATCAGCGCCTTTTCATTTGTTTTAATACTGCACTTTGGTACTTTTATTTTATTCATTAGCACCTTTGCTTTTATCTTCCTGCTACGTAGGTACAATTGCTTTCTGTTGATTAGTGATCTCTTGTAAACCATGTTGACTAGTTCCTACGTATACATACTTTCTGTTATCAGTTGTTTATATAAAGAAAAGCTCCTACAAAACAGTGTATCTGCCTTCCTGTATATTTCACATTTTGATCTGTTTCTCTTCGTTAATGCTCATTTTCTGCAAGTAAATTCCATTCCTGTCTCTTTCTTCGACTCTTCTAGAATGTTCTTTATGGCTTACCTCGCTCGGTTTCATTCCAGTGTTTCTAACAGTTATCTGTCTGCCTCAGGCGCCCACAGATCTAAGCCAGATTCCCTTTATAAAAATGGAATAAATCCAGCTTTTTGGCTGATTACATTTTTGAAGCAGTTTTTTTTCATTCTGTGTTTTATTATTAGATCTTCTTAGAATATGTTAGCTCTGACATGTTTGCAAGAATGTGGAGCTAAAACAGAATTTGGTCACTTGCTTGGTTTAGGGAGGTCTCGTCTTCAGGAAATGCTCCTTCAGTAGAAACGGTACTAACGCACAACTGCACATTTTTGGTCATTTTATAAACAGAGACTTAACCTTCTATAGTAGCTCTAGATTTTCTTGGACGGTTAAGGAGTGTTATGCAGAGCTCTGAGTCAAAGGTGCTGGGGAATTTTTTTGGAATGAAATTCAGTTGCACAAATTCATAGCAAAGCGGCTTTCATTACTGGCATGTGCTGGGAAGAGAGAAAAGTGGAATTTGACAATTCCGTGTAAAAGAAAGGGAAAAAAAAACAAATGGAATGAGGGATTACCATACTTTTTGCATACGGAGATTATGAAAGACAAGAAGCTTAACAGAAGTGGCAAGGACAAAACGTTATTGACATTCGTAATAGTGTGCTAAACTGATTCCTTACTTTTTCCGGGTCGTAGGTCCCTGAAGCCAGTATTATATTCACGTTCTTCATGACAGATCTCAAGCCAAGCCTCCACTTAAAATCTTCAAGTAGAACTTCGAGACACATCCCTACTCGGTGTCTTGAAGTCTCAAGTCCAGCCTCAAGTCTTTTCTGGTAGCTACAAACCAAGTCTTAAGTTTCCACCCCTTATCTGCAAACCTCAAGAAAAATCAATCTGAACTTTCAGCTCACTATTTTATCATTTCAAGTCGAGTCTCAAGTTTTTGCAAGGCAGCTTCAAGTCGAGTCTCCTGTCAAGTCTCAGATCTATTAGTGAAAATATTAAACCAGAGACTCTTGATTTCAGCTACCAAGTCATAAGAAAAAAAAACTGGTATACGTAATGCACGTGAGCTGTAAAAGTAAGGAAATTAAAATAATAAAAGTAACGCACGATTTATACTTTCTTTATAGAAGTATAGAAAGTATTACTGGCAGTCCTCGAATTACAAACACCAGACTTACGCACAACTCGTGTTTACGAACGATGTCAGTAAAGCCTGTTATATTTAGCAATCTATATCAGCGCCTTTTCATTTGTTTTAATACTGCACTTTGGTACTTTTATTTTATTCATTAGCACCTTTGCTTTTATCTTCCTGCTACGTAGGTACAATTGCTTTCTGTTGATTAGTGATCTCTTGTAAACCATGTTGACTAGTTCCTACGTATACATACTTTCTGTTATCAGTTGTTTATATAAAGAAAAGCTCCTACAAAACAGTGTATCTGCCTTCCTGTATATTTCACATTTTGATCTGTTTCTCTTCGTTAATGCTCATTTTCTGCAAGTAAATTCCATTCCTGTCTCTTTCTTCGACTCTTCTAGAATGTTCTTTATGGCTTACCTCGCTCGGTTTCATTCCAGTGTTTCTAACAGTTATCTGTCTGCCTCAGGCGCCCACAGATCTAAGCCAGATTCCCTTTATAAAAATGGAATAAATCCAGCTTTTTGGCTGATTACATTTTTGAAGCAGTTTTTTTTCATTCTGTGTTTTATTATTAGATCTTCTTAGAATATGTTAGCTCTGACATGTTTGCAAGAATGTGGAGCTAAAACAGAATTTGGTCACTTGCTTGGTTTAGGGAGGTCTCGTCTTCAGGAAATGCTCCTTCAGTAGAAACGGTACTAACGCACAACTGCACATTTTTGGTCATTTTATAAACAGAGACTTAACCTTCTATAGTAGCTCTAGATTTTCTTGGACGGTTAAGGAGTGTTATGCAGAGCTCTGAGTCAAAGGTGCTGGGGAATTTTTTTGGAATGAAATTCAGTTGCACAAATTCATAGCAAAGCGGCTTTCATTACTGGCATGTGCTGGGAAGAGAGAAAAGTGGAATTTGACAATTCCGTGTAAAAGAAAGGGAAAAAAAAACAAATGGAATGAGGGATTACCATACTTTTTGCATACGGAGATTATGAAAGACAAGAAGCTTAACAGAAGTGGCAAGGACAAAACGTTATTGACATTCGTAATAGTGTGCTAAACTGATTCCTTACTTTTTCCGGGTCGTAGGTCCCTGAAGCCAGTATTATATTCACGTTCTTCATGACAGATCTCAAGCCAAGCCTCCACTTAAAATCTTCAAGTAGAACTTCGAGACACATCCCTACTCGGTGTCTTGAAGTCTCAAGTCCAGCCTCAAGTCTTTTCTGGTAGCTACAAACCAAGTCTTAAGTTTCCACCCCTTATCTGCAAACCTCAAGAAAAATCAATCTGAACTTTCAGCTCACTATTTTATCATTTCAAGTCGAGTCTCAAGTTTTTGCAAGGCAGCTTCAAGTCGAGTCTCCCGTCAAGTCTCAGATCTATTAGTGAAAATATTAAACCAGAGACTCTTGATTTCAGCTACCAAGTCATAAGCACACAAAAAACTGATATACGTAATGCACGTGAGCTGTAAAAGTAAGGAAATTAAAATAATAAAAGTAACGCACGATTTATACTTTCTTTATAGAAGTATAGAAAGTATACTGGCAGTCCTCGAATTACAAACACCAGACTTACGCACAACTCGTGTTTACGAACGATGTTAGTAAAGCCTGTTATATTAAAAATTCGAGTTATATGCGGTGGTTTGTAACAAGAGTATTCACTGCTTTATCGAATATCTCAGCGGACATCTTCCACTTTTAATTTTGTATAGTATAAAACTTACTAGAAGTAGTCTTAGTTTTTCAATATAACATCGGTGTCTAGTTAGACAGATCGTCATCACTGCATATCGAACACATTGTCCATAAATGCTCAGATCTCCTCTTCATGATACCCCTCAGCGTGCATCAGCTGACTACACCAGTTCTGCGTTGGTTGACTTGTCTTCTTTGGCTCTCCGCACAGTGTTCTAGCCTGGCTGCACATTGTTTGACTTTCAGCTCTCTTAGTCTGGTTAAGATTATAGTCATGTTTATCCCGCAACCTGCCAATCTAAAAGCGTTCAGAACACATGCTCGGTCCATTGCACGACCGATTCCCACCAAAGCCAGACTAGCAAGCTTATTAGCTCCGTCGTTCCCTCCAAAGCCAGACTACCAAGCTTATCAGTTCGATCGTTCCTTCTAAAGCCAGACTACCAAGCTTATCAGCTCGATCGTTCCCTCTAAAGCCAGACTACCAAGCTTATCAGCTCGATCGTTCCCTCTAAAGCCAGACTACCAAGCTTATCAGCTCGATCGTTTCCTCTAAAGCCAGGCTACCAAGCTTATCAGCTCGATCGTTTCCTCCAAAGTCAGACTACCAAGTTTATCAGCTCGATCGTTCCCTCTAAAGCCAGACTATCAAGCTTATCAGCGTGACCGATTTCCTCCAAAGCTAGACTAGCAAGCTTATCAGATCGATCGTTTCCTCTGACACCCGGATGGCGTAGCATAAAATTGAAACAGATTTTTGTCATATTGGACCTCCTCAGAGACTCTAATAACTGTTTACGAACCAAGCCTCCAGTGAGTCACTGAGAAAACATACACGGGCAAAGGTCTGTGTCTGCAGTTGCGGCCATATAAAAGCAACACTGTCTTCCTTCACTATTTTCCATCTGATCTGGACAGCCAAATCCCATGTGCTTCTCAGATGCCGACAACAGACCCATTAGCAGAATTCTCAGAAATCAGGGCCTTTACCTCTGCCTCCACATCCAAGGGGTTTAGTCTTCTGCTGTCTCTGTCCAGTGTGATATGGATTGAGAAGAACATGTCTATTGGTTCCAAGGTTTTTTTTTCTTTCTAAGGCTCTATACTTTGTAAGGATATATTATCTTTACTTCTTATTCGTCTTACAGTTAAGAAGAAAGAGATATCCTCAGACTGAAACATGTAGGAGCTCCATTTACGTTTTCCTCCTAATTATTTTACTTGCAAAAACTATAAATCCATCAGACCTAACGTATCAACATTAACACATACAATCTAGTCGTGTAGCATGCGTTGTAAGTAATGATTATAGTTGTTGTTGTTGTTGTTATTATTATTATTGATGAATATTATTATGAAAAAATGCTGTAAACAAAATAGTAACATCAAATAGCGACAGAGAAAAGTAGGTAAGAAAGGAAGAGAAAAGTATAAAACTTCCATGACACTAGAACAAGACGTGGACAAAAGTAAACAGCGGAAACAGGGAATAGAAAAAGACGAGACTCAATGACGCTGAGATATAGGTAATACAAAGGAAGGACGCCAGAAAGTAGAATGGTCCAGTGATAACAAAGCGGTGACTGGACGTTGACACGTGTAAACAAAATAGAAAAGACGAATAGAAAAGGCAGACACGATTAAAAGCGAGGACACAATAAAACTCCAGCATGAAAGAGCAAGATAATGACTTAGGTAAATAACAATTGTATAGACGAAAGTGACGCAGACTGACACGCATTAGGACGCTATTGCACATAGTTTTTAAATAAAGGAGTGACCAACTCCGCCAGCTGACCAATTAAATATTTAGAGGCGTGCCCTATTGGACAACTGACTTACGACATATAAGTCACGGGGCAGTTTGAACAACAGACAATCAGAACGCTCATGGGAACCAGTGGACATCTGAAGGGTGGGGCCAAAATACTTATTGGTTAATCCATCAAGCTGGACTTGAAGATAAAAAGGTGAGTGGAGAGACAGGGGAGAACCAAGAAGTACGGAAATACAGGAGAGAGGAGGCTGAAGAGGGGCCGAAGACGGAAAAACAGACAATCAGAGGAAGAAGAAGTACAGAAGTACAGGAGATTGTAGACAGAGGACGGAGCCCCGAAGACGGAGGAACTAGGACGGTCAGTGAACTGAGACCGGTCCAGACAAGATAAGAAGAAAAGGACAGATAATCAGAGAAGAACGACAGAAGGAGAACACACACACCAGAGAAGACACGAGAGAGAAAGAAGACGTAGGTAACGACAGATGGAACAGATGGACAATTAGAGCAATAGATACTCAGGAAAAGCAGTTTTGAAGAAGTAGTTCTAGGACAGATTGAAGATGTGATTCAAGTGATTAAGAAGATTTGTTACTTTTGAAACTTCGAGTACAGTGATTTAGTCGTGAAATAGATTGACCACGTGATGCAGATATGATGTAATACTGAGTTAGGAAATATTCTCACATCAAGTGTAGAATATTGTGAATTTGAGAAATTGAGCAATGTTACATGTAGAATATGATAGAGTTTGATATTGTGAACAAATGATTAATTGATTCAATTCAAGTGATGTTATCAACTATACACCTTGAACCTATTTGTCAGAATAAATAATGGAGGAACATTTCATCGGATTTTCTCTGATCTAGTGAAGTGGTAAAGTTTTGTGAAACCTGTGAGGTATTAATCAAAGAGCCTCTGTAAGAATCAGTTCTATAATATGGAGCTATTCAGAAATATATGATTCACAAACTTCAATATTATAATGATTCACACTTTTACATTGTTATAGTCGCTGAGCTGCGATTCAGCCAGGTTGTTCTTCACCGATAATATCTAACACTTCTTAATGAGCCATGTATACGATGGTGTTTCAGAAAGCTGGCTGGTAAGCATGCATCATGAGACTCTTTCTCCGAAGAACATACGGGTACGAGGTCTTAGATATATTTCCAGCACTGTACTGTGGTAAAGCCGTCTGGGCGAATGACTTAAAAAAAGTGTCACGTCCCAAGTGGGGTTGAAATTGATACTCTTCAACTCTCAAAGCGAGTTTCAAGACGAATTAAACTTTCGAGAAAGTGACTAAGTTGTACTCAAATCTCAGAGAATCGACTCCAGTCTACAGCTGTGTCTGAAGCCAATAACAGTTGCCTCCATTTCCCATCTACACCCTCTCCCAGTTGGTGCCAAATTAGAGATCAGTTAGAGATACGGGCGTTTGAGTGGGGGGCAGTGGTTAGTGCACTCAACTCTCATAGCAAAGGTCGGTGGTTCGAACCTGACGAACCCATCCTCCCCCCCTCCCCCAGTTGTCCAGGTATAGAAATGGGTATTTAGCTTCTTCTGGAGCCGGGGAAAGAAAGGTGACCAGAGGAGATGCTGACCAGGCCACGCTCTCATGTGTCGACAGGTCAAGGAAAATGTGGACACTAACAACGTATCTCCTGGCTGCAACAGTTAAAAAAATAAAACATGAACCCAGTTCGCGGATCTTCACGAAACAATTCACAGACCACTAATAATAGGCGGTCCTCAATATGGAAATCAATGGTCTGAAAGACTTGATCTTTGAAGAAGTATGTGGGCAGACAACTAATAATAGGCGATTCATAATATGGGAATCAATGGTCTGAAAGATTTGATCTTTGAAGAAGTATGTGGGCAGACAACTAATAATAGGCGATCCATAATATGGGAATCAATGGTCAGAAAGATTTAATCTTTGAAGAAGTATGTGGCCAGACCACGAATTCCGAATGTCCAATTTACGCACATCGCGTAGTTAACCTTAGTCTAGTTTACATACAATGGTTCGTAATAACAAACTTGCTAACTTGAGGGGCACATCACAACATTGCGTGTCTCCAGCGGTTTGTTGGTTTCGTTTTTTTCTATGCATAGAAAGGTCCGTCCACTAATTACTATGCACTAAGACAAATATTTACTAATTGCCGTTACATATGAACCGTAACTAAAAGTTTCGATTTATGTACAAATTCGTCTTACGAACAGACTTAGGAACGGAACTCGTTGGTAATTCTGGGATTGCCTGTACATGACAGAAATTGCTAAAGAGTGAAGGACACTCATTTTTTTTCTGTCTTCAAAAGAGTGAGGTTCATAAGACGGTGCTGTATAGAATTGAGACACAAAGTATAGAACGACTTATTTACAGAACCCTGTGGCAAAACATGTTATGACTTATCACAAGGTAGCATGACTTATAATCAAGGTAGCATGACTTATAATCAAGGTAGCATTGCTTATAATCAAAGTAGCATGACTTATCACAAAAGCAACATGTCTTATGTTCAAGGTAGCATGACTTATAATCAAGGTAGCAGGACTTATAATCAAGGTAGCATGACTTATAATCAAGGTAGCATGATTTATAATCAAGGTAGCATGACTTATAATCAAGGTAGCATGACTTATAATCAAGGTAGCAGGATTTATAATCAAGGCAAGTAAGAACGGTTTAAGGATTTCTGAGGCCTCCAGCAAAGTTAGCTTTATCACGTTTTTGATATCGTAGGTTTACACTAGTAAAAGCAGTGTTTTTTTTTGCTCGGGGGAGGGGGAATATGGGAATGGGGAAGGGGATTGAATCTGGCTATTACATACCAATGCTTACACTGGAGAGCCACGAGGAAGACCCCCTCAGACTTGTGGCCCGGAACTGCAGATTCTACAGTAAGGTTAAACTGCCGCTGATTACAAGCATCGTAGGGTAACTACTGCAGGTAGCATTAGATTTAATGCAGAGAAGAAAAATAGATCTGATCATCTCTCTCTCTCTCTCTGAACCTTAAGTGCCCAGGGCACATGGGGCTTCCGCAAGGATTTTCCACAAATGCCTGTCCTTTGCCTTTTTTTCTGCTCTTGCCCAGGTGAGCCCTCTATTGCTCAACATCCTTTCTGTTGTTCTTCTCCATGTCTCTTTTGGTCTACCCTTACTTCTGTTCCCCTGTGGTGTCCATCTTAGTGCTATTTTTGGTAGTGAGTTGTCAGTCATTCGTAGCACATGTCCCAACCATCGCCAGCGTCTTTCCTTAATAATTGTTGAGATCTGATCATAAAGCTTATGTATTCTCTCTATCTCTCATATATATCCACGTATGTTTGCACGGATGTGTGTGTGTGTGTGCTCGTGAATACATACATACAAGGAATGAAATAGGTGAAAGGAAGGATAGTTCATAGCAATTAAATATCATCATCATCATCATGATGTGCCTTCTTGAGAACGAAGGTTGGCGGTAAAGAATCTCCAGTTCTCTCGCTCCCTCGCCTGCAGGCGCACTCAGCTAGGCTGTGTCCTGTCCATTCTTGTATGTTATCTTCCCATCTACGTCTGTCTTCCTCTTGCTCTTTTTTCCTTCTACCTTTCCTTCTAGTATAGTCTTCAGTATATTATTATTGTCTTTTGATGTGGGCAAAGTATTTTATTTTCTTCATTTGTTTGAGACGTTCACATTGCACTTTAAGCTTTTCTAAAACTCGAGTCGCTTACGGTCAGTTCAAAGTTAGAGTGTCAGCTTTATATTTCACTAATATGTAATAAAATTCAGATTAAGAGCTGAAGTCAAGTGATGAAGAGGAGTGGAAACATGAGAAGTCGTAAGATGATAGCTAATGCCTTGATGAAGAAAATATTAGACTAACAAATACGACCCATGTGCCAAGCTACGTTTACTTCTGAGTCGGTGACAAGGGACGGAACTGGGACTTTGTTTATAATAACTAATAACTGATTTTTGTTTATAACTAATAACTGTAGGCTGTTTTAACAGTAAGCTAAGGTGTTACTTAGAATAAATTAAGGTAGAGAATGCATAGTTTAGTAACTGTGTTACTGATAGTGAATGCAGGATCTTACGTAGTTATAAGGTAATAAAGCTGAATGAGCTTCTGCAATGTCTTTCAGCAGAATCAGGTTGTTGCTAACTTGTACCTACATTTCTGGCAGTATTTGTACGCCCTTTGCTCTGAAATAGCTAATATTATTTATTCTCTAAGTAATCTCTGCATCCAGATTAGATTTTATTATGAATATTTTATTTTATTTCAGAAGTTTCTGTTATGACAAGGATATTGGTATGCCACTCCCCCATGAAAACTCTGTCATCAGACCAGGTAACAGGTGCTAGATGTAAAAAATGTGACATTTACTTATGTTTTCTGAAAGGAAGAGTTCTTGCAGAGGGGACATGAGGAGGATAAGGAATCATGAAGTTCTTACAGTACAGGGCAGGGTTAGCAAGACTATGGCACTGATGTCAACAGTTCACAAATCTGAAGAACATAGTTTAGTTAGTAGAAGAACTAATTTCAATTTACGGAGATATTTGTTAAACAGCCAAAACTTGTCAGGAATTATGAGTGTATGGGCGGGGTGAACAAAAGTGACCAAGTGATAAACAGGTATAAAGCTTTGAGAAAGACAAGTAAATGTTGGAAATGTTTTCTTATTTTCAATTTGGTTTTTTTTTCCAGACACTGCAAGAGTAAATGCGCATATTTTATTTCAGGAGAAGATGAACAAGAACCCAGACATACTAGAACTGCAAAGATTATCTAAACATAGACATTTAGGTTATACTGAAGAACTTGTTGGAGAGTTAGGAAATATAGAGATAATTATATGATAATGTGCCTTTCACAACAAAGCCTATGGTTTGTTTTTTCCCGCCATGCAAATGGATCTTGAAATCGGAGATAATCAGTAAGAATTCAAACAGTGTTATCAGATTAGTAAAAGAAAAGTAAAGACAAGTATTAGACATTTTGAAGTGTCACCTGATGGTATGTCATCTGACGTATTTGTGAAATAATTTCTCAGAATTCTCAGTGTAGAACTCAGTACAGAAATGATTTGTTTTGTTTTATTCATTTTTATAATGTCATTTTTGTAAAACTGAAATGTTTTTATGTTTTGAAATCAAGTTTCAGAATTGGACAGTTTTCTTGGGTTTTTTTTTCTAACGAAAAAACTCCGAGTGTTGACAATGTAAAAACCTTGTTATTTCATAATTATTGCTCAGATTAACTTCATATTTGAATATAATGTGTAATTGTTGTTGTTTTGTCATTAAAAAATCAATTTGTTCTTCAAGATTCCATCAGTTTTTTCCCTTTCTGTGCGAAAGTGTACTGTCAATATTTTTGTTACAATTTTATCCTGTACTTTATTCACATTTTGTGAGCCTACAGTCACTTGGTTTCCAAAATGTCATTTTAAAGCTTTATAATATCAAACTACATCCAGTTTGACAAAATAATGTACACTGAAGATGTATCAACACTTCTCATAAGGAGTTACTCAAGTTTCAGAATTGGACAGTTTTTCTTATTTTGTTTTCCTAACTATTTTACTCCAAGTACTGACACTGTAAAAACCGTGTCATTTCATTATTATTGGTTCAGATTGACTTCATATTTGGGCATGTTACGTAGACATAGTTGTATGTTAATAAAAAAACAATCAATTTGTTCTCTTGCATTGCATTACTTTCTTTTTTTCCTTCTATGTGAAAGTGTATTGTCAATAATTATTTTTACAATTTTATTCCGCACTTTATTCACGTTTTGTGAGCCAACAGTTGCATAGATTCAAAAATGTTGTTTTAAACTTTAGAATATCAAACTATATCCAATTTTAAAGCAAAATGATATATAATATAGATGCATCAGCACTTTGTATAAGGATTTCAAGACCTGTAACAGAGTCCTTGTCCGTTCAGTCAGTCAGTCAGTCAGTCAGTCATTTGCATGTCCCTTACGGAACTTTGCCTCCCTAACAGCTCTCCTGTAGATCTCTCGGTTGTAAGCAAGATGCCCAGCTGCTGATGCGTCCATTCGTAAATCATCAAAGATGTCTTGCAGTCATCTTCGCTTTGGTCTTCCTCTCTTTCTTTTTTGCATTATGACTTCCAAGACCGTCTTCTCTAAATTATCGTGACGTTTAATGTGCCTAAAATATTGAAGTTTTCTCTGTTTAATCTTTCTTACTCATGTCCGTTAGGATAACAAAAATGCTGAAATGCCTGTATCTTAAGGGTTAATGTATCCTGTGTCTATTCACCTGGTGTCTGACACTCCCAGGTATTTTTATTTCATATCTTCCTCCTCTAAGACAAAGTTATCAAGCTTTCCGTGCTGGTATGTGTCCTAACATTTCATGTTACAGTTTTTAGATGCTGTTCTTTGTTTTCTTCCAGGTGTTTTCCGTGCTGGTATGTGTCCTAACATTTCATGTTACAGTTTTTAGATGCTGTTTCTTTGTTTTCTTCCAGGTGTTTTCCGTGCTGGTATGTGTCCTAACATTCTATGTTACAGTTTTTAGATGCTGTTTCTTTGTTTTCTTCCAGGTGTTTTCCTTGTGCGCCTTCTCATTTGATGGTCTTAGGGTGCCATCGTCATCTTGGAATTAAAACTATTAGCCTGCAGATGACGCACGGGGTCCTGATTTAACAACCTGGGCATTACGAAGGTTTTAAGTCTTGTCCTATAACGACAACACATGTATTGATTTCCCGCTCTGAGAGCCTTCAAATGCGAGTCTTGTGTGCAAGGAGATTCTCAACGTATGTACCAGTCAAATGTGCCAAGCGAAGATTAAACATCATTTAAAAGATTGGAAAGGAAGCCAACAAAACGTATAATGGCTTCAGTTGAAACTATTGATTGACATCATGGGAGTACATTCCGATTTCTTGGAAACAGTTTTCTTCGAGCCAATCGTTTAAAGTGTTTTCTTTACTTGCAAACTTTGTCGCTTTTCATCAGATTTACTTATGTTTTGTAGTGTAGTTTTAAGAAAAGACTTCTATTAAAATAGAATTCGCCCATGTTGTTTCCATGTAGTGCTCTTTTCTCTTTCAGTTCAGATAGACTTTTTTCTTATTTTCTTAATGTTCATTTGTCGACGTGTCTAGTCTATCTCAGAAGTGTTCTGTGCTTGAAACTGTAATTATTATAAAGTATTGATTATGTGTAGTCACTGTTCTTCTATTTTTAGTCGTTGGGTGATGATGCTTATTATCATCAAATGCCTTGCCGCGTGGCGTAGGCGATCACTTCTCTCCACAATTCTCTGTCTTTTGTGTTGATTCTGAGATCCACCGATGACTTTCTTCCTAGTCACACTGACTTCTCTCTCTCTCCTCTCTCTCTCTCTCTCTCTCTCTCTGTCTTCCTCTGTCTCTTCTTCCTCAGTTTTTCCACTTGCCACAGTGTGTTCCAATTTTGCCCTTCTCAGGAAATGTCCTATAAATCTCGATTGTCTGGCTCTGATCTTTGCCATAACTTGCGTTTTTAACTCCAGCTTCTCTTAAGACTTCTTCATTGGTTTTCTTGGCTGTCCATTCTACCTTCAACATCCTTCTTATAAACCACATTTCCAAGCTCTCCATTTCACGTCCATAAACTAGTATCATTCTTTTGTGTGGGCGTTTTTTTTTCTGTACTCCCTTTCGTATCCTCTCGTTTGCCAAGTCCATCAGTTTCTCTAAACGCTTACTCAACTGATAACTTAAGACGCACGTAGATTTGAAATACTCAGCATTACAATTCGTCTTTACGGATATCGGTTTTATGTCTAGCGCTTTATTATATCTGGAACGCGTCTTTGAACGTCTGCAGTTGTGGAAGCTCCGCGGTTCTGTTAACATATGCCAGGTTTGCTACATAGTGTCTCTCTTGTTTGTCTATCTTTTTCATGTTTACTAACGGCCAGCATTAAACGAGCTGATACAAAGAAGGAATGAAATATCCAGATCATTGAGAAGAGACTTGCAAATATTAAAATTAAAATTTCTCAAATCCTGCGTTTCCCCAATAGTAAAAAAAAAAGGGGGGGGGGATGAGGGGAGGGGGAGAGAATCGTGGATTAGCTGAAGCTACAGACAAGAGGATCACGTCTTTCAAGATGAGATATCACTGAAGAGGCTTCAAAATATCTTGGAAAGGAAAGAGAGGCAAACAAAAAACATCTTCTGAGAACTGGATGTGGATGAAAGCTGGTTCTCGAGTCTGTTAAGGAAGTTGTCCTTCTCTGGTCACATTAAACCATCTTGAGAGACCATTTATGGAGGTCACGGCTCCTAGAAAACGAGAAGAAAGGCCTTGCAGGAGACGATGAGCCCAGAATATCACAAGTACTCTAAACATCACACTCACTGAAACACGCGTCCCGATTAGACAAGGATACTTTTTGTTTTAAAATTTGTATCAAGACAGCAAAATTCTGCAATGAACACGACACTGCAAAGGTCGCAAGACATGGTTGCCCATACCACTTAGTACGGCGTCTGAAATTCATGACAATGAAGGCATCATCATCATCATCATCATCGTCGTCGTCATCATCATCATCATCATCATCATCATCTTCATCATCATCGTCATCGTCATATTCAACGTCGTCGTCGTCATCATTATCATCATCATCTCGTCGTCGTCATCATCATCATCATCATCTCGTCGTCGTCATCATCATCATCATCGTCGTCGCCATCGTCGTCATCATCATCATAATCGTCGTCGTCATCATCATCATCATCATCATCGTCGTCGTCGTCATCATCATCATCATCATCGTCGTCGTCATCATCATCATCATCGTCGTCGTCGTCATCATCATCATCATCGTCATCATCATCATCGTTGTCGTCGTCGTCATCATCATCATCATCATCATGAACAGGCGCCGTGCCGCTATGCTTTGCTGGTCATGTTTTTCCAGAGATCTCTATCCTTGATATCTTCCGCCAGTTCAGTTGGTGACTTTTTGTGCCATCTAGTTAGACTGTACACGATTTTTTTTCCTCTTGCCTCTCTTCCTATTCATCGTTCCTGTTGTCACTATGTTGTAAGTCCTTCCCTTATCATTATATGTCCAATGATGACATACAAACATGTAATATTTTAGTTATTTCGTGCCATACCCGAGGCATTACAGACAGAAAAACTATGAAATGAAACTGCCCATGAATGGGATTGATTCGTTTTTGGAGATTCAAATTACCTATAAATTAATATGATTAATATCGGGTCATTTATTCGTAAGAAATGGACTGGTATGTTTATAATAAAACTATCTGTGAGGTCTTGAGAGTTAAAGCCTGGTGGTCTAAGAGTTAACTCACCTACTTCAAAAGAAACTGTTGTCAGTTATATTAGGAGACTCTTGGAGTTCCTAATATAATCTGGTTTGGGGGAAACATTGCAGAATCTAAATCATACCCGTTCTTACCATCCATTCCCTTCTGCAGATTATTCACTTAATGGGCACCGATTGTACCGACATGTTCCATCACGACTCCTACCATCAGACAGCACTGCTCCTAGCCAATACAATAAGCGGTTAATAAGCTGAAATGCCGGCGTCTGGTTTGGCCAAGCATAGCTGACCACCTCTCCTTTGGTACCCCCCAGTAACAGGTCTAGCTTGGCTAACGTGGCAGGGATCGCCATTCTTTCCCCCCCCCCCCACGGTGGTGGAGTCTGCTAAAGAAGTATTGCACACCCCCTACGTTTTACCTGCACCCCGGAGCTGAAAATGAAACAAAAAATTGCCATAACCCGCTCCCAATCCGACACGGCCGCTGTGCCTCAACACCCTCACAGCATCGGCTGCAAAGAGCAGCAGCTCGCAGTTACTGGTGGATAGAAGACAAGACAAGACAAGACAAGACAATGACACTGTTGTGACTTTTATCTTTCTGTCTTACAATAAGCACTGTAGTACTAACATCTTCAGCGAACTGGTTTCTCAAGACAAGGGGAAACGAGCAAAGCCCCTAAGGAAAAAAATTAGATACCTGAATAAACAGAACATGAAAACAGGCAATTTCATTTTTTAAAAAAAATTCGCCGCCATACTGGAGTGCAGCATACGTAGGTCTGTTAGTTTACTTACTTGTAAACCAGCTCTTTTAATAATGGAAGAAGCGGAGCTGAAAAAGGAAGAGCGCATTTAAAAAAGGGCAAACGAGGACGGAGGTCCAGAAATATCTCGTCTTTTCATATGCCTCAAAAGTAGAGATCCATAAAAGCAACAGTCATAACCGCATTAGACATCCCCTGGTTATATTGCTAATTTCCTGAAGTTGGAGGAAGTGTTCCGATGAAATTATTGACAAGCCGTCAAAGCAGTCAAGTTGGTGGTCGCACGGGTTCTTTCAAACGTTGCTGGCAGGTCAGGGAGTTCATAAACGAGCACTGTAGCACTTGCATGTCAAGTGCCACAGAGTGTTTCTTTTTTGTCTGTGACGTCAGTGAGAGTGCTTTGTGCTGTTCGCGTTCCCGAGTGCAGCTGAGAGTGCAGTTTTGTACCCGGTGAGGACGAGAACTCTTGGTGGTGGTGGTGGTGGTGATAGTGGTGGTGGTGGTGGTGGTTGTGGTGGTGGTGGTGGTGTCTTTAATGGCGGACTGTTGTGGCTGTCCTCACGTACGCGAAAGTATGAGGCAAAATAAGATATTGTTCCTAAGTTGGGTGCCGCGGTGATATAGTGGCTAGAGTACTTCCCTACCGATCAGAAGGTCCCTGGTTTGATTTCGCACTCGGGTGGATCCTTTTCGGGCCGACCGGCACCAGGGTTCTCTCGCCCTCAGAATATGTACACCCAGGATACCCTAGGAAAACAAGGGCGCGAGGGCAGGTGCTGGCATCCCTACCTCAAATGTTACAGTGGCCTAGAAATGTGAAGGCACTAACATTTCACTTTTCTTAGGCATGCAAACCTTACGGGACACCCCCCCCCCCCCGCCCCAGTTGGGCATAATTCTAGGCTTATTCTAAGCCCCTCATAAGTGTTTGACTTGATCTAGTGGTGGATGAGTGTATGTGTGTTCTAGTGGTGGATGAGTGTATGTGTGTTCTAGTGGTGGATGAGTGTATGTATGTTCTAGTGGTGGATGAGTGTATGTGTGTTCTAGTGGTGGATGAGTGTATGTGTGTTCTAGTGGTGGATGAGTGTATGTATGTTCTAGTGGTGGATGAGTGTATGTGTGTTCTAGTGGTGGATGAGTGTATGTGTGTTCTAGTGGTGGATGAGTGTATGTGTGTTCTAGTGGTGGATGAGTGTATGTGTTCTAGTGGTGGATGAGTGTATGTGTTCTAGTGATGGATGAGTGTATGTGTGTTAGTGGTGGATGAGTGTATGTGTGTTCTAGTGATGGATGAGTGTATGTGTGTTCTAGTGATGGATGAGTGTATGTGTGTTCTAGTGGTGGATGAGTGTATGTGTGTTCTAGTGGTGGATGAGTGTATGTGTGTTCTAGTGATGGATGAGTGTATGTGTGTTCTAGTGGTGGATGAGTGTATGTGTGTTCTAGTGATGGATGAGTGTATGTGTGTTCTAGTGATGGATGAGTGTATGTGTGTTCTAGTGGTGGATGAGTGTATGTGTGTTCTAGTGGTGGATGAGTGTATGTGTGTTCTAGTGGTGGATGAGTGTATGTGTGTTCTAGTGGTGGATGAGTGTATGTGTGTTCTAGTGGTGGATGAGTGTATGTGTGTTCTAGTGATGGATGAGTGTATGTATGTTCTAGTGGTGGATGAGTGTATGTGTGTTCTAGTGGTGGATGAGTGTATGTGTGTTCTATTGATGGATGAGTGTATGTGTGTTCTAGTGGTGGATGAGTGTATGTGTGATTTACTGGTGGATGAGTGTATGTGTGATTTACTGGTGGATGAGTGTATGTGTGTTCTAGTGGTGGATGAGTGTATGTGTGTTCTATTGATGGATGAGTGTATGTGTGTTCTAGTGGTGGATGAGTGTATGTGTGTTCTATTGATGGATGAGTGTATGTGTGTTCTAGTGGTGGATGAGTGTATGTGTGATTTACTGGTGGATGAGTGTATGTGTGATTTACTGGTGGATGAGTGTATGTGTGTTCTAGTGGTTAATGAGTGTATGTGTGTTCTATTGATGGATGAGTGTATGTGTGTTCTAGTGGTGGATGAGTGTATGTGTGATTTACTGGTGGATGAGTGTATGTGTGATTTACTGGTGGATGAGTGTATGTGTGTTCTAGTGGTGGATGAGTGTATGTGTGTTCTAGTGATGGATGAGTGTATGTGTGTTCTAGTGGTGGATGAGTGTATGTGTGATCTAGCCGTGGATGAGTGTATGTGTGTTCTAGTGGTGGATGAGTGTATGTGTGATTTACTGGTGGATGAGTGTATGTGTGATTTACTGGTGGATGAGTGTATGTGTGATTTACTGGTGGATGAGTGTATGTGTGATGATTCATGTTGTAAGTAGTGACAGCTGAACATACAATATCTTAACAAGTTAAAACTTGTCGAAGACTTGACCGCGACAACAGGAATGACTTCCACATTAAAGAACAAGTCCAACTCTAAGTCCAGCTCCAAGATCCCACATATCACTTTTTCAGCACTCATGCAACAGATAAAGACCTGGCATACTTTCATAGGTCCATCATCTGACTTTCACATAGTTTGGTCTCCCCAAACTTTCCCATCAAAACCATTCTCTTGAAAAATTCAGTAACAACTCAGTCACATGACCGCCACTTCGTGCAACGTGTGTTGTATTAATGCCTGCCACAATAGGCCTATTAACTGCTATATATCCATCACAGTGCATCTTATCTGGTCACGTGTATGATGCTTCCGCTTTTTGACCGGCAGTACACAAGTCACAAGATAAAAAATACTTTTTTTGACTTTTTCATATTTATACAATATGCAGGTCTGCACAAAAGTCAGTAGAAGCAGCAGAAATGTGGTTTATTAGAAGAATGTTGCGAATTCCCTGAACAGCAAAAATAACTAATGAAGAATGTATGAGAAGAGCTGGAGAGACAAGAAAACCTTTGTCAAAAAATAAGAGAGGGAGAGAGACAATGTACTTTCATAGGACATGCAGCGAGAAGAGGGGGCATTGAAAATATTATAACAACAGAAAAAAATAGAAGGAAGAAGAGCCAGGGTAAGACAAAGAGAAACGATACTGGAAAGTCTGACGAGATGGTGTGAGAGGAGATCATCAACTGAGCTGATGGCCTGCATGAAGGATCGGGTACTCTGAATAAGCATAATAGCCAGTGCCAGTTGGCACGGCACCTGATGATGATGATGATATATTTATACATTTCACTGGCCAACACATATTTTAGTGCCTCAGATGTTAGACTTGTTTCTGGGTATATTTGACATGGTGATTCCAAAAAATGGCACAAGCTTTCCCCTATTAGATGTAGTTTTTGAGATGCAGAACATATGCCATATATCACGGCCGCGAGGGCAGGTTCTGGCTTCACTCTGCTCGCCTATAACAAATCAGGATATTTTAATGTAATCTTTAAATTAATATCTTTTATCATTGAAAGAAACATATTAAAAATTAAAAGAAATGTGTACTGCATGAAAATCTACTTATTTCATACCAAAAGCACAAGTTTCCAGTACACACTTTCCACTCATTCGACACACAAGAAGCTCCTTTTGTAAGACTTCCGAGAGTGGAATCTGCCAGGACAATCCCGAATAAGATTCCAACAAGAGTCTACTATCACGTGTGCATCCCATCTTCCATGGTATCTGGCTTCCAGTGTTTTTATATCTTGGTGAAATCTTTCACCGTGCTCTTCGCTTACGTCACCAAGGTTCTCTGATAAGCGATCTGTGCAGATAATGGATTTTAACACTCATGTTACAGCCAAGCCTGTTAAAATGAAAGAGCATATTCTCCACTAACTGTGTGTAGCAGTCTGCCTTCTTGTTGCCAAGAAAGCTTTTCACAACAAGAACAAATGAAGACCAGGCACATGATTCGATTTCACTCATTGGTGCTATGAAGTGTGGGTCACTTATAAGTTGTCTGATCTGTGGTTTATTAGAAGAATGTTGCGAATTCCCTGAACAGCAAAAATAACTAATGAAGAATGTATGAGAAGAGCTGGAGAGACAAGAAAACCTTTGTCAAAAAATAAGAGAGGGAGAGAGACAATGTACTTTCATAGGACATGCAGCGAGAAGAGGGGGCATTGAAAATATTATAACAACAGAAAAAAATAGAAGGAAGAAGAGCCAGGGTAAGACAAAGAGAAACGATACTGGAAAGTCTGACGAGATGGTGTGAGAAGAGATCATCAACTGAGCTGATGGCCTGCATGAAGGATCGGGTACTCTGAATAAGCATAATAGCCAATGCCAGTTGGCACGGCACCTGATGATGATGATGATATATTTATACATTTCACTGGCCAACACATATTTTGGTGCCTCAAATTTTAGACTTGTTTCTGGGTATATTTGACATGGTGATTCCAAAAAATGGCACGAGCTTTCCCCTATTAGATGTAGTTTTTGAGATGCAGAACATATGCCATATATCACGGCCGCGAGGGCAGGTTCTGGCTTCACTCTGCTCGCCTATAACAAATCAGGATATTTTAATGTAATCTTTAAATTAATGTCTTTTAACATTGAAAGAAATATATTAAAAATTAAAAGAAATGTGTACTGCATGAAAATCTACTTATTTCATACCAAAAGCACAAGTTTCCAGTACACACTTTCCACTCATTCGACACACAAGAAGCTCCTTTTGTAAGACTTCCGAGAGTGGAATCTGCCAGGACAATCCCGAATAAGATTCCAACAAGAGTTTACTATCACGTGTGCATCCCATCTTCCATGGTATCTGGCTTCCAGTGTTTTTATATCTTGGTGAAATCTTTCACCGTGCTCTTCGCTTACGTCACCAAGGTTCTCTGATAAGCGATCTGTGCAGATAATGGATTTTAACACTCATGTTACAGCCAAGCCTGTTAAAATGAAAGAGCATATTCTCCACTAACTGTGTGTAGCAGTCTGCCATCTTGTTGCCAAGAAAGCTTTTCACAACAAGAACAAATGAAGACCAGGCACATGATTCGATTTCACTCATTGGTGCTATGAAGTGTGGGTCACTTATAAGTTGTCTGATCTGTGGACCACTGAAAATACCTGCCTTCAATTTTTCCATAGTAAGTCTAGGCAAATTATTGTAACTATACAGAAGTTACACAGGGCAAACCGACTGAACGGGAATTACAAGTGTGCACCAGTTAGTCAAATAAACATAAAATAAAAAAAGGGATGATAGTGACGACAGAGACTTAGAGTACACTTTGAAAAAACACAAAAGAAAGAACACCCGGAGACTTGAGGTCAGAGGACGCGACTGAGACACTGACAACAAGCGGACGGACTGTGGGATGGTGTTCTCCTTTCTTGCAAAATAAAAGATGCTGCTGCTGCTGCTGTTAATGCGGAGATCAAACTTTTCCTGAAAGATGTTGAAATAAACTATCAACAAACAGCAGAGAAATCTGGGAGTTGAGAATGATGACTGTTCGTTATTCGTGGCCTGAGAGTTGAGAATGATGACTGTTCGTTATTCGTGGCCTGGAAGTTGAGAATGATGACTGTTCGTTATTCGTGGCCTGGAAGTTGAGAATGATGACTGTTCGTTATTCGTGGCCTGAGAGTTGAGAATGATGACTGTTCGTTATTCGTGGCCTGGAAGTTGAGAATGATGATTGTTCGTTATTCGTGGCCTGGGAGTTGAGAATGATAACTGTTCGTTATTCGTGGCCTGGAAGTTGAGAATGATGATTGTTCGTTATTCGTGGCCTGGGAGTTGAGAATGATGACTGTTCGTTATCCGTGGCCTGCAGTTGGGCCACTCTTCTTTTAACTGGTTATCGTTCCGGTTGAGAACTGGTTTGGAACACGTTTACATACACGGCCATGAGTTACCAGACGAGGTACGGAAGGTCGGGAAAACAATGAAGGCCTCCCCTTCCCCGTCATTATGTATTCAATGCACGAACCGTCTTTATTCAAAGCCTTTAGAAATTGTTTCATCAGACCTAGCTTTATGTGTAGTAGTGGCAGTATGATTGTATCTCGTACTACCAAAAGTTCATTGTTTACATTTTGTTCTTCAACCACCATATAATCCCTCGGAGGTCAGTCTTTTCATGTTTCGCTCTACTATCCCAAAGGCACAAAAAGCAAGGATATTTGTATAGCCACTTTATTTTTTAACCAAGAAGAAAATTAACCATCTTCAAGTCTACACAGATCACTCATTGATGTTCTTGGTAATTTATCTCTCCCAAGACTAAAGAGATGACCTTGTACTCTTCTTTCATCCTGGTGGAATGACCGATTGGAATAGAACCATGTTGCCGTCGTTTAAAAGAATATATTTCAAACTACGTTTTGAACTGTCGAATAAAAGCCTTGGGTTATATTCTGAAAGAGCAGTTTTCTTCACAAGGTTTCCGATGTCATTGCAGAATACTAAGTTGTTGTCTTCGGTAAAGAATGGCAGCAAATCTTTTTCTCTCCTTTAATACAGTGTCTTTTTCCTTCCAGCCTAAAGTACATTTTTCCTTTTAGTCTGGAGGCCAGCAGTTCAGAAGACTCCTTGGAAAGATTTATGTCCCTGATCAGATCACTCAATTCATTCTGATCAAAATGATCACTATGTGAAGAGGTTTGGAATTCATTACCACCACCCCCACTTTCTTTACCTTGTGTGATATGAGACATGCAAGACTCATCCTCTGAGAGCTGTGGTAGTTCAAGGAAAGGTGGAACAGGTACAAGATCGGAGCACGGAAAAGGTCTCCTGGCTGAAGGTAGATCAGATAAAGACCACTTGTCATGATTATTTTGAGTGATGCCTATGATATTAACAATACAAAAATAGCAGTCACCGAAGTGGTTTTTTTCAGTTCCCTCCACACCGTTGGTACTCCACATTTCAGGCAGCTTCTCTTTGCAGCTGGTCCACTGGCGCATATGCTCCCTACAAGTTTTGCTTGCAATATGAGGAGTCCATGGCGTATCTTGTTCTCCAAGCTTGACACCAAAATAACCTACATATGCTCTTTTGTTACACACATGCTTTCAGTGTGTACTCCCCACAAATATAGCAAAAATAAGTCGGGGTGATTCAAGCAGTTCCGTCTTGAAGTAGCCATAACCTCTACGCTGTTCGACTTGCAAAAATTAAATGATATGAGTGGGAATATACACACACTTCATATATGATCATAACTATTATACATCGCAATTGTTTTAAACAAATCAGGTTTAGAAACCTTTGAAATACAAATTTATATAACCTAGAAAAAACCATGATTTACCATATTAATTTTTTTACGTAATTATGTAATAAAACAGAAGGAAAGCGATTTTATCATATGAGCTATACATGTTTATGCCAGTGTGCATTATAGGGAAGGAAGCAGATGAATAGTTGTGAAACAAAGGTCATTATACACAAAAAGTGAATAAATTAAATACATAAATTTCCCATTGAAATAAGACAGCCTGTTATGACATCCCAATTTCTCAGAAGAGATTTGTTGAAGAGCGGACTAAAGTGTTATAAATTCAATCATATCTAAGAAACTAGAGCTGATGATGTCTATATCTAAGAAACTAGAGCTGATGATGTCTGTGTCTAAGAAACTAGAGCTGATGATGTCTATTCAATGAAATGTTCTGAATCAGCGCTCCAGATAACCTAAGGAACAGACCTGAGACCAAAGCACGAAGATTGTTTTATGTATGTATTTATTTTTTGTTGGGCTGTGTTATTTATGTGAATTTTTCCTTTCTTACCTTTCCCTATATCTTCGTCCTGTATATTTTTGTATGAATCTCGGGCTATCCCTAACGTTATAATTGTATGCCCTGCTAATGAATAAAGCGGTTTCTTCTTTCTTTTAATAAGCGAGAGTGAAAAGCTATTTGTTATCACATCTTTATTGCTGTAGTCTTGTGTATGTATAACATATTTAGCTTTAAAAACTTATACACAAATTGCTTTTTGTGTGATCGTACAGCGAAATGAATCTTGCCTGGATTTTGAGATTGATGCATAAGAGGAAAGTTTGTCCAGAGAAATGAGCTAGTGATTTTTAATATTTTTTGTTTGGAAGATTTTGGACCTCTAGTGGATTGTCCAAATCCAGAGCGGCGAACTCATCATCATCATCATCATCATCATCATCATCATCATCATCATCATCAGTCTTTATAGATGCCAGCATGGCTTCGAGAAACGTCAATAGTTTGCTTTAATCTTAACTATGGACATTTGAGAACAGAACTCTTAATAAAACACTGAATTTTGAGAAGAAAAATTGTTCAAAGATCGACATCTATACCACTAGATATTTGGCTCCAATACTTGCATGGGATTTATATACCCCAGACCAAGAATCTGTTGTCCATGCAGTACCGGATAAAAGAATGCTTTATTTTTGTAACGCTCTGGTGAACATGAATGACTGTTTATTTTGTAACGTATTTATTAAGTCCTGTTCATGTCTTCTTCTGGTCTTTCTGCAATAGCAATATGTTACTGCCTGCAGCATTTAGAAAACGTCAAGTAATTTTATTATGTCGTGGAGGCACCAAAGGGATATGGTAACTGTGGTCATAATTTCCTTGAGCTGTCGGCAGACTAGTGTATATCACGTGGCCAGCATCATGCCTGGCCACGTTTTCCCCCTCAGCCCCAGAAGAAGCACGAGTAGTTGTGTCGGATGGGGAGAGGAAACGGTGGCTGGTCTAAGAGGTGGGGTTTTATCATCCCACGGGCGTTTCAACAAACTGAAGACCACGCCGAGAACCACTTCAGTAACCAGACTAGTGGTCACGCCAGGAACCACTTCTGTAACCAGACTGATGGTCACACCAAGAACAACGTATGTAATCAGACTAATGGTCGCACTAAAACCCACTTCTGTAACCAGACTGGTGACATCTCAAAGACCCACGTCTGTAATTAGACTGATGATATATCCAAGAACCATTTCTGTAATTAGACTGATGATATCTCCAAAATCCACTTCTGTAATTAGACTGATGATATCTGCAAGACCGAATTCAGGAATTAGACTGATGATATCGCCAAGACCCTTTCCTGAAGGAACACTCCTTCCTGATACTAGAAGCAACAATAAAAGATGGACTATTCTCTTATATGTACTTAAATCAGTCAGTCATTTGCATGTCCCTTGCGGAACTTTGTCTCCCTAACAGCTCGCTTGTAAGCAAGATGGCCTGCTGCTGATCCATTCATTTGCAGATTATCAACGATGTCTTGTAACCATCTTCGCCTTGATCTTCCTCTCTTTCTTTTTTCCCATTATGTACCTTTCCAAGACTGTCTTTCCTAAATTCTTATGATGTTTACTGTGCCAAAAATATTTACGTTTTCTCTGTTTAATCCTCTTTACTAGCCAACCTTCTTCAATATTAAGTTCTTGCAGTATGGATATATTTGTTCTTTTTTTGTGTCCATGATATTTGAAGGACTCTTCTATAGCATTTGCATTCAAAGCCATTTATGTGTTTCTCAGCTGCTCTGTTAAGTGTCTAGGTCTCACAGGCATATGTTGCGATGGGAAAGATGCATGCCCTTAAAAAGCATATTTTTGTAGTTCTGTCTGTTCCTCTCCACATCTTCTTTAGTTGTTTTACTATTTGAAGAAAGATAGGTGTCCTTTTAATTTCCCTCATTGCTATTAGAGTTTCTTGGTATATTTACAGAAGGTAGTTTACCATTGCTTTCCTTCCGGGCAATGACTGTACTAGTCAGTGATCGTAGCCATTCTCCCTATATTAAGATCTTCTGCCTACCATCACAGAATATCGACCATGACAAACATTATCTGTCGGCTGATCTCCTATTCTATCCACCACCTGCTCCCATTGGCTTCACGCCATACTAACCGGGGGGGGGGGGGGGGTGGGGGTGGTGGCTATACGAGTACTCCACCTTGCCCAAGGGGGGTCCCGTAAACTAAGGGAGGTAAGGAGGCGTCTTAATTCTCCTTTGATAGGGGATACCCCTACCCCCCCCCCCCCCTTACCGTGTACTTAGGGTCCTGTTATTATAGACGTATGAAAAAAAAAGGAAGCATTTTCAATTTCCCGGTTTTAGAAAACAATACAACATTGATCCCCAACGGGTAGACAAGTACTTCACCTGAGATGAATTTCAAATCTAAGGTTTTATTTGTTTTGTTTGGTAAATTGTCCGTTTCAATAACTGCCGCCGTTAGAGAATGTATAAAGACGAAAATCATTTCTGGCTGATGATTTTGTATTTAGGGGAGGGTTCGAGGGGTAGTATGGGTTGACAAAGGGGAGACTAGGAGCTAGGATGTTGAGAACCGCTGCATTGCAGTCTCCAAGCTAATCGTTTCCCTTCTCATAACATTTTCTTTTTTCATCCTGTGATCAATGATATAGGCGGCGTAGACAAAGTCATCTAAATCAATGCCAGTATTAAATTCTCAATGTGATTCTTCACAGTATTAAATATTCATGATCACTATCCTGTGCCGAGTCCCCATAGACGATTGTCTGCGTCGGATCTCCAGTTTGCTCTGTCCCATATTTTCACAATTCACCTGGGCAAGCTGAATCTAGCCAGCCCCCTTTATGGTGTCCACATATCCACATCGCTGTTATCCTGTTTCCTGTTTTTTTTTTTTAATCCTTCGCTGTTTAACTCGAGAATAGTATACATTATTGAATTATGTTCCTTGTAATGGCCGAAATATTTTTTAATTGTTGAATGTTCCTTCATTATTGGTGCTGTTGTCAATGAGTCGGTATGTCTTTGTTTTCTTTTCTGGTAATTTAATCTGCCCTGTTCTTCAGACAAAGAAGATCTACGTTAAGATCTACTTTAAGTTGGACATTCTGATGCATGAAGTCCTCTTTCCGTTGGGCTCTCGTTCTTATTTTAATTGTATTATTTTATTTCCACGCTTCTTTGCCATAGAGGAGTGTGTGTGTGTGTCTTTGTGTTTGCTTGTTTGTTTGTTTGTTAGATAAAGCATTTGCTGACTTTCAGCTCTTAAACATTACAGAACTATAGAGAAAGAACAATAGGAGAGAAGCATTGTTCTGTTCACAGTTTCGTTGGGTAGATAGCTTGGACAAAACAAATAGATTAAAACGCAGGCAGTTCTAGATTTATGTGATCAATAGGTTCCACAGCCCTTTACGGAAGTCAGTTTTTCTTTACGTTTGTCAGATTTATGTGAGCTGCACATAATGGCGTATGTGTATGTTGAAGCTGGGAGAATTTAGCTTCAAAGTTTCCACGGGGTAAGTTTACGAGTACCAGTCAAAGGTCAAGATAAACAAGTGAAGAGAGACAGATTAATAACTAAGTTACGAATTATCATATCATTTAAGCACTGTCAGACTTTCTTCCTTTCTTTCTTCTTTCTTTCTTTCTACAGACTCGGAAACCTGACATGTCTAGGATAGTACGTTATTGATTTAGAAAGCAATACGCCGAGTAATGTCTAGGATATCATGTTGTATTTCTTTAAGGTGTCTGCGATGCCATCGATCCATATTCTCTTGGGCCGTCTTCCATTACTTGCTGCCTTCAGCTCTGTTTGTCATTGCCCATGGTTCTGATTGATCGAGCTTCATTCTCTCAATATCATGAAGAAAAAAAAATTATCATTTGCCTTCAGATATCATGTTCATCCACGGTCTTATAGCCATTATTCCTCCGTTATGTTCTTTGTTTATTTATAACATAAATAAAGACCTACACATGATGGTAAGTGCTAGAACAGTACTAATTCATTCTCTTGAAACTTTTTTTTTCAGTCCTTAAGTTTAGGAAACATGTTTTGTTTTTGTTTGTTCTACAAATTCTACCGCTTGTAAATAGTCTGTTAACTACTGAAAAAATATGGGAGTCAGTTTCTTCAGTCATTTTCATACAAATATATCTCTTATTCATGCGTGGAAGAAGCGTTCCATTGTGCTAATTCTGGTACAGTATCAACATCACGAAGTCAGTTGCTTTCTCAGACTTTTTTTGTTGTGTTCTCATGGCCTCTGCCCCTTGTCTACAACAAACACATTTCTTGTGTTCTCATGATCTTATCCCCTTATCTACAACATACTTTTCTGTTGTGTTCTCATGACCTCTGCCCCCTACCTACAACATGCTTTTTTGTTGTGTTCTCATGACTTCTACCCCTTATCTACAACATGCCTTTTTGTTGTGTTCCTATGGTCTTTGCCCCTTATCTACAACATACCTTTTTGTTGTGCTCTCGTGACCTCTGCCCCTTATCTACAGTATATATTTTTGTTGCACAGATCTCTGTTAAGGTGTATAAGAAATGCAGCGATGTCAGTTCTACTTCCTCTTTTCTTCAGTCTACCTGGAACTGTGAACTGTTGCTCTTCGGAGCCGATACGATGAGGATGTTGAGGCACATCACGGTGTCGGTGTGAGAGCAGCTCATGGCAAGTGTTTTTTTTTCTTTAGTTCCTTATTTAGCTAAAAAGGCAGGAGGTGTACAGTACTTCTTTATGACTCCACCACCATGGGGACTATGACAATTCCTGCCCCGTTAGCCAGGCTTGGCCTGTTACTGGAGGTACCAACGGAGAGCTGGGACAGGGTCTTGGTCAGCTATGGTTTGCTAACTCCGATCCTAGCATGTCAGCTATGATTTGTTAACTCCGATGCTAGCATGTCAGCTATGATTCGTTAACTCTGATGCTAGCATGTCATCTATGATTCGTTAACTCTGATGCTAGCATGTCAGCTATGATTCGTTAACTCCGATGCTAGCATGTCAGCTATGGGTCGCTGACTTATTTCTTAATATAATACTAAGATCTACGTTAAGTTCGACATTCTAATGCACAAAGTCCACTTCTTCATGGGTAGTTCTTTCAATGGAAATTTTGGCGGCTGGTATTTAAATCTGATCTTTTGTCATTGAAATTTTCAGTGTTAGAGAGAAATCTCAGCGTGTGCAAAGTCAAAGAATGAAGACGAAAAGGATACGCATTTATTATTATTATTATTATTATTTTGACATCTTACAGACTCCAAAGCCCGCGTTTCTCTTGGGGCTATAAGGAATGTTTATAAACAGATACTCATGAAAAAAATATCGTTGTCTATCCAAATGATTGTTAACTGTTATTACTGTATTATAATATCTACAGCTACAGTTAATGCTATAATCATGTTTATGCATGAGTTGCGTGAGAAAGGTTTTTGAAGGGTTTCTACTGAGTAAAAGGTTTGAGGGAAAGTCTTGATTTAATGTATGGTATCTTACAACCACGTGAAGATGGGATATCTAGACTGAAGTAATGCCAATAGCTGTATTATTTATATAACTGTTTTTGTTTTTCTTGTCTCTTTAATTCCTCATGTCATACAATACACCACCATTCGCGAGAAGTTGCAGTTCTTGTTTCCCTGCACTCTACAATCTTGGCTAGTTCTTGGGCATATCTTTAACGTCTAAACAGTTTGTCCTCTGAGTCAAATCCAGACTGAAAATTTTTCATAGCAACTTAAACGCGCAGATGTGTTATTCTGAAGACTCGGGAAGATTAAGCCATGGGTAGCTGTTCTTGAAGATCTTTACAATGAGAGTAAAATGTTGTCCACACGAACTTGTCCTAAATTCCTCTCTCCCTTCCATTTCTGTGGAAGTTAAGGTGGCTCTAAGCTTGATCATTTGCCATGTGTGATCTTTGTACTAGTTTTACAAAGAAAAAAAAACAGACATCATAATATGTGGACCAAATACAAGTGGAGCTACCACGGCGATTCTGTGAAAGAAAGGAAACCGTTATAAATTAATATGAAACTGGCGAACAGTGATATACATTAGAAGGAGAATTTCTGTTGCTGTTTTACTGAAAAGGTACGCCATCTATTGTGACTGGCGTATCAACAGACACAGTCCTATCTTTTTCCGTAGTCAGGTGGCATGTCCGTGATTGAACGTTGCTGCCTTCAAAGACAGTCTGAAGATGTTTCATTGTCGGGTCACAGTGTTTGCTTTTGAAAGTATAGTGTTTAGAGTGTCAGTGATGTCTTGAGTCTCGTCACATCCTCGTTTAACTCAAACCATGTCCTCTGTTACTGTTTTTTTTTCATAGGTCATCGTTCACTCAATAGAACATGTAGTGCACATATTAAAGTCTCCCAACTGAAATGGATAGAACTAAGGATCATTCAGTATGTATCAACATATAATAAACAAGAGGTAGATAATAAAGAAAACAAGTACAAGAAAGATTAACGAGAGCAATAAAGAGTGGACACAAAACGCAGTGAAACTAGACCAAGATCGATTTTTTTGGACTGAATCAAAAGATGGATGGCTCAGAACTGAACCGTATATTTATGCTAACTATAAAAGTACCAGGATCGAAGAGACTGGCTTCGATTTCTCTGTGGTTGATTGGCTAACCTTTTGCTGGAGAGAGGTCCCGAGCCAGTCGGAAGTCGAATTGTTTTCTCTTGTGTGTGTTTAAGGTCCGATTCGCAAATACCTCCAGACTTGAATGATGACAATCAATGCTAAATATATACTTCTATCTATACCGCAGATACGCTGGAGAAGTCTGCTGCTTACATTCTTTATAAAGATCCAGTTTTACTTTTGATTCTCTGTGCTTTCTTGATACTGCATTGACTTCTTTCATGGAAAATTAAACACACAGGTCAGTCTTCTGGTTTGGAAGTTAAGCAAGGCGAGTGGAAATGATGCACATTTACGACTAATATAAGTAGGTGATGACTTGTAACTATTACAGTCCGTCCAGGATGCATTAGATCTGTCTTGTTGTTACATTCATATGATAAAGTGTTTTTTTTTTTCACACAAACATCGGTGTTTCTGTTAATTATATGTAGAAAACTAAATTAATCAAATCAGTTATCAGTAAGTGAACTAAACTATATTCTATAGATTTCACTCATTCGGTAATGACCAGTGGAGAAGAAAATAGGCAAATCATCATCATCATCATCATCATCATCATGTGGCTCGCCGTTCGTGGTCATGGTGGTCATGAGAAGGAATGGCTAAGAACCAATGAGATGAGCAAGTAGAAATGCAAAACAGGCAGTGACAAACCAATATTTCGGCAAATATTTCAATATTTGTCGTCTTTCTTGCCCTGACAAAGGCATGCTGCCGAAAATACTGATTTGTTACTACTTGTTTTACATTTCTACGACCTCATCTCGTTGCCTCTTCTGTAATTCCTTCTCGTCTCTACTTCTTTCTCTCTATTTTGTAAACCTCTATTTGATCACATTAAGAACAAGAAGGAATTTAGAGGGAGATATAAATGAAATTTGAGAAGAAAATCTGATTCAAGAACTCACGGAATTGATGAAAGAGATAAGAAAATAAAGATAAGTAAATCAGATAAGATCAATTCAGTCGTAATCCAAATATACGGCGCAGGACAGAGGCACGTGGTTCAGTTTTACACAAATTTATAAAGACGTAGGGAAGGGGAGAAACAATTTTAGGAAATAACGAAGAGAACACATGAAAATGATTTGTACAAATCCAATATTTCAGCCACGACGCCTTCATCCAGGACAACAAGGAGGACAATACAACAGATAAATACACACACACACACACACAAAGAGTTTATCTGGCAGAGGTCCCCTAAGGCTGAAATAACTTAATGACCAGAGCCTTACATATCTGACTACCTCTGCTTCATTTGATCCGTTTTTTTTTCATCATACTCATCTAAAAGAAAAGGTAGACAGAGGAAGAAAGAAAGAAAGGAATATAGAGAAATTAAAGGAAAAGAAAGACAAAAATATATAGGATGAAAGAAGAAAGGCAGGAAGAAAGGAGGATATAAATAAAGGAAGAGTAACAATAGAAAGAAAGAAAGAAAGAAACAAAAACAAACAAAAAGAGAAAGAGAAAGACAAGTAGAAAGAAAGACGAACACCCCCCCTCCCCCCCTAAAAAACCAAACAAACAAACAAAGAGACAAAGAAGAGAAGAAATGTAAAAAGAAAGAAAGAAACTGTTAGAAAAATTTTCAAGAATAACAAACAGAAATTAACACAAATTCACGAGCCTCCAAAACAGCGGGGAGAATGCAAATACAACGGAAGCGGCCAGTACAGAAATCTATTGACAAACAAGACCATGCAATAATTATCACATAGGTAGTTCCACAAAACATGTTTTCATGCGACCATCAACAACGGAATAACATTCACAATGTACAAAGATCATTTATGCAGCTTCCCTTCACACAGCAGATACTATTTCGAATGTCTCGGCAGAGGTTTTCAAACTTTTGTCATACAGTGACGTATGGGGACAAAGCGGTCAGACCGAAGAACTTGGTTAACAGAATATGTCCAGATGATCGTTTTAAGCCAGAGAAGCATGAAACTGAGGCAAATTATGTAGATGTGCTTGCAAAATTAGTGGAAAACTTTGGAAATACCTCTTCTTCCATCAACCTGGAATTGCGAGCATGATGTTTTTTGCAGCCGATGCAGTGAAGTTAGTGCATAATGTCACCCTACTTATTTAACTTGTATACTGAAAATATAATGAGGAATGTTAGAGAAGATGTATACAAAGAATATTACGATGCCATAACAGTTGGAGGTTATGAAATACCAGAGATTAATTATGCTGATGACACAGTGTTACTGTCCACAACACAAAGAGGAATGGAAAAACTAATTATGTCAGTCCGTAAGAACAGCGAAGAGCAGAACCTCTATCTTAATGCAAAGAAAACTAAATTGATGACAACTGACAAATCAAACAAGGCAGCTGAAATATATATCAATGAGGAAAAATTGGAAGAAGTGGAGAGTTTTGAATATCTTGGCTCATTACTAACTAATAATGGAGATACAATGAAGGAAATTAAAATGAGGACATCTATCGCTTTTCAGAAAGTAAAACAAATAAAGAATCTGTGGAGAGGAGCAGACAGAACCACAAAAATAAGATTTTTAAGGGCATGCATCTTTCCCATCGCAACATATGCCTGTGAGACCTGGACACTTAACAAAACAGCTGAGAAACACATAAATGCCTTTGAATGTAAATGCTACAGAAGAGTTCTCCAAATATAGTGGACACAAAAAAAGAACAAATATATCTATACTACAAGAGCTTAATATTGAAGAAGGCTGGCTAGTGAAGAGGATTAAAGAGAGAAAACTGAAATATTTTGGACACATTAAACGTATTGATAATTTAGAGAAGACCGTATTGGAAGGATACGTAATGGGAAAAAGTAAAAGAGGAAGACCAAAACGAAGATGGCTGCAAGACATCGTTGACGATCTGCAAATGGATGCCGCAGCAGCAGGCCATCTTGCTCACAACCGAGAGGCCTACAGGAGTGCTGTTTGGGAGGCAAAGTTCCGCAAGGGACATGCAAATGAATGAATGAATGAATGAATGAATGAATGCAGTGAAGTTGAGGCACAGCATCATGCCAAAATGGGAGTGAGTTAAGCCGGCTAATTTTTTTCCGCCCACGCGTGGAGCTAAAAGCAAGAGTGAGGGGGGGGGGAGTGTGTGAAAATCTTCAGTAGATTCCACCGCCGTGGGGCTGCGAAGATGCCTGCCCTGTTAGCCAGGTTTAACCCGTTTCTGGCTATACCAACAGAAAAGTAGTACAGGGTCATGGTTGGCTATGCTTCACCCGCCCCGGCGCGGGCATGTTAGCTATGGGTCCTTGACCTCCAAATGAGGCAGCGCCTTCATTTCCATTTAGGAATATTACCATAGTCACGTGGGTCGCGAGATGCCGGGATGGAATTGACGGCCTGGTTGTCTGGGCGGGAGAGTCAGTGTGCTAGCCAAAACTCAAATCCCGTTATGTCCCATCTTTTCAGCAGCAGGTCTATGGGCTTCTTTCATGTAACTGCAGGCGTAGGGTATGCTGTGGTTTCTGCATGGTTTTAGAGTCTAGGGGCAAAAGCTCAGTTTTGAATTAAGTCCAGATTTGGGGAAAGAAACATTCAGTTCAATCGCCATCTTATATGGCGCTGCTCCTATTTCAGCACCATCGCGATATTTACTGTAACAATAAGAATTTGCAGTTTCAGAGAGATCCTAGCACGCGAAGAATGTTTCTTTAGAAGTTTGTAGTAAGGCAGCAAATGAAGACAGTATGACGACATGAGATTTTGCAGGTTAGTGACAAAAGTGTAACTCCGTCTAATGAGGTTTTGGTGATTGAATTAACACACGAACATGTCACAGTCTGGACGTACGGGAACAACGGTTGTAAGATATACCCTAGCAGTGACCAGGTTCTTTAAGTCCACGGTGGTAAGAAATACAGAAGTCTGTACACTTCATTTGGACAATTTAAGCAATATGTAATTGTGAACACCATGATGATCTATCTGTGAATGCAGCTGATGAATATAGCGTTCAGTACTTCACATTGCTAGTGGAACACACGAGAATACAAATACACTGGCAACAGAAAACCTAGGCCGTGTTAGCCAATAACACGAACTCTGTAATAGGAGACACTGTCTTGTCTCTCTTCGGTTCAAAGTTCAGTCATTTATAGAACAAAAATCTATGACTCCGTGCGAGGGCTCACAACAGAGTCTATCCTAAATCGGCCTCAGACAGTCATTTGCATGTCCCCTGTGGAATTTTGGCTCCCTAACAGCTCTTCTTAGGCCTCTCGGTTATAGGCAAGATGTCCTGCTGCTGATGCATCCATTTGCAAATTATCAACGATGTCTGCACCCATCTTCGCATTAGTCTTCCACTCTTTCTTTTTCCCATTATGTACCTTTCCAAGACTGTCTTCTCTAAATTATCATGATGTTTAATGTCCAAAATATTTAGGTTTTCTCTGTTTAACCCTCTTTAATAACCAAACTTGTTCAATATTAAGTTCTTGTACTGTGGATATATTTGTTCTTTTTTGTGTCCATGATATTTAAATAACTCTCCATTAGCATTTACACTCAAAGGCATTTATGTGTTTCTCAGCTGTTTTTGTTAAGTGTCCAGGTTTCACAGGCATATGTTGCGATGGGAAAGATGCATGCTCTTAAAAATCATAGTTTTGTAGTTCTGTCTGTTTCTCTCCACATCTTCCTTAGTCGTTTTACGTTTTTGAAGAGCGATAGATATCTTCCTTTTAATTTCCCTCATTGTATCTCCATTATTAGTTAGTAATGACTGAAATATTCAAAATTCTCCACCTCTTCCAAATTGTTCTCATTGATATATACGAGTCGCATTTCATCTACCTTATTTATTTTGTCAGTTGTCTTCAATTTAAATTTCTTCGCATTAAAATAGAGGTTTTGCTCTTCACTATTCTTACGGACTGACATAATTATTTGCTATTCACTGTTCTGACGGTCTGACATAATTGATTTGTCCATTCCTTTTTGTGTTTTGGACAGTAATACTGTGTCATCAGCATATCTAATCTCTGGTATTTCATAACCTCCAATTGTTATGGCATCGTAATATTCTTTGTCCCAGTCACCCAGCTGTAGAAATGGGTACACGACTTCTTCTGGAGTTGGGGAAGGAAAGGCGGCCAGGCGTGATACTGACCATATCACCCTCTAGTGTGGTGACAGGTCAAAGAAAATATGGGCACTAACACAATATCCCTATGTGCCTCTAAAAGGCACGAGAGGATTACCTTTACCTTTTTACATCTTCTCTAACATTCTTCATTATATTTTTAATATACAAATTAAATAAGTAAGGCGACAATGTGTACCTCTGATGGACTGCTTGTTTTATGTCAGACCAAGTTGTGGTTTCACCATTTATTCTTACTGCTGCCTGTTGGTCGATATACAGCAGTGATTATATCAAATGTGTTGGAAATCCCATTTTTTCCATTATTTCCCAAAGTTTCTGGTAGTGTACACACTCAAATGCCTTTGAATAGTCTATTAAAGATAATATAGATTCACATTAAACTCCCTGCGTTTCTCTATTATTAATCTTAGATTGAATACATGATCTCTTGATCCTCCTCCTTGTCTAAAATCACATTGGACCATATTGATTTCTCCTTCTATTTTCTTACAAAGTCTACTCATTATGATTTTATATAGAATTTTACTGGCATGACTACTCAGGGCAACAGTTCTGTAGTTTGTGCATAATTTCAAGTTACCCTTTTTTTGTGCCAATGGTATGATTACAGTTCTTTTCCATCTTTATCTGCCTCGTAAACCATAAAACCCACAGAAAACCTTTTTCTTACAATTCCGTGCCCGTGAGATTGTACTCTACTCCCGTGCAAGAAGTCACTTTTCCGTGACAATTAGAAAAGTCTCTATCCTTCTCGAGTCAGAGGAGGGGGGGGGGGGGAAGGATCAGCTCAGACCACTCAAATCTTAGCTTAAATATGAAAAACAAGAGAAATAACCCCCAAAATCCTGTTACACAAGAAACAGTGGATTAAAATCAAACTCATTAAAAATGTTCTATTTCAACATTTTATATTGATCTTGATTATTTTTGTCGATAAAAACGACATCAGCATAAAGCAATGATTTACTTATCCTGTAACTTTAACGCATGTGCTGGAAGTCCGCTCATGGCGTTTCACTGGCTATTTTTCTCCACGGACAAAGCCAATAAACGTGTATAAAGCTGTGTTCCTCAAGGGTGTGTATTGAGCTTCTCTGAGATCTGCGTCCTAGGTGGCTGCCTGGTTGGCCTGGATGGAGTAATATGTACATAAATCATCACTTTCTTCAATTCAATATTCACATTTCCACTGCTTCCTTGCCGGCCACAAAAATGAACTCAACGGACCGAGCTGGCTTTCTTCCAGGCCACGGTGCCTTGACCCCTGGAATGGAAGCGATAAATATTTGTAATTTTTCACGAAAAGAATATATAAATGAATCAGAAGAAAGAGAGGGAAGAAAGAGATAATAAAAAAAAATATATAGGAAAGTTCTGTTGTTTCACGCCCTAGTCAAATCTAATTTCCGCTTTCACTGACACGATCTTTGAAATCCTCTCTGGTTTTTTTTTTTTTTTTGTTGTGTTTTTTTTTTTTGCTCAACGTTTTGACCCCATCAATTCAGGCCATGAAAAGAGTTCAGACATCCAGTGTTACACAAACTCGGTTGTTGCAAGAAAGTCTCAGTACATAAAGGCCCAAAAAAACTTCGCTAAACTTCAGCGGTCAGGCAAACGTTGCGGTTATCAGCTTTTGAGAATCTCCTGCTAAGTTGGACTATACGCTTTACTGAAAAAATAAACACAAAGAAAATAAACGTGGTTATTTGAAGTAATGAAAGTATACAGAGATGTATGATTCAGTTTTACACGGAGAAAGAAAGAGCGAGGAAGGAGAGCAGGAACAAGAGTGGCAAATGCAGAACATGCAATCGTCTAATATTTCAGCAAATTTCTTTAAAGAGAACTACGCTCGTATATATAGAGTAAATTCCTTCAAAGAGGCCTACATATAGAGTAAAGTTCTTTAAAGAGGCCTACATATAGAGTAAAGTTCTTTAAAGAGGACTACATATAGAGTAAATTCCTTCAAAGAGGCCTACATATAGAGTAAAGTTCTTTAAAGAGGACTACATATAAAATTAAAACAGCGGATATATTTTTTTCATTCTTTGAGTGAAGTTAAAAGCAGGAGAGATGGGAGTGTGCAATTCTTATTTAGCACACTCCAATGTCATGGCGACTATAGCACTCACTCATCTGTTAGCCACACACTTTCCTCTTTCTCTCTATCTTTTTTTTTGTGTAAGGCTAAATTATACACACCTGTTTACCTTTATTAACAGAGCCAGTTTTACCGCAGTCGTCACTTCTCTTATTTTTCGCTATTAGAAAAAAAAAATTGTGTATGCTGAATTAAGAATTGTATTGGCCAATTAAAAAAAGGGTTTGCTGAAGTCCGCTTGCTTGTATTGGTAGTTCAGCTACCATAGTTGTTTGTGTTTCATATTCTTGCAAGTTCTTTCATAACTGGGCTTATGTTCTTTTTGCTTTTTCTTCTTCTTCTTCTTCCAGTTTATTTTAATTACTTCAATTGTTATTTATTTTCATGTTAATGCTGTGATTGCTTTTGTCATCATCATCATCATCATCATCATCATCATCATCATCAACAACAACAACAACAACAGTTCTATATCTGAATTAGAGTTATTATAAGAAATGTGACCTTCAGCGATTGCCAGTCAACTGCACCTCGGTGTACGCTTAATAACGACGAAGAAGCTGGCGCGATGTATCACCAGTTTCTAAGGGCAGATGTTCATTGTTCATAATCACACAGTCTTGTCCTTTCAGTGATCTCTGGTTATTCCGAACCTTCCTTCATCCATCCCCACCCCCAACCTTTCCATTCTGTTCCTGTCAATTTTATTATACAAGCGTCATCTGCATGGCTTTTGTTTGGGCCGTAATTATCCAATGTCTTTGTTATCTAGGGCATGAACTCACGTTGTTTGCCAGCTCGTGCCCCTTTTTCATGATGTTCTCTCATTTCTACACCAGTCAACTGCTTCTAGTTTATGCTCACCTATATGCCTTATAGTGGTGCATTTTGTGCCCGTCTACCAAAGAGCTGAATGCTAATTTTTCATTTATTTTTCGTGTTTTTATCTGGTCTGTTGAGTCTGAATGAGGTCCTTGACGAAGACGTTTGCCGAAATCATTGATTGTTGATTGTTCTTCAGTTATACGCGCTTATCCTTGTTTCTGCCAACTCTGGTTTCTGCCACTTTCCTCATTTTATTTTCTATCTTTTTTTTTTGTAAAACTGAACCATACCATGCGCCTCTGCCTGCCTTTATCAGAATCGAGCACGATCATTTTTCTTCGTTTCTCTCACCACAAAACTTCTCCGGCATATCTTGGAACCCTTTCCGGCTCAGCAGTGTACAGCGGCATACTGGCTATTTCCGGTTCAGCAGTGTAGAGCGGCATACTGGCTATTTCCGGTTCAGCAGTGTAGAGCGGCATACTGGCTATTTCTGGCCCAGCAGTTTACAGCGGCATACTGGCTATATCCCACTCAGCCGTGTACAGCGGCATACTGGCTATTTCTGGCTCAGCAGTGTACAGCGGCATAATGGCTATTTCCGGCTCAGCAGTGTACAGCGGCATACTGGCTATTTCCGGCTCAGCCGTGTACAGCGGCATACTGGCTATTTCTGGCTCAGCAGTGTACAGCGGCATACTGGCTATTTCCGGCTCAGCACAGCGGCATACTGGCTATTAATCGTTCGTTTAAGCTATCTTTCATTCTTTTTTCTGAGAATATGCGAAAATACACTTTATTACATCGAGTTATTTTGAGATATTTGCGTGATATAACCAAAGGACGGTTCTGAAAGGGAATTATTGTTTCAGTATGCGCGTTAAATTCGAAATATTCAGGACAGGCTTAAAATATTCTTTATTATATTCGATGAAAATAATGATGTAAATGAGTAAACTAACGACACAAACAACTGAAAAATGTTTCTCCTGGAAAAAAAACAAACTTGTCAGTTTTTCCAGCCTGCGCAAAAAAGACTTAAGATAATGTAAAATGAGTTAATGGAAAGTGTACATTGAACAGATGTGAAGTGTCAAAGCAACATGGCTGCCAGAGCGTGGAGATGCAAACGAAAGGCTGAGTCTATAGTTTCAACAGACGGGGATTTTCTGAACAAAAGAATGATAAAAAAAAGATGAAGGGTGCTTGAAAAGCTAGGATTACGAAAAGGGAGGAATTAATTTATTATCTGGAGCCTGTCTTTTCGTGTCAAAATAAAAAAGTATTATTACTCTTCTAAAATGTGGAGACGAAGGTAAGAAGAATATAAGAGTTAAGTGGGAATATAAGAAAACTTTAACGATGTTGTACCAGCTGCAGGCTGTAGAGCCAGACCTGGATATTCACATAGAAGCAGGTGGTACGAAATAATTAGAGAAAAGCAGTTGTTAAACCTTGAAGTTAGAGATTAGAATAAAAAAATAAAAACACACAAACTTACAATCAGTTCTGGAACACTAACAATGAATAAGGAAAGTAACTGTATAAAGAAACTGTGACTGTGACTGGTATCCCCATACTCCGGGCATTCCCATATGTGTTCCGCCTTCCATTCCAACACCCACTGAAGTGTAATGGTATAAAGGAAGTAAATTCTGAGTGAATGTGGTCAAGAATCGAAAACAGTGAATTATGAACAAAAAATAATCGGTGAAGAGCAAAAGCGTAGAAAAAGGAAAATTGACATTAGAATTCTATAAATACAGAACTAAAGAAGGTTCGATGAAAATTTTAATAAAAAATTTCGAGTATATAAAGCCTGTTCTACCATATGTCGATAGTCATACAGATCTGTGGATTCTTGACCTCCCTACCTTTCCGTCTTCCCGGAGATCTAAGAGTCTTTTGATGTCTGAATCTGTTTTTCCAGGCGTCCATGAGTTTCTCGTGCCTGCATCTATCAGTTTTCCCAGGTTTCTGTGCGGTCTTGAAGTCTGCTAGGTCTTTTTTGCTTTCCCTGAAGTCTGTGAGCTGACGTTTCTTTCTCTGTTTTCCTCCCTCTACATGAAGACAAAACAAAACTGCGGCTTCAGACTATTGACACGGACAGAGCCAAACTTTTCAGCTTTCTACCACATGAAGCTAAAATTAAGGATGATAAATTAACAAGTGCTACATTACTCCCCTACATACGCCCTCTTTTCGGGAAGTCGTTTTCTGCTGTTTATAAAAAGACTTTTCAATAGCTTACTCCAGCAAAGAGGCGCAAAGAGATTATTACCCTGCCCGACAGGACGCGGCCGATATGAGCAAGAAGTGGTTATATTATACAGATACCGAGCAAGAAGTGGTTATATTATACAGATACCGAGCAAGAAGTTGTTATATTATACAGAGAAACTGAATAATAAATGGTTACATTATACAGATACTGAACAAGAAGTGGTTATATTATATAGATAATGAACAAGAAGTGGTTATATTGTACAGATACTGAACAAGAAGTGGCTATATTATACAGATACTGAGCAAGAAGTGGTTATATTGTACAGATACTGAGCAAGAAGTAGTTATATTATACAGATACTGAGCAAGAAGTGGTTATATTATACAGATACTGAGCAAGAAGTGATTATATTATACAGATACTGAACAAGAAGTGGTTATATTTTACAGATACTGAGCAAGAAGTGGTTATATTATACAGATACTGAGCAAGGAGTGGTTATACTATACAGATACTGAGCAAGGAGTGGTTATACTATACAGATACTGAGCAAGAAGTGGTTATATTATACAGATACTGAGCAAGGAGTGGTTATACTATACAGATACTGAGCAAGAAGTGGTTATATTATACAGATATTGAGCAAGAAGAAGTAGAAGAAATACAAGACGATAACCTGGCAAATTTTATTTTGGAGGAAACTAACCACGAAGCCGGTAAGTCATCTGTACAACAGCTGTGCTGTACAGAATTAAGAAAGAAAAAATATAGAGTTAGGTGATATTCAGACTGAAGGGCCAATAGCTTTTGATACACACGGAGGTCATCTTGGCCGTAGAATTCCGTAGGAAAATCGCAAACTAAGAAAAAAAATTATAATAAAATAGACAGGGAGGGGGAGGGGGAGGGGAGGGGAGGAGACTCTTTACAGGGTAGAAAATTCGTGATACCGAGCCAGCTACGCAAACGTCACCCTGTGGCAAATCTCAGAAAGACTCCCAACAAACAGAACGTGATGGAAGGTTGCATACAGATAGAACACGTTGAGGGGTAGAGCTGCCTTGTTACTGCCTCTTCGGCGGGGGAGGGGGGAGGGGGGGGAAGCTAATCCGAGCTGTCCATTACAAGTTTTCTGCTGGATGAACATCCGACATTTACTACCTGTCTTTATTTCCGTCTCTCGCTGTTTAGTAAAGGCGAATGGCTTTAGTAGCACCACAAGTTGAAAATCGCGCCTTTGCTGCCTTTGTATTAATTAACTGTAGCAGAGAGAACAATCCGGCTGGAGGCGCCCCAGCCACCCAGCTGTAGAGATGTCTACCCGACTTCTTCTGGAGTTGGGGAAGGAAAGGCAGCCAGGCGTGATACTGACCATATCACCCTCTAGTGTGCTGACAGGTCAAGGAAAATATTGGCACTAACACCATATCCCTATGTGCCTCTAAGGCATGACAGGATTACCTTTACCTTTTTTGTTTTGACTACATATAACACAGATTCTTTTTTTCTGTTTGTCGTTGTTTACATTCTGACTATATCTTTGTGTGTGTGTGTTTTTTTTCATGTGCAAAAACAATGAAACGTCCATGGAAGGTTTTCTAATTTTATAAACCTTGTTTCTTTCTTTAAGGAATGGATCTGGGATAAAGTTGGGTGGGGGATTGAGGGGAGGGGGGATAGGAAACTTAGATTATGAATTAGAGATGAAGTTTGGAAGGAGATCAGGAAATTGAGAATATGGATATGAGATGAAGTTTGGAATGGGGTCAGGAAACGAAGAATATGCATTTGGGATCAAGTTTAGAAGGGAGTATTGATCTGAGGTGAAGTTTGGAAGGGGATCAGGAAATTGAGAATACTGACTTGAGAATAAGTTTTGAATATGGTCTGATATCTCCCTAAAGCTAGTGTCGAGTACCGAATTTTGTCTTTCCATGACAGAAGCTTAAGTGTTTGAATTCATTCCCTTTGCCTTGAGAGAAACTAGGAAATAAGAGGCCCTGCGCTACCTTTACATATTCCGCTGGGAGGAGAAGGCGCTGTCCAAATTGGCAACCAGCAACCCGTTGCTGACATGCTACCGTCAGGGTTGGCAAACCACGGTCGACCAAGACCTTGTCTCATTTCTCCGTTGGTATCCCCAGTAACAGGCCTAACCTGGCTAACGGAGTAGGGATCGTCACAGACCCTCTGACGGTGGAGTCTGCTAAAGAAGTACTGCAGACTTCCCGCTTTTTAGCTCCACCCAGGGCTTGAAAAATATAGTCGCTAGAGCCCACTCACAATCCGACACGATGCTGTGCTTCAAAGTCTTCAAGTCGTCGGCTGCAAAGAGCACCATCTTGCATGTCCAAGGAGAAAGATCCTTGGTCAACTTTTGAAGCTGTTCTATTTTTGTTTTCTTTGTTTCCTTATTTTTCTCTTCCCCACAAGTAAGAGCCAGTTGACGACGCTTGTCGAGGGTTTTCCGAAAGTGCATTCCATTATTTATGTGCTGAAGGAAAACCAAACTATTCGATAAATCTATTTTGGTCTGTCTTTTCCAAACTGGCAAGCTGTTTCACCACTGAAACTTCTACTCTGTGTAGACAATCAGAAGTCTGGTTTCGTTTTTCCTCGTTCTGACTTTCGCCATTGTGTTTTGGAAACTTTTTTTTTCGGCGCGACAGAAGAGAAAAGAAACAGTGCAGAACAAATATTGGAGAAAACCCAGTCTAGCAAGGAAGAAAGATGATATGCTGGAACCAAATAAGCAATCTTACCAGTTCCAGAAACACAGTTGGAACCATTTTCACAATAGTTTCAGACCAAATTTATGGGCCCCTTGTAAACATTTCTTTCTTTGGTACTTAAAATAGAATATAAAAATCGAAAAAAGTTCAGTTAATTTTGGGATGATATTGTAATCTAAACAGCTTATTTTGGAATCTGTAATATATGTTTATGACTCGCCTTCGTGTGTATAAAAATAAGAAAAAAAAGGCAGAGAAAAATGAAAATTCCAGTAGAATCTTATGTTTTTTTAACCACAGTTCTGCATGTTCCTTTTAATTCTTTCCACAAACTTCAAATTCTATACCTCTTGTTACTGTACACAACACTAATGCATTTTGATGTCCCGCAATGCAAGTGGAACACAACAGGCCAACGAAAAAGAGGTAGACGACGTAAAACTCTAAACAGGACATTGTTAAGAGAGGACAAATTAATAGGCATAAAATTCCTTGATGAGGTTGAAAAGCTCGCCGAAAACAGGAAAACTTGGCGAACTACCTTACGAGCCCTATGTGGCGTGTAACAGCAGGGGAAGAATATAAGATATAATATATGTTAGAGATGTTTATTTTATATTTTGTTGTACCTATTTTTTTTCCTCGTAATCAAGTTGTTGTTTGGTAATTCAGGATAAATGTGCTCGTAAATTTGTATTGTTTACTGCTAGATCCGTTCTGCTGACATTCCTAATGTTTATGTTCAGATCTCCAAGTCTGTGTCTGCAGAAAGTCACATTATGTTCACATCTCCAAGTATGTGTCTGCAGAAAGTCACATTATGTTCACATCTCCAAGTCTGTGTCTACAGAAAGTCACATTATGTTCACATCTCCAAGTATGTGTCTGCAGATAGTCACATTATGTTCACATCTCCAAGTATGTGTCTGCAGAAAGTCACATTATGTTCACATCTCCAAGTCTGTGTCTACAGAAAGTCACATTATGTTCACATCTCCAAGTATGTGTCTGCAGATAGTCACATTATGTTCACATCTCCAAGTATGTGTCTGCAGAAAGTCACATTATGTTCACATCTCCAAGTATGTGTCTGCAGATAGTCACATTATGTTCACATCTCCAAGCATGTGTCTGCAGATAGTCACATTATGTTCACATCTCCAAGTCTGTGTCTGCAGAAAGTCACATTATGTTCACATCTCCAAGTATGTGCCTGCAGAAAGTCACATTATGTTAACATCTCCAAGTCTGTGTCTATAAAAAAAGGACTCATGATATAACGTTCAGATAAGGACACCCCACCCCCACCCCCGCATCCAAGACTAATTTAAAAGAGGTTAAAAGATATCATGCATCTGAAGCGAAGGATGAAAGCTGTGGATGAGTTTCTGAAGCTTCTGTTGTTGAGGGTGGGAGAGATATTGGAGTAGCCTACGAATTTTGTGATCCAGAAGAATGCTTAATCAAGGTTTCTAATCCCGCAAGAGTTGGCAGGTTCAAAGACTCTCCGAAGACAGGAAAAATTGGCGAACTAATTTGCGAGCCCTATATGACGTTTAACGGCACGGGAAGTATATAAGATATAAGATATATAAGAAGAAGATACCTTCTGTGACGTCACCCGTTTGTGTTCGGCCCCGCCCTGTTAACAACAAGAAACAAACGCCCACTTAACAGAACACGGAGAACATCCCAGACTACCTTTGTGTCACAGTCACCATGCACGACTGACAAAGCGTTTCAAGAACACCAGGTAGGTAGACAGGTAGCCAGTCGATGAATCATCTTCATTTGCACATCGGAAGATTAGTCTTTAAGTGCTCCGATCCCATCTTCAAATATTTCCGCCAGTGTTTGGCGGCTGGCGATGCCAGTTCTGTGTTGAAGTATGACGAAGCCAAAGGTTCTGATCTTTCTGACCCGCTGTCTTGGCTTAGTCTTAAGTGATTCTGAAACGTGGACAACAAATTCAAACCATGAAAAAAAAAACTTGACGGTTTCTCCTCTTCTTTCGAGCATCAAATGGCAAGATAAGGTAACGAACTTTGAAGTTATGTAGCGTGCAAATGTTCCATCCAAGGTGAGAATGCTATAAAAAAAAAGAACATTAAGATTGTTAGGGCATGTGTAGAGAGGAGGAGGCAAAAATGCCTACTGTTCTTCTTCTGCTACAGTTAGAGCGATGATCAGGCTATGCCAGATTTCAGACAGAACACGCCACGGGAAACAAAACTTATCGCAGGATAGACAACGTCACTGGAAAGAGAGGAGAGAGAACGTCACCGGAAAGAGAGGAGAGAGAACGTCACCGGAAAGAGAGGAGAGAGAACGTCACAGGAAAGAGAGAAGAGAGAACGTCACAGGAAAGAGAGGAGAGAGAACGTCACAGGAAAGAGAGGAGAGAATATCGCAGGAAAGAGAGGAGAGAGAACGTATCACAGGAAAGAGAGGAGAGAAAATGTCACAGGAAAGAGAGGAGAGAGAACGTCACCGGAAAGAGAGGAGAGAGAACGCCACAGGAAAGAGAGGAGAGAGAACGTCACAGGAAAGAGAGGAGAGAGAATATCGCAGGAAAGAAAGGAGAGAAAACGTATCACAGGAAAGAGAGGAGAGAAAACGTGTCACAGGAAAGAGAGGAGAGAGAACGTCACAGGAAAGAGAGGAGAGAGAACGTATCACAGGAAAGAGGAAGCAATACAGGATCTAGTGAACAATTTTTTATAATTTTTTATAAATAGGAAACTACGAGGCTTTGGTATAGTAAAGTAAGAGAACAAATTTTGTATGATTAGACCTCGAAAAAATCATAGACAAAGCACTTTAGTGAGACGTGAGAGAAAGAAAAATCACAAGAGAATTACCTGGGATTCGAACACGGACTCCGGTAGGACGAGCAGCCGTCTAGCCACAAGAGAACAGCTTACTATCGACTTAGCCAACTAGCACCCCAAAAAAGGTGTTTTGTTGACATAGTCTTTAGTAACCGCTCAGCAAACATAAGGGATCGTGACACCCGGAAAGAAACGAGGTCGTGACACAGAAATTCCGTAGCTTAGATTCATTCTCTCTAGCAGGTACCAACTAGACAAACATACACACGGTCTCCTGCCATGTCTGGTGCAAACTTGGACAACAATAACAAACGAACGAATACTTATTACATGAAGTTAGTTTCGGATATAGTGAACAATTTTTTAAATTTTTTATAAATAGGAAACTACGAGGCTTTGGTATAGTAAAGTAAGAGAACAAATTTTGTAAGATTAGACCTCGAAAAACATAGACAAAGCACTTTAGTGAGACGTGAGAGAAAGAAAAATCACAAGAGAATTACCTGGGATTCGAACACGGACTCCGGTAGGACGAGCAGCCGTCTAGCCACGAGAGAACAGCTTACTATCGACTTAGCCAACTACACCCCAAAAAAGGTGTTTTGTTGACATAGTCTTTAGTAACCGCTCAGCAAACATAAGGGATCGTGACACCCGGAAAGAACGAGGTCGTGACACAGAAATTCCGTAGCTTAGATTCATTCTCTCTAGCAGGTACCAACTAGACAACATACACACGGTCTCCTGCCATGTCTGGTGCAAACTTGGACAACAATAACAAACGAACGAATACTTATTACATGAAGTTAGTTTCGGATATAGTGAACAATTTTTTATAATTTTTTATAAATAGGAAACTACGAGGCTTTGGTATAGTAAAGTAAGAGAACAAATTTTGTATGATTAGACCTCGAAAAAATCATAGACAAAGCACTTTAGTGAGACGTGAGAGAAAGAAAAATCACAAGAGAATTACCTGGGATTCGAACACGGACTCCGGTAGGACGAGCAGCCGTCTAGCCACGAGAGAACAGCTTACTATCGACTTAGCCAACTAGCACCCCAAAAAAGGTGTTTTGTTGACATAGTCTTTAGTAACCGCTCAGCAAACATAAGGGATCGTGACACCCGGAAAGAAACGAGGTCGTGACACAGAAATTCCTGCTTTGTCTATGATTTTTTCGAGGTCTAATCATACAAAATTTGTTCTCTTACTTTACTATACCAAAGCCTCGTAGTTTCCTATTTATAAAAAATTATAAAAAATTGTTCACTATATCCGAAACTAACTTCATGTAATAAGTATTCGTTCGTTTGTTATTGTTGTCCAAGTTTGCACCAGACATGGCAGGAGACCGTGTGTATGTTTGTCTAGTTGGTACCTGCTAGAGAGAATGAATCTAAGCTACGGAATTTCTGTGTCACGACCTCGTTTCTTTCCGGGTGTCACGATCCCTTATGTTTGCTGAGCGGTTACTAAAGACTATGTCAACAAAACACCTTTTTTGGGGTGCTAGTTGGCTAAGTCGATAGTAAGCTGTTCTCTCGTGGCTAGACGGCTGCTCGTCCTACCGGAGTCCGTGTTCGAATCCCAGGTAATTCTCTTGTGATTTTTCTTTCTCTCACGTCTCACTAAAGTGCTTTGTCTATGATTTTTTCGAGGTCTAATCATACAAAATTTGTTCTCTTACTTTGCAATACAGGATCGAGAACGTCACAGGAAAGAGAGGAGAGAGAACGTATCACAGGAAAAAGGAAGCATTACAGGAGGGAGAACGTCACAGGAAAGAGGAAGCATTACAGGATAGAGAACGTATCACAGGAAAGAGAATGCATTACAGGAGAGAGAACGTATCACAGGAAAGAGAGGAGACAGAACGTATCACAGAAAAGAGGAAGCATTACAGGAGAGAGAACGTCACAGAAAGAGGAAGCATTACAGGATAGAGAACGTATCACAGGAAAGAGAGGAGAGAGAACGTATCACAGGAAAGAGAGGAGAGAGAACGTATCACAGGAAAGAGAAGAGAGAGAACGTATCACATGAAAGAGAGGGGAGAGAACGTATCACAGGAAAGAGGAAGCATTACAGGATAGAGAACGTATCACAGGAAAGAGAATGCATTACAGGAGAGAGAACGTATCACAGGAAAGAGGAAGCATTACAGGAGGGAGAACGTCACAGGAAAGAGGAAGCATTACAGGATAGAGAACGTATCACAGGAAAGAGAATGCATTACAGGAGAGAGAACGTATCACAGGAAAGAGAGGAGATAGAACGTATCACAGGAAAGAGGAAGCAGTACAGGAGAGAGAACGTATCACAGGAAAGAGAGGAGAGAGAATGTATCACAGGAAAGAGAAAGCATTACAGGATAGAGAACGTATCACAGGAAAGAGAAAGCAGTACAGGAGAGAGAACGTATCACAGGAAAGAGAGGAGACAGAACGTATCACAGGAAAGAGAGGAGAGAGAACGTATCACCGGAAAGAGAGGGGAGAAACGTATCACAGAAAAGAGAGGAGAGAGAATGTATCACAGGAAAGAGAAAGCAGTACAGGAGAGAGAACGTATCACAGGAAAGAGAGGAAACAGAACGTATCACAGGAAAGAGAGGAGAGAGAACGTATCACCGGAAAGAGAGGGGAGAAACGTATCACAGAAAAGAGAGGAGAGAGAATGTATCACAGGAAAGAGAAAGCAGTACAGGATAGAGTGCGTATCACAGGAAAGAGAGGAGAGAGAACGTATCACAGAAAAGAGAAAGCAGTACAGGAGAGAGAACGTGTCACACGAAAGATCAAATACTACAGGATAGAGAACGTGTCATATGAAAGAGAAAGTAATACCAAGACATATCACACGACAGAATTTATCATAAGACAGAGAATTTGTCACAAGACAGAGAACACACCACAAAGCAGGAAACTTATCACAACACAGAAAACATCAAGAGACAGAGAACTTATCACAAGACAACGGGTGCATTTCTGATTGAGATTCGGAAGTTTCTAGTTGTTTCAAGTTAGTGCTCTATTCATTATTTATTCTGTTAAAACTTACGATTCATGTGAATCTATACTTTGTCTCCTCTCTCTAAAATTCTTCGTTCTATTTGTGTTTGTATGATGAAGACTCACGCCGACACGTCACAACTTTGTGCTGGTTAAGTAATAAAGATGTTCCTATTTTTCATGCCTTATACATTTTGGTATATCGGCTTTACTGCAGTGATTCGTGTATAGTTATATATTTATACACTAATTATTGTTTGTTATGACAAGACAGGGAACGTATCACAAAATGGAGGAGAACTTATCACAATTCATCATCACGTGCCAGGGCTCGTCACGAGAGAGACACCTCAGCTCAAGGGATCTTCTTTTTCTCCAATCTCTCTGGAACTGCGAGATGGTGCCCTTTGAAGCCGATGCAGTGAGGATGTTAAGGATGTCGGATTAGGAGAGGGTTATGGCTACGGTAGGTAGGATTGCCTTTCCTAACGCTAGCACGTCGGCATTAGGTCGCTGATTACCACAGCAAAGCTCGTCACACTACAACTAACTGATTGAAGGACAGGGGACTCATGATATAACGTTCAGATAAGGACCCCCCCTCCCCATCCCCGCATCCAAGACTAATTTAAAAGAGGTTAAAAGAAATCATGCATCTGAAACGAGGGATGAAAGCTGTAGATGAGTTTCTGAAGCTTCTGTTGTTGAGGGTGGGAGAGATATTGGAGTAGCCTACGAACTTTGTGATCCAGAAGAATGCTTAATCAAGGTTTCTGATCCTGCAAGAGTTGAGCAGAGATGGATTGATCAATTATGCAGACTTCTCATCAAACCAAGAGTTGTTGTCAGTTTAAATCGTGTATCAATTCCACTTCCGTGCCCTCTCTCCCTTACACTAATGGGAACTTAATTACTATTGCTTTAGAAGCGGACACAAAGGGTTAATACATAGCCAGTATATATTGGCTCCGTGAAAGTTTCGCTGCGTGGATATACTTCAGTATTACACTGTAGATCAAGAAATCAACGGCAATAGATGGCATTAAAATATGTCTTTTCCTGATGTGGCGTTAGAAATAGATTAATTTCTTTTTTCTTTCTCCTTGTACCTATAGGATGTTCGAAGAAGACCATTTCAAATATTGTATGTACCGAGAGCACTCGGTATACGTTATTTACGTTCCAAAAGGAAAAATACAAGGAATAAGAAACGACAAAGGTATGGCACTGATTTTCCCCATTCGCTAATTGATTTATTTTAGAGATACATTCTGCATCAAGTACAAAATCAAAGTTTATATGAAAATACAAGGTTTGTGAATAGGAAGTACTTCACCGTGCACCAAACTGTAATATAGCATAATGTATTCATTTTTAAAGTAATATTTAGAAAAGTCGCTGTATGTGCTGTAGATGAAGCTCCCTCTTACTTTTACCACTCGCAGCTGGGGTTCTGTGAGGTTCTTTTTTCTCGGAGAATGAGTCTCTAACCGCGTCTGGTTCCAGCACCGATCTTTCGGTCATGAATCTCACATGACCTGTCATATTTTAGTCCAGGCACTTCAGCAGAACAGCCAGGCAGGTGACAACACAGCTCAGAAGAGTGACTGGGTAATTCAGCGCTGAAAACGGCCTTAAAGTTATTTGCTGCTCCGCTGTTTCCTTGTGTTGTGCTGGTGCCGTCAAATTCTCTGGAATCTTCAATAAATGTCTTCCTGTTTGTTCAGCCACTTCCACGTCAAGACTTGCGTGTGCTGCTCAAACGTCCCTTTCAAACACTCCTTCTCAAAATTATCACAGACATGTCTTACCAAAAACAGTTTCTAGAGTTTACTATTTATTTGTCATTTACATTTTTAAAATTTAATTATACAGTCTCTAATATTATGATTTGTAGCATTGTATCGTACACACAAGAATAGTTTCCGGAACGCCTCACACGCAACACCCCACACGCAACACCCCACACTCAACACCTCACACGCAACACCCCACACTCAACACCAAACACTCAACACCTCACACGCAACACCCCACACTCAACACCCCACACGCAACACCCCACACTCAACACCTCACACGCAACACCCCACACTCAACACCCCACACTCAACACCTCACACGCAGCACCCCACACTCAACACCTCACACGCAACACCCCACACGCAACACCCCACACTCAACACCTCACACGCAACACCTCACACGCAACACCCCACACGCAACAGCCCACACGCAACAGCCCACACGCAACACCTTACACGAGCTCTCTCAGATGCAGATTCTTGCAAGTCAAAGCTAAGTACTTCCCGTTTTTTTTTAAATTTTCTATTATCTTTTCCTTTGTTATTTGTTATATATCATTAATGTGAATTTATATTTTATTTTGTTTTCCTGTTTCTTTGTCCTTTATGTTTTAGTTTTTTTTTTTTGTTGTATGATTCAGGTGTTAACCGAAACCTTACAACTGTGTGCCCTTTGATTAATAAAGGTGTTCCTACCTTTACTTTACATTGTCCTAACAATGTGCAAGGTACCGTATTATAATATAGTTATATAGTTCTGTAAAATGTATTTGTTATATTTAGTATTTGGGAGGCAAAGTTCCGCAAGGGACATGCAAATGAATGAATGAATAAATGTAAGTGTATTTATGCTTTGAAATATAATGTATGTTTTCTGTACAATTTATACGCAGAACATAGTCATAAATGTAGATACATTAGAAACAAGAGAAGATTCGATGGAAATATGCATGTACATTCTTGCTCAAATGAAGCCAGTGCAAATTTATTCAGTGTAAATCGAATTTACCGTTCATGATTTATGAAGGACGTGTATCGGAGAATCGACTTGTGTAGATGATCACTATATTCATTATGATAAACCACCCCAGATATTTCGACCGTGTACAGCACGGGAACTTATCTCCCCTGATGTCATGAAGTGTTTTCTACCATGGGGGGGGGGGGGGGGGTGGGGTTTGTTTTCCTGTTGCATGCCCGTGACCCTTGACCTTGATTAGTTCATTATTTGATGCCTACTTCTCATGCCCGGCCTCCCACTCTGAGAGCAAATGAAATATTAATTGGCCAGTTCCTGGCTTGTCACGGTCTCTCGTGGACGCTGTCAATTGAATTTGTGCTGCCAGGTTTGACCAGTTATCACAGACAGTGAACTTTGTGATGTGTCCTAATTGTCTGGGAAATCATTCACATCCCAGAGTCCTTGCCCCCCCCCCCCCCCCCCCCCGGGGGACTGTTTCTTTGTTTCGTTTGGGATCTTTATTCTTCATTTTTAATTTCCTTCTGGGCATGCGCATGTTCTCAGTTTACAACGTGATTACGTGAGAATAAAAGTCACCTGTTAAGTTTTAGATTATATTAGTTTGTTTTGGATTATAAAATAGTCGAAGCGTGTAATAAGACAAGTAGAAACAGGGTGGGACAAGTGAAGCACTGGAGCAGCAACAGCGCTAAAGAACATGACAAGACTAAAAGATGAACAGAGTTAATCATACGATGATAACCGGACCTGGTTATCCAACAGTACAGTGATGTCACTTTAAAATACCTTTACAGTACACAAGGGGGTGGTGGTAACAGCCTAGAAGAAGATGGTTAGATCTTACATCTTACGTCCTTCCCGTGCCGTTAAACGTCACGTAGGGCCTGTATGGTAGTTCGCCAAGATGTGCTGTCTTCGGCGAATTTTTCAATCTCGTCAAGGGATGTTATGCCCTCTGAACTGGTTTCTCTTAACAATGTCCTCTTTAGAGTTTCACGTGGTCGACCTCTTTTTCTTCGGCCTGTTGTGTTCCATTAGGTTAGATGGAGTTATGGATATCTTAAAGAAAACTGTTCTGGCAATACGCCAACCCATTTCAAATGTTTTAGATCGGATAAAATTGGTCAAGCTGCCTGTGACACGCAACAGTACGCAGCAAAGATAAGACAAAAAAAGAAGATTAACAGAAGCGTAGGAGCAGCTGAGTGGTAATGAACTGTACTAGCAAACAGATTTTTACTGACTTGTCTCTGAAAGCGGAAACTTATCTGGACTGCAAGACAGAGCATACAATAAAGCATAGTGTCATACTGTACTAGAATTGTAGTTATACGAACTCCCTGTAACTGCGAGCTGGTGTTCTTTGCAGCCGATGCTGTGAGAGTGTTGACGCACAGCATCGTATCGGCATGGGGGCGGGTTATGGCAGCTATTTTTTCAGTCCTGGAGTGCAGCTAAAAAAGCAAGGGGTGTGCAATCCTTCTTTAACAGACTCCACCACCACTGGGACTATGGCGATCATTGCCCCGTTAGCCAGGCTAAGCCTGTTACTGGGGGTACCAATGAGAGGTGGGGCAATGTCTTGGTCAGCTATGGTTCGCTAAATCTGACTCTACCATATTAGCTATAGTTCGCTAAATCTGACTCTACCATATCAGCTATGGGTCTCTAAATCTGACTCTGAAATATCAGCTATGGGTCTCTAAATCTGACTCTGAAATATCAGCTATGGGTCGCTAAATCTGACTCTGAAATATCAGCTATGGGTCGCTAAATCTGACTCTGAAATATCAGCTATGGGTCGCTAAATCTGACTCTGAAATATCAGCTATGGGTCGCTAAATCTGACTCTGAAATGTCAGCTATGGGTCGCTGATTGCCTCAACGGTCAGGCGTCTTCATCCCCATAGTATACTAGAAAAAAAAACGCGAAAAGACTGCGAAAATGAATTGGACTTACACTAAGCTTCCGTTCAAATAACTACCATCGGGTCAAGAGATACAAGGCGAGCTATATATATTCGCTGCATCAAACGTGTATAATTAAAGCGATAGAGAACAATGATGGTTGCAAAATAAAAAATAAAAAGTAAGTTAAGGAGGAAGAAAACAAGCAAGACTTTTCAACTTGAAAATGATAATATTCAACCCTGGCATCTTACATCCTTCCCATGCCGTTAAACGTCACATAGGGCTCGCATAGTTGTTTGCCAAGTTTTCCTGTTCTCGGCGAGTCTTTCAACCTCATCAAGGGATTTTATGCCAAATATGGCCTCTCTTAACAATGTACTCTTCAGAGTTTAACGCGGTCGAACTTTTTTTCTTCGGCCTGCTGTGTTCCACTTGATAGCTTGTTTTGGTATTCTCTGATTGTTTCTTTTCATCAAGTGACCAGCATATGTCCATTTTCTTTTTTCTGATCACCTATGAGACAGGTTGTTGTTTGCTTATTTGTCATATCTCTGCGTTGTTCTTGAAGTCGTTCCGCTTTATACCAAGTATTTTCCTTAGCCATTTGTTTTCAAACGAGTCTAATTTCTTGTCTATTTCTTCAGTTATATTCAACCCTGGCATCCGTAAATGCACGATAATTGTTCTGTAGTTCAAACATTTGTAGATGAAGACAAAAAGGCCAGGCAACTAACTCGTCAAATCATTGCCGCGATATCAAATTCTGGTGCAACCGAGGCCAAAAGAACGCGAGGATTCTAAAACCAAAAAGGTCTAGGAAGCAAGAAACAAATGGCGACCTGGTCCCCAGCAACTGACTCCGCCATCTTACCTGGTTTCCCGCGCGTAGGCCCAGACTTGTTGATTCTAAGATTAGATCAAGAGCTCACAGTTATCTCTGGTCTAGGTGCATGTGAACGAATGTTAGGAATTTTGTTGTTTTCTGCTCAGAGTGAGTGCGAAATTGTGCGTTTTCCCATTGTTTTACGCATTATATACGTATATTGTGTGAATTAGTTTTCGTGTAAATCACGGAGATTATACGTATTTTTTTCTGTGAAATGTACTGCGTACAAAAATATGTTGTATGCCGTACGTAAACGTACTTTTATCTGTTAGTTCTTCTGCAACTAAGGCGCTTGATTAGTGATGTGGGTAGTGCACTAGCTTCTCATGAGGAAGGGCGATGGTTCGAATCTGGCAGGAGCCACCGTAGTCACCCACAGGTTGGAAGTGACACTTGGCTCTTTCTGGAACTGGGAAAGGAAATGAAGCAGGTCATGAGATGACCACGTCGCTTTCTCCGTACATGCAGGTCAAGGAAACTACAGGCATTTGAGCAATATTCTTCAGGTGCCTCTAAGGCACAATATAGGCATTTGAGTTATATCCTTTGCTCTATGGTACGATATAGGCATTGAGGCAATATCCTTTAGGTGCCTCTGTGGTACGATGTAGGCATTAGACTTATATCATTTGCCACTATGGTACGATGTAGGCATTATAGAACAATAGTTATTTAGGTGCCTTTATGGTGCTATAGAATTGCTTTACTTTATTTCAAATATGAAGGCCTGTATATGTGGGACTGTTCTTTTTTCCCGTGACACTGCCTTTGTGTGTGGATTATACTTCGTCTGGCAGGCCCACATTTTCTTGGTTTTTTTCCAAAGGCTCTTTCACTAACAGAATAGTCAGGTACCATTTTGTTGTTCTACAAACTGGTTGATTGGAGCACTACAGAGACCATATACAAGACACACTGACTTCTCACCGAGGCTCGTAACTATACACGCTCACATACAAGTATAGACATGCAGTGCTAAATCCACACAAATGTAATAAGATCAATGGCACATATGGCAAATAACAACAACCACTTCCTTTGAAAAATAAGAAAGATGAAAGAATTCCGCTTTACATAAATAAGAATTTGACATTTCCCCATTTTTTACTACGAAAATGGTGACAGCGTCGAATCTAGTGCCTGTTCACGCCTCTGCCCTCAATATAAACAGTCTCTGACAACATTTGCCTCACCTTGTTTACACCTCTGTCATCAATATAAACAGTCTCGGACAACATCTGCCTCAACTTGTTTACGTCTGTGTTCTCAGTATAAACGGTCTCTGACAACATTTTCCTCATCTTGTTTACGCATATGTTCTCAGTATAAACGGTCTCTGACAACATTTTCCTCATCTTGTTTACGCTTATGTTCTCAGTATAAACTGTCTCTGATATCTGACGTCGTTCTGTTTTATGCTCGGCCATTAATAGACGAAAGAGTGAACCAAAGTTATTTTGTTTTTTTAATTTTTTAAAGCCTTTTTGAATACCGAATTTATAGTTTTTATTTTTATTTTTTTTACAAAATAAACTGAAGCTGTCTTCAAACTTAAAGAGTAACGAACAATTCAATTCATTTTGTGTAAGGTAATGAGCTGGCTACGTATGCTGTATTTCAACACAAATAGTGCTTCCAGTGTTATTATACATTATAATGATTCCCTCCGAAAGAAGTTAACAACGAGAGTTCTGAAAACGGTGGCACGGTAAAAGGCAAAGGTAATGCTATTGTGCCATGCTGGTACCTAGGAGGGGGTATGTTGTTAGTGTTCGTGTTTTCCTAAACCGGTCACCACATTACAAGGTGCTGTGGCCAGAATCCCGCCTGGTTGTCATTCCTTTCCCGTCTCCAAGTGGCCAGCATCCCGCCTGGTTGTCATTCATTTCTCGTCTCCAAGTGGCCAGCATCCTGCCTGGTTGTCATTCCTTTCCCGTCTGCAAGTGGCCAGCATCCTGCCTGGTTGCCATTCCTTTCCCGTCTCCAAGTGGCCAGCATCCTGCCTGGTTGCCATTCCTTTCCCGTCTGCAAGTGGCCAGCATCCCGCCTGGTTGTCATTCCTTTCCCGTCTCCAAGTGGCCAGCATCCTGCCTGGTTGCCATTCCTTTTCAATCTCCAGAGGAAGTCACATATCGTTTTTCTACGGGTTGGGTTACTGGGGCGCCTCCATTCAGATCCGAACTCATCCCTCCCCCTTCCTCCATCGTCTCCGTGAAATATTAGTGCACTAACTTCTCCAGGAGGTCTGGGAAAGGGCAGGCCAAGAACCCATGAAACTAATCATGTCTAGGACATACTTGTAGAGGTGGACACACTAAGGAAACTCGACACCAGCGTAATGTAGGAAAGTAACATATTTAAATGGGCGTATATAATAAAGTTTTATTGGGATATAAATGTCTGCAATTTATATGTATTTGTATTGTTGATCATCTTATCCTTTTAGGTACATGATGACTAACGATAACACTTATTACATATTCACAGACTACACCAATGAAAGAAAACAAACAAATCAATAATGCTTCTTCAAATAGTCATACAACTTATATTGGCGTATGTCATCTGTTTACAAGGTTAGGAAAATCAACAAATGAATCATCAATTTTATATTGTTATTCATCAGCCATATCGTTAACAACGTAATCATTAAAATGATTTACTTAAATATTCAGCTTCCAAGACTATCTTGATCGACAGTGGAACTTCTAAAGAATCAATTTTAAACCCTTGTACAACAATCTCTAATCTTCATCATTAAATGATCGAGTATCTGATGTATTATAATGAACTAACTGGCAATAATTGTTGCAACATACATATTCATAAATTTCAACAATACGTATTTGTGCGCACACGTGAGCCATCATTGCACATTATTAAAACCTCTAAATCTTACATAGACATATATGTTACACTAGAATTATTATTATTTATGTACCCTTCAGTTATCCTAATCATACCTAAGTGGATCGGGACTGTATCGGAGGAGTCGACAGCACAGCCTTGCACGCGTGCACATGATAGAAGTATAAACCACAATATTAACCTAACGTTTACATGTTTATCCACAGCCGAAATACACTCTCATAAGCTCTCGAACGATAACATGACCTCCTCAGAATCCCGACCTATTAAATTTCTGTCATGTTATCTTTATATACTGGGCTAGTAAACTGATTTTTTTCCCTCAGAGTTGCTGACCCCTGAAAATTGACTGGTAACTGACCCAATATTCCTACTCTTAGGGTTGCTAACCAACCCAAGGTAACTAGTACTATCTATTTCCTACAATTGCAAGACAGGCACTGACATGAAATCCTCATGGAAACGGAAAACGAGGAAGACCTAGACTTACTTGGAGAAGAGAAATTATGCCAGTGCTAAGAGACAAGGGATACACATGGAAGGAAGCAGAGAATAATTCCAAGAACAGGGATGAATGGAGAGCCTTTATCCGCGGCCTATGCTCTCTAGGGAACGAAAGTCGATGATGATGATGATGAACTACTCCACCACTCAAGTGCCTTGTAGCAAGCAGTAAGTTAAAGAAAAGTTAACATTAGATCACAAGTTGGGAAACATGAAATAGCTAACGAACGTTGCCTTGGTAACAGACGTCCTTCCTGAACACAACATTGAGAACTGAGAGAAAAACACAAAAAATTGTCTCCTATTAAAGGAGCACTCAGGATAAATTGTTGATATAAAAAAACAGTGAACACATCACACGTCCACTGGTTACATAATCACAGACCAAGTGATTATTCTTTCACAGAAACGATAAGTAAATATTGCTTCTATCAGAAAATATGTGAGTCAGTTCAGAAACAGGCCTCGGGGTTGGGAGAAACAAGTGGCCTCTGGTGGAGTCGCTCTTCAACAAATAAAGATGAAGGCAGCTGCAGGCTTAATGATAAAGACAACGAGATAAGTCCTCTTACTTCAGTTCGTGCAAGTGATGGATGGGTTTGGCGCTGGTGCAGTAGGGACTCTGTATTTCATACGTTAAGGGTTGAGATGGCTGCAAGACATCGTTGATAATCTGCAAATGGACGCATCAGCAGCAGGCCATCTTGCTTACAACCGAGAGGCCTGCAGGAGAACTGTTAGGGAGGCAAAGTTCCGCAAGGGACATGCAAATGAATGAATTAAACATTCATGCGAACGTGCAAACTGTATATATAATTTAATTTTATATGGTTACACGCAAAAAAAAAACCTTTCTTCTGTGAGTTTGTAAACTCAGCTCTGGAGAGGATTAGTAAACTAAATTCTGGAGAGTATTAATAGATTAGTTTAGGAGAGAATTAGTAAAAGTCTGCTCTGGAGAGGATTAGTAAACTCAATTCAGGAGAGGATTATTAAATGAAGTTCTGGAGAGGATTAGTAAATTTAGTTCTGGAGAGGATTAATTAAACCATTTCTGGAGAGGATTATTTCAAGGAATCATGATTATTGCTCAGGTATACGCCCTGAAAGATAACACTGGCCAACATACATTTTGGAGTCTCAAATGTTAGATCCGTTTCTGGGTATATCTGACCTGCTGATTCCAAAAATGGCACAGATTTCCCCCTATCAATTCTGTTTTTTTGAGATACAGAACATGTGACATATACCACTCTTCACTCCGTTCGCTCATAACAAATCAGGATATTTTAATGTAGCGTTTAAATTAATATCTTTTAAGCATGAAAGAGACATATTAAAAATTAAAAGAAAAGTGTACTACATGAAAATCTACTTATGCAGGAAACTCTACTGTAGAGATCGGAACAACAACAACACAACTCCTTCAGATCATCAGAGGAAGTACCCTCCTTCAGACAAGTGTTTCGGACCTCGAAGGCCAATCTTTTCTTGCTCAGTGTTCATGTTTGGCTCTACTATCCCAAAGGCATAAAAAGCAAGGATACTTTATGTAGCCAATTTGCTGACCAAGAAAAAAATTAACTATCTTCAAGTTTACACAGATCACTCATTAATGTTCTTGGTAATTTATCTCGTCCAAGACTAAAGAGATGGCCTTGTACTCTTCTTTCATCCTGGTGGAATTATAGATTGGAATACAATCATATTTGTTGCTGTTACTTAAAAGAACACATTCCAACCTATGCTTTGAACTGTCGATGAAAAGATGCCACTCACCTGGGTTCTATTCTGAAAGATCACTTTTCTTCACAAGGTTTCCGATGTCATTGCAGAATACTAAGTTGTTGTCTTGGGTAAAGAATGGCAGCAAATCCTTTTCTCTCCTTCAGTAAAATGTTATTTTCAATGCAATCTGAAGAACACGCTTTTGCTTTAGCCTGGGGGCAAGGGGTTCAGAAGACTCCTTGGAAAGATTTAAGTCCCTGATGAGATCATTCAATTCATTCTGATCAAAACGATCACCGTGTGAAGCTGTTTGGGATTCACTGTCACTGCCCCCACTTTCTTTACCTTGTGCAGTATCAGACTTTTGCAAGACTCAGCCTCTGAGAGCTGTGGTAGTTCAAGGAAAGTTGGAACGGGTACAAGATCCGAGTGCGGAACAGGTCTCGGGCTGAAGGTAAGTCAGGGTAAGATCACCCGTCATGATAACTTCGACTGCTGCCAATGATATTAACAATACAAAAATAACAGTCATCAAAGTGGTTTTTGGTTCCATCCACACCAGTGGTACTCCAGGTTTCAGGCTGCTTCTTTTTCCAGAGCAAATGCTCTGTACATGTTGCATACATTCTGCACCTACAATATGAGGAGCCCATGGCTTATCTTGACCTCCAAGCTTGACGCCAAAATAACCCACATATGCTCTTTTTTTACAAATTCAGAAATAGGTTTCTTACTTGCTTTCAGTGTGTACTCCCCACAAATACAGTAAAATAAGTCGGGATGATTCAAACAGTTCCGTCTTGAAGTAGCCATAACCTCTATGGTGTTCCGTTTGCAAAAATGAAATGATATGAGTGGGATGTATACAAACATCTCCCATGTGATCATAGTGCAACAGATCAGGTTGGGAAATCTTTGAAATACAAATTTATGTAATCTACGAAAAACATGAGTTACCATCATAACTTTTGTGCATGTAATATGTAATAAAACAGAATAAAAGCGATTTTTGTCATTTGAGCTATACATTTTTATAGCAGTGTGCATTACAGGAAAGGAAATAGACAAATAGTTGTGAAGCAAAGGACATTATATACAAAAACAAATGTTTTTCAAATAAGAAAATTCCCGTTCAAATAAGACAGCTTGTTATGACATCCCAATTCTGCAGAAGAGATTTGTTAAAGAGCAGACTAAAATTATATAAATTTAACCATATCTAAGAAACTAGAGCTGATGCGGTCTATCCAGTGCAACTTTCTGAATCAACGCTCAGAATAACTCCACGAACAGGCCTAAAAAGAAAAGCACCAATAAGAAAAATTGTTTTGCTGTGTAATCCTTTCTGACTACAGACAGGTCAGGTCTGTCTTATTTTGATGCGATCTTTCTGAAACAATGCGTTTTGTGAATAAAGAAGACTTGTCATGTCTTGTCTCGTCTTGTCTTGTTCTATCTCCCTTTAACTGCGAGCTGGTGTTCTCTGCAGCTGATGCTGTGGAGGTGTTGGGCTACAGCATCGTATCGGCGTGGGAGCGGGTTATAGCAGCTACTTTTTTCAGTCCCGGAATACAGCTAAAAAGCTGCGGGGTGTGCAATGCTTCTTTCGCAAACTCCACCACCTTGGGGACTTTGGCGATCCCTGCCCCGTCAGCCAGCCTAGACCTTTTTTCTAGAGGTACCAACGGAGAGGTGAGACAGGGTCTTGGCCAGCTATGGTTAGCTAACCCTGACGCTAGCATATCAGCTATGTGTCGCCGAATGCCTAATCGGATAGAGTCTTTACCCACTGAGGAAAGAAGAAAGGGTGTAAACGGAAGAATGCATACTTCAACATCAGCAAACCCGTTCATATAACGAACGTTCGCCACTAATGGAAGGCGTTATTCTCTGTATGCTGTCCGCTTTGTTTCGCATTCAATGAATGTATTAATAATTATACTAGCATATTGCATGCGCAGCACATAAAAATGCTTATTACAGTGTGCTGTAACTGCAAAACGAAAGAAAATGATTTGAATACGCAAGCGTGCTTCAAATATGCATGTCTTATACAAATGCTCTTTGCTTTCCTGCAAACTGTGCTTGAGTTTTACGTATGTGGTCTACATGTTTGCTCTGTTCAAAATCAGAGGTTGGGTATATCAGTCAGTAGTGAACTGCATCCTAGTTAGAAGTCTCTGTGAGCTTAAGACCGGCTCCAGTTGTTAAACAAAGAACAATCCGCGCTTGCAGAAAACCGTCTCCCAAGTGGAATGGATTTTATATGCAAGACGAGACACACCACATTTTACATACCTCTGCCAGCGCATAAAAGAAGAATAAGTTATCAGCGTAAAAATAAGTCCCAAACATATAGAAAAGCAAAAGAATTAATTAATTTTAGTCTGTCTTTATAGATGAATAATATTGTATGCTGTGTTGTACATACATGTCTAGTAGGAAACATAGGAAACCAATCGCATAAGTTACGATATAGCAAAGATTTTGTTTTTCGCTCCTTGTGTTATAAACGTTCACACACTGTTTAGATAACTAATCAAACAGGCTGGAAAGAGAGATTGTCTTATTAGAGTGTTTAGATAACTAATCAAACAGGCCGGAAAGAGAGAATGTCTTATTAGAGTGTTTAGATAATTAATCAAACAGGCCGGAAAGAGAAAATGTCTTATTAGAGTGTTTAGATAACTAATGAAACAGGCCGGAAAGAGAGAATGTCTTATTAGAGTGTTTAGATAATTAATCAAACAGGCCGGAAAGAGAGAATGTCTTATTAGAGTGTTTAGATAACTAATGAAACAGGCCGGAAAGAGAGAATATCTTATTAGAGTGTTTAGATAATTAATCAAACAGGCCGGAAAGAGAGAATGTCTTATTAGAGTGTTTAGATAACTAATCAAACAGGCCGGAAAGAGAGAATGTCTTATTAGAGTGTTTAGATAACTAATGAAACAGGCTGGAAAGAGAGAATGTCTTATTAGAGTGTTTAGATAACTAATGAAACAGGCTGGAAAGAGAGAATGTCTTATTAGAGTGTTTAGATAACTAATCAAACAGGCTGGAAAGAGAGAATGTCTTATTAGAGTGTTTAGATAACTAATGAAACAGGCCGGAAAGATAGAATGTCTTATTAGAGTGTTTAGATAACTAATGAAACAGGCTGGAAAGAGAGAATGTCTCATTAGAGTGTTTAGATAATTAATGAAACAATTTAGAAAGAGAGAATGTCTTAAGAGAGTGTTTAGGTAAATAATGGAACGGATTGGAATGAGAGACTGTGTTAAGAGAGTGTTTAGATGACTAATTAAACAGAATAGAGAGAGAATGTCTTAAGAGAGTGTTTAGGAAACTAATGAAACAGATTAGAAAGAGAGAATGTCTTATTAGAATGTTAAGATAACTGATGAAACAGAATAGAGAGAGAATGTCTTATTAGAATGTTAAGATAACTGATGAAACAGAATAGAGAGAGAATGTCTATGTTAAGATAACTGATGAAACAGAATAGAGAGAGAATGTCTTATTAGAATGTTAAGATAACTGATGAAACAGAATAGAGAGAGAATGTCTTATTAGAATGTTAAGATAACTGATGAAACAGAATAGAGAGAGAATGTCTTATTAGAATGTTAAGATAACTGATGAAACAGAATAGAGAGAGAATGTCCTGAATTAGATGTCCCAAACGAGAAGCACCACTTAGATGCCACGGACCCAATCATTGCTTTTCACTTAACATGTGACGGATCCGGTCTATCCGGTATTCTCTTAATTACACACCAGACCTCAGACTTTCCGTTTTATTTTTATTTATTTTTATTCTGTTTTGTTTTCTAGACACTGAAGACCGACATCTTAGGCCTCGCCATGTTGCTGTGTTTTTTTGTAAACAGGAGTTTTTGTGTTCGCCATTGTTCTTTAGTCTAAAACTTTTAGTTGATATTTTACATGATTAAAAAACGAAGGTACATTCAAAGATTACTTTGTAGGCGTTTTTTTTTCCTTTTTTAACCCGTTAATATTAGCAGCCAGAAGTTGCTGTTCCATATTTTGCTTCAGAAAGTTAGAATCCCGGCTGCTTACTTTACTAAAACTCCATGGCGGTTTCAGAGTTTTGGTGGCAACAGGTCGAGGTGACCTGAACCGAAATTTAAAGGAAGCCATCCAGTGTGAGGTAATCCATTTAGCACTTCCGTGTGGTCTCACAACCTGGATAAATTGTACCACTTTCAGCACCAAGAAGACAAGATGGAGAGTGGATTTTGTTTTGTGTGGGTTTTTTTTTTGTTGTTGTTGTTGTTGTTTGTTTGTTTTAAACTGACACTAGAGAAAATGGATCGATGTCCCGTATATGTTTAAAGCGGCACAACGGGCAAAGTTAAGTTCCGAGTTATTTGATTATACACAGCCTACACACTTTCTTCGCTAAACTGACTGTATTATTACAAGATGAAATAGGAAACTGGAACAGCTGCGGTGTTTTCTTTGCTGACCCTTTGTTTTATGAACCAAAATCATGCGCTGTAGATAAGGCGCAGATCGGTAACAACGGAAGACCAGAAGAAGTGCTATGAGTTCTTCACAAACAAATGCTTGAAATAAATGATGAAAATATGAGAAAGATTAAGGTTGAGTACCGGAACCAAAGGGCAGCAATACGAGTGAACAATGGCAGGTGAATATCAAGGGTTATAACTAACAGTAAGATTCGGGCGTGTCCTGTCACCTTGTCTGTTCTCATTATACAGTTAAAACACCAAGAGAGGCTATATAAATGGTGAAATGAATTTTTTTTTTACACAGACGGTCGTTTTATCAATAACCAGGGATGTATAGATGACACTGTTCCAACAGCAGAAAGTGAAAGTATTCGTAATTTGTAGAAACTACTGCAGAGCAGTAAATGAACAGAATTAAGGAACAATTTTTTTATAAATAGGAAACTACGAGGTTTTGGTACGGTAAAGTAAGATAACAAATATTGTAGGATTAAACCTCGAAAAAATCGTAGACAAAGCACTTTAGTGAGACGTGAGAGAAAGAAAAATCACAAGAGAATTACCTGGGATTCGAACACGGACTCCGGTAGGACGAGCAGCCGTCTAGCCACGAGAGAACAGCGTACTATCGACTCGGGGTGCTAGTTGGCTAAGTCGATAGTACGCTGTTCTCTCGTGGCTAGACGGCTGCTCGTCCTACCGGAGTCCGTGTTCGAATCCCAGGTAATTCTCTTGTGATTTTTCTTTCTCTCACGTCTCACTAAAGTGCTTTGTCTACGATTTTTTCGAGGTTTAATCCTACAATATTTGTTATCTTACTTTAAATGAATAGAAGATCTACCAAAAAAAAATGGACGTATCCCGCACAAAATGAATACGGTTTTTAAAAAAAATACCAGCACGAAACATCTACACCCGTACAGATGATAAGATATTCAGTCCAGTCAATAAATTCACTTACTTCGAAATAAGACACACAAAAAACAACAAAAAAGAAAGCAGAGAATGGCCGGAACACAGCACAGAGAAGATAAATCACGGAGAGGGAAGACAAATGCAGTTTCATTTTTCATGAAATGAAAACGAAGGATACTATCAAATAAACATAATATCTCCAGTTAGTGAGAACACGACTATTATATTGCTGTGTATAATCAATATTGTTGCATTGTTCTGAAACTTGGAAGTTAATAAACATATGTTTTAAAAAATGGAGGCCAGAGATATATGAATAAAAAAACCAAATATCTTGGAAGGCCAGCAGTTCTTTAGACATGTCACATGAAAATAGAAGTTAGAGAACACTAGAGTCACAAGAAAATAGAAGTTAGAGTACACTGGAGTCACAAGAAAATAGAAGTTAGAGAACATTGGAGTCACTAAACAACCATGGAAAAAAAAACAGAAGAAGGCGACCTAGTGATAAATATCTGAAGGTGCTGACTAAGTGGCACGGGGAAAATAGCAGTATTTAACTGACTGGAAGCATAAATGTCCGCAAAGGATACAGACAAATGTATCCCCAACGCTGTTACACTTTGCATAATGAATCCAGTCCTGCCACAGACAATGTAAAAAGAATTAATGAAACAAAACAAACATACAACTACACAACACAGATTTGTTTCCATTTCCTCCATATAATTTCCAAATTTCGCGCTCCAACGATTTCTTGAAAACTTCCAGTCTAATATATTCGCACTTGATTAGTACTACACAACTTCAAAGGTTAACGAATATTGCTGTCTCTTGCCTTAAAATAACTGACCATCTAAAGAGAGCATAGGACTTCTCATTTCCCTGGCAGCAAGACACAGAAGTGTCTAAATGTTATCGATGTCTACTCACCCAGTTCTCATCCCAGCCAGAGCTGGAATCGAACCACAACTTCTTTCGTTTGTCCTAAACATCAGTAGCAACTACGAAACCTAAATGTAGGCATTCTATACTTGCTCGTGCATTTCAGTGCCATCCATGTTGTCAGTTTCCTGCATGATTAACACTCTTCTATCGATAAAATCCTGGTCTGTCACTCTTATATAGATACACCCTGATTTGTTACTCTTATACAGATAAACCCTGATTTGCCATTCTTATACAGATACATCCTGATTTGCAACTCTTACATAGATAAAACTCTTATATAGATAAATCATGATTTGCAACTCTTATACAGACAAACTCTGATTTGCCACTCTTATATAGATAAATTATGATTTGTCATTCTTATATTGATAAATCCTAATTTGTCATTCTTATACAGATAAATCCTGATTTCCCATACTTCTATTGGTAAATCCTGATGTATCCAATGGATCCAATCACATATGTGTTCTGATGGGAAATGAAGAAGCTGACAGCTTGCAAAATCTGGTAGCAGACATCCTCAGAATCAACACTCTGTCTCATACAATTAAGCAAAAGCTGCAGTCAAGGAACAGTACAGGAAGCTGTGGACTGACCAGCACAAGCCACCACTTAACCACCAGGGTCGCAACTCTCACGCCAAGAACAAGCCACTACTTAACCACCAGAGTCACAACTCTTCCGTCAAGAACAAGCCACCACTTAACCACCAAAGTCGCAACTCTTCCGTCAAGAACAAGCCACCACTTTAACAGCCAGAGTCACAACTCTTCCGTCAAGAACAAGCCACCACTTAACCACCAGAGTCACAACTCTTCCGTCAAGAACAAGCCACCACTTAACCACCAGAGTCGCAACTCTTCCGTCAAGAACAAACCACCACTTAACGACCAAAGCGGAAACTCTCCTGCAAGAACAAGTCACCATTTAAAGTCCAGAGCCGCAACTCTCCCGCCAAGAACAAGCCACCATCTACAGATTATTCACGGGACTCTGCCGATTGCCACCTGCTTGACTGCACATGCCAGGCTGGTATCCAGACTCCAGGGCACTTCCTGCATCTCTGCCCCTTCCGCCATGAAGTCCCAGCCCAGCTCTAGGCACTTGTAGCTACACGGGGGGGACAAACTTTGAGACACAAAGTATGGAGTTCCAAAGAACTGCAAAATTTATCCGGACAAGAAATATATATATATATATATATATATATAGTTCTCAAGTTAGAACCATGGAACGCAGAAGTAGAAGAAGAAGAAGAAGAAGTGGCTCATACACCCATCACCTTAGTTTTAATTCCTGCCGTTCATTTTAACTGCTCAAAACCTGAATTGTTAAATTTATCACCGTAGATTATGTTAATTTCCTAATTGTTGGCTTCCCTGGTACAGTATTCAATGTTTAAAGTTCAAGTTCTTTCAGAATGTGGTTCGAGAAGATTCTGTTGTTAAAGGAACTGGCTATGCACAACACTAACTTATTACCATTTTGCATAATTATTGTTTTCTTTAAGATTATCACTAGGCAGAAGATGTGTATATGCGTATATGAGCATACAGACACCCTCCTGTCTGGCTTATAGTGGCGCTCCAAATAACAAGTCTACTCTGACCCGTCCTTCCTCAAAAGTTCCATTTGCATACAGACATAATCTCACAAACACACAAAGAGTGAACGAAAAGAGGAAGAGGGTGAGGGGGTAGTGGAGGGTGTAGACGCCTACTTAACCTCCACTCAGAGACTGAAAAAGTAGTCGCCATAACATACTTCCTATCCGACACGATGTTGTGCCCCAAAATCCTCACTGCATTAGGTACAATGAACACCAGCTGGCAGTTTCAGAAAGACAAAAGAAAGAAAGAAAGAAGAAAGACATAAAGACAGAAGAAAGAAAGAAAGACAGAAGACAGAAAAAAGAAAGAAAGACAGAAGAAAGAAAGAAAGAAAGAAAGACGAAGAAAGAAAGAAGAAGAAGAAAGAAAGACAGACGAAAGAAAGAAAGAAAGAAAGAAGAAAGGAAGACAGAAGAAAGAAAGAAAGAAAGAAAGAATGAAGAAAGAAAGACAGAAAGACAGAAGAAAGAAAGAAAGAAAGAAGGAAGACAGAAGAAAGAAAGAAAGAAAGATAGATGGAGAGACAAATATGACCACTGGTTCTTGATCACGTATACAGAAATCATCAGATGAAAGCTGATTCCTACGAGAAAGAACAGTGAAATAAAACACAGTAATAATTCAGTAAATATGCCCAGCTGCCTTTGTCTGTAGCGAAGTCAGATTTTTGAACCGTTTGACCTAATTCAGGAACTTGTACCTACATTTCAGTACTTTTTAGCCTTTGTCTATTATGGACGCAGCAGACTATTTTGCATCACAAAAGAAAACAAAACAAAGATCAAAACATTTCACCAGATCTTGAACTGCGTTAATTAACTGACCTCATCTTGAAACCCCAGTCATATACTCACGTTGAGAATCTTTTCTAAAAGTTGGTGCTTTTTTTTCTTCTTCTTCTTTTTGTTTTTAAACTTTTGTTCTGATTTCCCAACAACTGCGAACGGTTTGTTTACAGCCTATATCTCGACGACGTTGGAGCGTAGGCATCGTGTCGGATAGGAAGTGGGTTATGAAGAAGCTGAAACAAGAATTCTCTGGTCGTTATATCAGATTCAGATATACTGAGGAGGATCATAAGGAGGGGATTTTGCAGGGAGGACAGAGCAGAGTAGACACACCGGCTTGTTATTTGGAGCGCCACGACAAGACAGACAGGAGGGTGTCTTTGACAAACGATGACAAAAGAGTGTCTTGGTTAACAGGGAGACAGGAAGATGAAGAAGGTGTCTTAACCAACAATAAGATTTGAGAGTGTCTTGACCACCGATGAGATAGGACGGTGAAGGAGGGTGTCTTGACCACCGATGGAAAAAGACAGAGTCTTCATCAACGATGAGACAGGAGGGTGTCTTGACCAACCTGGAGACAAAAAAGGGTCTTGAGAAAAAAATTGAGACAGGAGAGTGTCTTGACCAATGATGAGACAGAAAAAAAGTGTTTTGATAAACTCGAACTCTTCAGTTGCGAATACTGTGCCATCAGTTTAGAAGAGTCATCTGTATTTGTCCTCTCTATTTCAAGTTTTCCCTTTAATCTTTAAAAGTTTACACTCTTTCACCCTCCCCCCCCCTTTTTCTCCCCCTAAAGATAAAGCAAAACACTGGATCGCTGAAGTTTAAACTCCACTCAGATAAATCAAAGAAAAAAAAACAAACCTCTGCTATATCTTTATGCAAGCATCTGGCATCTTCATATTCTAGAATTCTAATTTACAACCCCCTCCCTCCCCCCCCCCAACACACACACACATGGAACGCGCCAGAACTGGCAAATATTTTTTCTCTTAATAATTCCTCATTCTCCAAACCCCCCTCCCCCAAATATTGCCGAGGGGGCCCCCCTCCTTTTTCCATATTACAAATTTGAAAGCAGACTTCATCGTTCATTCATTTGTGGCTGGCCCTCGGCAGATTGTGCTGTACAAACTGCTTGCATATTCTGCATATATGCCCACACCAAATGGTGGCCATGGACAACACGGGAGACAAGACGCCCTGGAAGTGCGCTTCATGTGTTTCTCTGTGAGTGAGCAGTGAATCGGCCGACGCGAGGGTCCTTACGTTTTGGGGGAAAAAAAAGAAGAAATCTCCGGACGAGGAGAGAGGAGCTTTGAAAGAAAAAAAAAAGCGGTCTTATTCCTAGCCTCGTGAGTGAAGCACTCACCCGCAACAAATGTATTTGTACATTCGCTGTACGTCCTCGTTCACTCACGAGTTGGAGCCACCGCTCGCTCGACCTTACACCTCGCAGCTTTTGCCACGCTGAAGTTTGCTCTTCGCTTGTTTTTTTTTTTTTTCCTCTCCTCTCTCACATGTTCTCTGGAATTACCTGAAATACCGTTGGATACAAACGTGTGAAAGGAACTGACTTATTATGAATATGCATTGGAACAAACGTCGTGGAACTAGTTCAGACAGTATCAAGGTATTTACTTTAGCTGAACTTTGTTTATGTTGTTGGTTGTTTTCTTTCCCTGTTATTTTTCTTTTTTTTTTTTTTATTAAGGGCTTCTCTTTTCGCAAAGGTTTAAATATCAAAGTGTCGAAAACAGATGTCTGGATACCGTGTGCTGGAATGTGTTTTTTCAGCTTTCGTGTTCGCGGAGTGTGTTAAGATTCTGGGATTATATCTAAGAGAGCAGAGTTTTCCATTTGTGAACAAGTCTTTGAAGTGAAATGTTAATGCTCTCTAGTATCTCAATAGATGCTAAGTTATCGTCGGCTATGACCGAGAAATCAGTGCGCCACCTTCCGAAGGTAAACCATAATATTATCCTGTTACATTATTATTGTTATCTTATTATTATTTTTTGGTTATATTATTCATGTTACAGTCACAGGTTATAAGATAAAGCATGAACCAATGAGCTCTCCGCATCCTTTCGGGGTTTTTTTTTTTAAATCAGTGTCTTTTTTGTGAACTTAAGAAGAGTTCCAACATTCTATATTCCTTTCATGTCTGATTTTAAAATATAGACACAGAACAGTGTTCGAGACGAATTAGCTTGGTAGAAAATGGACGCAGTTCTTTTTACATGTTTGAAACTGTGGATTCAGTAAACTGATTTTGAAAAGTTGTAAATTTATCATTTGAAATAGAAATCACGTGCATAGTTTAAAACTCCGGCTAAACGTTTTTGAGGAAATCTCTAAAAAAGAGAAAGTTGGATGAAATTTAAAGTCACGGTGCAATGCTGTCTTGAAGGTTAAAGTATATACGTATATACCACTTGCAGGTAAGGTGAATCTGGAATATTATACTCCTGCTTGGTACCAGAAACCTATAACGACGTTGTGATTGTGATCGATGTTAAGAAGTACTATCTGAGGTACTGTCGTGTCAGAAGCCAGGAATTGAACGTACATTATTTTGACAGATGCCGTGCCGCTATGCATTGAAAGGTGAAGGTCATGCCGTATAGGCGCCTGGAGGAAATGGTGTCTCTTCCCGTAACTTCCTTGACCTGTCGATACATTGGCGCAGGGGTTCTTAATATGATTTTTATGATTACAGATCCCTTGCTGGTCGTTTAATATATCCCCATTACCTTTTACCAGAATGTCATCATCATCATCATCGTTTCTATTAGATACAGATGAGTGAGAGAGAGAAGTTAACGATTTAGCACTCAGCAACCCATATCTGACATGGTTGCGTTAGAGATGGCGAACCATAGCTGATCAAGACCCCATCATACCTCTCAATTTGTACCCCGAGTAACAGGCCTAGCCTGACTAACAGGGCAGGGGTCGCTGTAGTCCCCATGGTGGTGGAGTCTGCTAAAGAAGCACCACACACCCGCTGTTTTTTTTAGCCCCCACTCATAGACTGAAAGAACAGCGGCCATAACTCGCTCTCAAGCAGACACGATGCTGTGTCCCTACATCATCTCCGCAGCGGATGCAAAGAACACCAGCTTGCAGTCCCAGGGATACTGAAGAAGAAGAAGAATGAATGAATGAATAATCTTTATTTTTAAAGGGTAAAGAATTCGGCACCCAGGCCCGTCTTACATTCTGCCCTTCATCACTCCATCTTTCATTCTTCCCACACACTTGATTTAGTACAAATATACAAATTAAATTAGGAAAAACATATCAAAAGAGTGTAAGATTTAACTACTACATTCAAAGTAAAAGAGAAGAAGTAATTAACCTAATAAAATAGCACTCACGCACACATACATACGCAGACATATACATAAACAAAAATACATTGTAAATACAGATCTTCTAACATATGTTTTTTTTTAACAAACATTAAAATAATTTCTAACAATATCTAGCAAGTTGCTTTTCTAACTATGTAATTGAAGTACTTGATGGTTTACGAGCCATGTGTTGAGAGAGTGATGGTTATTTTATGGAGGAATATAATTACAAGCAAGTAAATAATGAAACAGGTTTGAGTTAAAGGATGAAGTATTACCAATGGATTTTAAATTGTAGGGGAGGGTGTTCCAGAGCTGTACTGCAGAGTATGCAAGGCTTTTCTTATACAGATCAATCCTGGGTTTAGGAAGAAGACAGTTTTTTTTTAAAGGCTGGCTATGTTTAGTGTTATACGTAAACAGTGACCACAAGTAAGGCGGAGCATTGTGCGACAGAATTCTGTGAACAAACTTAACTTTGTTAAAAATGATTCTATTTTTGAGGGGTAGAATTCTGAGTTGTTTGTGTTGATCTACAGTCTGTACTGGGTGTTTGTCACAAATAAGATTTAATGCTCGCTTGTGAAGTGAGTGGAGCCTTTTTGTGTTTGAGACTGAGCATCCATCCCAGATTGTGGAACAGTAATCTAATAATGTTTGTATGTGTGATATGTAGTATATTTTTCTTGTGTCTTCGTCAATAAAGTGTTTAATTTTGGCTAATTGGTAAACTTTCTGTGCAATCAAATTTGTTAGGTTATGTACGTGACAATTCCAAGTTAAATGATGATCAATGATGAGTCCTAGGGTTTTATGTTCATGAACATTTTCTATTACCTTAGTCCCAGCACAAAACTGTAGTGAAGTTTTTGTTGCATTCTGCAGTTTCTGTCTTGTAATGATGAGCATGGATTTTGTTTTGTTGGTGTTTATCAACATACCATTTTTATTACTCCATTTAATCAAACTGTTTATATCATTTTGGAGCGTTGTCTGTAGTTTATTGATGTCATAGTCACTATTGTAAACAGTGCAGTCGTCAGCGAAAAGATCACATGAAGAGTGCTTTAAATGTAGTGGTAGGTCGTTAATATAGATAGCAAAGAGAAGAGGATCAAGAATGGAGCCTTGAGGAATACCGGTATCAACCACAGACGAGCCAGATATTTTGTTTCTAAAGCAAACCTTTCAAAGATCCAATTCTATACCCCCATAATCTTATTCCTACCACCCCCCCCCCTTTTTTTTTCAAGGACTATAGACACCTCCTAGTTAAAAAGCTCTGAAGTTGGGGACGATGTTGCCGGCATCACGCCTGGTTGCCTTTCATTCTCCACCTGCGGAAGGAGCCAGGTACACATTTCCCCAACTGGGTGAATGAAGTCTTCTCCTTCTTCTTCGTTCGCACTATCTGTCTATATCTGCAGTCATGTCTCTTGTACAAATTTCACTGATTTTGTTGTTGTTGTAATTCATGTATGGGTGAATGAAGTGAATCTGATCAGATTCAAACCTGCTTTTTCTTCTTCTTCTTCGCTCGAGGTTGATAATGATATTATCTAGATGCAGTTGACAGGACCTTGCCTTCTGGTGAAATTCTAACCAGGCTAAACGGATAATTCAGGCCTGTACCGCTAATAAACGGAGTGTAACCTAATGTCGAGCACCGGGAACGCGAGCCATCAAACCATCAACCTGCGTCATGAGAGATGGGTGAACTAGCGACTTCGCTACTCCTGCGGCCACCACTACAACACTGCGTTTCGTTAAGACAGATTTGTCCCTGCTGTTTCATCTGATCTCTGATGTCGTGGGTTGCTGTAGTTTGTCTTATTATTTTTCCAGCTACGTTATTATGTTATATCTGACTTCTTGTCATGCTTCTTAAATGGAAATGCAACTTTCTTTTCTTTATGGGGACATTAACAGTATTTAAAAAAAAAAACGTATTAACTTTTTCACACGTTCCTTTCTCTTTTATAATCCTTTTGGTGAGTTTAATGTTTCACATTAAATGTCAGAAATACAATGATAAGTTTTGTTTGTATCTTTTAGTCAGACTGTTTTAGTGCCTTCATATAGCTTTATCTTCTTTCTTTGTCTGCTTAAAGAGTCTTTGTCAAGCAGCATGGCTTCTGGGCTGTTCTTCTAGCCACATTGTGCCAGATGTTCCTATTCGTGTTCTAGCTCCATGCCCCTAGACTCTAGACTAGTTTATAACACTAAACAGAAAACACGTGTATGCTTCATGTCGGTGTGTCTCAGTTGTTTTCATGTTGCCAATGATCTCTCGCTTGTTTTGTTTACTCTTTCTATGTCCCGGAACACGTTGGAGTGTGAAGTGTTAGTGCCGTCACGTTTCTAGGCCACTAAAGGAAAGGGGTAGGGGCGTCAGCACATGTCCTGGCTGCCTTTGTTTTCCTAGGGAAATCTGAGGTACCCATTTTTTTAAAATGCTGGCTTGGCCCTGGTGTAGTTGGTCTGGGAAGATTCCGCCTGAGTGAGAATTGAACCAGGGACCTTCCGATCGGCGGGCAAGTGCTCTGGCGACTACACCGCCGAGGTACTTTATTTATTTCTTCCTCAAGATTACACATCCCTGATACTTGGTTTTAAGTTAAAATCTTCAGAATACTAATGCTCTGAAAATTTAGAGGTGTGTTCCATTTCTGGTGCATAAAATGTACATAAAATTTTTAAAAACTGAGATTTACTACAGGGGATCTCCACGTGACCATTCCTGGGACTCCATTCAGAGAACTGATGTTCTCGTGGAAGATGCGGACATAAATGTTCAAGCAGCATCATCAGCCTGGTGAAGCGGCCGTACACCAACAACTCACAGAACTCTGGGATTTATGAAGCGTTACGAGTCCTTACAGTGTCAGAAGTTTATGGGGGGACCAAAATGCTTGCCTGAGAGGAGGGGGGTGAGTTGTACTTCTCAGACGATGTGAGGTGTTTTGGTTTTGTTTCGTTTCTTGCAAAGGAGAGTTTCCTGCCTTCTTTTCTCAAATTTACTATTTTATGCGTCTCAAGTGTCTCATTTCCAAGAGATATATTACGCAAATTTTTGTTTGTCCTTTAAAAAAAACAAACCAAAAAGCAAAGTTGTTTAGGAAAACAAAATAAGGCGGTTATCCAGACAAGATTTCTTGGAATGAATCATCCCAGCTGTTGGCAACAGAAGGCAGAAACTCACGTGAAACATATCTTAGTATAAGATAAACATTGGACAAGGTATTTACTGCTGCAATATTTTTGCTAGATCAGGTACGAAGGAAAGAGAAATGTAAGCCACGGGCATCAATGAATAGAAAGGAGCGAATGATATTTTGCGTGGACTACAAGAATAAAGTTCGTCTTACAATATGTTCTCTAAGCTCTAGTTAAGTCTGGAAAAACAGGAGATAAGATCGGCCTCGAAAATTTGTGGATAAAGCATTTCAGACTTGAAAGAAAGAGAATCATAATCATCATCATCATCTACTCTGTACTCCCAATGGAGCATAAGACATAAAAAAAGGTTCCCCGGCTAATCCCGTCCTGAGCGAGTCTGGTTGCCTCAAACCGTGTCTTTCTCGTTTTCGTTAGTTCTCCCTGCTCCTAATGTACTGTCCCTCTTTCTTTTCCCTTGAGGTGTCCAAGTCAAGGCGGTACAGAGGTGTCTTGTTTTTGTCCTTTTATAGTATGTGGGCCAGCCATTTCCATCGTCGTCTTCTGATCTCTTTAGTAATGTTCTCAATACCCGTTTGGTTATTTCCTCGTTTGTCACACGTTCTTCCCAGTGTATTCCTACAATTTTCCCTCAGATCTTTTCATTCTGTTTTAACGAATGAGAGTAAAACCCTGGGTTCCAGTAGGAAAGGCAACTGTTTGATCTCCAAAGGACAACGCAGAGATCACTCAGCCTTGAAGATATGTTATACTCGAGTTCGACTTTCTGTTCTATTATTTTTTTGCCATATGTTTAACTCTTTTACTCCACAGTTAATTTCCACGCTCTGCCCGAACATATTTTGATGAGAAATTTTGATAGAAAATGTGGACGCTGTTCTATAATTTAAAACAATGGCTACTTTTCATCTTATTTAGACTTTGCCTAAATATCGATTTAGGTATTGATTCACATAGGTATGCAAGAGTATGGGGCGTTGCTTACAATTTATATCATAATTTTAAGGTTTTCATTTGTATCAGTATTCATTCTTTGACATCTCTTTCACAACATAAATAATTTCCAAGCTCTGTCAGAATAAATTTTGATGAGAAATTCTGGTAGAAAGAAACTGAAAGGAAGTTGCTGTGTAATTTAGAAAAAAATATGACTTGTGTTAGAAATGCATTACTTTCAATTTTATTTAGTCTGACTAAATTACCTTCCGAGGTTTCTTTCGCAATAGGCATGCAAGATATACAAACGCTTCCAGTGTTGTTCTGGTGTGAAAGAGTTAAAGATGTTTAGCTCCACACCTGGCTACAAGGTCATACAGCTTCTGACTGATGTTGATATAAAGATATTTGCAGTAAAAAAAATAAAATGAAAACAATTCTTCTCTGAGACAGGGATCAACAAAAGCTGCCAGTCTGGAATAGATCTATAAATATTCAGCTTCTATTACTACTCTGAATCTGAGCAGCACAGTTCCTTCACTTGGTTAATATTTGGAAAGAATGAAGGGAGACGTCATTAAGATGAATAATAGAAACGCACGAGGCAAGATTAAATGATTGTGCAGGAACTTCAGTCAAGCAGAAATAATATAGTGCATCAAGAAAGGCCCCTTCTCTCTGAACTAGAGTGACTCATGGCCTTTTGACCGGGCGGAGGAATATTAGAATAGGAAAAAAAATAAGGATCAGTGGACTTCTTTTTTCTCGCTCCTGATATCCTGAACCAAAAACTCTCGCTTCAAAACAACGAGGAAACGAGTGGTTGGTTATCGTTTGATTTCTTATATCGGCACACATGCAAATATTCAGCAGCTGGGGGTCGGGGGTTTTGTTTGTGAGGAGGGGGGGGGGGGTGAAAAAAAAAGGGGGGGGGGGTTGGGGGAGGGAAGGGAGAAGGGAATGAACTTGGCTTTATGTTGTATTCATGAAACACTTTAGGAGATCAAGCAAGTGCTCAAAATGTACTTTTTTAATGTAATTTTTTTTACAAAGTTAAAGTTGGAAATAACATTTTAAAAAGAAACAAAAAGAAATGTTCGAATGTATAATAAAACATAACGGAAATAAACTTTAAACTATATGTCGAAAAGTGAATATGTGCAAGGAAAGGTTGAATTCCGAGGATAGCAAAAGCAAGAAACAAACAAATAATAAATCACATGAAACTAAAAAGAAAAAAATACTGAAGGTCAGATAGTTAAACTATTTCGGTAATATCAAACATATCTGAGGGGAAAAAAACTAGAAGAAAAAGAAGCAAGAGGATGTCTAAGATATAGATGTGTGGACAAGATAATTCAGGATGTGCGGCAGCCAGCTCTGCCGCGTGCGTTAAGAAAACAAAGCTGGTTAAAGCGTCACTACAGGTAACCTTCTCCAAGGAGACGGCACATGATGATGATGATGATGATTTTAAGAGTACAGAAACGTCTGCGGCATAACCAGAAAACGTAGCGGAGAATGAGAACTGGTCAAGACACCATTAATCCTTTTTCGCGGTGATCATAATGGTTGTCTGACATCCCTCATCGGGGTTTCTTAGGCGGGAAGAACTCGTCGTGATCTCGCCGGTGGCTGCATCTGCCATGAAAGCTTCTATTTTAGTGTCCATTTCTGGGTCTTCAAGGGATCTACAGTAATCCACTTCCAGTCCGACACTTCAGCTCTCCTACAACACCTCTATCGTCACCTTGTTTTTCGTATACTTAAATTAAACAGAATGATTGGGAAGAATGAATGAAAATAAAACAAAAGGGCAGAATGTCAGACGGCCCTGCTTGCCAAATTATTCGCCCTTTTGCAAATACATTTGAATGAATAAATGAATGAATCGGTCAATCAGTCGAATCAATCAATCATTCAACTACCGCGGTGTGAAATAATTAGAATCGCCGTCTTAAGGAAATGTGTACAAAAGTAACAGCGTTTGTCCATTAATAGATAGGAAACGACAAAGATTACAAACATGTGTCGATCAAAAAGATCTCTCTCTCTCTCTCTCTCTCTCCTCTCTCTCTCTCTCTCTCTCTTGGCGTGGCCACCCCCTTTAACAGCCAGTCTGAAAGGGAATAGTTTTCTAGTCGGTCACAAATTGTTTCAGTGACTGTGGTGTTTAAAGTTTCAGTGATATCACGGACTCACTTTCTTCTTGGCTACCCTCTCTCCTCGTTTCCAAGTAACCATATCCCCCCCCCCTTTTATTGTTCTCTCTAAGCCAGTGGTTCAAAAGTGAGCAGTACCGCCCCCCCCCCCCCCGACCTCTCCCTGGGGTAATTTGGAATACCTGAAAGAGTGGCAATGGGGAATGTGTCGAGTGAATGCTAAGGACTGGCGGAAGTATGACGTCAGAGATTAGAGAGAGAGAAAGAAAAACATGGCGGCCACTAGCAGTGGGTGTCAGTTGTACAAGCTGATGCTGTTCGTGAGTATCTGGACTAAAACTCAGAGACCTGCATCGTATACACTGAATAAAGTTGACAGTTGAGGTAATAAGTGACAGTGTGTTCGGTAACTGATGAGAGAATAAACTGATCTGGCACTGATGTGTGGAATCTAGTTTTTGTCTGTGATAACTACATGTCTGTGCACTGTTGAGGACCTCCCCGCAGCATGAGGCCCAACTGAGGAAATAACGTTTTTGGGGGGCGGGGGGCGTTAGGAATGTTGACGGAGAGGAAAGGGGCGGCAATTTGAAAAAAAAATTGGGGACAACTGTTTTAAGCTATTGCGACTAAGAAAAACATAAATAGAATTTTAAAAGCATCCGTAGGCAACAACATGATAACTCGGGCTGTGTCTTCGTCACAATAAAATGATGAAAAAAAACGAATGCATAATGATAGGTGTGGCAAAGATCTTACTACAGAAATAGTATTCTCTATTAACATATTTCAATACGGAGAGGCCACATGATGGTACTGGTAACTTCTGATTGGCTGGAATCTTGAGGGAGGGTTCCGTGTTCCGTTTACAGTATGTTCTATTTCAGTATAACATCTTACCTATTTCTGTGTGCTGCATTCGCTGCTGGTGAAAAATAACATCTCCCATACCCAGCTTTACGAAAGTACGTTGGATTCTATACTGTTGTCTTCAATGGATGGGAAGAAATGGAAAAAGGAGAAGGGGAAGGGGAGGGGGGGGGGGTCATACGAGAACTTGGTTCCTCAAAAGCATGGAACTCGACAAGATGGAACAAAAATCTGTTTTTCTTTTTAAAAGGGACAACAAGCGCACCAGGATGGATCTGAATCTAGTAGAGTCCTGACCGAATTTCCTTGGCTTTCAAACTGATGCAGAGCACCCGAGGCAGGGTAATATCACAGAAGGACGGGAGAAAGGAGAAAAGATAAATATAATTCAGTAAGGCACAAGAAAAGTGTAATGCACTTGAATTAGCCGGAAAACAAAAAGAATCGATCTACATGTTACAGCCGTGTGGGTCATGTATTTGTTATATCGTTTATGTTAGCGTTGAGGACAAGACAGCGTTAACATATCCCCATTTACAGGTAAAGGCAATTACTTATTTGAAATCGCTGATGTTTTTAATTACGCTTCTTACGAACTTTCTAATCAACATCGCCAAAAACAGAGACCACGAAAGTCAGCAGGAGTTCAAGCCCATTGAACGTCTACATCGAAGGGAATAGAATTCAACATAAAGAATTAAAATATCTTGAATGTAAGTTTACAGAAGATGGGAGGCTTGATAGAGAAATTGATTTCAGAACACAAGGAACTAATGCCATTACATACCAGTTATCCCTGCTAATTCCCACCCTAATATATCAGTTATCTCTGCTATTTTCTCACCCTAACATGCCAGTTATCCCTGCTGCTTTCTCACCCTAACATACACGCTATCTCTGCTGCTTTCTCACCCTAAAATACCAGTTATTCCTGCTGCTTTCTCACCCTAACATGTCAGTTATCCCTGCTGCTTTCTCACCCTAACATGCCAGTTATTCCTGCTGCTTTCTCGCCCTAACATACCAGCTATCTCTGCTGCTTTCTCACCCTAACATACCAGCTATCCCTGCTGCTTTCTCACCCTAACATACCAGATATCTCTGCTGCTTTCCCACCCTAACATACACGCTATCTCTGCTGCTTTCTCACCCTAACATACCTGCTATCCCTGCTACTTTCCCACCCTAACATACCAGCTATCCCTGCTACTTTCCCACCCTAACATACCAGCTATCCCTGCTACTTTCCCACCCTAACATACCAGCTATCCCTGCTACTTTCCCACCCTAACATACCAGCTATCCCTGCTACTTTCCCACCCTAACATACCAGCTATCCCTGCTACTTTCCCACCCTAACATACCAGCTATCCCTGCTACTTTCCCACCCTAACATACCTGCTATCCCTGCTACTTTCACACCCTAACATACCAGCTGTCTCTGCTGCTTTCCCACCCCACTCGTACAACTCGAAACCAAGAGACAGCTAATTAATACCATATTTATATCAACGCTGTGCTACCAGTGTCAAATATGAGGACTAACCAGGAAACAAATGAAATATCTACTTGTGAAATAACCGGCTAGCGTAGTGGTTAGGGTACTCGTCTAGCAACCGAATGGTCGAGGGTTCGAATCTCCAGCTGAGCGGGATTTTTTTATGACCAGTACGGCCCCGGGGTTCACCCATCCTCGGAAAATGGGTACCAGAGAAATCTGGAAGGTAAAGCGGCCAGGCGTGATACTGACCACATCACACTTTCATGGGCCTAACGCCGTATTCCCCAATATGCCTTAATGGCACTGGAAACGGGAATTTTACCCTTTACCTTACATGTGAAATGAGATGCCTAAGAAAAGCAGCAAAAATCACTAGGAGGGATAAGTTAAGAAATGACGACACAAGACATTTGGAAGGAACCACACCAGGCCTTCAGTATAGAGAGAAACAAAGAATTGAGTGGTTTGGCTACTTAATAACATATGCAGCCAGATGCGAGGGTCTTCAATCAAGGAACTACAGGATACAGATCAAAGAGGAAGACCCAGAAAAAAATATGGATAGATGGTGTTATAGAAACACTCACGAATTACGGCATGATCATCACTGAGGCCACTCATACGACCAAAAAAAAAACCCTAAAAAACATGCAACTGCATCTCCTCTCAATACCTCATGGTACAAGAGGAGTGATAAAGTCTTACGAGATGCATACTTCCCCACACATTCTTTCCCATCGAAAAAGAATGTAAAAGCCATGAACACTTCATAACCCATGATACTGAAGCCTTTTATAAAAAGTTGTTTATTCTTTTTTATATTCTTGTTCCGTCTTCTTAGAACTGCGAGCAGTTTGCAGGCGATGCGCAGATGTTGAACCACAAGCAGGGGGAGATTGGATTACAGCGACGATCTTTGCGTGGCAAGAGAATAGCTGAAAAAAGAAAACAGGAGACGGGACATTGCTTCTTTACAAAATCCACTACCCTACGGAGGAACCGTAACGATCCCAGACTCTATGGCCACGTGTAGCCTACCCTGCCGGTTGTAGCACCAAAGGAGAGATGACAAAGGGTCATTGCCAGCTCTGATTTTCTATCATGGACAACTATGCTGTTACTCCGGGCAGCCACCGTTCATTCGATGTTTCGTGTCCGTAGAAGTAATGTTGATACTGAAAATAATCATATCTGTAATTATTTCCCCTTTCGTCTGTCGTTATTATTTCCCCTTAATTGGAAAGGGACATTATTCATGTTTTATTCAAAATTTTCAATATTTCTGTGACATGAAATTATTTTTTTAAAAATATTCTAGTTTAAAGAAGCCTAAGTACAGTTATACCATTGTATGACACGGCCGCAAACTGACATTTGAATAATCTTATAAGATTAACGCTAAAAGCCCAAATGGAAATTAGTAATTTTGGCTATGCCAGCTGTACAAAGGACTCGCTCTTCGATTACCTCTTCGGTGGATTGCGCTCGACTTTTAGAATCTAATGTAAGGCTATTACTCTGTATTCCCATCTGAGCGTGCAGTCTGACAGTTATGTACAGGACTTCGAAATTATAGAGAGCGAAGCAACCACACAAAACCGTAGATTATCAGACGAAGTATGTTTCAACTCTTTAAATTACGCTATACACAAATGGTTCTTAACCTGAGGTCATTGAACCCTGAAGGACTTTTGAGAGTTCACTTATCAGTAAATGGATTGACTCGGCTAAAAAATCTTAACATCATCTGGGTTATATTTATTGCTTTATTTTTTTACTGAGAGGTCTATAATTGTTGTCAAGCCAGAACTGGAGTCCATAATGTTCTCAGGTCAGAACAGGGATCCACATTGTTCTCATGTCAGAACAGGGATCCACATTGTTCTCAGATCAGAACATGGGTCCATATTGTTCTTGGGCCAGAACAGAGGTCCATATTGTTTTAAGGTCAGAGGAGGGGTCCACATCGTTCTCGGTTAGGTCAGAACAGGGGTCCACACTGCTCTAAGATCAGAACAGGGGTCCACATTGCTCTCAGATCAGAACAGGGGTCCATATTGTTCTAAAGTCAGAACTGGGGCCCATAGTTATTCTCAGGTCAGAACAGGGGTCCATATTTGTTCTCATGTCAGAGCGGGGATCCACAAATGAATGTTCTCAGGTCAGAAAAGCGGTCCACATTTGTTCTCACGTGAAAAAAAATTGGGTCCACACAGATCCTTTCTGGCCAGAAAAAGGTTAACAGTTCTGTTCAGGCTAGAACAGAAGTCAATATTTTTTCTCAGATTTAAAAAAAAAAAAGGGTCCACACAGATGTTCTCAGGCCAGAAAAGTGGTCGGCGGCCAAAAGAAGAGAAGGTTAAGGTCTGCTTCTCTAAACGGAAACATGGAAGGGGGGGGGGGGGTCATCACTCTCTGCTTTATCTCCTGTTCAACACTGCTATCAATCATCAACAACAAACAACAACTCCGCGCGAAGTCTCCCGGTCTTCAGTGAAACCAGTTGATTGTTCATTTCTTCTCTCTTCCTTAGCTTCCACTGATAAATTGCGTTAACATATCCCGCCATTGTTACAGTCCTGTACAACTGAATTATAAAACATGTACAATTATAACAGTTTTCTATAAATCGTTTATCATGGTTGGTTGGTTGGTTGGTTGGTTGGTTGGTTGGTTGGTTGGATGTAATTGCTTGCTGAATGATGTTCTAATGGCCCTGAAGTTCAGTACACTGAGGTAGACTGAAGTTAAGATATTGAAACACAGAAGTTGAGAAGTCATTTTCCACGACAGTATGATAACAGTTTATTGTTAAATTATTTTTTTTGTTACTGTGAACTCGTGAAACATGTGGACATTGATTATATAAGGTTCATCATCATCATCATCATCAGGTGTCGTGCCGACTGGCGGTGGCTATTATGCTTCTCCAGAGTACGCGATCCTTCATGCAGGCCATCAGCTCAGTTGGTGATCTCCTCTCACACCATCCCGTCAGACTGTCCAGTATCATTTCTCTTGGTCTTCCTCTTGATCTTCTTCCTTCTATTTTTCCTGTTGTTATAATATTTTCAATGCCCTCTCTTCTCACTGCATGTCCTATGAAAGTGCATTCTCTCTCTCTCTCTCTCTCTCTTTCTCTCTCTCTCTCTCTTATTTTTTGACAAGAATTTTTCTCTCTCCAGCTCTTCTCATACATTCTTCATTAGTTATTTTTGATGTCCGAGGGATTCGCAACATTCTTCTAATAAACCACATAATTATTGTTAGCTATTTTTTGGACAATAAGAAGGCTTCAAAGAATGGGAAGTCAAATAAAGGTATATCTGTCTGTCTGTCTAATCCATCCATCCATCCATCCATCCATCCATCCATATGCCTAGCTTCTTGCCTGCCTGATGCTCCATTTAGACGAGCTAACAAGAAGCAATTTCGCTTCCTCACTACAATCTTACAAGAACATAGCCAGCAGGGGAGACAACTCTCACTTATTTCATCTGTATAATTTGTTTAAGTATGCGCAAACTCCAGACTCCCCTTCCCCTCCTTCTCCTCTCCTGTCCTCTGGGAACTGCAGTCTTTGCTATTTCTTTTTGGATAATATGAAAAAATACAGTATTACCAATTATAAAGACTAGCGGTCTGCCATAATGGTACGCTCGTAAGTTGAAGATCTGGACATGTGTGTGTACGTACGGGCTTTGTTCTGCCTACTGTAATAAGGGTTTGAAGTCACTTCCTCAAGTTCGAAGGGATTTGTCTGCTACTCTTATTGAGAGTACTAATTCATAAAAGTGGATTACGGCACGGAGTCAAATAGTACCCGTAAAGAGAGGAATGTAAAAGCACAGGTTTAAAAAATATGGGAGGAGGGGGGAACTTTTTAAACTCGTCCTGGAGTCTTTTCGTATATTTTTCGATGTTGTGTCCGCTTATCTGCGGTTACATTTTGACTCGCCCTCATATATATATATAAACAAGAAACGCGTAAGCAAAAAAGAGGAGATAATCTTAAGAAAGTAATATAATGAGTAAAATGACTGAAAGAATGAACTTTAATTCCACAGGGAGAAGAACTGGGCATCCAGGCCTGTCTCACATTCTGCCCTTCATCGTTCAACGTTCTGGAAACTTGAAAAGATGAACACGAAGCATGTTAATAATAATTTTTAAAAAGAATAGATAGAACGTAAACTAAAAATGTTTTTTTAAACTCTGTAAAAAGCACTAGATATAGCCGTATGTAACGCCAGCTTAGGAGTATGGCAAGTGGCTGCAGAATTATCTTTACACAGATATAAGAAGCAAAATTAGATGGTGAGAGTAAAACACGTTCCAGTATCCGTGAGTGTGCTTATCCAACCTGTATATTTACCTGAACTCATCCGTGTCTGCCTGCATACCTTTCTAATCTGCCACGCTACACATTTTCTACGTGTCTTTCCAGGCACACAATATTCCTACATGCAATCAGATCCCCAGAATTAACTGAGTGTTTGCAGAAGAAAGGAAACATTATCATTGACTATGCAGGCAAATAACAGGCTGTTGGCTGTAGAGTTACTAAGAACATGTTGAATTTAAGTTTCGTTCATCCATCCCTCACCTTTCTCTTTCTGGGATGCTATTAACAGAATGTTTACAACTGCAGAATGCATATAGGTTTCTCGGCATTTTTCAGGTGAGTTTCGGCTCGTGGACTCTACGCTTAAAATCACATTTAGTGCAAGTGTTTGGTCTGTAGTCGTTCAACCGAGTCGGAGCCTTGCAAAACGGATCTCAGAGAGCCTGCTGGATTTTTTTTTTTTAAATCTGCGTTTTATAGTAAGCTTGTTACTGTATGTTCAAGTGATTTTTTCCGTTATCAAGGATTGGAACATTTAAATTTACGCTATTTTTACGTGATCTTACAGTCTTTCTTATTTGTAAAGACAAATGTAAATGTCCTTTAAAAAGTCCATTTATCCATCCATCCATCCATCCATCCATCCATCCATCCATCCATCTACCCACCCACTACCCACCCATCCGTCCATCCATCCATCCATCCATTCATCCATCCACCTGTCTATCCATCGATCCATACATACATACATACATCCATCCATCCATCTACCCACCCACCAATCCATCCATCCATCCATCCATCCATCCATACATACATACATAAATATATCCATCTACCCACCCACCAATCCGTCCATCCGTCCATCCATCCATCCATCCATCCATCCATCCATCCATCCATCCATCCATCCATCCATCCATCCATCCATAATGTACCTGCACTATTCTGGCGTTCATAGTCTGATATAAAGTTGAAAGATAAATGACAGAATGTCAGACGAGAATGTTTTTCCTCGAATTTCCCACACTCACCCTTCCATTCCTAACGCAGAGACTACCTATGTACGTCATACTACCTTTCTGTTACATAACTGTCTTGTGCCCCCATTTATCTACCTACTAACCTACTGCCTACACTTCTCTGCTCTCTCCTGCCTACACTATCTTATCAGGTCGTGCAACAAAAAATGGCTAATTCCACCCTCGAGAATTTCCTAGCAACAACACATGTTTTAGTTTAACACTGCACAAGACTACGTCACGCAAAAAAAAACCCCCAAAAAACAGAAGAAATCCAGCAGGATTTGTCTTTCCGTGGTAGTTAAAGTCTATTTTTTTTAAACACCGAACAAGAAACAAACAGTAAAGCTGCCAATGTCGATGCGTTTAATTACTGAAGATAAAAGAGATTATATATCTTCTCTTTGAATACAGCACTCTCTGCCTGCACACAGCTAGCCAATCAAAGGCAAGATTACATGTTGACACTGTGAGGAAATCGACTACAGAGTTATATAATATAATGATTGGTGGGGAGAAGTTAGAACATCTGCGTGATAAGGCAGTCGGTTTGTTCCACTCTTAACTGTGCACATTCTGAAAGTACGCAGATACCTCGCCATTATGCCGGTGCTTGAGGTGTAAAAAAATATTGACCATTTGTAAATGAGTTAGTTTTATAAAGTGCACGGACAGGAATCATGAGAGCTCACCAACTGTCCGCGTTGTATCCAGGTTTGCGTTCTATCACAACATGTGTGTATTAGCAAGTACTCACACTAACTATTTGTTTTATTTTTTTCATGAAAAACATTGAAAAGAAAAAAAAATTGGGGGTCACCTTGTATATATTATTCTTAAGTACTACGTTTTAGGCGGGAGGGGGGCGGAAGGGGTAAGGCGCTGTCCGTTTTGGCAATCAGCTGACATGCCGGCGTCAGGGTTGGCGACCCATAGCTGACATGCCGGCGTCAGGGTTGGCGACCCATAGCTGACATACCGGCGTCAGGGTTGGCGATCCATAGCTGACATGCCGGCGTCAGGGTTGGCGACCCATAGCTGACATGCCGGCGTCAGGGTTGGCGACCCATAGCTGACATACCGGCGTCAGGGTTGGCGATCCATAGCTGACATGCCGGCGTCAGGGTTGGCGACCCATAGCTGACATGCCGGCGTCAGGGTTGGCGACCCATAGCTGACATACCGGCGTCAGGGTTGGCGACCCATAGCTGATATGCCGGCGTCAGGGTTGGCGACCCATAGCTGACATACCGGCGTCAGGGTTGGCGACCCATAGCTGACATGCCGGCGTCAGGGTTGGCGAATCGTAGCCGATCTAGACCCTATCCCACCTCTCCGTTGGTACCCACAGAAATAGGCTTAGCCTGGGTAACGGGGCAGGGATCACCATAGTCCCCATGGTGGTGGAGTCTACTAAAGAAGCATTGCATCCCCCCCTGCTTTTCAGCTGCAATTCGGGCCTGGGAATTGGGTGCGGTAACCCGCTCCCACGTCGATAAGACGCCATGTCTCAACATCTTTACGGCGTCGACTGCAAAGAACACGAGCTGGCAGTTCCAGGTAGACTGAAGTAGAAGATGACGGCGATGATGGTAGACTGAAGTAGAAGATGATGGTGATGACAAGCATTACGTCTCGCTAAAATAAGATATAACTATAAGAATATAACATGATATATGTTATACTCCGCTATGGTGTAATGTTTAGTACTCCTGAATGTCGATCAAAAAGTCATTGGTTCGCTTCAACGCTGGGTGAGAGTTTGTGTATGTGTATTTCTTTGGGTGCGGGATCAACCGGCAGCAGGGTCAACTCAGTCTCAAGGAATGGGTACCTGGAACTTCCATAGAAAAACAAAGTCAGCGAGGTCAGATGCTGACTTCCAAACTCACAACCATCTAGTGACCTAGGGAAGTGAAGGATCTAATACTTCACGCCATCATGGCGTCACATAGCTTTTTAAGCAAAAGCAAAAAAAAAAAAAACACACACACACACACATACTGTTAAGTGAGACAAAAAATATCCCACATTCATGGTAACAGGATTGATCCCTAGATCTGTGGGATATTGGCGGGTCTACTACTAAGCAAGCCATATTTACAATCTAAATGTCTTACTAATTTTAAACACAAATTTCAAACGCGTTTTTAAAATATACCTTGTCGTTTCAAGTCATTAACCACAAGTCTTTTGTTTGTTTTAATTCTTAAATATCAGCGAAATAGAGAACAGAGTTACTGTAGAAGTGAGAAAGTCCGGATTTATGAGAATTGCGTGAAAGACGACAGAAGGTTAATGATGCGGTGATTGGTCATATGGTTTAATAAGTTATTCGTTTAATATAATACTAAATTAGAGGCTTGGTAAAAGAACAGAATGAAGGATGCATAAGATGATGTAGAGAGAGAAACAAAGAAAAAAAGGTGATAAATGGCAAAGCAAACAGATGAGACAGAAAGAGGGCACGATATGGTTTAAGTAAAGAGATGAAACAGAAGGAAGGAAATATATAACCCAAGTAAAGAGATAAACCAGAAAGAATGCAATATATAACCCAAGTAAAGAAGTGAAGCAGAAAATATGCAATATATAACTCAAGTAAAAAGATGAAACAGATAGAAGGTAACATGTAACCCAAGTAAACAGATGAAACAGAAAGAAAGCAATATATAACAAAAATAAAGAGATGAAACAGGAAGTATGCAATATATAACCCAAGTAAAGATATGAAACAGAAAGAAAACGATATAAAACCCAAGTAAAGAGATGAAACGTATAGAAGGCAATATACAAAAGTAAAGAGATGAAACAGAAAGAAGGCAATATATAACCCAACTAAACAGATGAAACAGAAAGAAGGCAATATAAAACCCAAGTAAACAGATGAAACAGAAGAAGGGCAACACATTACAAAAGTAAGATAAAGGGAAAAAAAACAACTCACTATAATGCGTGTGCAGAGAAAGGGTGAGTGGTTCAAAACCCCCATGACCACATTAAGGATGGTTGTTTTTTCTCTGTCCCCGTTCAGAACGTGCGATATTGAACCACGCCCAACTCCGTTGTACGCGACACTCTGGAAACTAGGCGCAGAATCTGTTCAAAATATGAAACACTTTTGTACCAGCGCTGCCTTCAGCTCAGTAGAAACTCAGTGACAAATATAAAGCTCGAATTAAAACAATAACGAACAAATACGAAAGCGAAACTACAGTAAAAAGACTTTAAGCAATAAACTGACATGTCCAGAATGTGTGAATGTGGATCATGTTATAAAATAAGTACTAAATGACAGTATACCAGTCCTTATTTCGTGCATTGAGTAGGAAAAAGTACTTCATCTTATTACCCCGAGGGGGGGGGCATAATTTTTTTGAGGTGAAAAGCAAAAAAAAAAAAAAGAGAGAGAGAGAGAGAGAGAGGGAGGGAGGGAGACAGGGACAGAGGCAAAGACAGAGAGATAAAGGTAAACATAAACAGAGAAACTTGAGACTGACCTGGCGAAGGAAATGTCAGATAAACAGACAGCGAGATGAAAGTCAGATAGTCAGAAAAGACAAACCATGACATTTCAAACCTTCATGATCCTTGGGCACGTCTTGCGCTGCTTTTCAGAATGGTTTATTGTATCGCAGTGCTCGTAATCTTCCCACAGCCGTGCGTGTTTTCTGTGTTGTACTTGACCGCCTGCCATTTCCACTGTACCTAGCAGCTTCAGAGCCTCTTCAGACAGATTCAGTGTGGTTTGTTGTTTGCAACTTCTTGTCACAGATCTCTTAGCATGTGACAGAGACGGTAAATAACTTGGGAACATTGGTAAAATCACGTAGAAGTTTCTAGTAGGCAGTGATTTAGCCTGTCACTTGAAAGTCTCCAATCTGGGAGACGCCAGTCAGATTTGGATTTACATTCACTGCATGCAAACAGTGCATGTCGTGTCTGATTTCTTTATAATAATCGCTGCCCGTCATGAATTTTCATGATCTTCTCGGTGTTTTCTGGCACACCTTTGGATATGGTGTCTTTTGGCAACCTCTTGTATATGGTGATTTCTGGCAAGCTCTTGTATATGGTGTATGTTGGTAACTTTTGTAAATGGTGTTTTCTAGCAAGTTTTTGTATATGTTGTTTTCTAGCAAGCTTGTGTATATGGTGTTTTCTGTCAAGCTCTTGTATATGGTGTTTTCTGGCAAATTATGTATATGTCGTTTTCTGGCAAGCTTTTGTATATGGTCTTTTCTAGCTAGCTTTTGCATATGGTGTTTTCTGGCAACTTCTTGTATGTGGTGTTTTCTGGTAAAATCTTGTGTTAGGTGTCTGTTGGCAAGCTCTTTCGTGTAGTGTTTGCTGACATGTTTTTGTATATCGTGTTATTTTTTGGCAAGTTCTTGTATATCGTGTTTTATGACAAGTTTTTGTATATCGTGTTTTATGGCAAGTTTTTGTATATCATGTTTTATGGCAAATTTTTGTATATCATGTTTTATGGCAAATTTTTGTATATCATGTTTTATGGCAAATTTTTGTATATCATGTTTTTGGCAAGTTTTTGTATATCGTGTTTTATGGCACGTTTTTGTATATCGTGTTTTATGGCAAGTCTAACCGGACATATTACCAAGGCCGTATCTTCAAGAAACTCTAAAGATAGTTTGATAGGCTAACTGGGAACTTTCGGTCTCCGTCCGAACATTCCTCTTTACCTGCTCCCGTCACAGTTTTACACCTGGTGTCTTGTCTGGAGAGAGAGAGAGAGAAAAAAACCCCAGCTGAAACGAATCTAAATCTACCTCCAAGTTACCTGAGACTGGAAGTAATGAAAACCAAAATAACTCTCGTGTTACAAGTTTGTAAAAATAACAACGTACGGCCTGTGTAAAACAGTCTTGTGTAATTTGCAGGCTGTAGTCTGGAGTAATCATCGTGATCAGTGTCTGATGTCTGTGATGTGGATCTGACAAAAAGAGCCTGGAGTCTTTGATCTGACTTAGTTACTTTGTCAGTGTTATCTCCCTTCTTTAATTTCCGATTTTTGGTGACTCATATATATGTCAATCATATTTTAAAAGTCGGTCTTTTTTATTTTAAAATTTTAGTCCATCTTTGTCACAAGATACTGGGAAAAGAGTTCAAGTTATATCGAGCCAGTATTACTATATGGGAGGTAATCATGGTCATTAACAAAAACAACAACGAGAGCATTAGAGACAACTAAAATGTGGCTCCTACGAAGAAAGTTAAGAATACCATGGACAGCCAAAATAGCAAATGAGGAATGCATAAGAAACGCCAATGAGAAAGGAATATTAATGAGCACATTACGGGGCAGACGATCTGGGATCATAGGGCATATCACGATAAGAGAAGGAGTCAAAAAGTTCGCAACGAGAGGAAAAATGGGAGACAGAAAAGGAATAGGTAGACCAAGAGAGAAAATCTTAGATGGCCGGACAAAATGGCGTGGGAGAAGCACAACACAACAGAACTGATGGAAAACATGAAAAGATCGGAAACTGTGGAGAGACATGGTCACCTGCGTCTCTAGGGATGATGATGATGATGATGAGAATCGACATTTTACTTGAACTTACGGAATTAAAAGTGAACGACATAGATAACGGTGGGGTTGGTTATCGTGGTCAGAGGTAGCAGCTAGTAAAGACCTATGCCATGTGTCCATTTGGGGATTCTAGAAGCAGGCTCAGCCTGGATAACAGGTGAGGGATCATCATGGTACCTTTAGGGGTGAAATCTGCAGAGACACTCACTGTTCTTGGTTTTCTAGCTAGCTATTGTTCCAGGTCTAAAATCTATATAATGCGTTCGTGAAGTTCGTTTTATGAGCCCAGCTCTTGGTTTTTTATCTATCCATTGTATACACTCCAAACTTTGTATAATGCTTCCATGAAGTTCGCTTTATGAGTCGAGTTCTTGGTTTTTTATCTATCCATTGTATACACTCCAAACTCTGTATAATGCTTCCATGAAGTTCGCTTTATGAGTCGAGTTCTTGGTCTCTTATCTATCCATTGTACCCATTCCAAATTCTGTGTAATTATTTCGTGATGTTTGCTTTATGAGTCTGTTATTGGTCTTCTGTGAGACCTGGACACTTAACAAAACAGCTGAGAAACACATAAATGCCTTTGAATGTAAATGCTACAGAAGGGTTCTCCAAATATCGTGGACACAAAAAAGAACAAATATATCCATACTACAAGCAAGAGCTTAATATTGAAGAGGGCTGGCTAGTAAAGAGGATTGGGGAGAGAAAACTTAATATTTTTGACACATTAAACGTCATGATAATTTGGAGAAGACCGTATTGGAAGGATACATAATAGGAGGAAGAAAGAGAGGAAGACCAAAACGAAGATGGCTGCAGGACATCGTTAACGATCTGCAAATGGATGCAGCAGCAGCAGGCCATCTTGCTCACAACCGAGAGGCCTACAGGAGAGCTGTTAGTGAGGCAAAGTTTGATGTGATGCTTGTGTTCCCCCAGTAGCTAAGAACAGAATGTTAGTACCGTCAGGAAGATGCAACAGTAGCAGCAGCTACAGCCCATACTAATGGAATTTATCATAGAACTTTGTTACATTGCTGAAAACAGTTATAGCTATAATACAAGAGAAACATTAAAAAAAAAAAGGAGGGAATGAAAGTGAGAATTATTTTTTGTCTTTTTCTCATCTGTCCCTTCAATGTCCAGGCCATACGGAGCTTCTCACTGCAAGGCATTTCCATTTTTGTCGGTCCTTTGCTGTCTACTTTGTTGTTTCCTATGTCCGTTCTTTATTTTGCCAGCATCTTCTCTGCTGAACATCTTCAAACTATTTTGAGTGTTCTCTTGCTTCAAGTAGCGGCCTCTTTGTCTGAGTGGTTAGGCACTCCATTAACTAATCTGGTAGTGCCGGGCTTAAATCCCAGCAGTGGGGATTTTTCTAGTGCCACCACACCAAACACGTCCGCGAGGTCCACCCAGCCTCTAAAGATGGGTGCCAGAGAAATCTAACAGAGCGGATGTTGAGCAATAGAGGGCTCACCTGAGCAAGAGTGGGAAAAAAGGCAAAGGATAGGTGTTTGTGGAAAACCATTGCGGAAGTCTCATGTGTCCTGGGCACTTAAATTTCACAGAGAGAGAGAGAGAGAGAGAGAGAGATAGGAGAGAGAAAGAAAGAGATATGAGAGAGAAAGAAAGAGATAGAGATAGGAGAGAGAAAGAAAGAGAGAGATAGGAGAGAGAAAGAAAGAGAGAGATAGGAGAGAGAAAGAAAGAGAGAGATAGGAGAGAGAAAGGGAGAGATAGGAGAGAGAAAGAAAGAGAGAGATAGGAGAGAGAAAGAAAGAGAGGATGGAGAGAGAAAGAAAGAGAGAGAGGAGAGAGAAAGAAAGAGAGAGATAGGAGAGAGAAAGAGAGAGATAGGAGAGAGAAAGAAAGAGAGAGAGATAGGAGAGAGAAAGAAAGAGAGAGATAGGAGATAGAAAGAAAGAGAGAGAGATAGGAGAGAGAAAGATAGAGAGAGATAGGAGAGAGAAAGATAGAGAGATAGGAGAGAGAAAGAAAGAGAGAGAGAGATAGGAGAGAGAAAGAAAGAGAGAGAGATAGGAGAGAGAAAAAGAGAGAGAGAGAGATAGGAGAGAGAAAGAAAGATAGGAGAGAGAAAGAGAGAGAGAGATAGGAGATAGAAAGAGAGAGATAGGAGATAGAAAGAAAGAGAGAGAGATAGGAGAGAGAAAGAAAGAGAGAGAGATAGGAGAGAGAAAGAAGGAGAGAGAGATAGGAGAGAGCAAGAAAGAGAGAAAGAGAGAAATCTGAGAAGGTAAATGCGGCCAGGCATGATATTTTCATGTGTGGATGGTCTTGAAAACATAGACCTAACACCGTGTCCCTAAAACGCCTTAATGGCCTGGAATCGCGAATTTTACCTTTACTGTGCCTTGCTTGAAGTACGGATCCTTATATCCTTCCCGTGCCCTTAAACGTCACACAGGGCACGCAAAGTAGTTCGCCAATTTTTCCTGTCTTCGGCAAGCTTTTCAACATCATCAAGGGATTTTATGCCTGTTAATTTGGCCTCTCTTAACAATGACCTCTTCAGAGTTTCAAGTGGTCGGCCTCTTTTTCTTTGGCCTGTTGTGTTCCACTTGATAGTTTGTTTTGGGATTCTCTGATCATTTCTTCTCATCAAGTGACCAACATATGTCCATCTCCTTTTCCTGATCACCCATGAGACTGGTTGTTGTTCAGTCATCTGTCTTATCTCTACATTGTTCTTGAATTCGTTCCACTTGATGCCGAGTATTTTCCTTAAGCATTTGTTTTCGAAAGAGTCTAATTTCTGATCTATTTCTTTAGTTGTTTTCCAGCTTTCACATGCATAAATGAGGGTGGATATTACATTTGAATTGAATTGTCTTAACTTGGTTTTTGTGCTTATAACTTTTGAATTCCATATGTTCTCAAGGTTCTTGAAGATCAATGCTGCTTTTTCAATTCAGATTCTAACTTACTGAAGTACGGATTAGGTAGCCATTATATCATAGTGTACTGCTACATGTCTGGAGTCTTACCTGTGAATGTCTGTAATTTGTCTGGGTCTGATCTTTCACACTTCGAGACGCAGAATAAATCTAAGGAAATATGATTATAGAATAAAGCAAAGGCCTCAAGCGCGAGGATTCTCAGAAAAAAAAATAGAAATACTCTTTTTATTTTCTGGCCAACATTAATAACGAAAACGTTCTAATATAAAATTGATTATCGATTTCTGTTTTTTTCTTTTCTCCTCAGTTTTTCTCTGCTGAGGTATTTGCCCACACTTGAATAAATAATTCACATTCCAGATTGGAAAAGCTGATATAGACGAAAATGGTCGATAGTGATTTAGACTTCATGGGCTCTCGTGTGAGCACTTAATTTGCATACTTCCTTCCCCTCATTTATCAAGAGCAGGGAATGCATATTTTCTGAAAGTGTGTGAGTGTGTGCGCGTGAAGTGGTGAGCAAGTGTGCGGAGGGACGGCGGACAGAAGGTCTGGGACACAGGTTTTCGGGCTTGTTCAAGGTCCCGACGGCCACACCGTCTTGAATGGACAACAAACAGGTTCTTGCTCTTCTAATCCAGGGTTTCTCAAAGTGGGCTTTGGAAAGGACCGAGGGCGGAGGAGTAGTGAAGGAAAAAGGGTCAGTAGAGTGGGGTGGGGGGCAGTGGAAGAAAAGAGGGCAGTAAGGGGACGTTGATGGAGAATCAAGCAGCAGATGGGGACGGTAATACCTTCCTTCTTAGCACTTTTCAACCGGATATCGAGAAACGTGTGTCCCTACATGAAACTCAGCCATCGCATTAAACGTTGAGAAAATACTAGATGAGTTATAAATGCACTTCTTCGTATTTTTAAACTGGTTTGCTGGTTGATGTTTTTAGTTGTATAATGCATATAGTGTTTTAATAGGCCACTGAACGAATAGTATTTAACGGCATAAAGAGGGGAGGGGGGTGTTGAAGGCTTGGCCTGGGAGAAAAGGAGGCGGCAGCCGGAACAAGCCCTAGGAAACACTGTTCTAATCTCTTCAACGTTTTACCCATGTCTACGCCTTCGCTGGTCCGCTCTCGTTCAGTCTCGCAATGTCCGCCTTTGTCCTTTCTCGTTTCCCTGCTACATTCCCGTGTATCTTCCTTTAGGAAACTTTACTACAGGGGATTAAGTGACAACAACTGAACAAAAATCAGCTTTATTTAAATCGTCGTTTCATGTGCTGTAGCAACAGTTCACAGAGCAGCGTTGTTGAACTCTCGGAACAGAGATCATTGTATATGCAGGAAACTCTCTACTGTAGAGAGCGGAACAACAACACAACTCCTTCAGATCATCAGAGGAAGTACCCCCCCCCCCTCAGACAAGTGTTTCGGCCCTTTAAACTCCTGACACTCTAAGGGGGGTGGGCCCCTCTGGGTCATGACTCCCAGAGGTCTTGTGAGTTGTTGCTTTTTTTTTAGTCCCGGGATTCAACCCATGATCTTCCAGTTGGCACTGCACTTTTACAGTGCGTCTTTAGCGATTTAGCTACGGAGGACTGGTATTGGTTGTTGCAAATGAAATTATTTTTGTTCCCAATGCTTATTTCGCATACTCCACAGCCAGCATGGGGCCTTTTCTGCTGTTTCTGAAAGGCTTCTCAATGCCCTTGTTCTTGCTTGTCCCTTTATGCCCAGTTGCTTACATAGGTCATATGCTGATGTTGCTACGAATCCTCTTGCTCCCACTTCTACAGCTATCACTTCTGCCCTGATTCCTGCCCCCTGCCTCAGTTGCTTGACCAGATCATTGTACTTCTCCAATTTGAATAAATGCTGGTCCTCTATTCTAGTTTCGTATGGAACCGTAAGCTCGATCATTATTAATTCCTGTTTTTCTGTGGAGTACACCACAATGTCCGGTCGCATTCCTGTGTTCTTGATGGCAGTCGGGTATTCTCTTCTTCCTGGAAGGTCCACTATCACATCCCAGTTATTTGTACCATCTAGCAGTGATGGTAAGGGAATGTCTCCGATTTCAATATTTGATGTCTTACCAGCACCTATGAAATATTTAGGTGGGACCTCAACTCTTTTGCTGTTGTATAATGCATATAGTGTTTTAATAGGCCACTGAACGAATAGTATTTAACGGCATAAAGAGGGGGAGGGGACGATGCAACTATGTAGGCATGAAAAACGAGAACTGCGTATGAACATATTCCACTTTCCTCTTGATATTCCGGATAACAGGAGGTTGTGCTGCTTCAGCCAGGCTAACGGTCTTCAGAGGGTGGGGGTCGCGTTGGTCCACAGGGTAGTGGACTGTGTAGACAAGCTCGCTGATGCGGCATGCTTCATGTATTCGAACAAGCTCTCTTCCAGCACTCCTAGTCCGTCACGAAGGCAATGCTGGCTGCAAAAAAAAAAACCCTCAAGTACTAAGCCCCAGTTGGATCAGAACATTCAGCAGAACAAGGTACTATACTCCACTGCACATTCAGCAGAACAAGGTACTATACTCCACTGTACATTCAGCAGAACAAGGTACTATACTCCACTGTACACTCAGTTTATCACCAGAGTTCCAAGACGGCCACAGCTTGGATGCGAGAAACCATTAACGTGAAAGGTTAATCCCCCCGCCCCCAATGCCATTAAGGGATGTAGAGGATACAGTGTTAGGCCCATATTTCCAAGACCTTATTTGCACACGAAAGTCTGATGTGGTCAGTATCATGCCGGCAATTACCTTCTCAGATTTGGTACCAATTTTTAGAGGCTGGGTGAATCCGAGGGGTCTTTTTGGGTGTGGTGGTACCAGAAAAAATTTAGTTGGCAAGGTACGAAGTGCTAATAACGTACTAACTCGACAACGATAGAAACAGATAGATGTATGTCACTGGAGAGACAACATGAATGGTAGCTAACATAGACACGATACAAATCTCTCATAAACATATAGCCATAGCTGTCAGAGGATGAAGAACAAAGTGGAATGTTACACACAACAAGACACGACTGTCAGAGGACGAAGGACAAAGTGGAATGTTACAAGACATGACTGTCAGAGGATGAAGGACAAAGTGGAATGTTACACACAACAAGACACAACTGTCAGAGGACGAAGGACAAAGTGGAATGTTACAAGACATGACTGTCAGAGGATGAAGGACAAAGTGGAATGTTACAAGACATGACTGTCAGAGGATGAAGGACAAAGTGGAATGTTACACACAACAAGACACGACTGTCAGAGGACGAAGGACAAAATGGAATGTTACACACAACAAGACACGGCTGTCAGAGGACAAAGGACAAAGTGGAATGTTACACACAACAAGACACGACTGTTAGAGGACGAAGGACAAAGTGGAATGTTACACACAACAAGACACGGCTGTCAGAGGACGAAGGACAAAGTGGAATGTTACACACAACAAGACACGACTGTTAGAGGACGAAGGACAAAGTGGAATGTTACACACAACAAGACATGACTGTCAGAGGACGAAGGACAAAGTAAGATGTTACTCACAATAAAGTTCCTTATCTACATTTAATTTACATAAAATATAAGACTTCACCCGAGCAAACAAATGACAGCGTAAAAAAATCCCTCCTATCCAGCACCATTTTCTATCTGCACCACTGCTAGCACTGCACCTCACCGATCATAAACTCCTTGGAATATACAACACCAAAGTCACTTCAGCTATTTCTGATGACATCTTGCCTCTTTGCGTTAGTTTCTCCTGATATCTTACAGTAGAGCAAGGCTCTTTCTTTTTGTTCTTAATGTTCCGAATCCCTTGTTGTCTCCTTGCTGTTGCTTTCATCTTTATTTCTCTTTTCTCTCTTCTCTTCTTTTTTCTGCTTCCATACAGATATTATATTTCCAAAATCACAAATTCTTTGATGCGTTAAACACGTTGTCCGGTACAAGGATTCTAAACATCTTCACTTTCAGATGGATTATCTATCTATCTATCTATCTATCTATCTATCTATCTATCTATCTATCTATCTATCTATCTATCTATCTATCTATCTATCTATCTATCTATCTATCTTTGTGTCTGTCTGTCTGTCTGTGTGTGTGTTTGTCTGTCTGTCTACCTACCTACCTACCTGTCTGTCTGTCTGTCTACCTACCTACCTGCCTGCTTGCCTGCCTGTCTGTCTGTCTGTCTATCTGTCTGTCTGTCTTGATCACTTTGTTTATCTGTCTGTTCCTTGCGTGCAGATAGATCTCAACGCGTTTACTTCTTTTTTTTTTTCTTACCCCAGTTGTGTCCTGATTTTCACGAACAGAAGCTCTCTAAATGCGGATGCAAGATAACCTTTTTTTCTTACAGTTGCATTGAGAAAGACGGGCGCAATAAAGGTCATTGACCTATGTATAAACAGCTACTGGCACTTACATCCAGTCATGTTGGTAGCCCCCCGTGTGGTACCCGGGATCTGCAAAGAATAGGACCACTGTACCCTACCACGCATGATCGTAAAAGGCGACTAAGGAGGGTTCAGCATAGGGCCAGCAAACCTATCTGGTAATAAAACTATCAGACTGCTACAGAAACGGAAGCAAGGGAAAAAACAAATGCAGGTGGAAGGAGAAATGCGTATCAGGAAACTGAGCCCATGAAGGTTGTGGATGAAAGCCAGCCACTGGAAGTCCCCAGCCCGACTGCAGACCTCCTGGAACCTAAACACAAGATGCAAATAGGCAGCTGGAATGTAAGAACACTAAACCAGACTGGAAAACTAGCACAAACCATCAGGGAAATGCACAGATACAAACTAGACATACTAGGAATACAAGAAGCAAGATGGACAGGACAAGGCAGAAGGAAATTAACAACACAGCACACAGAAGATACAATAATATGGTCAGGTAAAGAAGATCTTCATGAAGGAGGAGTAGCATTGATTATAACAAAAGAAGCGTCAAGAGCATTGCTGAAATGGACCCCAAAAATGAGAGATTATTATATGCACGCTTCAACTCAAGATTCACGAAGCTGTCTATTATAGTTTGTTATGCACCAACAGAAGCAGCTGAAGAGGAATTAAAAGAAGATTTTTACAACAGCCTCCAAGCAACAGTAGAAACAATACCCAAGCATGATATGCTACTCATCTTGGGCGACTTAATGCAAAAGTAGGTGAAGGAAATGAAGATAGAAGAATAATCATGGGAAGAGAAGGAATCGGAGAAATAAATGAAAATGGAGAAAGACTGTGTAGTTTCTGTGAAGAAAACATGATGACCATTGGAGGGACAATTTTCCAACATAAAAACATCCATAAGGTGACTTGGAGGTCACCAGATAAAACCACAGAAAACCAAATCGATCACATACTAATAAACAACAAGTGGAAAAGGTCACTACAAGATGTGCGAGCAAGGAAAGGAGCAGATGAAGGAAGTGATCAAACCTTCTGGTAGCAAAAATAAAACTAAAATTAAGGAAAGCCAAAATCGGAGAACACAGAAAGATACATTTTGATACAAGAAAACTGATAGACCAGCAAACAAGAAATGAATTCTCAATAGTAGTTAAGAACCGCTTCAGTGTCCTACAAGACAAAGCAGAAATACCCATATTAGAGTTCAATAAAACACTACAGGAAACAGCAAAAGAGGTGCTGGGATATCGGAAAAGGAGAAAAGAGGAATGGATAAGCGAGACCACATGGGAAAAGATAGAGCAAAGAAAAGAAATCAAGAAAAAATTACTGAACACCAAATCACAACGGCTTAAAGAACGAGTTTTAAGTAATTATGCACAAAAAGACAAAGAAGTGAAGGAATCATGCCGTCAAGATAAACGTCAATATTATGACAACTTAGCAGAAACAGCAGAGAAAGCAGCATATACAAATGACATGAAAACCATATATAAAATCACAAAGCAGATGACAGGTAACTTCAGCACAAGATGTGAAAGTGCAGTAAGAACACAAAATGGACAACTGGTCAGTGGAGAAAGAGAAAAAATTGAAAGATGGAGGGAACACTTTAACACCCTACTAAACAGAACACAAGCAGCACAAACAATAGTCATACCTGAAGCAAAAATGGAGCTAAACATCAATACAGGACCAATAACAATAAATGAAGTAAAGGAGGCAATAAAGAAGCTAAAATCAGACAGGACACCAGGTGAAGATGAAGTGACTGCTGAGATGTTGAAAGCAGAAGAAACAGAAACACCAAAACAACTTTTATTACAACAAATTTGGGATCTAGAAAAAGCACCAGAGGAGTGGAAAACTGGGCTTATAGTAAAACTACCAGAGAAGGGTGACCTCAGAGATTGCGGGAACTGGAGAGGCATTACCCTACTGCCACTCACCAGTAAAGTATTTTGCAGAATAATCGTCAACAGAATTGTACCAACACTTGAGGAAAAACTTCGGAAAGAGCAGGCAGGATTTAGGAAAGGAAGATCATGCATAGACCACATATTTGTACTTAGACAAATATTAGAACAGGCAAATGAGTGGCATAGCATAACATATGCATTATTCATAGATTTTGAGAAAGCCTTTGACAGTGTCAACAGAGATGCACTGTGGAAAATCCTAAGATGGCATAGCCTCCCCCATAAGATAGTGAATGTAATCAAAGCCCTATATGAGGGTTTTCAGTGCAAAATGATCTGTGGAGAACATACCTCCAGCAGCTTTAGGGTACAAACAGGAGTGAAACAGGGATGTTTACTATCACCAACATTATTTATCTTGGCAGTAGACTGGTTAATGAAGGAGGCAACATCAGACAAACGCAGAGGATTACAATGGACCCTTGACACAGTGCTGGAGGACCTTGACTTTGCGGACGACATTTGTCTATTATCAAGCAGTCACAAAGATATGCAAGATAAAATAAACAAGCTAACTCAGAATGCAAACAACATAGGACTAAAGATCAACGTAGGAAAGACAAAGTTAATGAAGCAAAATGTGAACAACAGAAATGTACTCAGAGTATATAACAAGTTAGTGGAGGAGGTCAACGAATTTATATACCTTGGCAGTAGAGTAGTAGAAAATGGAGACAGCACAGAGGACATCAACAGCAGACTTACTAGAGCAAACCAGGCTTTTGCTATGCTGCAGACTATATGGAAATAAAAAAAAACTAAGCATAAATATGAAAATCAGGATATTTAAGAGTAATGTTCTAAGTGTACTACTCTATGGAAGTGAATGCTGGAAAATCACCAAAACCATAGAAAACAAGTTGAATTCTTTCCAGACTAAATGTTTACGAAGAATTAGAAAAATATTTTGGCCAAACACCGTAAGAAATAACATCTTATTAGCAGAAATGCAGATGAAACCACTGACAACAATTACTGAGGAAAGACGCTGGCGATGGTTGGTACTTTGGCTCCGAATGACTGACAACTCACTACCAAAAATAGCACTAAGATGGACACCATAGGGGAGCAGAAGTAAGGGTAGACCAAAAGAGACATGGAGAAGAACAACAGAAAGGATGTTGAGCAATAGAGGGCTCACCTGGGCAAGAGCAGAAAAAAAGGCGAAGGACAGGCATTTGTGGAAAACCCTTGCGGAAGCCCCATGTGTCCTGGGCACTTAAGGTTCAGAGAGAGAGAGAGAGAGAGAGAGAGAGAGAGAGATGCTGGTAGCACGAGGGTGTATCAAAAAGTAACTTTAATGCTTTTCTTTTTTTGCTTGCATTTGAATAAAATGTACAAATGTGACTGAAGACTCCTGAATACGTTTCAACACGCTTGTAGTATATGTATGAATATGGACAGGTTATGAAACCTATGTATGAATATGGACAGGTTATGAAACCTATGTATGAATATGGACAGGTTATGAAACCTATGTATGAATATGGACAGGTTATGAAACCTATGTATGAATATGGACAGGTTATGAAACCTAAGGTATTTTTTAAATATAAGACGCAAAAATAAGAACAAATAAGTTCATCGACAGTTTCGAGTAGATCGGTGCCGACGAAAAAGTATAAATACCCTTGTAGAAGATGAGAGAGAATTTTAATCGTCCAGGAAAATTGTAAGTTGAGGACGTAAGGAGATGTCAACGGATCAGGGGAAGTTATGCTTATGTATGAATGAATGGGTATTTCATCGATGGATATATATATATATATATATATATATATATATATATATATATATATATTCTGTGATGTGGATGCATGCAAGCTGTGCTGTCGACCCATAGATCCATACGGACCCACTCAGGTATGGTTGTCGGTAGATGAACGATACATTCTTCTTCTTGTTCTTCTTCTTAGTTCGAGGTTGTTGGTCACATTAGATCCTAATCCCTATCGACATGGCAAAGCCCGCAGTCCTCCCCAGATCCTAATAGCAGCCCCAAAGCTTTTGCCTCAAGCTTGTGTCCTCTGGCCATGTTTGACGCGTCAGGTCTGCATGGTTTGGGTACTCTTGAAGGATATGTTCTGGAGTCTGGACTCGACTGCCACATGGACACTCGTCTGTATGAGATATTTTGAGTCCATGTAGGTGGCTCAGTAGTCTGCAGTGGCCTGTCCTTAGGCGAAAGAGGATGGTTTGCTTATGTCTTCGTAGTTGATATATTACATCTGTCTCGTTATATATATATATATATACATATATATATAACGATATATGAATGGGCATAGTTTTTATAATGTACATGTTCTTTGTAAGATTTTGATATTTTGTATATACGCATTGGTGGTTTATATATCCATATGAACTTATGTATTTCTAAGTTTTATGTATATGCATTTTATTATATTTTCCTGCCAATAGCTTTGTTTTCCACTATTAGGCAAATAATCACTAAGGATAATAGTTTTGAGATTATGTATGTGAAGATTTTGTTTTAATCATACTAGCCCCATTATGTGCTCAGGATGATAATTGATGTCAGTCATTACATTGTGTACTCTTGTGTTTTATGAAGAAATCAAAATGTTAGGAAGAATGGATAAAAGCTGATTTTGTCGTTCATAGTAGAAATTGATAATCTTGGACAAAAGATGTGTTTCCCTTCATTGTACTGTTTTGATATGAGAGAATGAATGAGAGATGGGAATAAAGTTAAGAGCAGATCGCAAGCCGGGCATAATATGATCCATGTATGAACGTTCAGATATCAATTTCTTGTACCTGAAATAATATAAAAGAACAGACTAAAACCCATTTATACTAATTTTTCTTCATTCCTGCATATTCACTGCAGCTCTGTCACAGCTTCACTGATGCCTGAATTTCCTTGAGACAAAAAAAAAAAAATCTTCTGACCGACCACGCAGCCAACCATGCATGGCGTCTTTAATCTCTTGTCCGCAGTGAATTTCTTCCCACTTAGCGCCTCCTTGAGGGGTCCATGATAATCGTATGGCGCTACGTCGGGTGAATATGTACCACGTGGAAGACACTCCAAACTCAGATTCGTAATTTTGTTGAGTTGTTGCATGTGCTGTATGGGGCTGCGCGCAATAAACACACCAAAATTGTGTAAACCGCGATGTTTTGACCTGATTGCAGGTTCCAAGTTTTTCCCCAAACAGACCACAGTATGCCTCGCTGTTGATTGTAGTTCCTCTGGGCATATGATGTTTCAAGGACTGGACCTGTACAGTCTCAGAAGAGCGTGAGGATCAATTTTCCAGACCGACGGGGTCGTACTAAACTTCCTTGGTTTTGACAAGGAAGAATGTCGCTACTCCTTGCTGGTTCGCCCTGTCTCTGGCTAAGAGTGTGCATCCTTTCAAGGGAGCGGTCATCTTTGATCTGGTGAGCTGCCGTCATTTCTCCCAAAATGGCTTACACCCGTCTGCATATATAAATCTAGAGGGGAATAGCATAACACATCTATACTACAACTGTGTGCTACTCGACTGCATTTTTTATAGCAAAATGAACGTTGTGTTTTGACTCGCCCTCGTATATATACTGACACCAGCAGACATATTGCTCATGATAATCAATACCTTGTCCGTCTTGTCTGTATAAGTAGTAGCCTGCAGAATGTTGAAGTACATCACAACTATATACAAGTATCTTTGATATTTAACAGTGCGGAAATTGTGATCATCTACGAGAAAAATGAATGTGGTATATTGGACATGACTCAGTTTTTTAGTTTGTCTGTTATTGTCCTGAAATCATGTGTTCCGTACAATTCCAGGCATTATTATTGTTATTATTATTATTATTATGCAAACCTGCACTTAGTAAAATACAATACTGATATTAACGTATTTTTTCTAAGGGCACAAAAGTGTAAACTAATTTTGCTGTTTTAATCGTGTATACAAGTTTTATTGGACGTATAATTTAAATTAAAAGAAAAAAAAACGTTGTCTAGGGAACACTAGGTCGTGAAAAACTCACCGCCTGTAGCAGTTTGTGAATTAACATGTTACGCAGTTTGAACTAATCTTGTCCACTTTTACAGATCATCATCTAGGTACAAGCTGTGCTATATTTTTGTCTCGTCTTTGACGTTTCCACTCAAAAATTTTCTGTCGAATCGTTATCAAAGGGTACGGGGAAGTCGGGAGTGTCTGTCATGAACAAAACGGTGAGGAACGCTGGTAAGTAGCTATGTCGGCTTTCGACGCTCGAATATTGTATAAAAGTGTCCCAGAATTCCCCGGGAGTCTAGACCCAGAGACCTTCCCCGTCTCTAAGAGCGTCAGAATTTTAAAGGGCCGAAGCAACTTTTTCTTTCAGAAGTTGGGGAGGAAAGGAGTCTGGGGAAAGCGTGGTGTGTAGACTTCTCTGGTGTTCTGATGAACTGTGCAGTTGTCGTGCTCTGTAAGACAGTTTCCAGCCTTGTTTCAGTCTGCTGCTTTTTACTCAGAGTTTATATTTATTTTTTTTTTTTGTTATACAATTTTATTGCCCGTCGTTCTCCCTGGTTGATCAACAATGTCTGCTAGACCACCCTTCTGATGAATGTCTCCTGGAAAGGTTCCTCTCTAGTTGTTGAACCTTCCTTTCTACGCGTAGGTGATTATTTTATCTTTTCTCCTACGAATTTTAGTTTACCAAAACATTTCTTTGTAATATTACTGGTTTAATATCTTATTCCAGAATTATTTTTTTCCGTTGCTGCATAAATAATCTTATCGGCAGATCTGAATATTTGCTATTAATCTCCTATGACATTTTCTTTATAGCCCATTTCCATGACCAGTTGGTCTTAATGACTTTCTCTGTATGTTAAGTGAAGTCCCGTGCGGGAGGAAAAACACGGACGTGTCAGTGTGTGCGGGAGTAAAAACGCGGGTCTTGACTGTAAGGGGGTATAGTTGTAAAATGGAATGGAAAACAGTATTTCCATGTACTTCCGTATACGTAATATGTGTCAAAGTGTAGCTAAATGAATGAAAATTTCATAAATGCAGAGTTTTTTTAGAAAAAAAGAAGTAATGTGATGTTTTTAGACACTGATTGTGACCAGCTCACCATCGACTAGGTCTAGATTCGCGCTACTTACCCCTATTTACCATCTAAGATGTGTAGATCTACTTGTCGATCTCGTATTGTGACTCCGTATTGCATTTTCGCTCAATGAATGTCTGAAATAACCTCCTAACTACTCCTAACTACTTCTCCAGTCGTCTAAATATGTCTAAATCTACTTAGAAAACATTCAAGAGCAGCGGCGTGGCCATAGACTATGTCCATACCCATATCTACATCGTCAAAAATTGAAAAATTTCCATGCTTCGCGTCCTTGTTCTCGCTCGGCATCGCTCGTAACTAGGCATGCATTCTCCATTTTGAAAGTGTCACCGGAATCGCGGACGAAATATGTACAATGTAAATGTTACACCGCTTGTTTTAATGAAACAAACAATGTCGAATTTTCGACCATACGCACGGAAAGAGTTAAGGCCAAACTGTCCCTCCAAATTTTCTGTTACCTTACTCCGTCTTTCAATGGACATTGCTAAAGCTGTATTGGACAGACTGCTGGAAAATGAAGAACATGAATGGAGGAACAATGCAGATCTGAAGAGACTGCTGGAGCTAGGACAAATTAAAGGTGCTGGCAGGAAATCTGAACTGTATGGCAGAAAAGCGCATCGTAAACAACCAACATATGACAGGAATTATTGGCAAAATTACTCTTGGATGGACGCTGCGGCATACGGCGGAGCATATATAGGGTTGTCCCGAATGCAGTGAAGCCGGAGTCTGAATTTTGAGCCATTGAATGGAACTTTTAATCCAGTTCTTCTAATATGTTTCCTCCTTCGTTTTACCAGGTGTCGGTTATTCCAGGTTACATTAATTAAATTATCTGCCCTTTGTTCTGCAGCTCCTTTATGTTTTCTGTGTAAATTGTCGTTCCGTCAAAGAATTTGTTTGACACTTCCATGACAAAACTTTCTCTGATAGCAAAATTCTTTCGGTCTCCGAGAGCCCGGGAATTTATGAATATGTAGCCTTTAATTTGAACCTAGCTTTTTAAGTTTGATACTTGACATAGGCTAATAGCAAGTGCCAGGCCGTTCATTTTTTTTCTGCATGTAAGATCAATATGTCCTTCCATATTTTATAGAACAGTCGTATGTACCATATAGTTCTTTGTTTTCACATCAGATAAAGTTCCAGTGCTCCTGTGTTGAAAGACTGGCTTACTAGATTATTTATTTCACCTCATTTAATTATAAAACTTGAGCAAAATACTAGTCATAAGAGATAAAAGGCACTGGAAAACTTATGTAAAACTTAAAAAGTAGAGGGACGTCAAGAAAACAATATTTGAATGGGGTGAAAAAAATGCTATACGGTAACGGACTTTATTTTGAAAGGATTAAGAATTGGGCACGCAAGCCCGTCTAGCTCTCTGCCCCTCATCATACAACTTTCACTCAGTCAAAGACATTCAGCATATGTTACTGAATATAATGAAATGAATAATGAGAAATGAATAAATAAACAAATTACAATCCAGGGAGCTTAAAAGGAAACAAACTGAACGGAGACATCAAAGAAGACACAGACTGGATCTAGGTAGTCTTGTCTGCTGTCATTTCTTTCTCCCCCAACACTGAAGACACATCAGATTCCTTGTTCTTTCCCAGTCATGCACCTACATCAGATGTGAAGATTTCTTGTACAAGATTCTCGAGAGGGGAAGAAAATCGTTTATTTAATGTGAAGAAATAATTCAGCCCGATGTGATGAATGTGTAGAAATTAAGAGCGAAGGAAAGATTCGCGCAAGCTATGAGAGATGAGGAAGTTTCCCAGATCTCATCAGGTACGTCTCGCCATGGGGGCGTCCGATGGAAGTTTATCCACGGCTCTGCGGGCCTGGCGCTTGTGTCTCACTTCTGTTTTTTGCTCGTTGGCCTGGAAAATTGTGGGACGTTTTCGCGTCATAAACAAACAAATCTGAGACAGAAGAATTGACGCTAACATCAGTGAGACACACACATACAGAGAGAGAGAGAGAGAGAGAGAGATTGATTGATTGATCTTTATTTCAAAAGGGTTAAGAATTGGGCACGCAGGCCCGTCTGACATTCTGCCCTTTATCATATATCTTTCACTCTATTCCAGACATTCTACAAATATGCTGTTCATATAACAAACATAACTAACATTGAAGCTGAGAGACATAAAATAAAATATAACATTTACGTTTCACTCTTAAACATTCACTCAGTATAGAAGTAACTACATACATTATAAATGACTATCTACTAAACAAAATTTTCGTGACTATACAGAAAACAATTAATTGTATTCGGTGTCTGTAAGAGCAGCTTAAGATAACTTTTAAGTTTTATAATTCATGTAGGCATGTAGTCGACATCAAATAGATACTGGGAAAGCTTGTAGTTGTAGGAAGGAGTATAATTTATATTTTTTATATAGGATGGGAGGGTATTCCAAAGATGAGCAGCAGAATAACTAAAGCTTTTCTTGTAAAGATCAAGTCTAGGTTTTGGAAGACATGTTGTTCAAGCGTTGGCTGCACTTTGGGCTAAATTTAAACAGGTTCCATAGATAAGGCGGGGAATGCCGTGAAAGAATCTAATGTACTAACTTGGCTTTGTTGAAGAGGAACCTGTTCTTAAGGGGTAGTATTTTGATACGTTTGTGATGATTAGTTGTTTGTGCTTGATCTTTGTCACTAATAAGCTTTACTGCTCGCTTTTGGAGAGAGCAAAGCCTCTTTGTATTTGACACTGAGCAACCATCCCAAACTGTTGAGCAATAGTCTAAATGTGTTTGTATATGAGCTATGCAGTATGTCTTCCTAGTGTCTTGATCTATGAAGTGCTTAATTTTAGCTAATTGGTATACTTTTTGTGCGATGAGTTTTGTTAGACATTGCACATGAGAGTTCCAGGTCAGATGTTGGTCAATAATAAGACCTAGTGTTTTGTGCTCTCTAACGTTTTCTATCTGTGATGTTTCTGTACAGAGCCGAAGTGTTGTTTTTGTTGCGTTTTGTAGTTTCTGTCTTGTTGTTATAAGCACTGATTTTGTTTTATCGGTGTTTATAATCATGCCATTATTTTTGCTCCATCCAATTAAATTGTATAACTCGACCTGAAGAGTTGATTCTAGATTAACACAATCGTAGTCACTGGTGTAGACTGTGCAATCATCGGTAAAAAGGTCACAAGAAGAGTGTTTAAGATGAAGTGGAAGATCATTGATATAGATATCAAAGAGCAACGGGCCTAGAATAGAACCTTGCGGAACACCAGTGTCAACTTTAGCAGAATTTGATAGAGAATTGTTGAAGAATACTACCTGTTGTCTGTCTGAAAGAAACGATGCAATTAATTTTATTAGGTCAGGGTGCAGTCTATAAGAGAGAGAGAGAGAGAGAGAGAGAGAGAGAGAGAGAGAGAGAGAGCGAGAACGAACGAGTGAACAAACAGATTTTCAGAAGGGGAAGAATAGGCCAGACAGGCTTGTTTGACATTGTGGCTTTCAACGAATTTAAATTTCATTCAGTCCCAGGCAGTCAACATCAGTTTAGTACTAACGATGCAAACGTACAAAAGCAAAACTAGATATGAAAAGCAAACTATTACACACAACCTCTCATACACACATTCAACAGTATATACACATAAAACATGCGATGATGCTATTTCACATTCTCGCGTACTAATTACAAACTGAATAAAAAAACTGGCGGACAAGAATTATACAAGGTCTATACTGGATGGTGACACTAGAAAGGAAGTTAGAATCAGAATTGCAAAAGCAGCATCGATCTTCAAGAACCTTGAGAACATATGGAATTCAAAAGTTATAAGCACAAAAACCAAGTTAAGACTATTCAATTCAAATGTAATATCCACCCTCATTTATGCATGCGAAAGCTGAAAAACAACTAAAGAAATAGACAAGAAATTAGACTCTTTTGAAAACAAATGCCTAAGGAAAATACTCGGCATCAAGTGGAACGAATTTAAGAATAATGCAGAGATAAGACAGATAACTGAACAACAAGTCTCATGGGTGATCAGGAAAAGGAGATGGACATATGTTGGCCACTTGATGAGAAGAAATGATCAGAGAATCCCAAAACAAGCTATCAAGTAGAACACAACAGGCCAAAGAAAAAGAGGCAGACCGCGTGAAACTCTGAAGAGGTCATTGTTAAGAGAGGCCAAATTAACAGGCATAAAATTCCTTGATGATGTTGAAAGACTCGCCGAAGACAGGAAAAACTGGCGAACTACTTTGCGAACCCTATGTGACGTTTAACGGCACGGGAAGGATATAAGATAAGATACTGGGTTATTCATAAATCTATGAAACATTTTAAAAATTTGCAAGAAATAAACTACTTAACAGATTATGATTATTCTTAAGCCAAGAGAAAGAGAAACTCTTAAGTTTTAAAAATAAAGCCTCAAGGAAAGCTACCATGGTCTGCCGCTAGGAGACAGCAGAAGAAAATATGGCGTTCGTATAAAATAACGAGCAGTCATTTTGTGTTTTGGAATACGCAAGAACCTCGTCCGTTGTGACTGTGCAGCGACGATTTCGAACGGAATTCCAGAAGGCAGCGCCTAATTTTAACAGTATCAAGAAGTGGTATGCGAAATTCCGGGATGAAGGTGGGGGCTTCGCTGGTAAGCTTCTCTAACACGATTCACAGTTTCTTCCCTTGCGCTTGGTCCTGGACGTCCTTGCCGAGGATCTGTGCACAGACAGCCTTCATCCTGTATATATATATATATATATATATATATATATATATATATATATCTACGATCGCCTGGGTAGCTGAGTAGTTAACCACTCGGTCTTTTAATCCGGTGGTACCAGATTCAAGTCCCAGTTGTGGGGATTTGTTTTGCTACTACCTTACCAAAAAGGACCCGAGGTCCACACAGCCTCTAAGAATGGATACCAGAGAAATCCAAGAAGGTAATTGCAGCCAGGCGTGATACCGACCACAGTACACTTTCATGTGCCGATGGTCTTGGAAATATCGGCCTAATCCTGTGTCCCCAGTATCCCTTAATGATGTGGAGATGGAGGGTTTACCTTCTCATTATTTTACCTTCTTAAGTGTAACATAAGTAAAGCTATAATGAAGTAGATCTCTTAAAAGGACCGGTAATCAAAGTCAAGAAGATGAGAGAAAGAGAGTGAGAAAGAGAGAATAAGAGAGAGTGGGAGAGAGAAAAAGAAATACAAAGAGAGTGGGAGAGAGAATGAGAGAAAGAGAAAGAGAGAGAGAGTTGGAGAGAGAAAATGAGATATAAAGAGAGTGGGAGAGAGAATGAGAGAAAGAGAAAGAGAGAGTGAGAGAGAGGTAATGAGAGAAAGAGAATGAGAGAGTGGGAGAGAGAATGAGGGCAAGAGAATGAAAGAGAGTAGGAGAGAAAGTGAGAGAGAGAGTGTGAGAGAGAGAATGAGAGAGTGGGGAGAGGGAATGAGAGAAAGAGAATGAGAGAGAATGAGAGAAAGATAATGAGAGAGAGTGAGAGAGAATTGGGGAGAGTGGGAGAGAGAGAGAGGAAGACGTCAGAGCAAAAAAAAAAAAAAAACTACAACCAGAGACTTGAAGAGAAGACCCGTAGGGAATATTTTTTAAAAATTCGGTCTGCTTTGTTGGCTTCTAAAACTGCTGGACGGCCTTGAATCATTGACAAACAATGTAGAGATTGAAGAGAATGAGTGAGGAAAAGAGAGAAAGAACCAATGTTGGAGAAACTATGGCCAAAGACACGAAGAACTGAGTGATATATATATATATATATATATATATATATATATATATTATATATATATATGAACCTTAAGTGCCCAGGGCACATGGGGCTCCCGCAAGGGTTTTCCACAAATGCCCGTCCTTTGCCTTTTTTTTCTGCTCTTGCCCAGGTGAGCCCTCTATTGCTCAACATCCTTTCTGTTTTTCTTCTCCATGTCTCGTTTGGTCGACCCGTACTTCTGTTCCCCTGTGGTGTCCATCTTAGTGCTATTTTTTGGTAGTGAGTTGTCAGTCATTCGGAGCACATGTCCCAACCATCGCCAGCATCTTTGCTCAATAATTGCTGTCAGTGGCTTCATCTGCATTTCTGCCAGCATGATGTTATTTCTTATGGTGTTTGGCCAAAATATTTTTCTAATTCTTCTTAAACATTTAGTCTGGAAAGAATTCAACTTGTTTTCTATGGTTTTGGTGATTTTCCAGCATTCACTTCCATAGAGTAGTACACTTAGAGCATTACTCTTAAATATGTTATATATATATATATATATATATATATATATATATATATATATATATATATATATATATATAATTCATTCATTCATTTGCATGTCCCTTGCGGAACTTTGCCTCCCAAACAGCACTCCTGTAGACCTCTCGGTTGTGAGCCAAGATGGCCTGCTGCTGTTGCATCCATTTCCAGATCGTCAACGATGTCTTGCAGCCATCTTCGTTTTGGTCTTCCTCTTTTTCTTTTTCCCATTATGTATCCTTCCAATACGGTCTTCTATAAATTATCATGACGTTTAATGTGTCCAAAATATTTCAGTTTTCTCTCTTTAATCCTCTTCACTAGCCAGCCTTCTTCAATATTAAGCTCTTGTAGTATAGATATATTTGTTCTTTTTTGTGTCCACGATATTTGGAGAACTCTTCTGTAGCATTTACATTCAAAGGCATTTATATATACAGAACTGTAATAAGACCAGCCGTTATGTATGGATCAGAAACGTAGAGTACAACAAAGAAAAATGAACAACAATTGACGATCTCTGAGAACAAGATCCTAAGAAGAATCTTTGGGCCGATAAAGGGTAGCAACAGTGGACAATGGAGAGCTAGAAAGAACACTGAACTGAACAGCTTATTTAAACCCCAACGAATTATAAATATCTTGAAACTTAACAGACTACGCTGACTGCTGCATGTAGAAAGAATGGAAGAGAACAGATAAACGAAAATAATGTATGCACAAGAGATGATGGAAACAAGACCAAGACAGAGATGGAAAGACAACATAACAGACGATATAAAAGAAATTGGTGTCACCTACTTGAGAGACAAGATTAGGAATAGAAAGAAATGGACGCGAACTTTAACAGCAGCAATGAACCTTAATGGCTTGGAAAGCTGAAGAAGAAAAAGAAGAAGAAGAAGAAGAAGAAGAATATTTGTATATACATACATATTTATATACAGTATTATATCATATCATATTTGTTGCCCTGTCGACTGGCGCCGGCTGTCATGCTTTCCCACAATTCCCTGCTCCGAGTGCGGTGTTCTTTGTCTGTGCCATCGAGTTAGTCCGTCCAGCATTTTCTCTCTCTCTCTCTCTCTCTCTCTCTCTCTGTCTACCTCGGTCTCTTTTGCTTCCTATCTTTCCTGTTGTCAGAATGTATTCTAGCTTGCCTCGGCGTAGAACGCGTCCTAAGAATCTGGATTGTCTTTTTTTTCCCTGACTTTTGTTATTGTTTGTCTCGTCTCTCCAGCCTCTCTCAGAACTTCCTCGTTTGATTTCTTTGCTGTCCGTGGTATTCTCAGCATTTTCTAATGGACCACATTTCAGTGGCTTCCAGTTGGCGTTGTACTTCATTAGTGACTGACCATGTAAACTCGATGTAAACACTGGAGTACAATTTTTCCTCATTCCGAGTAACACTGATTTATTACACAGAATGCTCTTCATTTCCTGAAACATTATGTTGGCTCTCTCTCTCTCTCTCTCTCTCTCTCTCTCTCACGCACTCACACACACACACACACATATATATATATATATATATTACGTATATTTAAGTTGTTGCACACCCACCACTATCACAATTATAAACGAGTTTTGTAAAAAGTACAGGTAGAAAAAAATCTCGTCTCATTTTAGGTAGATTTAAGAAGACAGCTACATAGACCAGATTGGTGACACCAGGAAGGAAGTTAGAATTGGAATTGCAAAAGCACCATTCTCTCTCTCTCTCTCTCTCTGAACCTTAAGTGCCCAGGGCACATGGGGCTTCCGCAAGGGTTTTCCACAAATGCCTGTAATTCGCCTTTTTTTTCTGCTCTTGCCCAGGTGAGCCCTCTATTGCTCAACATCCTTTCTGTTGTTCTTCTCCATGTCTCTTTTGGTCTACCCTTACTTCTGTTCCCCTGTGGTGTCCATCTTAGTGCTATTTTTGGTAGTGAGTTGTCAGTCATTCGGAGCACATGTCCCAACCATCGCCAGCGTCTTTCCTCAATAATTATTGTCAGTGGTTTCATCTGCATTTCTGCTAATAAGATGTTATTTCTTATGGTGTTTGGCCAAAATATTTTTCTAATTCTTCTTAAGCATTTAGTCTGGAAAGAATTCAACTTGTTTTCTATGGTTTTGGTGATTTTCCAGCATTCACTTCCATAGAGTAGTACACTTAGAACATTACTCTTAAATATCCTGATTTTCATAATTATGCTTAGTTTTTTTTATTTCCATATAGTCTGCAGCATTGCAAAAGCCTGGTTTGCTCTAGTAAGTCTGCTGTTGATGTCCTCTGTGCTGTCTCCATTTTCTACTACTCTGCTGCCAAGGTATACAAATTCGTTGACCTCCTCCACTAACTTGTTATCTACTCTGAGTACATTTCTGTTGTTCACATTTTGCTTCATTAACTTTGTCTTTCCTATGTTGATCTTTAGCCCTATGTTGTTTGCATTCTGAGTTAGCTTGTTTATTTTATCTTGCATATCTTTGTGACTGCTTGATAATAGACAAATGTCGTCCGCAAAGTCAAGGTCCTCCAGCACTGTGTCAAGGGTCCATTGTAATCCTCTGCGTTTGTCTGATGTTGCCTCCTTCATTAACCAGTCTACTGCCAAGATAAATAATGTTGGTGATAGTACACATCCCTGTTTCACTCCAGTTTGTACCCTAAAGCTGCTGGAGGTATGTTCTCCACAAAAGCACCATTGATCTTCAAGAATAGTGAGAACATATGGCATTCAAAAATTATAAGAACAACAACCAAGTTAAGATCATTCAATTCAAATGGAATATCTACCCTCATTTATGCACATGAAAGCTGGAAAACAACTAAAGAAATAGACAAGAAATTAGACTCTTTTGAAAACAAATGCCTAATGAAAATACTCAGGATCAAGTGGAACGAATTCAAGAACAATGAACAGATAAGACAGGTGAGCGAACAACAACCAGTCTCATGGGTGATCAGAAAAAGGAGATGGACATATATTGCTCATGTGATGGGAAGAAACGATCAGAGAATCCCAAAACAAGCTATCGAGTGGAACACAACAGGCCGAAGAAAGAGAGGCCGACAACGGGAAACTCTAAAGAGGACATTATTAAGAGAGGCCAAACTAATAGGCATAAAGTCCCTTGATAATGTTGAAAAGCTCGCCGAAGACAGGAAAAATTAGTGAACTACCTTGCGAGCCCTATGTGACATTTAAGGGCACGGGAAGGATATAAGATATAAGATGAGAAAAAGACATCGAGTCTTCCAGTTCTCATTCAGTTTTGCTTTTTAGCGTTGTCGAAGCTACATATAAGGCCCTTAACTTTCCTTATGTAAGTTACTCGAGATCTGATAACTGGATAGAAAATGTAGGAAATTTCGCAACAAAAAAAATCTTGCGCTGATAGTTAACCTCTATCTTAATGTGAAAAAAGCAAAATTGAGATAAATATTGAGATGACAACTGACAAAGCAAATAAAGCAGCTGAAATTTCAGATATCAATGAGGAAAAACTGGAAGAGGTGGAGAGTTTTGAATATCTTAGATCATTACTAACTAATAATGGAGATACAATGAGGGAAATTAAAAGAAGGCCATCTATCGCTCTTCAAAAAGTAAAACAGCTGAAGAATCTGTGGAGAGGAACAGACAGAACTACAAAAATAAGATTTTTAAGGGCATGCATCTTTCCCATCGAAACATATGCCTGTGAGATCTGGTCACTTAACAAAAACAGCTGAGAACACATAAATGCCCTCGAATGCGAATGCTACAGAAGAGTTCTTCAAATATCCTAGGCATAAAACAGAACAAATATATCCATGCTACAGTAACTTAATACTGAAGAAGATTGGTTTAATAAAGAAGATTAAACAGAGAAAACATAAATATTTTAAACACATTAAACGTCATGAGAATTTAGAGAAGACTGTCTTGGAAGAGCACATAATGGGGAAAAAGAAAAGAGAGGAAGACCAAGGCGAAGATGGCTGCAATACATCGTTGATAATCTACAAATGGATGCATCAGCAGCACGGCATCTTGCTTACAATCGAGAAGACTACAGAAGAGCAGTTAGGGATGCAAAGTTCCGCAAGGGACATGCAAATGACTCACTGATTTATAATGAACTTCTATATTAACACACGACGCTAACTATTTTGAAGTAATGCCTGAAATACTGTCATTGTATGTGCGAGCGTGTCTGCTGTGAAACTGGACACCTGTCTTTTAATGCACAGTCTTACCTGTGAAATAGCCAGGAAATGTAATGCATTTTCAATGTTGTCTTTGTTATATCAACATTTGTCTTATTCAACGTGAAGTATCGCTTAAATATTATTTTTGCTCCAAACAAAAGTTCCAAAAAAAGAGATTAGAGAAATTTTTTTTAAAAATCGGGAAGCTGAAAGTGTTACCCTTTTAAAAAAAAAATTCTCTTGGCAACAATTCCAAGGTAAACAGTAAATATTATCCTAAGATTAATGTTCTGAATTAATGAGCCTGCGATCCAGTTTGTTGGCAGACAACACAATACGCTTACATTCCTCGTGTGAAAACGTTTTTGTTGTAGTTCCCGCTAGCACTGAAACATGATACAAATGTACAGTGTTCCTTTTTTATTATAAAGCTATAACTCTTGATGTAGTGGACTCAACCACTTGCCTCTTCAGTTTGTTTTTTTTTTGAGGGGGGGGGGAGGTTGCCCCTGATGTATCTATTACATCAGATTTTATTACTTTTGACGCTGCGGCTGGCCTTATTTGATGGGAGTAGTTCAAGGAGTGACGTATCGGAGGAATGCCGTATAGAAAGAGCAACATAACTAAGGAGTAACACAACGAAGGAGTGGCATATTAGAGGGACTGACATACGGGGGGTAGTAACAAAGGGGAATGGCATAACGAAGGACTGGCCTGCCGGAGGAGTGACATATCTCAAGGAGTGGTATATCCAAGTGGTGACAAATCTGAGGAGTGAAATATCCAAGAAGTGACAAATCGGAGAGGTGACATAATAAATGAGAGACATAACGAAGGAATGACGTATCTGAGGAGTGACATATCCAAGGAGTGACGTATCTGAGGACTGACATATCCAATGAGTGACGTATCTGAGGAGTGACATATCCAAAGAGTGACGTATCTGAGGAATGAAATATCCGAGAAGCGACTTATCGGAGAAGTAACATAATAAAGGAGAGACATAACGAAGTACTGACGTGTCGGAGGAGTAACATATCCAAGGAGTGACATATATGAGGAGTGACATATCCAAGGAGTGACATATCGGAAGAGTAAAATATCCAATAAGTGACATTTCGGAGGGATGACATAATGAAGGAGAGATATCGGATGAGTGATATGTCTGAGGAGTGACATAACAAAGAAGTGAAAAAAAATCGGGGATGAAGTTCATTAGAGTGATACTGTCGCAAAGAAGGAGTAATTTTTCTTATGTTAATCTACAGACATCGTTAGTTCTTTCAGCTACACGAAACTAAGAACTAATCAGCTAAGTCCTCAGTCATGGAATTAATCCAGAACATTGTGAGAACGTCTATGCTGTCCATTGTTCGAACCGTTTCTTATTGCCCCTCTGTTTTAGGTATACACCTGTAACAGAATATTTATTCTGTTCCAGGATGTAGGTTAGAAACTCTGTTTTTGTGGTAAAAAATTTTGACCACAGCTCACCTGTTTAAGCGAGCAAGGAGAAAGCGTTATCTCTGTGTTTATAATGGGTTGTTTCAGTCACGCGGTCTGAGCGGGATATAGGAAAGGAGACTTCTGTACGAGCGCTTGAAGAGATGGGCTTATGTGTTAGAGATGTTCTGGGATTTCTGTTAAAATGGGTTGATTCGCAGTGTTAGTTCTGGTTGCGTATCCTTTTTAGAGCATAAACTATGCTAGAGTTGCTATGTAGCTTTGTAAGTTGATTCATCCCTTTGGACATGGAATGGATTCGTGACAGAAGGTAATTTGGAAGTTTTAGTGAATTTGAAATTAGCATGTTTTCGATGTTGTGTGATAGTGTAAGGGTCCCATGGGGATGTTAATCGCCCGGACAGTTTTTTTCTATTCTCATTGTTAATTGTTTCATCAGTTTCCAGTCCACATCCAGCTTCAGCATTGATTTACAAATGGGGATTTCATCATTAAACTTTTGTTGACCTTTGAACCCTGTGCTCTTTGGATTCATGTTGAGTGTGCCAACTGTGGTGTTGAGTTGAATTGCTACTCATGTACTGGTCAGGTTCGTGTATTGATTTGTAGTGGTATATTATTGTTGCATGGTGTATATTAATGTAACGTTTTGTTGTCACGTGTGAAGCAGTCAACCAATGTATGCTCTGTAATAGTGACGTCAAGTATTCAAGAGTCAAGTACTTCTTCAGCTGGTGTGTAAAAACATCTACACCCACTGCATGGTTGAGTAGGCAACGCGCCAAATAGTTGCAAAACGTTCATAGTTAGTGCCGTAATAGGCACCCGATATCGATACTATTTTACAGCCTCTCGCAGTTTTGTACTTTTCCCAACGCCATCAAACGCGCTTTCACTCGCATGCTCTAGGTTGTATCGCTCATGCCGCTTTCCTGTAGATTGTGAAGCAATATTTCCACAGAGGCTTGCGCACGGTAAAGTGCTGTATGGTTAACCTTTATAAACAGTAGGCAAAGCTCTTTAGACGAGAGATAAAGAAAGACGAAAATGACAAGAGAATGGCCGTGACTCGAAAACAAAACTCCCGATAGAAAGAGCGACTGGCAAGACGCTGTCATGGTTGATAGTATTTTGTCCTCAAAGGTTAGGGAATTGTTTTTTTTTCCATAATCATTGCTTTTAATCACGATCGTTTGCTACAGTTCTCTCACGTCTAAAAGTGCTTTGACTACTAGTCTTCCAGTGTTAATCGTACGCACTGTGCTCTATCAAATTACCTATACCATTATTATTATTACTACTTTATTACTACTAATGAGGCTAGTGTTTGATCAATACTACTTACACTGCTGCAAGTACTATTTTGCCGGTTCAACAAACTTCTATTTCTTCTAGTAATCCTATTGCTACATGTTCCCCACAAGCACTACATTTACACCAGTATCTTACTATCTATTTTAATTTGCCCATCAGAGCGCTTATTTTTACTTCTAATTTTAGTTCTGTAAATATATATATATATATATATATATATATATATATATATATATATATATATATATATATATATATATATTACTACTAGAACTGCTGAGACTGTTTTCATGCCTGTAGTGCTAGCACATGCTAGGCAATAAATCTTCTGTTTGCTAACAGCAGTGCCACGTCCTAGCTAAGATAATGTAATATAAATGTATATAATAGTTTCAGAACGTTGACACGCCGAGCCTCCAATTACGATAACAAGCGTTAATATTAACCACCGTTTTCATGCTTCTGTTAACAGCGACAAACTAAATTAAGCAGAAACATTACCTACGGCAGCCAGATTCCTTTTCCCTCCCCTCATCTTTCACTATATTTTTCTTGGCTGAAATAAGCTTAATTGGCACATCCTTTCTTGACAAACGATCTCGCCTTTTGATCAGATGCGCATAAGTTTTGGAATTTGTTGCTTTTCACATTTTTCCTGCAAATCGATGGCAAATTGCTTTTTAATACCAAGCAAGAGAAGACTTCGGGAAAGAAGGTATGAATAGTAATTGGCGTTTTAGATTTGCGAAGGGAGCTAAGTCATTGGTTTTTCACCGCCCACCGCACTCAGTTATTACCAAGTCTTTTGAGTTTTCTTCGATTAAGGATGTGAAGAATAGAAATGTAAGCGCGCATATTTTGTGGAGTACGGTAATATTGGAGCACTAAGTGGTACTGGGTTGTGAATTCTTAGCGACTACTGCTCATTGTTTAGAGTTGAGGTTCGTGCTCTCTTGTCTCCCAGATGATTACTGGGGCGATGGTGTGGTCATGGGAGGCAACCAATCGAAGATGACCAAGCATCTATTCCACCAAGTCATGGTGTGCGCACGGGATAGACCCACCTGAAATTTGCCTCGACAAGGTAGTAGGGTTTTGTGTGGAATCTGCTTCGAAAACTTTTTTTTTTTTGGGATCCATTCCCGACTTCAGTAAAGTCGCTGGTATCGTTCACCATTCTCTACGATTGTATGTGCTTTGATCAAGATCAACACAATGCTGTTTCAACTGAGAATGTTTCTTGTTCCTGAAGATTGAAGAAGAAACAGAAAAAGAAAACATTCATTCTCGTGTTTTGTTTTGTTTTTTGTGCTGTATTTTGGCAAATACAAGTTCAAGGACTAATCCGTTCCAAGCTTTACTGGAGCTTACAAAAACTCGCGCACTCTTAGGTCTTGAATATAAGAGTATGTACAATGGTAAACTCCCTGTCCTGTTTGATGTACGTATGTACCATGATAAACTTCCTGTCCTGTTTGATGTACGTATATACTATGGTAAATTCCCTGTCCTGTTTGATGTACATATATACTATGGTAAATTCCCTGTCCCGTTTGATGTACGTATTTATCTCTCATCCGTTTATTCACATTTAAAGTCAAACAGTTAACGGCAAAGAATTATTCTGTAGGTTGTTTAAATTATTATGAATAGCACATGCAGGAAAACAAAACAAAACAAAACAAAAGGTATTTATATCTGTAACTGTAACTACAAAAAAGGGACCTGGCTCTGTGTTGCTAGTCCTGGGAAGCGACTTCATTACTCTCAGGGCGTGCCCATACGTGCTCGGCCTTTGACATCAGGGTTTCTTTAAAAAAATGTTCTTAGTGAGACGACTCCAGTGTTGTGTTGATTGTGTGTTGCTAGTAATACAGCGTTGAGTTGCTATTTAATAATTGTTTTCAACAATTATTGAGGAAAGACGCTGGCGATGGTTGGGACTTGTGCTCCGAATGACTGACAACTCACTACCAAAAATAGCACTAATATGGACACCACAGGGGAATAGAAGTAAGGGTAGACCAAAAGAGACATGGAGAAGAACAACAAAAAGGATGTTGAGCAATAGAGGACTCACTTGGGCAAGAGCAGAAAAAAAGGCGAAGGACAGGCATTTGTGGAAAACCCTTGCGGAAGCCCCATGTGCCCTGGGCACTTAAGGTTCAGAGAGAGAGAGAGAGTTGCTATTTGCAGCCACATCCCTTGGCTACATGTAAGTCATTGAGTCGTATGTCATTAGGTACTTCGGAGGAAGTTGGTTTTGCATTTGCTCGTCGATGTGTTGTGTGATAGATTTGTAGTGATCCGATTTGTCTATTTTAATGAGGCCCTCTGGTTTGTCCCATGCTCTTACCTTGTCGGCTTTGTTGTTTCCGTCAGTTCCGGCATGGCCTGGACAGTATATCCATGTGGGGGTTTTGATGTAGGATTTATTATTTCTTGCCATTCACTACTGATGGTTTTTTGTTCCCTTTTCTTTAAGAGATTTTAAGAGTAGGTTTTTAATCTAATTATATCATATTTTATATCTTATCCCACTGAAAGGGAATGATAAATAGCAGGCAATACCATCAGGATTGAACAGGTTAAACATAATGAGCCACATCTTCAAACTTAGTTAAGCTGGAACTGAAGCTCTACATGTATCTAACTGTATAATTTCCTAGAGTCTGCACGACTGCCAGAACTTTATGTACAAGCAAATAGAAATAACAGTGAAATGATTCTATTCACAAGTTTTTTTTTTAGTTCAGTTTATCAAGTTGCAGATACGGTAATTCCTGACCATAGATTCAAATATTTCTTTTCTTCTCACTCGACGCTTTAGAATTCTAAAAATTCCTGTTTCAGTTTTCGTGTATGAATTAAGAGCTGTATGAAACGCTTAGCGCAGTTTTTAAAGTGCGTGGACAAGAAGCGTGGACAGATTGTGTTGGTTATGATCACCATTCTATGACGGTAGGCAGATGATCTCAATGTAGGGACAATGGCTACGACGACTGGCTAATACAGTCACTGATTGGAAAAAAGAAATGGCAAACTACCCTCTGGGAAGTTACCAAGAAACTCCAACAGCAACTTAGAAGAGAAGAATTCATCAAATATTATGGACACAAAAAAAAAAAAAAAGAACAGATATGTCCATGCTACAAGAATTTAGTTTTGAAGAGTACAAATATTGTAGGATTAAACCTCGAAAAAATCGTAGACAAAGCACTTTAGTGAGATGTGAGAGAAAGAAAAATCACAAGAGAATTACCTGGGATTCGAACACGGACTCCGGTAGGACGAGCAGCCGTCTAGCCATGGCTAAGTCGATAGTACGCTGTTCTCTCGTGGCTAGACGGCTGCTCGTCCTACCGGAGTCCTTGTTCAAATCCCAGGTAATTCTCTTGTGATTTTTCTTTCTCTCACGTCTCACTAAAGTGCTTTGTCTACGATTTTTTCGAGGTTTAATCCTACAATATTTGTTCTCTTACTTTACCGTACCAAAACCTCGTAGTTTCCTATTTATAAAAAATTGTTCCTTAGTAGTGAAGAAAGCTGACTAGTAATGAAGATTAGACAGAGTAAGCTTAAAGTACCTAAGTATTTCGGACACATTAAACGTAATGAGAGTACATAATGGGAACAAAGAAATGGAGGAAGACCAAGGTGAGGATGACAAAAGGACACCGCTGATGATCTGCAGCGCACCTCGCTTACGACCTAGAGGCCTTCAAGAGAGCTCTTAAGGAGGCATAATTCCGCGTTCCGCAAGGGACATGGCTGAATGAAGCTGAAGTGAAATGGTGCGAGTTGAATTGCGAATGTTTGGAATGTTGGTTTTTTTTTTGCTTGTTCCAGTTAGATACAGCTTACATAGTTCTAAGAACAAATATTTTAACTTCTCCTCTCATCATCTTTTAATGTCTTACATCTAATATATACCAAATGGGAATGTTAATTTTATATTTCACATCAGATAAACTGCTTCATTAGATCGTGAACTATTCCAGGTACTGTCGGCAGAGTTTTAACTATCTTTCCAAACCATTAACGACTGCTCAGAGTTATTGATCTGCTATATTTCATACCATAACATATTTTTCCGCCGGCGAAAGACAACGATTTCTGCATTATATAAATTCGCTATTGACAGCATTAAAAAAAAGACGTGCATAATTCGTGAGATTTAACGATGTTTTAAAATCTGCAGTACATAAACACGTTAGTTAATGCTTTCAAATTGCACGTTTGTTTTCTGTCATAACCTTTACTGCACTCGCTAAAAATTGGAAAACTAAATTTTAGATGGAGCTCAGCGTCTGGATTTGGTAGTTTCATCGATTCCCACATTCGCACTTGGACCGGCACCTGTGCTGCAGTTGGTCTCTGTGTTCAGTTAGATTTTCTGAAAGAGACAGTTATTGGGGGCACGTTAGTATGAATGTCGCAGGAAGTTTTAAAACTGTGGTGTCAAATTTGACCGACGACAGTTCGCTCCGCCCGACCTCACACTACGAATTGCTCTAACGCTAATTCTAAAACGGAACGAATGATACTAGAAAATAGCCAGGTAACAGTCGAAAACTGGAGAGCTGAAAATTAGCCATTACTCGCCACACCACATCATTCACGAAGTGCTGCGTTACTGAAAAGTCTCTGCCAGGCGCGTACCAATAAACTCAACCCCGATCTCAAGGAACGTCGTGATGGTGTCGTGCTGATGTTTGTGACTCTTCTGGGACGCTCTAAAGCAGAAGGATACGGATTTTTACAATTTACAGCCGCTGGAGACAAACCCTAGAACGTTGCATACCCAAAGGAAACAACAACAACAACAGCAGTAAAGCATGCTGTTATCTGCCTGTAAACCGCTTGAAACCTGCACGAAAGTTAAAATATCGGGGTACACACAGTTCTAGTTGTTGTTACATCGTGATAACGTGCGGCCTCCAGCAGCACGTGGAACAGCTCAGCAAATTACGAATATTCCTTTAGGAGTGTCTTTCACATCCTGCATATTCAGTCGACCTGGTATCATCTGATTATTATGTGTTTAGGCTCCTCATACCCCGGGGGGGGGGGGGGGCGGGGTTCAGTATAGACGCGCATAACAGCTACAGAGTCGGAATATTTTTTTTTCGTCGAGCAATCCAGGCATTAGTGAAACTATGACTGTGACAAGTTTGCGTTGACTGTGACTGAGAACATATTGAAAAGTGATAAGTCATATTTGTACACTTTATTCAAATAAAAACATGTCTACTTTTATTGACTCACTATCGTATATATCCACATTGTACTTTTAACAACTTCTTCTAAAGGAGAACACCCGTTAAAAAAGGTTTGTTAATATTCGCTAATTATAACTTTCAATAATGTCTGGGTTCAAAGACCTGGTTTTTTCCCCCATTAACAATGTTTTCCATCCACGGTCTTTTTCCCATTATTTGTAATTAACGCGTCCTGTAAAATTATGTAGCTTTACACAAATTACTGAAGCGCTTCATTTGAAAGTGGACGCCCTCATGACAGAATAAACATGTTGAAAGGTAAGTTAACGAAACCTCCCCTTTCTCTGTTATCTTCTGTTATATGTAAAAAAAAATTGTTATTATTTTTTTTTTGTGGCAGGGTAGGCCAGCGAGTGCAATTTTTCTTCGTGGAAATCCTTTTGATAACTTCTTTGGCGCTTGCAGATTTTGTTGTTGTTGTTGTTGGTGTTGTTGTTGTTGCAAATACCGGGATATACTTATTAGATAGCGTTCTTTTGTGGGGCATATTTCACCGCGGCTTAATTGTGCAGACATTTTTTGATACCTTTATGAATCAAATAAGAGGCAGGAGATGAAAAGGGGAAGGACTTTCTGCAGAAGTACGGTATGGCTATCTACATCATAAAATTGTGCATCGCCTTTTTTAAAAAATCAAATTTATTGCTGTGGTTTTTTTAAAATTATTGTTATTATTTTGTCCGCACACACGCGGACACATGTGCATCTCTTATTCCTGTCTTTCTTTACATCTTTGTCAGACTTCACTGCAGTATCAGAAATGAAAGTAAATTTCACCAAGTCTCTATAATTAACAGCTGGATCCACTCAAGCTGTGGGTCTACTAATCCGGTGGTACCGGGTTCAAAACCTTTTACCACCACACCAAAAAAAAAGTCCCCGAGGTCCACCCACCCTCCAAAAAAAAAAAAAGTGTACCAGGGACATCAAGGAAGATAACTGCGGTCAGGCATGATACTGACCACATCACACTTTCATGTGCCGGAGGTCTCGGAAATACGGGCCAAACGCCATATTCCCCAATATGCCTTAATGGCATGGAGATGGGGATTTTACCTTTATCTGGTCCAGTCAAGAAACCTGTCCAAGAAATACTCAGAAAACTGACAGCCACGCTGGTTCCAGTGAAGTAGACATTAATTTAGACCTGAAAGGGGCAATAACTTTGAATAAGTCTAATATAAGCGCGAGAAAAACCACTGGGCATGTGAGAGAGGACGATAGATGAGTTCTTGAACTCTTTCACTCCTGATTTACTCCTCTTTCACGGGACGTTCTGATGGGAAATTTAGGTAGAAAGTAACTGAAAGAAATTACACCATAGTTGGAAAATATGGTTTGGGGCTAGAAATGTGCTGCTTTTCATTTTATTTATGGCTTTGCCCAAATGTCCCTTTCAGCATTGACTCGCACAGTTGAGCAAGATCTACCAACACTGCAGTGATGTTTTAGGAGTTAAATGGCTCTCTTTTAATATATACTATACAAATACTGAATCGTACCACGGCAGTCAGTGAACCATAGCTGAATAGCTGAAGTGCTAGCGTCATAGTTAGCCACCCATAGCTCAATAGCTGACGTGCTAGAGTCATAGTTAGCCACCCATAGCTCAGTAGTTGACATGCTAGCGTCAGAGTTAGCCACCCATAGCTGAATAGCTGATATGCTAGCGTCAGAGTTACCGACCCATAGCTGAACAGCTGAAGTGCTAGCGTCAGAGTTAGCCACCCATAGCTGAATAGCTAAAGTGCTAGCGTCAGAGTTAGCCACCCAAAGCTAATGAAGACTCTGTCCAACCTCTCAGTTGCTAGCTACCCTCAGTGTGCAGCTAATCGGGGCAGGGATCGCTGTAGTCACTATGGTGGTGGAGTTTGCTAAAGAAGTATTGCAACATCCCTAGCTTTTTAGTTTCACTCAGGGACTGAAAATACAGCCGTCATAACCCACTTCCAAACCGACACAACGCTGTGCCTCAAAATCTTCACTCTATCGGCTGCAAAGGATACCAGCTCGCAGTTCTGGGGAAGATTGCAGAAGAAAAAAAGAAGAAAAAAAGAAGAATGAATGAATGAATAATCTTTATCTTTAAAGGGTAAAGAATCTGTGCACGCAGGCCAGTCTTACATTCTGCCCTTCATCACTTCATCTTTCATTCTTCCCACACACTTGATTTAATACAAGTATACAAATTACATTAGGAAAAAAAGTAAGAGAGAAGAAGTTATTAACCCAATAAAATAGCACTCGCACACATACACGCGCACACACAGACATATACATAATCAAAATACATTGTCAGTACAGATCTTCTAACATGTTTTTTAACAAACATTAAAATAATTTCTAACAATATCTAACAAGTTACTTTTCGAACTATGTCATTTTAGAATTTGATGGTTGGCGAGTCATGGGTTGAGAGAGTGTTGGTTGTTCTATGGAGGCATATAATTACAAGCAAGTAAATAATGAAACAGGTTTGAATTAAAGGATGAAGTATTACTAGTGGATTTTAAATAGTAGGGGAGGGTGTTCCAGATCTGTACTGCAGAGTATGCAAGGCTTTTCTTGTACAGATCAATCCTGGGTTTAGGAAGAAGACAGTTTTTTTAAACGCTGGCTATGTTTAGTGTTATACATAAACAGTGACCACAAGTAAGGCGGAGCATTGTGCGACAGAATTTTGTGAACAAACTTAACTTTGTTAAAAATGACTCTATATCTGATGGGTAGAATTTTGAGTTGTTTGTGTTGATCTACAGTCTGTATTGGGTTTTTGTCACAAATCAGATTTAAGGCTTGTTTGGAGCCTTTTTGTGTTTGAGACTGAGCATCCATCCCAGATTGTGGAACAGTGATCTAAGTGTGTTTGTATGCGATATGCAGTATATCTTTCTTGTGTCTTTGTCGATAAAGTGTTTAATTTTGGCTAGTTGGTAAACTTTCTGTGCAGTCAAGTTTGTTAAGTTATGTACGTGAGAATTTCAAGTTAATTGCTGATCAATGATGAGTCTTAGAGTTTTATGTTCATGAACATTTTCTATTGCCTTAGTCCAAGTACAAACTGTAGTGACGTTTTTATTGCATTCTGCAGTTTCTGTCTTGTAGTGATGAACATGGATTTTGTTTTGTTGGTGTTTATCAACATATCATTTTTATTACTCCGTTTAATCAAATACTTTATATCATTTTGGAGCGTTATCTGTAGGTTATTGATGTCACAGTCACTATTGTAAAGAGTACAGTCATCAGCAAAAAGATCACATAAAGAGTGGTTTAAATGTAGTGGTAGGTCGTTAATGTAGATAGCAAAGAGAAGAGGACCAAGAATGGAGCCTTGAGGAATATCAGTATCAACCACAGAAGAGTCAGATATTTTGTTTCTAAAGCAAACTACTTGTTTTCTACCTGAGAGAAAAGATGTAATAAATTTTGTTAGGTCAGGGTGTAATCTATAACTTTCCAGCTTTTTTGCAAGAATTTCGTGATCAATCATATCGAAGGCTTTCTTGAAATCAACAAAGACAGCACCATATAATTTGTCATCATTTATATTAGACTGCCAGCTTTCTGTCATTTTAGTTAATGCTGTGTGGCAGGAGTGATTTGGTCTAAAACCTGATTGGCTGCCTATTAATAGATTGTTTTCTTGCATGTGTAGACGTGTGAACTTTTGTATATGTTTTTCAAGAGGTTTAGATAATGATGACAGATTGGATATGGATCTATAGTTTGAGGGGAAAAAATAGGAAGAAAATCATCCCATAGCGGGACTCAGGTATCTGGTGTTGTTGGCCATATTTTACCAGATCTGACGGTGCTCTGGACAGTGATGCAGTCAGTAGCACACACCTGGCTGCCTTTCCTTCCTGACCTTCATAAGAGACTGAAAACTACAGGTAGGTCACAGGAACACCCAAGTACAGCTGAAATCCGCTACCTCCGCTTGAGAAACGAGCACATTAACCTCTGTGCTGCTCAGGTGCCCTAATGTATGTGCTATAATCAAATTAATTTCAGTAAATAAATTGCTGCACAGTTAGACTGATTTGCGTTATTTCTTTCTGTTAACCTTCAGGTGTCCCGAGTTACATGGGCTTCCACGAGGGTTTTCCGCAAACGTTTGTCATTCCCCTCTTGGCAAGTTAGCTGTATATCCTTCAATATCCTTTCTGTTGTTCTTCTCCATGTCTCTTTTAGTCTATACTTAACCCCTTCTCCCTGAGGTGTCCATCTCTTGCTGTTTTTGATAATGAATCACTAGTCTTCTAGAGCACCTGTCCCAACCAGCGCCGACGTCTTTCCGCAGTAACCGAAGTCAACGGATCCATCAGCATTTCTGCCAGCCACCAAGGTGCTGTTTCTTATGGTATTTGGCCAAAATATTCGTCTAATCCTACGTAAACATTTAGTCTGGAAGGAATTCAGTTTGCTTTCTACAGTTCTGGTGGTTTTCCAACATTCACTTCCGTAGAGTAGCACGCTTAGAACATTACTCTTAAATATCCAGATCTTCGTTTCCCTGCACGGATTTTTAGATCTCCGTATTTTGTACAGGGTTGGATTTTTTATTTACAGAAAAGAAAATGACTGGTTATTATATCTTTTCGGACCTAGATGGAAGATTTTTTTTAACCTTAGAGACGACTAGAAGATTCTGGTCAAATTATAACTGAATATTCCTTTAATATTTTAAAAATGTCAGTAAATCTTTCATGATTTTCCTTCTGTGTTACTTGATTGACAAAGTTTAGTTTCTGGGAGGAGTCAGAAAAGGAATTTGTATGTTGTAGCTGAGCCTCTGGTATTCTAGACGTGTGAGCTCACACATTAAAGTTTTTCCTGTATGTTAAAGGACGTACGTACATACATTACGTAACGTGACGGACAGCGCTAGCGATTGTGCTTCTCCATCTTGTCCGGTACTTGGTGTTCCCAGTAAATTCAAACGTTTTTTTTTCTTTTCCATGCCATTTGGTCGACCCTTTAAATAATTTTCTTTCCTTCTTTCTTTTTTTTCTTTCTTTCTTTCTTTCTTTATTTGACAACGCTATGCAGAAAACTGTGTTAGAGAGAACGTAGCAACCACACAACTCCCTAGATCCTGAAAAGCAGACGCATTCTCTCCTCAGTCGCTCCTCCAAATCTCCCGCAACAAGTTTTACTAATACCACAGGAGTACCACGAAAATGTGTGATTCCAAACAAAACATCCAAAGTTCATTTAAACCAGTGGTTCCCATATTTTTTAAACCGGAAATGACGCGTGACTCTCTACCCTGAAAGAGGTTAAAAATAATGAAAGTAAAAAAAATAATTTTTTTAAAAATTAAATTAAATTCAGCGAGAATTGCCGATTGCGGTTATTGTTTTTGTTACTGTTACATTCATTCATTTGCATGTCCCTTGCGGAACTTTGCCTCCCAAACAGCACTACTGTAGGGCTCTCGGTTGTGAGCAAGATGGCCTGCCGCTGCTGCATCCATTTGCAGATCATCAACGATGTCTTGCAGCACCTTCGCTTTGGTCTTCCTTTCTTTCTTTTTCCCATTATGTATCCGTCCAATACTGTCTTCTCTAAATTATCATGACGTTTAATGTGTCCAAAATATTTACATTTTCTCCCTTAAATCTCTTTACTAGCCAACCTTCTTCAATATTAAGCTCTTGTAGTATAGATATATTTGTTCTTTTTTGTGTCCACGATATTTGAAGAACACTTCTGTAGCATTTACATTCAAAGGCATTTATGTGTTTCTCAGCTGTTTTGTTAAGTGTCCAGGTCTCACAGGCATATGTTGCGATGGGAAAGATGCATCCCATTAAAAATCTTATTCTTGTAGTTCTGTCTGCTCCTCTTCACAGATTCTTTATTTGATTTACTTTCTGAAGAGCGATAGATGTCCTCCTTTTAAATAGTGAATAGTAAGATTTCGATAAAATTCTGCACATTTTTAAAGTTAATTTTTGTTTTTAAATCATGTGTGTCATATCATCTCTCGTCTCGACCCTCTTCTCCCCTCTCTCTTCCCACACTCTCACTCCCGCCGATTCTAAACTGAGCCTGAACTGAGAATGGTTGCTCGTGAACTGAGATTGGTTGCTCTTGAACTGAGATTGGTTGCTCCTGAATTGAGATTGGTTGCTCCTGAACTAAGAACATTTCACAACACTAAACATACCACCACAGTGGCAGGCAATTAATAAACGAAGTTAAAAGGGCAAAAAAAAAAAAAAAATACACCAAATGCAAATTAACAAAAACATGGCGACTGACAGATAATCATGAATTGATGCTGCATAGTGTTTCCAGCTGCTTGAAGTAAGAGCGCAAAAAAAAAGATTGTTTAATCAATTTCTTGTGGTAACACCGCGACGCTTTTCTGCTACTAACCGACCAAGATTAGACTTTTTGTTGTTGTTGTTGTTGTTATTGTTGTTGACTTTTTTGCTTCTGATTTAAAAAAAAAAATAATATAATATAACGGCTAGTGCACTCGCCTAACGATCAGAAGGTATCTGGTTCGATTACGCACTCGAGGGAAACTTTTTGAGACCGATCGATACCAGTATCAACCCATCTTAAAAAAAAAAATTAATGGGTACAGTAAGAACAGCTATGAGCAAAACCTCTATCTTAATGCGAAGAAAACTAAATTGATGACAACTGATAAAACAAACAAGGCAGCTGATATATGTATCAATGAGGAAAAACTGGAAGAAGTGGAGAGTTTTGAATATCTTGGATCACTGCTAACTAATAATGGAGATACAATGAAGGAAATTAAAAGGAGGACATCTATCGCTCTTCAGAAAATAAAGCAACTAAAGAAGGTGCGAAGAGGAACAGACAGAGCTACAGAAATAAGATTTTTAAGGGCATGCATCTTTCCCATCGAAACATATGCCTCTGAGACATGGACATTTAACAAAACAGCTGAGAAACACATAAATGCATTTGAATGTAAATACTACAGAAGAGTTCTTCAAATATAATGGACACAAAAAAAAAAGAACAAAGATATCCATACTATAAGAACTTAATATTGAAGAAGGCTGGCTAGTAAAGAAGATTAAATAGAGAAAACTTAAATATTTTGGACACATTAAACGTCATGGTAATCTAGAGAAGACCTTCTTGGAAGGGTACATACTGGGAAAAAGAAAGAGAGGAAGACCAAGGCGAAGATGGCTGCAAGACATCGTTGATGATCTGCAATGGATGCATCAGCAGCAGGCCATCTTGCTCACAACCGAGAGAGACCTACAGGAGAGCTGTTAGGGAGGCAATGTTCCGCAAGGGACATGCAAATGAATGAATGAATGGGTACCTTGGGTTTTCCTACGAAAGCAAAGATAGCAAAGACATGTACTGACCTTCCCCATCTAAAATGCTGTAGTGACCTAGAAATGCGAAGGTACTTACACTTCGTATTTCTAAGGTATGCAAATGCCACGGAGCATAGTGATAGTAATGCAATAAAAATGAACAAGACTGAACATTCAGGGGAAAAGTTCCATTCCACTTCCTTCTGTCTTGAGATTGCTGTAGTTTTAAAGGAGTTCTCCTAAGTTTCTTTTGAACAGTCTGTCGTGCAGTCCTGGCTTTGGTCAAGTGTTTTACGTGTATTTGCCATAGAAGCGTGATCAACAAATCTGCAACTAGTAGTCATGTAAAGTCTTTAAAACGATTAACTTATTCACTATACAACAACTTGGCCTATGTTTGTAGATCTTGCACACACATGCAAATCAATGCTCAGAGTTTCATTTACGCAAAGCCTAATGCATACTTAAAAAAAAATATAGATATATATATATAAACTTGAAAATCACTTGATACGTCGCAAGTATTTGGCTATAAAATAATCACAGATGTCCTCCGTAACATGGATTTATTGGCCAGGACATGCTCTTATCAAAGGCAATGAAGTGGCAGATCTAATTGGTAAGCAAAGTGTGATAGAATAAGGGAAATATTCAGATGTTCTGTGACAGAATAGGGGTTGTAACTAAATAAACTGTGGTCAAAGTTTTTGACCACTGCTCAGGTAATTTTTCAAGCAAAGAGTGAGTTTTATCTCCGTGTTCCCATTGGCTACTTGGCCATGGGGTCTGGGGTTCCTTTTGCACGGGACAGGAGCTTCTGTTTGAGATGAGAGAGAGAGAGAGAGAGAGAGAGAGAGAGCAGGATGGGGGAGGGTCTTGGATGGTTGTTCGTCTTGATTGAATCATTAAGTAGGTTTTCTGTAAGTTTGGTTGTCTTTCTAAGGACAAATTGTTGTGTAAATCATTATGTAGTGTTTATATTACGTAGTGTTTTTATTATGCAGCGTTTTTATTATGTAGTTATTATGTAGTGTTTTTATTATGTAGTGTTTTTGTGAACAAGGATGTCATTTTTTAGGACAAATTGTGAAATGTGATTCTGTTAGAAGTTTGTGCACAGAAATTTCGGAATGATTGAGGTCAGTATATTTTTTCAAGCCTGAGCGTGTTCGGTGGATTCCTATGGCGATCGCAACACGCCGGGATGGTTTGTATATTTTTGTTGATTTCTTCATCTCAGTCTACATTCGCAGTTTCCATTTTGCAACCATTCATACTCCCGTTTGGGTTCTTTTCCCCCATTACAGCTTTTTATTGCTGTTAGTGCAACTTCTGACCTCTGTGATATGTGGATTCAATGTTAACTGTGCCAGTAGTCATGTATCGTGGTTGAGTTGTCATTCACGTTGGACTGGTCCTATTCGCTTGGTCAACAACGTAGTGGTGTCGTTATTGTTCTCCTGGATTGTTGTTAGTGTTACTTGTTTCAGTTACACGGTGAATATCTATGTAACGGTTATGAGTCTTAGTTACGCAGCTAATACGGTTTCAAAGCAACAACACTGAGCAACCTACAAATGGACAAAACATACCTTATAAAAGCCACCCTAAAAATGACAGGGAGATGAGCAAAAAAGAACTTGAATGCAGAACTTATCACCAAAGGTTATATTCGAAACGAGAATAACGAAAGGCGGTGGCAGACAATCAGAATTTCCGGGAAATAGTGGATCTGTACTCAGTCAAGGTGCCATTGGCACTATCACACAACACACACTACGAACAACACTGAGGTTAAAGGCTGAGCATACGTGGGCGCAACCCGAGTGCATGGAGGCCCAACTCTAGGGTAACAGCAGAGCATGGCCGTTCGTCAATTTCAAGACTAAATAAAACGAAAAGCAGCTCATTTATAACCAAACCCAAAAACGTTTAAATTATAGTGTATCTTCCTTTCTGTCAAAACTTCTCATCAAAACGTTGTTCTAGCAATGCATGAAGGTAACCCGGGGGTGAGAGAGTAAACAATGCCACTGGCTCACTAATCTTCACACTCTTGTTGAATACTTACTGATTACACCTTGATTTCTCTAGCTCTCATAAGCTGAATCAACATTCAATGTAAGCCACGGATGTGAACAAGTGTTATAGCTGTACCCAGCTGATGCATCATGCATCTGTCTGAACTAGTCTTCAGTATCTCCCTGTTTCTCCTCTCATTTCAAATCTCTTTAAGTTTACTGGGTGCAAACGCAATCCTCCCCAATCCCTCTCTGCGTTTAATGCCTCCTTTAAACTTTTAAACAGTTCCGTTGGAGCTCTCTAATTCATCGATTACCTTCAAAGGACGTCATTTACACCCTGTCTTCTTGGCCTGCTCTAATTTTAGATATTCTTTAGTTTTCTTTTGTCCACTATTTTAGTGAATGTGTTCTATAGATATTCTATTTACTGTCATATTTACTTCACACTCTTTTGCTTATTTTAGATATTTTTTTAATTCGAGTTTATTTCACACAAAACTGTCAGCAAATTATCTATTACTTTAAAACGCAAATGTTTATGCTTTTTCTTCAAGAAAGAGATGGTTACGTTTTATCTATTTCTTTAAAAAGTAGATGTTTACATGTATCTATTTCTTTAAAAAGTAGATGTTTACATTTATCTGCTTCTTTAAAAAGTAGATGTTTACATTTATCTGCTTCTTTAAAAAGTAGATGTTTACATTTATCCGTTTCTTTGAAAAGTAGATGTTTACATTTATCTATTTCTTTTAAAAGTAGATGTTTTAATGTTTTATCTAGTCATTTAAGAAGTAGATGTTTACCTTTATCCGTTTCTTTGAAAAGTAGATGTTTACATTTATCTATTTCTTTTAAAAGTAGATGTTTCAATGTTTTATCTAGTCATTTAAGAAGTAGATGTTTACCTTTCGGCTATTTCTTTAAGAAGTGGATGTTTACTTTTTATCTATTTCTTTAAGAAGTAAATGTTTACGTTATTTTTTCTGTTCCTTTGAACAGTACATGCCTACGTTTTGTCTACTTCTTTAAAAAGTAGATATTTATCTTGTCTACCTGTTTGTTGACTATCTCAAGCTGAGTCAAGCGTCAACAGATGCTGCCACGTGGTTGGTGCCGCAGTTGCTCGTGGTTAGATCAGGATGTCTCTGTTTGTTAAGTACGCTGACAGGTAGGCGTAGTGATAGCTTGAACAGGTGAAGAGAAGAACAGATGAAAAGGCAGACAGAAGGAGAAACAGAAAGACAAATGGACGTGCAGGCAGAGAGAAATAATGTCAAAATAAAAGAACGGACAAACAGACAGACAAACAGGCAAAGAGGCAGATAGACAAACAGGCAACCAGACAGACAACATACAGACAGACAAACAGAGTAAACGAACGAACGAAATTTATTTTCAAAGCCAAAAAAATAAAAATGTACCCGTATAGCTACCTAACATTGTGTTCTTTATCACACAAATTCATTCTGTTCCATTCTTCATCAGGTACTGCAAATATTTATTCGTATAACAAACATAATTAAAACTGAAATAACAGAACTGAAAAAAATACACACACAGAGAAAACATTTAAGTTTCACACTCTCAGCCACGTGCTTAATACAGAAAATGACCACATGCATGCAACAAAGCTGCTCACACTAATGAGACAGTTTTCTGTTCATTACTTTTCAGGAAAAAAAACCTACTCTTGAATGTAAAATCATTTAGTGTGTGCATTAGAAGTCCAAAATAACATGAAAATTCATGAATCATGGAGGCATGCAATCTCACAGACAGACAGACAGACAGACAGACAGACAGACAGACAGACAGACAGACAGACAGACAGACAGACAGACAGACAGACATACAGACAGACAGACAGACAGACAGACAGAACAGAACAGAGCAGCAAACAGACAAACTGGGAAAGAAGCAGACAAAGAAAAGGGCAGGCTGGCGACAGACATGCAGACAAACATACACATGAATGGTACGTACAGACAAACGCCGTTTAGATGGCCAAACTGATAGAACATCAGCACAGAGAGAGAGATAGAGAGAGAGATAGAGAGAGAGAAATCCAGAACTGGTATGAACAGAAATATTATGACTAGACAACCCATAGCTTGTTGCGGACTGATAATAAAGGTGATGATGATAGTTTAATTTTTCCAGTGTTACTGAAGAGACTCTTGCAGTGTTTAATGGCTTGTCTTGCACTTGCACGTCGATGTGCATCGTGTCTGTTCTGTTGACGCCAATCTTGACATTTCTGTCCTTTTGTCATTCTGCTTCATGTCAGCATACTTTTAAAATGTCAAATTTCATAGCTTGTTTTTTGACATCTTTCGGAAATTTGTGTGCTCATTGAAAGCTTGCTTAGATTACGTTGCTACGTTACGGGTCTATGCCGTTTGTTTTTATTTCCGGGTTCAATTGTTGTTTGGTATTTTGTGGGACGTTTTCTTTTCCATTCAGTTGAGTTTTTATACTAACGGGCGCCTTGTTTTATGTACTAAGGGTGTGTGTTACTTCAGAGTTTTCGATGGTAACGTTGGGTGTTTTCCCGTGTGACAAATTTTTACCCAACAGATTCTTTCCCTTAATGAACTGACAGAACACGTATAATGTGTTTCGTCTTTCAGGTCGATATTCAACCATTTTTTGTTTGTTTGTTTCTCAAGCAGTTTCCTCAACGCACGTGTGTCAGATATTTAAAGATAAATTGACTGAATCTCCAAGCAAACTAATGTTCGTCATCACAAGAAATGCTACGAAATACTGGGCTCGTAATGTCATCTCTTATGTTTTATGTGTTTTTGTGTTTGTCAAATGTGTCCTTTAACGCTTTTGTTCGTGTTATTATTGTTATTGTCATTATTATTATAATTATTAGTATTATTGCTGCGGCATTTACAGTACAAGCTTAATCCTGGATACAGCGAGGTATGTCTGACTAGGTGGCTTGATCGCAAAATACCACTTTTCGCATTGAAGTGGCTTATAACATACTGTCGTACAGTAAGTTCAGATTAAAACCAGCCTTAGAAAGAAAGGAAATCCTAACCGAAAAGACGCTGAAAGTGGTAAAGAAGACCTGAATACAAGAGCACGGATATAACCGAGAAAACGCCGTAATAAGCGGAGTGCCGTAAAACGGGTTTTCGGCTTCTGTTCTTAGCGCCGAGAATTCTGCCACAGCTTTTGACTGGTGGTTTGATAAAGAACGGTTAATTAAAACGCAAACGACCGCTTGAAAAAGGAAAAACACAGAAAGGATTGTCTGTTAACACAAAGCTATACGAGGGCAAACTGGTGGAGATACTGAAGAGGGAACATGGATGGGTCCGGAGTAGAGTCCTTTCATTTTTATGTTTGTTTCGGTTTTGTGCTTTTGTTATCTTTTAGTTTGTTATTCTTCTTTATATTGTCTCTTGGCGTTTTCATAATTTTCTTCTTTTCTTTATCAGTTTCTTCCTTGCATTTGATGTTTATTTTCCGGGTTATTATTTCGTTCTATTTTATGTTTTCTAATTATACACAGTTTATTTCAGATATTTATTTTTTCCCCCGTTTTGTCGAATTTAATGCGTTCATCATCATCATCATCATCATCATCACTTTAAAGTTATTCACGAAAAAAAAAAGAAACAATCGTTAGATTAACATAAGAAGGCTTAGATTTCCGAAAATAACCGTAGACAGGAGTTAAGCAGGGACACACTAGCAGGGTTTCTATTTCATCTTAATAATTTTATGGGATTATACAATATTCACTTTTTTTTCTTTCAGGGCACAACAGCTGTTGCGATGAATGTTTCCTGTTGATGGGCATTTACCATCAATGTAACCTGAGCAGGAATTCAAAGCTTGTCTTTATTCACTGCTTTTCATGTGACGCGGATTAATTTCAACAAGGGAACTATTTCCCTAATCGCATTGGGAAATGAAACATAAGAAAATAATACACTTTATGAAAAAAAATATTCAAACATGGCTGACAGCAATAAAACAATCCTTCGTAATTTAAAACTCACTACCAATACAAAGCTCATTAATACTGGTGCTTTTGTGTATATTTTTGATACTTTGAAATAACCAGGAAAAAAGTCTTCATGTGATTCTGATCTTCAGCGAGGGCTAAATGTAAATTATTTTCAATCGCAAGGCAGCTGCTTCTTCTGTTAAAGAGAGCACGATTCCAATCGATGGATATACTTTCCATGTTTCAGTACTGCCAACACTGGGAATAGATCATGAAAGTGAGGAGCTGTGCACCTGTTCTTCTCTCCTGCACGCGCAGGCAGCATAGCCAACTCCCAGGCTCATATGGCTTCGTGAAAGATATTCATGTTTAATTGCAGGTTGCTTCGCCCTCTGAAGATTATATTTCTGGCTCAGGGGAGCTGAAGGCGACGGACATTTATACCCGTTAGTCCAGGTTTATGTAGTTTTTCAAATTTCATACAGATGTTACTTGTGTTTTTTATAAACCATAACTTTCATAATTTTAACTTGTTAACAACGTGTTTGATGACTCTTTAGGTGTTTCGTATACTCTGTGTTTAAGATTATTACATTTTCGTAAACAAGTCGTAATCGAGTTATTTTTTCGCAAATTAGCTTTTGGATATACACCATTAAAGTGAATATCGGATATAAAACCGAACTGCGGGTATTGTTTAGCTAAATTTAGGAGTGGAGATAGTCAAGGGTAACAGAAGTTGGACGAAGTATGTCTAAACAGAAGACATTTTGAGTGTTGGTTTCATATTTCTGTCGAGGATTTCACCAGGAAAGCTGGAATATGATCCTTTCTGAGAAGTGATTTTGGGGGAACTCTGGGCGAACCTTCGCTTTCACGTGGAGGGGGAAAAAAGAGTTAATACAGCAACATCCTCAGCCATGCGTGGGTTCAGCCACATCACGGTGCCTGAATTCATGGTGTTCCTGCTACAGGTTCTTCTGCTACATTCCTTCTTTGACGTGAGCAGCACCATCGTCAAGATGAGGCAGATGAGCGACAGGGTGATCACTACTCGCTACGGAAAAGTTAGGGGCATGCTGGTCGAGTTCCCAAACCGACATTTGCGTCCTGTGGAGGCGTATCTTGGGCTGCGCTACGCGGACTTGCATGGAAGTACCATGCGGTTCATGCCCCCAAGGAGCCCTGAGGAGCAGTGGAGTGGAATACGCATTGTTTCAGAGTACCCGGCGGTCTGCCCGCAACCAACGAAGCACATTCGAGACCACTGTAAGTACCTTTACGAGGGACGCATTGCTCAAGTACGGAATATCACGCCATTTCTAGCGCATCAGAACGAGGACTGTCACACCTTGAATCTATATGTACCCATTCAAGGTAAGGAAAAGAGATTAAGTAAATCTTTGATGTTATCTTTCCCTGCTGCTAGCTGTGTGTTTTTTTTTTTTTTGTCGTTCAATTTTAGAAGCTTCTGCTGTTTTTGGTTGACATGATGTTTATATTTTGTCGAGTTCGGTATAATCTGTTAACGTTGCTATCTTTATCGCTTTCTTGTGCGCACATTTCGCGCAGTTATTTTCTGTGCTTTCACTCTTTCACCCCCAAAACAGCACTGGCAGTTTTCATAGATCTTGCACGCCAGTGAGAATCAATGCCCAGAGCTATGTTTAGGCAAAGTCTAAATAAAATGAAAAATGGAATATTTATATCTGAACGTAAAAAGAAACAACCCAACATAGAATAACATTTTTTTCAAGCTATCTTTACAAAAATTTATCATAAAGATTTATTCCCGCGGAGCATTCAAGAGTAAGGAAAGAAGGTAAAGAAAGTCTTATTAAGCCGCGAAGGCACCCAGGTGGAGGGGGTGGGGGATATGGTGTTAGTGGCCATGTTTTCCTTGACCTGTCGGCGCCTGGCCGTCTCTCCTTCCTCAACTTCAGAAGAAATCGGATACTCATTTCTATAGCTGGGTGACTGGCCTCCAGCCAGGTTCGAACCTCCCCCCTTCGCAGTGTGAGACTAGTGCACTAAACACTTTGCTACTCAGGCGCCTTAATTCACGGGGGTGGGGAGGGGGGTGGAAGAGTTAAATTAGAAAAATGATCGTTTACTTAATCGCCTTTGCATTAAACAAAATGTTACCTTCTTAATTCATTTCCCCAACTTTTCTGCCTTAGTTCTTCACCTGAATATACACACCATATTCTCCCTTGTACACACCATATTCTCCCTTATACACACCATATTCTCCCTTATACACACCATATTCTCCCTTATACACACCATATTCTCCCTTATACACACCATTATTTCTCACTAGAGGAATTTCTTGTGTCAGTTCTAGCCGTTCTCAGTTTCAACACGGCAATGAAACATAAAGCGGACATTTGAAAACATATGAGCATGTTAAACGTTCCAACGAATCTGTGAAACATTTCAAAGCAAGACAAAAGACTAGACCGCATCGTATCCAGAGTGGAAGCCAGGATGTTCTATACTTGAAGACCACAAGTCCTTTAAAATATAAACGGCTGTATAGATATATAGTCCTGTCGGGTGTTCTATAATACATTACAACTGTGGATTGCCTTACTGGTCTGAGAACAGCTGTGAACCCCTTTCCTACCCGAGAACAGCTGTGGATCTCCTCTCTGGCCTGAGAACAGCTGTGGACCTTTTCTCCGATCTGAGAACAGCTGTGGATCTCCTTTTTGGCCTGAGAACAGCTGTGGACCCCCTTTCCGACTTCAGAACAGCTGTGGACCCCCTTTCCGACTTGAGAATAGCTATGGGCCCCTCATTAAAAATAAAGCTATAAATAAAACCACGAAAACGTTGATATACTTTTTTTTTCTTAAATCGAGTCATTTCATTTGTTTGCCCCTGGACCCCTAAATATCCTTCCATGGACCCCATGGGAAACAAACTCTGCATTAGAGCGTGTTCTTCATTTTGAAAGTCCCGATAAAAAAAGTATATTAATAGCAAAGCCTACACTGACGCCCTCTAGAGTTAAGCTGTATCAGTGTATAGGGAAGCCTGCGATACGCTATCATCTTGATGGAGGGGTAAATAGATATGATCAGAAGGATGTGGGCTTGCCAACACCGCGAAACTTAGTTATAACAACTTGTACATTACTCTTTAAATCAACGCTTTATTGTCTTTATTAGTGTACCTATTTGTCCCTGTGAGAGTACACAAAACCGATCATTTATATCTAATTCGTGTTGTACAAGGGTCGTTCCAAAAAACGTAAGTTTACAAGGGTTATTACTTCAAGAGCAAACGTTATTCGGACATGACGCACCGTACACTATGCTCCATGATGGATACATTATTTTTTTGTCCACGTAGTCGCCATGAATAGCACTAAGATGGACGCCACAGGGGAATAGAAGTAAGGGTAGACCAAAAGAGAAGAACAACAGAAAGGATGTTGAGCAATAGAGGGCTCACCTGGGCAAGAGCAGAAAAAAAGGCAAGGGACAGGCATTTGTGGAAAATCCTTGCGGAAGCCCCATGTGCCCTGGGCACTTAAGGTTCAGAGAGAGAGAGAGAGAGAGAGGGAGATAGTCACCATGACGACCGAGACATTTGTCTAAGCGTGGGACAAGTTTTTCGATGCCCATCTCGTAAAATGTGGTGTCCTGAACACAGAGCCCGTATCACCGCTGTTTCGACATCCCCTTAGTTTTTACATCCTGTCACCAAAATGTGCAGTCTTTCATATCGCAATTGTTAATTATTATTTTTTTTATTAGAAAGGCTAATTTGCCATAAAAGTACCAATACTACATATTTGTTCTATGTGATGTTTGGTGACCCGTTTGCTGTAGACAAATCAATGGAATTCTCAAAAAAAAAAAAAAACACATTCTTCACAACATGGTACATTTGTGTTTAGTTCTAAACAAGCTATTCTCAGTATACGTGAGAGTAAACCTTGACAGACAGTAGCAAAAAGTAAGAAAGGTTTGAGTGTTTAGTTATTCGCCATTTGAATGTAAAGTTCTTTCTTCTACTCTTTCAAGTATTATTTTATTTTCAAAAATAGGTAACTGAATAGCACGCCCGCGGTCGGTGGTGTGTCTACTCATATTCCTGTCTTTCTACTGCCTGTACTTTACTCATCTCTTGAGGAATATCTACAGTTCACAAATAATCAGTCCTCTGTACTCCTAGTGGAGCATAATGCACCAAGAAAGGTTCTACAGCCAGTCCTGACTCGTGCAAGTCGAGATACCTCAAACCAGGTCTTTCCAGCTTCCTTTCCAGCGGCTTTCATCCCCGCTCGTCATTGGTGATATCACTACCCCAGTCCCTCGCTGCCTCACCAAGACTTTGATATGTAGACTCTCTTGTTGATGTTTTTATAGCACTCAGATTTTTTTTAATCAGATAGGGTTGCCGGCCTTATGCTGAACCCTTGCAACTTCCTTCTGCCGGGTTGGAGTAACACTGGAATCCGGGAAATCGAAGAGACTGTAAGTGTAAAAGCCTAACCTGGCTTTACTTTCCAGGGTTTGCGGAAGTACAAGGCAATGATGTGGCAGACAGACTTGATGGACAGGCAAAAATAAATTGCAGACTGACAATGGATAAGGGGGAATATTGCTAAGGCTGTATTGGGCAGACTGCGGGAGAATGAAGAGCGGGAAATGGACGAACAATGTAGCTGCGAGGAGACTGCTGGAGCTAGGACAAATTAAAGGCGCTGGCAGGAAATCTGAACTGTGTGGCAGAAAACGCATTGTAAACAACCAACATTTCACAGGAACTATTAGCAAAACATACTCTTGGATGCTGCGACATGCGACGGAGCATATATGGGAATGTCCCGAATGAATTGAAGCCGGAGTCTGAATTTTTAACTTTTAACTGTTGAACTCTCTTTATTCGCCTTTTACGATTATGATTTGTAGGGTACAGTGGTCCTATTCTTAGCTTCCCAGACGCGTGCCCAGGTCCCGGGTACCACGTGTTGAACAGTTCAGAAATGGACTAATAATAATCCTTGTTTTTATTCCTGGGATTATCTTATGTATTGAATAATTGTACCCCGTGCTAGAAATATCCGTTAATGTCTTTGGTAATTGTCCTGTCTTTCATCTTGTAACAAAAGTATACAGAGATATATGGTTCAGTTTTATAAAAGGATAGAAAGAGTGAGGAAAATGGACAAGAACAACAGCGACAGAAAGCAAGATGGGCACTTATAAATGAAGAAGAACATCAACAATCCAATATTTTGTCTGATACCCTTTTGCAGGGACCACGTATAAAAAAAAAAGATTTAAAAATCAGGAAAAGATAGCTGAAAAAAATGAAACTCTAAACTCTGCTGTGTCCGTCTTCTTTTTTTTTTTACAAACCATTGCAGAAAACAGGCTGTAGATATCCGCCAACCCCCCCCCCCCCAATCCCTCCCCAATTTCCCTGACTCATTTCATGTCTTGGAAAGGTACAAGGAATATGATGTTAGTTCCAGTAACCTTCACCTCGTTCCTATCTTTGAGATATGTAGGCGATATTTGTTCATTGATCTGTCGGCACCTCCACCCCCAAGGGGACTTTGATCCGTATGACGCTAAAATAGATGTGTAGGAGGATAAAAAAAAAACGCTGGAACTTACAGATAGCACGTGAGCATTATTTTTCTTTCTTTTTGTTTGTCATAATTATTTTTCTTCTGTCTGTCGGCGGGCTTGACTTATTGTGTACATGGTTTTGTTACCTGCAGTTATGGTTTGACTCTTATTGTTCAGGATTTTAACACTGCCATAATTATGTGCCTGGAGGAATTATCTTTTATCATTTGTTATTAGAGGAGGCAGAATTTAGCAGCTGCAGATAGTGCAAAAGGTAGAGTTAGCATCACTAAAGCTAGCATCATAAAGTTAGCATCAGTAAAGTTAGCGTCAGTAAAGTTAGCAACAGTAAAGTTAGCATCAGTAAAGTTTGCATCAATAAAGTTAGCAACAGTAGATACTACAGTAGATAAGAGTTTGCATCAGTAGATAACGTATAAGTTAGAGTCAGCAGTTGTCAGTTATGCAGAAGATACAGTCAGCAGCTACAGATCTTGCAGAAGATAAAGTCAACATCTATAGATCTTGCAGAAGATAACATCAGCATCTGTAGATATTGCGGAAAATAAAATCAGCATCTGTAGATCTTGCAGAAGATATACAGTCAGCAGATGCAGATCTTCCAGAAGATAAAATCAGCAGTTATAGAAACTGCAGGAGATAGCATGAACATGTATAGATAGTTCACATTTTGTGTAATGCTGTTAACCTATAATCTACCATTTAAGTAATGTTTTTTTTTCCTCTTATACGACCTCTATTTCTTTTTCTTTCTCTCTTACTTTAATTTACTCGTTTGTTTCATCCTTTCATCAGCTGGCCCAGCTCAACATTATGTATGTTTCCGTCTTGCCCAACCCGCCCACTCCACCCCCATGAACTCTGAATATTTTCATGATCTGTTACCCCACGGTACTTGACGCTTTTCTTGAGCTATTTTGCCAAAGAATATCTTTTCTTGTCTTGCTGTCTTGTTTTAAAGTTTTGCTAACGATTGGTTCTTTCCTTCTCTTTAATTATATCAAATTCGGACTTTCTTTCATCTAATGTGATTTAAACTGTTCATTCACTAGTGATTCTACACAACTATAATAGGACCAGCCGTCATGTATGGATCAGAAACGTGGAGTACAACAAAGAAAGATGAACAACAATTGCAGATCTTTGAGACCAAGATCCTAAGAAGAATCTTTGGGCTCATAAAGGATACCAACTGTGGAGAATGGAGAGCTAGAAAGAACACCGAAATGAACGGCTTATTTAAATCCCAAGGAATTATAAATGTCTTGAAACTAAACAGACTACGCTGGCTGGGCCATGTAGAAAGAATGGAAGAGAACAGACAAACGAAAATGATGTATACACGAGAGATGAGGGAAACAAGACCAGGGAGTAGGCCAAGACAGAGATGGAAAGACAACATAAAAGAGGATATAAAAGAAATTGGTGTCACCAACTGGAGAGAGAAGGTTAGGAATAGAGAGGAATGGATGTGAACTTTATCTGTAGCAGTGAGCCTTAATGGCTCGGAAAGCTGAAGAAGAAGAAGAAGAAGAAGAAGAAGAAGAAGAAGAAGAATTCACTTGTCAGAGCGTGTGTGGCGAAGTGGTTAGTGTATTCATTTCTAATGCTGATGACTGGTGGTTCGATCTCGGTCGGTAGAGCTGCCACCAGCACAGCGGTGGAAGTTGGCAGTTGGCGTTTACTGGAGCTTGGGAAAGGGAGGTGACTGGTCACTGCATCACTCTGTAGTGTGCTGACAGGTCAAGGAAAATATGAACGCTAACAGATTATCTCCCTTCAAACAGCCACTCTCAGCCCCTGAATAGATACATTATCCTTTGTAGATTGCCCGGTAAATTCGGAGAGAGACAGGTCCCCATTATCATATCCTGAGGTATTATCCGAGCAAACTGAATAATCTCCACGCTATCCACTAATTATGTTCGTTTTTGCCATCGTGTTTCTTGATACTGGACCGCTTTTTCTCTTTGGTACAGCTTGTTTTTAATTAATTATGTCCAAAATATTTATCTTGTTCCCAGGTTTTCAAGATTTTTTTAAAAATTCAGATTCTTCCGATCGGCGTTATTTCTGTTCTGTGAGTTTTGTCTAATGCTTCTGTGTGTTACATAGTTTCAATATTTTGTCTAATGCTTCTGTGTGTTACATAGTTTCAATATTTTGTCTAATGCTTCTGTGTGTTACATAGTTTCAATATTTTGTCTAATGCTTCTGTGTGTTACATAGTTTCAGTGTTTTGTCTAATGCTTCTGTGTGTTACATAGTTTCAATATTTTGTCTAATGGTTCTGTGTGTTACATAGTTTCAGTGTTTTGTCTAATCCTTCTGTGTGTTACATAGTTTCAATATTTTGTCTAATGGTTCTGTGTGTTACATAGTTTCAATATTTTGTCTAATCCTTCTGTGTGTTACATAATGTCAGTATTTTGCCTAATGCTTCTGTTTGTTACATAGCTACAATAGTTTTTGTCTAATGCTTGTGTGTGTTACATAGTCTGAATATTTTGTCTGATATGGACAATGTACCACGTCCTTCTGCCATGGACTGCTGTACATTCACATCTCTTAACTTCCAAGATCTTTTCGTGTGTTTAGAGTACAGAATGGTCGCATTATATTGAATGTGGCTGTAACCATTTCTGTTATTCTGTTATTTTTACGCCTCGTTTTATATCATCTGTGCGCAAATTACGTTGAAAAATGTGAACTTTCTCCATATATTTTAACAATTTATTGTCGGATCCACAATTTTTGCGCTTGAAACAAAACTGTGTATTAATTCCTGGTGATTGGGGAGTCCTGAGATGAGGTGATTATTTTTATTGAACTGATGGAGCGTAGTATTATGACACTGAGATCATGACGCTGTGGGAAAGGTCCCCTATGATGTCCAGTGTGTGTGTGTGTGTGTGTGTGTGGGTGTGTGTGGGGTGGTTGGGGGGTGAGACCGGTGGGGTCAAAAAAGATGATTGGTGTTTCATAGATGCTTTCAATTCCGTGTTTTATTTTCCTGTTTTGTCGATTGATGAAGGTATTAGATCGATACATTCGTTATATAAACTGTGATTAGTTTCCGTTGTCTCAGGTTTGCTTGTGTCAAAAGAGTTTATTTTGTGTTGGTTTTTTTAAAAATATGTTTTCTTATTTTGTGTAACATATGTGCCTGTTATGGTTGTTCCTGTTTCATGTGCTATATTCTTCCTGTCTCGTTTGTTATATCTTCCTGTCGTTTGTTATGTTTTCCTGTCTCATTTGTTATGTTTTCCTGTCGTGTTGCTTGCTTTCCTGTCTCGTTTATTGTGCTTTCCTGTCGTTTATTATGCTTTCCTATCTCGTTTGCTATGCTTTCCTGTCGCTTTTATACTTTCCTGTCGTTTTTTTATGCTTTCCTGTCTTGTGTGTTATGTAGTCCTGTCTCGTTTGTTATCCTTTCCTGTCTCGTTTGCTATATTTTCCTGTTTCCTGCGTTATATTTTACTCACTCGTGTTCCGTGCTCTCCCGTCTCGGTTGTTATATTTTCCCATATCGTTTATTATGTTTTCTATCTCAATTTTTTTTTAATGTATTTCTGTCTCCTTTGCTATATTTTCCCATCTCGTTTGCTGTATTTCCCATCTCGTCTGTTGTTGCTTTACTGTCAGACGCGTTATATTTTCCTACATTTCTACAACATTATCTCAGAAAAATCTATTTTGCATTTCATTTCTGTGTGACGTTTACATTTACCTGTGTCTTATTTGCAAAAAAAAAAATCTTACTATTATCTGTTTCCAGGTGAAATTATTCCTTCGTGTTAGCTGATACATCCATCTTTGATTTATATCTAAGGTTTTCTTTTAGCATTGAAAACACAAATAAGTTAGGAAAATCACATCAAAATCGCATTAAAAAATTGTAATCTTAGGCAATGAATCACATTTTTTTTTTGGATGAGTTTTATTTTCGGACACAGTTACAGCAAAACGTTGGGAAACAAACAGCAAACAGCTGCGAACTTTATCAAAACTTCAGCTGCGGGCAAAGGCGCTGTCCGATTTTGACAACCAGGAACCCATAGCTGGCATGATGGGGTCAGGGTTGGCACCCCATAGCTGGCATGCTGGCGTCAGGGTTGGCACCCCATAGCTGACATGATGGCGTCATGGTTGGCACCCCATAGCTGACATGATGGCGTCATGGTTGGCAACTCATAACTGACATGCTAGCGTCAGGGTCGGCGACCCATAGCTGACACGCTGGCGTCATGGTTGGCACCCCGTAGCTGACATGATGGCGTCATGGTTGGCAACTCATAGCTGACATGCTAGCGTCAGGGTCGGCGACCCATAGCTGACCAAGAACTTGTTTCATCTCTCCGTCGGTACCTCAAGTAACGGGCCTAGCCTGGCTCCAGGGGCAGGGATCTTCCAGTCCCCAGGACGGTGGAGTCTGCTAAAGAATTACGGCAAGCCCGTTTTTAGCTGCACTCTTGGACTGAAAAAAAATTAATCGCTACAACCCACTCCAAATCCGACACAACGCTGTACCTCAACATCTTCACCGCATTGGCTGCAAAGAACACCAGACTGAGGTTCCATGGAGATTGAAGAAGAAGAAGAAGAAAGAAGATGAAGAAGAAGAAGAAGATCAACATTTAGGTAGTCAATATTTATGAAGAACTAAACGCAAAAGATTTGAAAGATATCAATGTACCGGAACTTTCTGCCTGGCTGTAGATTTCTAATCTCCCTGACACTGATGGTGCACTCTTGTAGACTGTTTCAAATTTATCTTCTGCCGTGGTTTTTTTTTCCCTTCTTATCCGACAGATGTAGTCGAGCTGTCTACATACTCGTAAGAAAATTTGTAAAACTGAGGCAGAGGTCATCAACAATATGTGGGAGGGCTTGTTATAGGATGAAGGATGATCTGAATTAGCCTCAGATTAACTAGTTTAACTTTTAAAGCTCCTAATTTTAGAATCAGCACTGACAGAAACTCTTCATCAAAATAACGCTTCGGCAGATCCTGCAGGAGCATATTCAGAATAAAAAAGAAAGGGAATGTCTGACATAAGCAAATGCAGAAAAGGACGTAATTAAATCCATAAGAGAACGGCATTCATCATTCACTGGGGCATACCATGTTAAGGGGAGGGCATGAAAACATCATAACAACAGGAAAGATAAATCAGAAGAGAGGCTGGGGAAGACCAAGATTTAAAAACAGACAAATCGAATTCTTACGCTATGGCACAATAAGAAGTCCGCAGCGGAGCTGATTGACAACATCAAGGGATGAGATCTATGAAGAAACATGATAAGCAGCGCATATTATGCACATATGTAACTCGGTAGTTATTCCCCATATATTACCATGCCCAAGGACGGGGTTAAATATCATAAGACTGTCCCACCCTAGCCCTTTACCTGTATATATCTGATTTCCACATTAAAATCTGTTATTCTTAATGCATTAAATTGCAAAACAGTTTATACACAGAATGTAAACGAGACCGGAAACCAACAGTAATTCGGTTATGTCGGGTCCACCCGATGCCGGCGAAACTGGCCCAGCTAGATCTTTATGTGAGGATCCTTGGAACCTTGGATCCCAGACAAAGATCTTCGCTGATGGCAGGCCCACGACCCTCATGAAGACGTTGTTATTGACGATTTCCGTGCTGAGACTTGTGCATCTTCCATGAGCTACCCGATATTCTCGGCGAAACTCCGTATAAAGTCTATGAAGACTTCATTTGTGTGTGTGTGTGGCACGGGTTACATGCAGAAGTTCTCCGTTTTAAAAGTCTGGATGATCAAACCTATACCCGTAATGTTACATAGTATAAAGGTCACTAAATAAATTAAAAGTCCGTGATATTTCACCCTACGGCCGTCTACCAAAATATGTGGTCAGGAGTCGGGGGGACGTTTTGGCGCACGCTTTGGGTTGTTAGTGCGGCCTTTATCTTGTGGAGATGAGCGTTTAGTCCGCAATGCCCGGTTCATAGCCTGAAGATTGTGGTTTGTTGTTGTTTGTTTAGTCTCAGTATGGGGGTCGTGTAGCTCCTGTCTGTCCTCTGCCTCCAGGTGTTTTGGTATTTCCTTTTAACTACAGTAAGATCTCCTTTTGCGATAATTTGTGTCTGAATTGTTCTCTCTCTTTCCTTCCTTTGTTGGTCTATCAACTGTTTCGTTGCCGGCAATGCCACAATGTGCAGGGGAACCATTGTACGGCTATTCTGTTTGTCACGGAAAGCTGATTTATTTGAAAAAAAGATTTGAACACTGTCACCATCTTAATTTTAATTTTTATGTGCCGAACGCTCAGACTGTTTAAAGGGGAAAATATAAAACAGACACAGACGTTTGTGGCAGACTTCTGAATCAATAAACTAAAGAAAGCAATAAAATGCGGAAAGATTGTTTCGTTTGTTTGCAGTTAAACACGTCTTTCAAATTTCATCGTATGGAAAAGCTCTTCGTTGAAATCGTATGACCTCACCAATCCTTGAAAGAAACCCAGACTGATTATATTTACGATGATTATAAAAATCTGAACATAAATGAAAGCAAAATTAGTTATATGGCGCTCAGTGAAGCTTTCCAAGGGGATATAATAAGGCGTTCTTGATAACTAAAGATTAAAACACGCGAGAGAGATAAGAAAAGAAAAAAAAAAAAAGAAGTGAATTGAATTCCATTTCCGAATCAGTTTTTCTAAGAAGATTCACAATCAAGGTTCGGTGTTTTTCACTTGGAAATATCTGTCTGAAAACAAGTTAAAACCCGTTCAAGATCAGAAATTTTCTTTGCATAAAATGTAAATTTCTGTGTTGTCATTTAGTATGAGTGTAATGGATAACAGGAGGAAAGTAGCCTGAAAAACTCAGACTAGTTAGATAAAAAGTTGAATGTAAAAGTTTTCCAGTATTAAAAAAAAAGTAAAAGTATTAGCCTGCTCATGTAAAGTTCTTTATTCTCAGTGTACACTTTTAGCCTGTTATGCTTTTTGTTCTCTCTGTACACTTCTAGCATGCTCTGTTATAATTCTTTCTTCTCACTGTAAACTTTTAGCCTGCTATGGTATCGCTCCTTGTTCTCACTGTAAACTTTTAGCCTGTTCTGGTATCGCTCTTTGTTCTCGCTGTAAACTTTTAGCCTGTTTTGGTATCGCTCTTTGTTCTCACTGTAAACTTTTAGCCTGTTCTGGTATCGCTCTTTGTTCTCACTGTAAACTTTTAGCCTGTTCTGGTATCGCTCTTTGTTCTCATTGTAAACTTTTAGCCTGTTCTGGTGTCGCGTTTCGTATTTCTGTGTTTTCTTAACAGTGTCATCTCATTACAAACTCCAAGCTTCAGAGCCCAGGATCTTTGTCAAGGCTTCAAAAGAAATATATCGCTTTAAGGTGACAGAACGGACGAGAGAATCACGTGTGTGTGCGCGAGCAAGTATACATATGCGTGCGCGTGCACGTATGCATGTGTGCGCGCGCACCAGCGTTTGTGGGAGAAAATTTGGTAATATCTGTATGAAATTTCCTCTCTCAGTTTATTTTCATCTGAAAGATCACAGACAACGATTTTCCTGATGTTATTTGCCTTCATGTTTGATTAAACATGATCTCACTATAAAGTGTGCAAATATACAGACACATCAGAACATGATTTATATAATGATAAAGATACGGTTCGTTTCTTTCGTTTCATTCACATTTGGCGTTGCTTTCGTATTTTTGTTTTGATGGCTCTTTCAGTTATGATCTTAGTTTGCAAATCACCCGTTACTTCTTGCTAATATTACTCGACAAATGCCGAAGCGCGTGTGGATAAATGTTGTCTTTCATAATTTGCACTATGTAAAAATTTACTATTCGTATGTGCAGTGGAAGGGTATAAAATGAGAAGAAGAGAGAGGGGAAGACCAAGGCTCAGTTTCCAACAAAATGTTGTTGATGATCTGCGAATGGATGCTTCAACAGCAGGGCAAAGTTCCGCAACGGACGTGCAAATGAATGAAATGTGCCTTATTATATATGTTTCAAGAACACCTGATTGGCAGAAAAAATACTTTTTTCTGCCATTAGATATTCTTCATTTTCCAGTAAAATTCGCCTCTTTCATTTGCTCTTCCAGTATTCTTACATTCTGATTACATGCCACGAAACGAGGAGGAATTTCGGTTCTTTTGTATGTACATAAACAGTTAAATTCTACTATCAAGCAGGCACAAAGATATGCAAGATAAAATAAACAAGCTATCTCAGAATACAAACAACATAGGACTAAAGATCAACGTAGGAAAGACAAAGTTAATGAAGCAAAATGTGAACAACAGAAATGTACTCAGAGTAGATAGCAAGTTAGTGGAGGAGGTCAATGAATGTGTATACCTTGGCAGCAGAGTAGTAGAAAATGGAGACATCACAGAGGACATCAACAGCAGACTTACTAGAGCAAACCAGGCTTTTGCAGTGCTGCAGACTATATGGAAATCTAAAAAACTGAGGATAAATACAAAAATCAGGACATTTAAGAGTATTGTTCTAAGTGTACTACTCTACGGAAGTGAATGCTGGAAAATCACCAAAACCACAGAAAACAAGTTGAATTCTTTCCAGACTAAATGTTTACGAAGAATTAGAAACAATATTTTGGCCAAACACCATAGGAAATAACATCTTGTTGCCAGATATGCAGACGAAGTCACTAACAACAACTATTGAGGAAAGACGCTGGCGATGGTTGGGACTTGTGCTCCGAATGACTGACAACTCACTACCAAAAATAGCACTAAGATGGACATCACAGGGGAACAGAAGTAAGGGTAGACCAAAAGAGACATGGAGAAGAACAACAGAAAGGATGTTGAGCAATAGAGGGCTCACCTGGGCAAGAGCTGAAAAAAGTAAAGGACAGGCATTTGTGGAAAACCCTTGCCGAAGCCCCATGTGCCCTGTGCACTTAAGTTTCAGAGAGAGAGAGAGAGGGGGGGGGGAGAGAGAGAACCCGTGAAATGTTACCGATAAATGGACGTCATCATCATCATCATCAGTGTTGTGATGGTAGTAGTTGGCGGTCCTGCTTCTACTGATATTTTCCTTCATCTTAGTTCCTGCCTTTTCCCTATGCCATCGCGTTAGAATGCCCAAGAGTGTTTTTTTCCCCTGTGCCATTGCGTTATAATGCCCATGAGTGGTTTTTTCTGGATCTTGGTTTTCCTCTATCTCTCATCTCAATTAGCATTCCTATTAATGATGGTTTCTCATCAGGAGATTTTATGTGGAGGAGTTGAAGATGAGCCTATAATTATAGACTAGAGTGTCAAACAATTCCTTGCTTTTAGCCTAGAGAGTAAACGATCCCCTGTGTTTAGCCTAGAGGATAAACGATCTCTTATGTTTAGCCTAGAAGGTAAACAATCCCCCTCCCCCTCACAGACTCGATCGTTGTAAATGACAAGTTTTTCAAAGCCATCAGATGAGCCGGTTTTTTGCAAGGAATTCATTTGTGAAGACGCGTCAAAGAAAATCCTCGGCTCCAGTTTAGTCTTATCCGTGTTCATTACTCATCATTCATTAATCATTCATTTCAGTGTTCACTGTGCAGAAAAACAGACTGAAAAATATTTCGTTTTCACAAAATATCAGACATTTGCCTAAAGCAATGTTAAGCATGGTACCTGTCAAATGATCTAGAAATGGGCATGTAGGACAATGCTTCTTTTATGTGCTGTGATAACTGTGCGCCTGTTTCCTCCAGTAAGTAGAATAAAATAACGCGGGATAACCGCAGACGTGACTAAATGAAGTGGATAATTTATAAATTAAAAAAAAAAGTTTAGGTCAGTGGAAAAAAGACGTGAAGAAAACACATGTATACGAGATGGCTAAAGTATTATTCAGTGCCATCTTAACGCATGGGCCCACCTGGGCATTGCTCGGAGGCCGCCAGGTGAGTGGGGCCCAACTAACCCACGGAAATCTATGAATTCCTAACATTACTTGTTTATGTTACGAGAGGAATGGTGGAGGCCTCGTGCATTACTTTGCCCAGGGGGCCCCGATACTGTTAAGACGTCCCTGGTATTACTAACACATCGGTCTGATGCAGTAGGAGAAATGATGATTGTAACTGGTGATTCTGAGGAATGGCTTCATGTCATCTTTCTCTCGTTTAATGTTTGTGAAAGAGTAACAGACGAGAGAGGAAGATCAGAATTTTAGATGGGTCTGCGTACCCAATCCTTTCTTTTTTTTTTTCCTTTATATTTTGGTAAAACAGAAAGGATGTTGAGCAATAAAGGGCTCACCTGGGCAAGAGCAGAATAAAAGGCGAAGGACAGGCATTTGTGGAAAACCCTTGCGGAAGCCCCATGTGCCCTGGGCACTTAAGGTTCAGAGAGAGAGATATTTTGGTAAGCAGTGGTGCTAACAAGTTTCACCCATTCAGCTTGGTCCCGAGCCAGCTCTTCATCCAAGAGTTTCCACATTTATTTATTTATTATATTTCGATGTGACCTTCTCAAAGTCTAAGTAAGTGTTATCTATACAATTTGCTACATAACAAGCGCAGCTCTTCGTGTGGCTTTTCCTTCACAGAACCTTACAGTCTCGATAGTTAGTATGAAGAATGTTTTTTAAAAAAAATCTAACTAAGACCCCTGCTTCAGTGAATGTGGTAGTTACAGTGTCTGTATTATTCTGGGTTATCCATGATATATAGGCAAGCCAAGACTTTCTTTCAAAGTTGAAATCATAATTTTTTATGTACATAAACCGTGAAGTGTTACCGATAAATGGACTCATCATCATCACCACCACCACCATCACCATCATCATCATCATCATCATCACCATAATCACGATCATCACCATCATCATCACCATCATCGTCATCATCACCATCATCACGATCATCACCATTATCATCATCATCATCACGGAATTTTCGGTCACTGTCTATGAAAGCCGGGAAGAGAATGCTGCAGTGTTACACTGAACCAGTCTTGCTCTATGGATCAGAAATTTGGACGGTCAGAAATACACAGAGGACCTGAACCAGCTGAAATGTGGTTCATAAGAAGAAGGCTGAAGACAGAAAATCGAACGAGGAAGTTCTGAAAGAGTCACAAGCAACAAGTAAAATTATAACGAAAATCATAAAACGACAATCCAAATTTGTGAGGCGTGTTTGATGGAGAGGCGGGCTACAGCACCTCAAGGTAACAGGGAAGACAGAATGAATGAAGAGACAGAGGTAGACAAAGAGAAAAGATGTTTGATGATCTGGCATCCAGGTACGGGAAATTCTCAGTGACAATCTTGTTGAGATGCATAAGGGATCGGGGGTTATGGAAGGACACGATAACTGTCGCCAGGGACCTTGAGAGAGATGGTGTTCGGGGCCCATCGTCTCCTCGGCTCTCTTTACTTCCAGAAACAGTGCCCCCCCCCCCCCCCAGTTATTGCTCTCTAACAAATTAAGCGTTTAACATCAAAGGAGAGCTTTCTTCTCCTGACGGACCTCATAAGCCAGTTCCCACTCACTTACACTTCTTCTAAGATGTTTTTGTTCCTCCTCTTGTTATTCTGTTTTCTGCTGGATCTTCAATAAATCTCGAAACAAGTCCCAACAATTAATGAGAACTACTATGGGGTCCGTCAGGGAGGTGCATATTGTCGCCTTGCATACTGAAAATATAATGAGGAATGTTAGAGAAGATGTAGACAAAGAATATTACGATGCCATAACAGTTGGAGGTTATGAAATACCAGAGATTAGATATGCTGATGACACAGTATTACTATTCACAACACAAAAAGGAATGGAAAAACTAATTATGTCAGTCCGTAAGAATAGTGAAGTGTAAAATCTCTGTCTTAATTCGAAGAAAACTAAATTGATGAAAACTGACAAAACACATACGGCAGCTGAAATATGTATCAATGAGGAAAAATTGGAAGAGGTGGAGAGTTTTGAATATCTTGGGTCTCTACTAACTAATAATGGAGATACAATGAGGGAAATTAAAAGGAGGACATCTATCGCTCTTCAGAAAGTAAAACAACTAAAGAAGCTGTAGAGAGGAACATCTCTCTCTCTCTCTCTCTCTCTCTCTGAACCTTAAGTGCACAGGGCACATGGGGCTTCGGCAAGGGTTTTTCACAAATGTCTCTCCTTTGCCTTTTTTTCTGCTCTTGCCCAGGTGAGCCCTCCATCGCTCAACATCCTTTCTGTTGTTCTTCTCCATGTCTCTTTTGGTCTACCCTTACTTCTGTTCCCCTGTGGTGTCCATCTTAGTGCTATTTTTGCTAGTGAGTTGTCAGTAATTCGGAACACATGTCCCAACCATCGCCAGCGTCTTTCCTCAATAGTTGCTGTTAGTGGCTTCATCTGCATTTCTACCAACAAGATGTTATTTCTTACGGTGTTTGGCCAAACTATTTTTCTAATTCTTCGTAAACATTTAGTCTGGAAAGAATTCAACTTGTTTTCTATGGTTTTGGTGATTTTCCAGCATTCACTTCCATACACTTAGAACATTACTCTTAAATATCCTGATGTTCGTATTTATGCTTAGTTTTTTTAGATTTCCATATAGTCTGCAACACTGCAAAGCCTGGTTTGCTCTAGTAACTCTGCTGTTGATGTCCTCTGTGCTGTCTCCATTTTCTACTATTCTACTGAGAGGAACATATAGAACTGCAAAAATAAGATTTTTAAGGGCATGCATCTTTCCCTTCGCAACATATGCCTGTGAGACCTGGATACTTAACAAAACAAGTGAGGAACATATAAATGCCTTTGAATGTAAATGCTACAGAAGAGTTCTTCAAATATAATGGACACAGAAAAGAACAAATATATCTATACTACAAGAACTTGCTATTGAAGAAGGCTGGCTAGTAAAGAGGATTCAACAGAGAAAACTATTTTGTACACATTAAACGTCATGAAAATTTAGAGAAGGCCGTCTTGGAAGTGTACATAATGGGAAATAGAAATAGAGGAAGACTAAGGCGAAGATGGCTTCATGACGTGTTGATAATCTGCAAATCGATGCATCAGCAGCAGGCCATCTTGCTTACAATCGAGAGTCCTAGAGGGGAGCTGCTATGGATGCAAAGTTCCTCAAGGGACATGCAAATGACTGACTGACTATGAGGAAGGAAATCTTGCTAAAAGACATGGACTAGACAGATGAGAAGACTGTTGAGTATAAGCAATTTGTTGACATGAGCAGTCAGAGCAAAACGAAGATATAGTTCCAGCGTAGCTTAGTTTCAGAATGGCCTGGACAATAAGATGAAGATGCTGGCGACATTAAAGGAAGGGGACATGATGTAGCGCAATCTATATTCATTGATTTATAGACAGATGAAATAAATTGATTATGCCATCAAGTTTTGTTTGATTTTCATCTTGCGTCGACTCAGGAAAGCTGTAGTCTAACAGAAACGACGGCCATGGTTAAATTGAATCACTGAATCTTTCAATTGCTCTGAAAGTCTTCGGTACAAAGTCAGCCACGTCTCGGCGGAAGCGACGCAGTGAAGCGACACTTGATTACTCAAGTTGGCGTTTCAGGGTTGCGTTTCTTTGTAGATTGGGGGGAGGGGGGGGGGGTTTCCGACCGCAGCTACGTTCCGCTCGATCGATGATTCGCACCTAATGAGTCCCGATGGAGCACTGTAATCCATCTTGCTTGTTTTGAAGCCCTCAATTTTGGTTGAAAATATAACCGGGTGAAGATCTGCTCGCGGTGTAACTGAACTTCTATTAGCCGCACGGTATTGTAAATGTTTACACACATAATGGATTAAAATGAGAAGGGCTCTTAATGAAAGCTTTCACCCTAGTCTGTGTTTCATTCCAGTGTCGGGTAATACAAACGACTGAGGCGTTCTTTGTAGAGCCATGGCTTATCCGGAGCGTTTGCTAACTAAAGCTGTAATAGAGATCGTTAAATGGGGGGAAGCTGTCATTAATAGATAGCTCCTGAAACAAGTAACTCTTTTTTTTCTTCACGAAGCTAAGAAATTTATAATTTTGAACTAGGGAAACCGGCATAGCTTCTGGTTATCGAAGCTATCACAGAACTATTATTATTATTATTATTGTGATTATTATTATCATTTCATTCTTACGCATCTTTTTTCTGGCATGAAGATAAGATTTTTAAGGGCGTGCATCTTTCCCTTCGCAACATATGTCTGTGAAACCTGGACACTTAACAAAACAGCTGAGAAACACATAAATGCCTTTGAATGTAAATGATACAGAAGAATTTTTCAAATATAATGGACACAAAAAGAAAAAAACCAACAAATATATCCATACTACAAGAACTTAATGTTGAAAAAAAGTTAGCTAGTAAAGAGGATTAAACAGATAAAAACTTAAATATTTTGGGCATCATGATAATTTAGAAAATACCGTCTTGGAACTGTACATAATGGGAAAAAGAAAGAGAGGAAGACCAAGGTGAAGATGGCTGCAAGACATCGTTGATAATCTGGAATTGGATGCATTAGCAGCAGGGCGTCTTGCTTACAACCGAGAGGCCTACAGGAGAGCTGTTAGGGAGGCAAACTTCCGCAAGGGATATGCAAATGACTGACTGACTTTTTTCTGGTATAGAGGATGTTAAGCAACAAAATGGTGTATACAAATCCAGCTCTTCTTTTTCTTTCAAAACGCATTTTTCCACATTACCCAAGACCTTAACACAATCAGCGTGCAGATAGGTATTGTACGAATAGTCCAAAGTTTGTTTGCCTTCTCTAAAGAGGAGAAAATTCTGGTTAACTCTTATCTTATCAAACAAAGTAATAAACAAACTTCTAAATAAACAGACACATTATACTTCTGACTAGGAAGCGGCCGACTGCTGCATTTAACTTTTAACTTTTTTTTTAAGGGTAAAATTTGAATCTCCACAAAATGCAACGACAGACAGACAGACAGACAGACAGACAGACACTGTTTGGACATTGTTATTTGTTTTTTTTTTACTGGTTTAAATTGTATGCAGCCATTTATATGACTCATGGTAGAACAAGGGTTAAGAATGAAATGCTGCATTTTGTAAAGTGTGTCGGACACGTGGCAAACCAAAGTTTTTTTTGTTTTTCTTGTTTGCCACATCAACGCGTGTGCTTTAGAATTCTCGTTGACCTCGACATGGATATCAAAGCTGATGTGTAAGTTACATTTCAGATATAAAAGGAGGCAGAGTTTCGTTCACGACAAAAACATTAGTTAACCAGTCTTTCTCTCTCTCTCTCTCTCTCTTCCTCTCTCTCTCTCTCTCTCTCTCTCTCTCTCTCTCACTTACTCTCTCTCTCACACACTCTCTCTTTCACTCTCTCTCTATCACTCTCACTCTCTCTCTCTCTCACTTTCTCTCACTCTCTCTTTTTCACTCTCTCTCACTTTCTTTCTCTCTCTCACTCTCTCTCACTCTCTGTCTCACTCTCTCTCTCTCTCTCTCTCTACATCAATGATCTTCCTCTTTATCTAATAAAATCATCTTATGACCTCTTTGTTGATGACTGCACAGTTTACACTAGTGACAATAACTGTATTAACCTTGAGTCGACTCATCAAAATGAAATTAACAGTCTAATTAACTGGAGTAACAACAGAATGCTCATCATTACAACAAGACAGAAATGAACAAATTCACCAACAACAACACTACAGCTCCACGCTGGAACTTCACAGATAGAGAATGTTAGTGAACATAAAACTCTAGATCTCATGATTGACCACCACCTCAGCTGGAATCATCATGTACACGATTTAACCAAACTCATTGCACAAAAAGTTTACCAATTTACTAAAATTAAACATTTTCTTGACATAGACACCAGAAAAATATATTATATATCACAGATACAAACACACTTGGACAACTGTTCCACATTCTGTGATGGGTGTTCCATATCAAACATGAAAAGACTTTACTCACATCAAAAACGAACAGTAAAGCTTATAGATGACAAACGTGCAGCACGTATTACAAATAAGGACAAACATCTTGATATTCTATCCTTCAAGAAGAGATTTCTTTTCAACAAGGCCAAGTTAATTAAAACATTTGTCACACAATGCTCCACCCTATCTGTGGTCGTTGTTCAAATCCAAACCAAAACACAGTCAACGCTTAAGCAATTGCATTCTCCCAAAACCAAGGCTTGACATGTTTTTAAAAAAGTTTCTCTTACTCATCTGCCCTACCAGTTCATGCAAATCTTATAAGTAATATTCGTTCTTATAACTGTAAACTTCGTCAGTATCTGTTTGATATGAACTATATGCCTCCCTAAGCATAGTCTAAAGTTGTTTAAAGTATGGCTTGATACTTGTATGTTTTTTAATTACTGCTTTCCATAAATTTGTTAGTTTTGAACGAATGTAAGAATGCAAGTTTATTTCATGTTGTATAAATCAGAGTGTGAAGTGTATGGACAAGAGATAAGTTTGTTATTTATTTATGTAATCATTTAATTGTGTCATCATGATTATTATGCTCATTAACAAATGCTGAATGACTGTGGCTGAGTGAAAGCTGTATGATGAAGGGCAGAATGTCAGACGGGCCTGCGTGCCCAATTCTTAACCCTTTGAAAATAAAGTATGTTCGTTCGTTCTCTGTCTCTCTTCTCTGTCTCTCCTCTTTCTCTCTCTCTCTCTCTCTCTCTGTCTCATGCGATGCCTCTCATATCATGACTCGCCAGCCATCGAGTTCTGTTCTAAAAGAACATAGTTCTAAACGTAACGTGTTAGATCTTGTTAGAAATTTTCTTAGTGAATGTGCAAGAGTATGATGTCAGAAGAGGTGAGTTGAAAATATATTTGTGTGTGTGTGTGTGCGCGCGCGCACTCTGTCTTGTTAGACTAGTTACCTCTTATGTAGTTCATTATATTACGCATATTTGTCGATGTAATAGTTTCATTTTGAATTCTTAGATATTTTTCCCTGTAATGTGTATATTTATCTTATTTTTAAAAACAAATCTTTTTTATCTTTTTATCTTATCTTATAATTATCTTATATTAAATAGAGTGTATGTGAAGGGAGTGATATGAAAGACAGAATGTAAGACGTGCCTGCATGCCCAATTCTTTACCCTTTGAAAATAAAGATCATTCATTCATTCATCCCCCCCCCCCCCCGTCTCTTTCTCTCTTTCTCCCATGATATGATAAAAGCAAGTATCTCGCGAAATGAAATTCTCACAATAGGAAATACTCCAAAAGAATTTCATGTGAGAGAATTTTTGTAGAAAAAAAAAAATACAATTCATTACCGAAGAGTTAGCGAAGGATCAGAAAAATGCACTTTCCCTTAAGGAAAGAAAGAGTTCGCTGAAGTAAGACTTTGATTAAAATATATTGCATGAAAGAAACTTTCTACAAGACAAATCTGTGAATGAAAAAAAAAAAAAAGAAAGAAAAATCTTCGGAGCCGGAGTAATAATCGTGTAATGACAATTTCGCAAAGAAATTCTTTGTGAATTATCTCATACGAAAACATCTTGACGTTAAAAAGGACAGAAAATTAAACATTCCAAGATTGTGAAACTATCACTTGTCGCCTAAACTTCTTGATAAAGTAATATCTTCAGCGCCTGTAAAATAAATTTCCCTAGATCTCATTATCTCGTTTCTATACGGGCACCTTGCAGCTTCTTTTACTTTCACATTCATTTTCAACATGGCTGGCTATATACTCGAAGCTTGAAGAAATACCTTCAACCTTGAATTTTCTATGTTTTTGTTTTTATTTCATTTTTTTAAACCACGCAAGAGGCTTACCCACGTGTCTTTTTTTTCTGTTCTTCCTGAAGTCACTCATTTGCATGTCCCTTGCGGAACTTTGCCTCTCTACAGCATTCCTGTAGTCCTCTCGGTTGTAAGCAAGATACCCTGCTGCTGATGTATCCATTCGCAGATCATCAACGATTTTTTTTTTGTCTGAAAGTTCTTGTAATTTTGTCCGGACTTCTGTACCTTGACAATCTAATTGTCTCTTTATTTCGCAATTTCCCATCAAGATTTGCAATCAACAATATTCCCTCGATGTGCACAATAAAGCATCCAAATAAAAAAAAATAAGAGAGAGAGAGAGAGAGAGAGTTTTTATCTAGCATTTACACATTTTTCCTACATTAAAAAACAATCAAGTTAGTATTATTCTCCCTGGAAGAAGAAAATAAAACAAAACAACCAAAAACTCTTGCTTCCCACCCTCAAGAAACAAGTTGTCTTCCTTCGCCGTGAAGTTTCACTTCCGTACAGAAATATTTGACACCGGAAAATGAGACTACATATTTGCGAATGAGTTTCATTTTCCGTGCAAAATTTCCCCCTTTTTTTTCCCGCCAACAGGAAACGAAACATGAACGTCGGGTCACAAAGAGAGACGTAGTAAAGGGCTCTGAGAGTTTCATTTACCCATGATAAATCTGTGTGATATTGCAGCTGGGTTCCTTATAGGTAAATATGTACGCGTGCCCGTCACAGAGAAATGAGTAAAGGAAGTGTCGTTTGGAACCAGAAATTCCAATAAACAGATATTTGTGCCCTATTTTTTTCTTTTACGGGAAGCGTTTGATTTGGGGAGGGGGGGGGGGTGGGGGTGCTGGGAGAGGCTACAACGCTGTCCAGATTCCTGTGTATTTCTTACTTAGAATTCTTGTCTTTTTTTGTACATTTGCCATCTAGTTCTAGTTCATACATGTTTATTTCAAATATAAGGTCGATTAAACTGTGCCTGTGTGTGTGTTTCTATTTTGTTTTAAAATTATCTATCTATCTATCTATCTATCTATCTATCTATCTATCTATCTATCTATCTATCTATCTATCTATCTATCTATCTATCTATCTATCTATCTATCTATCTATCTATCTATCTGTCTATCTATCTATCTATCTATCTATCTGTCTGTCTGTCTGTCTGTCTGTCTGTCTGTCTGTCTGTCTGTCTGTCTGTCTGTCTGTCTGTCTGTCTGTCTGTCTGTCTGTCTGTCTGTCTGTCTGTCTGTCTGTCTGTCCGTCCGTCCGTCAGTCTGTCCGTCCGTCAGTCCGTCTGTTAAGAGAGCGGGTACCAAGGTAATCTTCTTCTTCTTCTTCTTCGTCTTCTTCGTTCACTTCTACCACCAAAAACCGCACTGTGAACCTACTGAATTCACGCATGTGGTCCTCGTTAGGTCCCGTGGTCCCCTGTGTGGTCCAAAATAGACCATACGAGTTCCACGAAAGGACCACAAGGGATTCAGAGTATCACAGTGCTTTAGCCTGTATTACCAAGGTAATCAATTTGCAAGCAGATTCAACAGAGCCCACCCTAAAAACCCTGACCTGTATTGTGCCAAGTAAGATCGCTGTCAGAATCTACACTTGTCCGCTATCAACGCCTGTATTAACCGAAATATGATTACAGCTAATATGCTTATTGATCTGAGCAGTAATTAGCTGTGAAGCATTAAACCAGTGTGATAACATCGGGCCCCAACGTAAATGTAATCGAAAGTGAATTTCCACTGCCACAGAAAGTAATAGATTTTTACCGGTGGAAAAAAAAAAGTGTGGCAGCAAATGAACAGGTTACGGAGTCAGTGAGAATTAAGATTGCGTCTTAAGATAACTGTAACATTGACCGGGCTCCAGAGGTGGAACGGGCAAAGTGGAGTGTAGGGCAGGCCTCTGAAGTTGTTTGATCTGGGTCTAACCTGAGATCCTGCCATGGAGAGAGTCTTCTTGATTACGTCGAGTTACAGTCCAAATTTAGCTACTAGAATTATATGGATTTAATGTAACTAGGCAGCAGACCTCGATGCTCTTGGTAAACGTAAAGTAAAAGGTAAAGGTAATCCTGTCATGCTTTAGAGGCACATAGGGATATGGTGTTAGTGCTCGATGCTCTTGGCCAGTGCTTTATATCTGGTGGCTAGTTTTGAGCGGGAAAACGTTGTGAAGAATTGTTGTTAGATCTCTAGTTCAGTCTACAACCGGGCAGCCAAGTAAGAGATCGAAAAATGTATTTGTGTGAAAGTAATAAGTTCGGATTTAGTTGAAAACCTCTCTCAGCTCACACGCTCAATTTAGTGTTATGGTACAGAGTATACTATTCGTCTTGTAATTATTTTGAGTTTTATTTCCAAATCAATATTTGAAAGAAATGGATGATTATACTGCCTGTTTTTTTGCTGAAGGGTATGCCTCGGGGGCCTGGAGGGCCGAGTGATTAATAAATATAATGAAGATTTTATAACCTGTTCATGATGTCTCACAGTGACTCACCTCTGTGTGAAAGTACGAGAGATAAATATACATACACATACATACATAGCACCATAAGTGTTAAATAAAAAATAATGAACAATAAATTATATACATAAAACATAAGAACACTCAGTCAATTATTTGCAAGTCCCTTGCGGAACTTTGCCTCCTTAACAGCTCTCAAGTAGGCCTCTCGGTTGTAAGCAATATGCCCTGCTGCTGATGCATCCATTAGCAGAACTATGTCTTGCAGCCATCTTCACCTTGGTCTTCCTCTCTTTCTTTTTTTTCCCATTGATAATGTAGAGAAAACAGTCTTGAAAGGTGCATACCTTTCAAGACTGCCTTCTCTACATTATCGTGATGTTTAATATGTCCAAATATTTAAGTGTTCTCTGTTTAATCTTCCTTACTAGCCAACCTTCTTCAATATTAAGTTCTTGTAATATGGATATATTTGTTCTTTTTTGTGTCCATGATATGTAAAGGATTCTTCTGAAGCATTTACATTCAAAGGCAATTATGTGTTTCTTAGCTGTTTTGTTAAGTGTTCAGGTCTCACAGGCATATGTTGCGATGGGAAAGATGAGTCATAAGAACAAATGAACAATAATTCTAGTTTGGATATAATTGATACGTTTGCAACAAACCTTTTTAGAAGTGCGAACTGAAGAGCTTTCTTCATATGATAGTAGGGTGTCTTATAAGTTTGGGATTCAATCGTGGCTTTCTTTAATTCCTAGACAAGCAACAGAAGTACTTTTCTTGTTGTTGTTGTTGTTGTTGTTGTTGTTCTTCTTCTTCTTCTTCGTTTCAACACATCTGACTTCGACTTGGCCCATTTTTTGGCCTTCCATTTGCGATCTCTACTGACTAGACCAGACTATTATCTGTTTCCAGGGCCACCGCTGACAGGCAGAATAGGGTCTTGACCTGCAATGGATCGACAACCATGAGACAACCAGCTATGAGTCGCTGAGTCACATTAAGCTTGCGTACCGCATCGTCGCCTCCGATGCTCGTAAAATGTTAATTAAGCACTTGTTCTCTTGTCCTGCATCTACACATTAATATAATGGCTCTTTATGTTTTAATGCAGTGCTTTGCTAGGACGTATAATATTGTGAAAGTCAGCTTGCACCAGGAAGAAATTATCTCTTTGGACTTCTATATTTGTCAGTAACTCTATACGAACTTCATTCAACATAATTCTGAAACCAGAAAAGTGATGTGTGAAGCGCTTATAGTTAGTAGCAAAGCGTGTAAACAGCGAGGAAAAAAAAGGGGGGTGGGGTGGCATTCAGTTCCAGGACAGGAATACAGTTGTTTTTAAATATTAAAAAAAAGAGCTATGCTTGTATGACACTAGTAATTCACTAGAGCTTGCACAGTCATCTTTTTCTTGTATACTCTCGTTATTTTTTAATGGGTTACATCTAGTTTCAACATAAAACGACTGTAACTGCATGGCTGTCCGTTTGCTTGAACTAAGATCAGTGATGGAGATGTCCTGTCAGAATAGGAATGTTATTAGGTTGTTTGCACGAGTGGATGCCTTCCGTAGTGTCGGCTCATTCACAATAGAATGTCACAATGGCTGCTTCGTCGGGAGGCTGGGCATGACGGCCTGGGATAGAGCGTTCACCAGGGATTGTTTATGGAGAATCGTTGTTCGTGCTTTACTTCTAGAAACAACTATGATGCAGGAGTTAGGGCTGAAAAACTATCAATCTCCTAAACTGATACATGCCCATTAGTAATTCTCATAGAAGCAAGATCGGTATTGGAAGCTCTTCAGTACAACAAACTACCAGACCTTATGGATGCTTTGTCAAAAAACTGGCTCACAACAGTCACCTACCAGTGGATTCCTTCCCACTGTGGGATGCCAGGCAATGAGAAGGCTGACCTCCTGGCCAAAAAGGGCGCTGAAATAGGTCAACCAGACATACCGATCATCTATAATCAGAAGAAAAGCATGATAAAAACTTACAGGAAGCCACAAACAATACCACGTGATGACTATAACATGCTAAACAGAAAGAAACAAGTCACCTTTTCCCGTCTCCGAACAGGACACAGCCGACTCCGAAGTCATATGTATACAAAGTTTAAGGTTGGTACTGCTACTCTTTGTACATGTGCCCAGGTGCCCCAAACTGTGGAACATATCCTCCAAAACTCCATCAACTACAAGACACTGAGAAGCAATTACCGGCCTAGTGAAACCACTAAAGAAGATTAGCTTTACGGTTTCATATATGGACTACACAATAAAAACCACAAAAAAAGAATACAGTGAAATTTATCAAAGAGACAGGACTGCAGATATAGACAGAAAATGCAGAAGAAAGAGAAGAAGAAGAAGAAGACTTATTGACTTAATTGAAAAAATAACATTTATGTTAGTATGCCTTTATTATCATTTATGTTCTTGTATACTATAAAGTGACGCATAAAACAACGAATATCTCATTAGGTACTGAAGGAAGAAGGTAGATTTTACAGGTGAGAGAATAGCCCAGTTGATTAAATATTTCATGATGAATATAAATCTATAGCTGAAAATCATGAAGAAAACAACAGATAGCCTATCTTCACAGGCTAGCAAAATAGGACTTGAAATTAACAAGAACAAAACAAAAATAATGAAAACTCCCATTAATCAAAATGGAAAAATACATGTAGAAGGGACAGATATTGAAGCAGTCAATCAATTTGTATAACTTGGCAGCTACATAGACCAGGATGGTGACACCAGAAAAGAAGTTAGAATTAGAATTGCAAAAGCACCATCGATCTTCAAGAATATTGAGAACATATGGAATTCAAAAGTTATAAGCAAAAAAACTAAGTTAAGACTATTCAGTTCAAATGTAGTATCCACCCTCATTTATGCATGCTAAAGCTGGAAAACAACTAAAGAAACAGACAAGAAATTAGACTCTTTTGAAAATAAATGCCTAAGGAAAATATTCGGCATCAAGTGGAACGAATTCAAGAACAATGTAGAGATAAGACAGATGACTGAACAACAACCAGTCTCATGGGTGATCAGGAAAAGTAGATGGACATATGTTGGTCACGTGATGAGAAGAAACAGTCAGAGAATCCCAAAATAAGCTATCAAGTGGAACACAATAGGCCAAAGAAAGAGAGGCAGACCGCGTGAAACTCTGAAGAGGACATTGTTAAGAGAGGCCAAATTAACAGATATAAAATCCCTTGATGAGGTTGAAAGACTCGCCGAAGACAGGAAAAATTGGCGAACTACCTTGCGATCCCTATGTGACGTTTAAAGGCAGAGGGAAGGATATAAGATATAAAATATAAGTTAAGAAAATCATGAAATCTGTGCAGTCCTTAGCTTTCATTACTTAATCATCTTTCTTTCTTTTAAAATTGTGTTTGAAAACGAGACAGCGAGAACCATGCTGCCTTTGAAATACAGAGTTACATTGTTATGCACTCAGTCTTTTTCTTCATAAACATAATAAGAGAATATGATGTAGCTTTTTCCTTCTATAACACTATATGGTGATTTTGTTGTATGTGATTTATACTGGCGCAAGTAATTCATGTTGTTGGGATTTCCTTATAGCTAAAAGAGGTCGTGCCGCGGTGGTGAAACTGATAATGCGCTGGCCTGCCGAACTGAAGTTCCCTGGTTTATTTTCGCACTCGGGTGGAAGTTTTCGGATCTGCAGACACCGCGGTCAACTCAGTCTCTGAAAATGGGTGCCTGTGGGTTTCCCAAGGAAAAGGAAGGACAGTGAGGGCAGGTGGTGACATTAAACATCATTAAAGTAGTGGTCTAGAAATATGAAGACACTAATACTTCACACACCTACGACATGCAAACGCTACGCAATATAGAGACGACAGAGGACATATAGTGCCCTCACTAATATTCACATCTTAGGTTGATCTTGTCATCTTATTAATTCTTTTTGTTACTATACAAAAATTCAATATCATGTACAAACTGTACGATACATACGTATAACATACATAGCTGCCATATGTTTTTTAAACCAGGAAATGACTTGAGCCCAAAAGCTAGCGCATATGTTGGTTAAAATTTTGAATCCTTAAATCACAAAGAACAAAATTGAATATATGAATTTATTCTGTCAGTTCTGTGGGTTTGAAAGTGCCGATCCACTTGACCAATCAACGGAATGCTGCATACTGCCACAACTTACACTACTAGGAAAGTCTGAAATATATATATATCTTCTTACATCCTTCTCGTGCCGTTAAATGTCACATAGGGGTCGCATAGTTGTTTGCCAAGTTTTCCTGTTCTCGGCGAGTTTTTCAACTTCACCAAGGGATGTTATGCCCACTAAACTGGCTTCTCTTCACAATGTCCTCTCTAGAGTTTCACGTGGTCGACCTCTTTTTCTTCGGCTTGTTGTGCTCCACTTGATAGCTTGTTGTGGTATTCTCTGACTGTTTCTTCTCATCACATGGCCTACATATGTCCATCTTCTTTTTCTATCACTCATGAAACAGGGTGTTGTTTGCTCATCTATCTTATCTCTGTGTTGTTCTTAAATTCGTTCCACTTTATACCAAGTATTTTCCTTAGGCATTTCTTTTCAAAAGAGTCTAATTTCTTGTCCATTTCTTTAGTTGCTTTCCAGCGTTCGCATGCATAAATGAGAGGGTGGATATCACATTTAAATTGAATGATCTTAACTTGGTTTTTGTGCTTATAACTTTTGAATTCCATATATTATCATGGTCTTTGAAGGACAATGCTGCTTTTGCAACTTTAACTTCCTTCCTGGTATCACCATCTTTGTCTATGTGATTATAACTTTTGAATTCAATGTTCTCAAGATTTTTGAAGGACAATGGTGTTTTTGCAACTCTAATTCTAACTTCCTTCTTGGTATCACCATCCTTGTCTATGTAGCTGCCAAGGTATACAAATTGGTTTACTTCATCTTTAACTGTTCCTTCTACGTATATTTTTCATTCTTGATTAATGAGAAATTTCATTATTTTTGTTTTGTCTTTGTTAATTTCAAGACGTATTTTGCTATCCAAGAAAGACAGGGAATCTGTTTTTTACTGCATCGATTTCACATTGTCACGGATAAGAGTTATGTCATCTGCAAAATCAAGATCTTCTATTTGGGTCCCATGTACCCAGTCACTACCGGTTTTACCTGTACAGCATCTTTTCATTATAAGGTCCATGGCAATTCCAAAAAGCTATGGAGATAATATAATCGCTAAAGACGCACTTCAAAGTGCAGCGGCGAATGGAAGATCATGAGTTCAATCCCGGGATATGACCCAGAAGGGCCAACCCCCCTCTCCTCCCTTAGAGTGTCAGGAGTTTAATAGGGCCGAAACGCTTGTCTGAAGGGGAGGGGGAGGGGATACTTCCTCTGATGATCTGAAGGAGTTGTGTTGTTGTTACGCTCTCTGCAGTAGAGAGTTTCCTGCATACAACCTTGTTTCACGCAATTTCAATCTGAAACCATTCGCTCGTTCCTTCTTCTGTCTTGACTGCACAGTCATATATATCAGAGAATAATAGAACACTGTAGAGCATTTGTCTCTATTACTTTACTGTGGGAAATCCTCGTTGTTTCCTATATGTTTAAAAAAACGTATGTAAAAGAGAGAAGTGTATACTAAATTTAAGCACGGGACTTACCAATTTACTGGCTATTCTCCTCAATGTCTACCGTGTCTACGGAGGAACAACTGGGTAATATTATACATTTTTTTCTCAAGAGAGTACATCAGATACCATTTTGCGATTTGTGTCTGCTCCCATCTCACGTCTGTATTCGTAGAGAAGTAGTACAGAGTAATCCAGTTCTGGTAGTAATGAGTATTTGTCAATGTAGACAAGAAGTATAGGGAAGTGACATCGGGAGTAAAGATAGGAATGTGATTAATATATATGTGTCAATGTTTGACATAAAAATACGTATTCCTTGTGTCTATGTTGCCGGGGTATCTATATTTCACTATTAGGTTGTGGGGTTTTTGTTTCCTTTTTTGTTAGCCGGAGCTGTTCTTAAAATGTTGGCTAAAATAGTATAAAAAAGAGGACCTGAAAGCTATAAAGCTACCTTCTTTGCAGAGTGGAAGTTCTCCTTTTTCTACTTCATCATCATCATCATCATCATCATCATCGTCATCGTCATCATCATCATCATCATCGTCGTCGTCGTCATTTTTCTCTTGTTTTTTCTGCGTGTTCAGTTTCACACATTTAACCATTTAGACAAAGAGGCGGGCGGTATTCGTGAGTCGCATTGCTTAGCAGTACTTATCTTTGTATCAAAGTTTTCCACCTTTACCTTTTTTTTCCTGGGATAAGATTTTGGCTGTTAAGTTTCTGTCATGCTTCTTGAGTGTGTAGAATGTGCTGTACTTCATGTTACAGGGTAAAAAGTTAACACTCTCCTTTCCACGCCATTAAGGTATTGTGGGGATCAGGCGTTTTTAGGCCCCTGTAAAGTGCGATGTGGTCAGTACCACGTCTGGCGCCGCATTTACCTTCCCAGATTTCTGCGTTACCCGTTATTAGGGGCTGGGTGGACACAGAGGCCTTTTTGGTGTGGTGATACCAGGAAACCTCCCCACCGCTGGAACTTGAACCCTGTGCCACCGGGTTAGCAGACTTAACTACACAGCCACCCGGGCCACCAAGGTTGTTACAATAGGACTTAACTGAAGTCGCAAGGCACACAAGAGGACTGCTCAGATTTTCTAGGGAGACACGATTAGAAATCGTAAATAACTTTTTCCTATAGCCAAGATTCTGGATGGAGACTCTCTCTCTCTCTGAACCTTAAGTGCTCAAAGTACATGGGGCTTCCGCAAGGTTTTTCCACAAATGCCTGTCCTGTGGCTTTTTTTCCCACTCTTGCCCAGGTGAGCCCTCTATTGCCCAACATCCTTTCTGTTGTTCTTCTCCATGTCTCTTTTGGTCTACCCTTACTTCTGTTCCCCTGTGGTGTCCATCTTAGTGCTTTTTTTGGTAGTGAGTTTTCAGTCATTCGGAGCACATGTCCCAACCGTGTAGAAATAGGTTCAGAAACACATGTAGCTTGGCCAATCAATTAAGAGACCATCGTGTACTTTACGTTTGACCCGTTTCTGAATTTACAGTAAGCCACCAAAAACAAAACCCAACCCGACTGAACGCTACTGAATCCACAGATCATCACCATGGAATCGTCTAAACATAAAATTTAGTTTGTTGTTACGGGGAGATAATAAACCATAAAAAAGGGAACCCAAACTCGACATCCGCCGCCTCTTACTTTTGCAATCTACATTATCGTTCTCCGCACACGAAATCTTCCTCAGATCTCAGACTCATTGGTCGTGATAGCGAGTTGATCAATTACCTAAATTCTGTACTGCTCTCGACATTTTTTGCTTTACATCCAGCACCTGTAATCATCACGTTACACATACACTCTATAATCTGGAAGCCCACAGAAACAAAATACGGTTGAGGGAAAAAAATATGACAGAAAAAAAGGATTGACTACAGAGCAAAGATCGATTACTGTGACACACAAGTTCGATTATGCTTTGAGACAAAGGAATGAAGGAGAAAGAAATTCTTACAGTAGCCTTGCCAAAATCTATAACATGGAAAGATCGTTTATGACACGGAAAAGATCAAAGTTCCTGAAAAGATTCGATGTTGCTGAAGCTTGCATAGAACAAAGCGCTCACGTGATTTTGTTGCCTTAAATATTTTTGTTCATTCTTTCACGCTCTGAACTGACATTCGTTCACAGAAAAGTTCAGAAACACAAACCGTTGTAGGGGAAGCATAGGCGCTTCTACATACTCGTTTCCGTACAGAAGTGAGTCGGTCTCAGTGAGATAACGTGCTCATGTCATGACATACAGTCAGTTTGGGGGTTATTGTGCTAATAGCTTTGAATGTAAATGCTACAGAAGAGGCCTTCAGATAACATGAGCACAAAAAAGGGCACATAGATCCATACTACAAGAACTTAATACTGAAGAAGGCTGGCCAGTAAAGAGGATTAAAGAGAGAAAACTTAAGTATTTTGGACACATTAAAATGAGAATTTAGAGATGACCGTTTTGGAAGGGTACATAATGGGGAAAAATAAGAGAGGAAGACCAAGGCGAAGATAGCTGCAAGACATCGTTGATGATCTGCAAATGGATGCATCAGTAGCAGGCCATCTTGCTCACAACCGAGAGGCCTACAGGAGAGCTGTTAAGGAGGCAAAGTTCCGCAAAGGACATGCAAATGAGTGACTGTGTTAGTAGCTATCTTTTCCTGTCTGTCCGCGACTTCGTCTTCGTCTTCTTTCAAACCTCCCTGGAACTGGGAGCTGGCGTTCTTTGCTGCTCATGCGGTGAAGATGTTGAGGCTCAACATCGTGCGGGCTTGGGAGAGAGAGAGAGAGAGAGAGAGAGGGGGAGAGAGAGAGAGAGAGAGAGAGAGAGAGAGAGAGAGTGAGAGAGTTACGGCGTTTTAGCTCCTGGATATGGCCACCCCCCCCCTCCAAAAAAACCCAGGGGGGTGTGCAATGTCAGTGGAACTATGGCGATCCCTGCCTTGTTAGCCTGGCTAGGCATGTTATAGGGATGGGAGTAACAAGGAAGAAGCTGAACAGGGTCTTGGTCAGTTATGGTTCGCCAACCCCGACGTCAGCCTGTTGCCTCTATTACGGAAATATCAAAATTTTATTTTAACTGCTTAGCTCCCACAGTAAAAACCCTTTTCCTGATGTTTATTATTAAACGGCGTTCTTAAATTGTTAACAGGTTACTGCATGTATATAATTTTATGTCGACTTTTATGTATAGTTAAATTTTAAATTACAGGTTAAGCCAAATTTAGGCAATGTGTCATTTCCTAGTTAACAACGTAGCAGCTGTGTGTATTATGAAGCTTTTGGCGTGTTCTCGTAATTACTTTCTTTGAAGGAACAAGTTAATCCGGGGACAGGCTATAAATGGCAGTCTATATTTAAATAAATTTTAAAAAAAACTGCATTTAAACATGTATTTAGACAATGTGGAAAAAAAACTTCATAAATTAAGTCGTTCGGTACTGGTTGGAAATTCCCGATGGGATTTTCCAGCAGAAATCTTCAATGGCTTCTGCTGTTTCAGGATGAGAGACTGGGACCAACATCTGTTCCGATTATGATTTCATTTTCCGTAGCTTCAATTTGCTGGAAATTCAAAATAATGCAGCCCTGTCTCTTTCATTAAGGTTGTTTAAGACATTCTGTGGATTACACTTCGTAGAATGTTTACAGTTTGCCCGCCAAAAATTTGTCAACTTTTAAGCCTAACAGCTGCTGAGATGGGATAATCTAATGCGCGGAAAACCAGTGATAGAATAGTCCAATATTCAAAACCAGAAGGCAGTTGTAACGTGTCTTAATTAAGGTAAATGTGTTTACTATGTTGATCTTGTGCATAGCTCACCTATATTACAAGAACGTGGGCAGGTGTAGATGCAAGCTAATTATAAACCTCCTGTGTATTTCTCATTTTTTCACTGGTTATTAAAAATAAAAAGCTATTGGAGTATCCGGGAAATCCCAGTTCGATATCTGTATTAAACATCAAACCCAACTGCCGTATGTAGTTTCTACACGCTTGGCTGATCATTCGTACACTTAAAGAGACCGTATCGTCTTGAGTAAACATTAAAAGCGCTATACGGGTATTACCTTTCCATGTTCACTTATTTCTTTTCTTTTATCCGGGCTTATAGATCCAAGAAAAGTCTATTTAACCGTTTTTCCAGATAATTATATATTTGAGTTGGCCTGTGTTTCACTCAGTACGTGCACGGACCATCTGTGCAGATCGTGCGATTGTGTTTATAGACGACCTTTCTTTTATAAAGCCGATCCTTTCTCTGTATATTGTATGGCTGCTATGCTTGACATCTTTCTGTGTACCGAAAGGCTCCAGAGTTCACTCACATGTTTTATTACCTCCCAATCTGTTTTTTACTACTTCTTCCAGCAACACACAGACACATACAAACATGAAAACACATATAAATTTCGCCCCAACGTTTGCCAACCAGAAGCCGTAATGTTAGTTATGGTTCGCCAACCTTGACTCTGGCGTGTCAGCTACTTGTAATATTTGCCAACCTTGACACTGGCATGTCAGCTATGATTTGACAACCTTGACTCTGGCATGTTAGCTATGATTTGACAACTTTGACTCTGGCATGATAGCTATGATTTGACAACCTTGACACTGGCATGTCAGCTATGATTTGACAACATTGACTCTGGCATGTCAGCTATGATTTGACAACCTTGACTCTGGCATGTTAGCTATGATTTGACAACCTTGACACTGGCATGTTAGCTATGATTTGACAACCTTGACACTGGCATGTTAGCTATGATTTGACAACCTTGACATTGGCATGTTAGCTATGATTTGACAACCTTGACACTGGCATGTTAGCTATGATTTGACAAATTTGACACTGGCATGTTAGCTATGATTTGACAACCGCGACACTGGCATGGCAGCTATGATTTGACAACCTTGACACTGGCATGGCAGCCATGGGTCGCTGATTGCCAAAACCTGATAACGTATTTGACCCATCAGCATTTCATTATGACCTAAATCTTTCTAAACTTTACACCATTTACAAGTCCCAACAATTAAGTAATGAGACTGATTTTATTATGGCCAAGACAAAAATACCATCTATGAAGCAAAGCATAGAAATCAAAGAGGCAACTTTTCATCGCCGCCCGATAAAAACAGACGACAAACAAGCCACCATTTTGTTGACCTAGTTAGAGGTGCATTGTTACATAATCAGCATGGAGCAAAAAACTAACATTAAATTCTGTTTAGAACTCGGAAAAAGTGCGATTCAGACAGTTGAATTGATGCGACAAGTTTATGGGGATAATTGTTTATCTCGTGCACAGATATTCAGGTAGTATTCACGATTTAAAAGTGGTGTAGAAACGACTACAAATGCAACTAGACATGGATGCCCAATTTCTGTTCGTAATTAGGAACTCATTGTAAAGTCAGAGAACGGATACAAGAAGATCATTGTTTGACTGTTTTGTTCTTAAATTTGATTGTCGCAGAGGATGAAACATGGATTTTCCGCTATGATTCTACAGCTAAACGCCAAAGTCCTCAGTGGAAGTCATCATCATCACCACCAAAAGGTAAAAAAAAATCGTCTTCAAAAGTCGAAAGTGAAGACAATGTTGGTGTGCTTCTACGACAGCAAAGGAGTTATTCACAAAGAATTTATTCCAGAGGAACAGACTGTCACTACCAAAGTTTATTTAAGTATTTTGAAACGCCTATTGAAAAGGATTCTTCATGTCCGACCCGAGTATTCAACACCTGGCAGTTTTTTCTTTTTTTATGATAATTCACAGGCTCACCTGACGGTAGTTGTACAGGAATTTTTGGCCCAAAAAGAAGTGTCTGTTCTCAACCATCCACCTTATTCCCCAGATTTGTCTCCCTGCGATTATTTTCTATTCCCAAAATTAAAGTTACCATTTAAAGGACGGTTCTTTTACGATGCTGATGACATCCAAAGGGCTATCGAGTTTAAGGGCTATACCAACAGAAGAACTGCAGAGGTCGTTCCAGTGTTTGTTAGATTGTGCCACTCGCTGTATCAATGCACAATGGGCTTACTTTGAATAAAATACAGGTTATACTCGTATCTTCAACTGTTTATTTTATTTTGTATGTAATTAGCCTCATTACTTAATTATCGGACCTTGCTTGCTGCCATAAACAGAATCATTACCACGAGTCTTCCACTATGACTCTTATGTTTCTGTTATCCGACTCCGCCTACTTTATTTCGCTCTTCCGACTCCGCCTACTTTATTTCGCTCTGACTCCCGGCTCTGTCATATGGTAAATTTCTACCAACTCCAGAGAAAACTTCTTCCAGTTCAACTCCTGGACTCTTAATTCAAGATTCCACATTCCTGAGTGTGATAAGTCTAGCAGATCCCTATAACTATCATATTTTTTTTGTATACATAAGACAGAAACAAGAAAAAAGGGTAAACACAGGAACAACACAGAGTAGAGCGTTCATTGAAGGAGCACGTACGAATTAGTTACAGAGAGGAAAGGAGTGGACGTGAGATGCACATGCCGAACATGACAATATCATCAGGAGTAGCCAGTCTACACTGGTTAAAACACTACCTTGCCTGCATCATGCTTCTGATAAGAGATTCATATATTATAATTCACTTAGCCAGCCAGTGGAGGTCCTGACATGTTGCCAGTAGCAGGAGAGCTCCAGTTATTGGAGGTTGTGACATGTTGCCAGTGGCAGGAGAGCTCCAGTTATTGGAGGTTCTGGCATGTTGCCAGTGGCGGGAGAGCTCCAGTTATTGGAGGTTCTGGCATGTTGCCAGTGACAGGAGAGCTCCAGTTATTGGAGGTTCTGACATGTTGCCAGTGGCAGGAGAGCTCCAGTTATTGGAGGTTCTGACATGTTGCCAGTGGCAGGAGAGTTCCAGTTATTGGAGGTTCTGGCATGTTGCCAGTAGCAGGAGAGCTCCAGTTATTGGAGGTTCTGACATGTTGCCAGTGGCAGGAGATTTCATCAGTTTTCAAGAACCAGGAAGAAAACAACTATTGCGGTGTACGACCTGCTGCTGTATTTTTCTATGTATTTCAAATTCTTTAGAGCAACGTCTTCTATTAATAAATTTCTATTCCTACTTTGAGCCTTACTTCGCAAAATTACTAATTAAATATTACAATTACTGCATCTCTGGTTATTCTTTGCTTCAAAATACTGTACAAGCGTACCCCCCCCCCCCCACCCACCAACAAAAAAATGGGAATATTTCTGTTAAAAGAGTGGTGGCTATATTAATTATAACTTTCTTATCGATCTTCTGATTTACGTTTAGTTGTGAAAGGGTTAATGCATGGTCGGTATAGTAAACAAACTGATTAAAGGAAATCAACAGACGTGAATGTGTGTGGAAGAACGACCACATAGCCACATCGATACAGCGCAGGATTTTGATGCTGAAACTCTTAGCCATAGCTTTATTTGGGGGAGGGGGCGGATTCAGGAACTTTTTATACTATATGAAACATATAGAAACGTTCTAAAAAAATCTATATAGCTAAAACTGATAAACATTCGAACTTACACTTCTCTAAGGCGTAAAGAAGGACAGAAACAGAGTTTGGAATTTCGGACAAAAATCATAATGATAGCGAAAAACTTCCTTGTACTTGTACGAACTCTTTGTAACTGCGAGCTGTTGTTCTTTGCAGCCGATGCTGTAGAGATGTTGAGGCACAGCATCGTATCGGCGTGGGAGCGGGTTATAGAGGCTACTTTTTTCAGTCCCGGAGTACAGCTAAAAAGCAGGGGGTGTGCAATGCTTCTTTAGCAGACTCCATCACCATGGGACTATGGCGATCTCTGCCCCGTTAACTAGGCTATGCCTGTTACTGGGAATACCAGTGGAAAGGTGGGAGAGTGTCTTGGACACCTATGGGTCGCTAACTCTGACGCTGGCATATCATCTATGGTCGCTAAACCTGATGCTGGCATATCATCAATGGTTCACTAACCCTGAAGCTGGCATATCCGCTATGGGTCACTGATTACCTTATCGGGCGTATTCACCCCCCATAGCGACAAAAGAAATATCAAAGAAAAGATCGAAGTTTCGTAATGTCACACAAGAAAGTCCTACAACCTCCCAACCAAAGGAAACTAACATACAATTCGATCATTCTTCTTCTTCTACTTCTTTTTTCTTCTTCTAGTCTTTTTAATCATCATCATCATCATCATCATCTGCTTCTTCTTCTTCTGCTTCTTCTTCTTCTTCTTCCTCAATCTCCCGGAACTGAGAGCTGATGTTGTTTGCAGTCTAACCGGTGTAGATGTTAAAGCACAGCATTGTGTCGGATTGAGAGCGGGTCATGGTAGTTATTTCTTTCAGTCCCTGAGTGCAGCTAAGAAGTAAGTGGTGTGCAATATTTCTTTAACAGACTCCACCACCAAGGGGACTATGGCGATCCATGCGCCATTAGCCTGGTTAGGTCTGTTATTGGGGATACCATCTGAGAGGAGGGTCTTGGTCAGCTTTGGTTCGCCAACCCTGATGCTAGCATGTCAGCTATGGGTTACCAACCCTGATGCTAGCATGTCAGCTATGGGTTACAAACCCTGATGCTAGCATGTCAGCTATGGGTTACCAACCCTGGTGCTAGCATGTCAGCTATGGGTTACCAACCCTGGTGCTAGCATGTCAGCTATGGATTACTGATTGTTAAGTGGGACAGCGTGCGTTCATTAAAACCCTGTATATCTTGAGTAAATACTTCTACACGCATATGTCATTTATTAGACATAATCTTTATTCTCTCCGGATCGTCAGTTCAGTCATTTACATGTCCCTTGCGGAACTTTGCCTCCCTAACAGCTCTCCTGTAGGCCTCTCGGTAGTGAGCAAGATGGCCTGCTGCTGATGCAGATTATCAACGATGTCTTGCAGCCATCTTCGCTTTGGTCTTCCTCTCTTTTTTTTCCCCATTATGTATCCTTCTAAGACGGTCTTCTCTAAATTTTCATGACGTTTAATGTGTCCAAATTATTTAAGTTTAATCCTCTTTACTAGCCAACCATCTTCAATATTAAGTTCTTGTAGTATGGATATATTTATTCTTTTCTGTGTCCATGATACTTGAATAGCTCTTCTGTAGCATTTACATTCAAAGGCATTTATGTGTTTCTCAGCTGTTTTGTTAAGTGTCCAGGTCTCACAGGCATATGTTGCGACAGGAAAGATGCATACCCTTAAAAATCTTATTTTTGTAGTTATTTTTGTCCGTATCGTCATCCACTTAAATACCTTTATAAATCGTTAGCAAAAAAAAAAAAGTTGCATTTATTCACTTTTGTTCATTTCTTTGGTGATTTCGATTCAGATTTTAAATTTCTATATTAAATTAAAATATATACGTGCGGTCTTTCAGCAGTGAAAATTAAATATGGCGGCAGTGCCTATGGGCGTGAGGATATTTGATTTTTTCCCGCTTGGTAGTGAAAGAGTTAACGTTTTTTTTTTTTCAAACGTTGTACTCACAAATCGTTCACCTGAAGATGTATATTTAGCTGTCTAGTTTACAGATGTCAAAATGATATACGTGTTCATTCGGACGATGCGTCAAGTAACAGACAAGATGGCTGCTGATAGCGTGCAACCTTAAAGTGTAATTAGTTAGACCAAATGTCTACATTTACTATCCTTCTGAGTGTGGATTTTATATATATATATAAAGGATACTAACAGTGGAGAATGGAGAACTAGAAAGAACACTGAACTGAACAGCTTATTTTAAATCTCAACGAATAATAAATGTCTTGAAACTGAGCAGACTACGCTGGCTGGGGCATGTAAAAAGAATGGAAGAGAGCAGACAAACGAAAATGACGTATGTACAAGAGATGAGGTAAACAAGACCAAGGGGTAGAACAAGACAGAGATGGATAGACAACACATAAGAGGATATAAAAGAAATTGCTGTCACCAACTTGAGAGAGATTAGGAAGAGAGCAGAATGGAGGGGAACTTTAACAGCAGCAATGAGCTTTAATGTTTCGGAAAACTGAAGAAGAATATATATGTATAAAAGTGTATATATATTCCAAATTTAAATGAAAAGTGACAACTATTGGAAGAATTAGATGATAGCTTGGAATTATAACAAAATGAATAATAAATGACTAGAGGGATGTTATAAGAGATTCTACAAAAATATTAGAAACCGTGTCTATTCGCTTTCAGTTTTTCTAAATTTTGATAAGGGTTAAAAGAATATAATAGTTGCATTTATTCACTTTTGTTCATTTCTTTGGTGATTTCGATTCAGATTTTAAATGTCTATATTAAATTAAAATATATACGTGCGGTCTTTCAGCAGTGAAAATTAAATATGGCGGCAGTGCCTATGGGCGTGAGGATATTTGATTTTTTCCCGCTTGGTAGTGAAAGAGTTAACGTTTTTTTTTTTTCAAACGTTGTACTCACAAATCGTTCACCTGAAGATGTATATTTAGCTGTCTAGTTTACAGATGTCAAAATGATATACGTGTTCATTCGGACGATGCGTCAAGTAACAGACAAGATGGCTGCTGATAGCGTGCAACCTTAAAGTGTAATTAGTTAGACCAAATGTCTACATTTACTATCCTTCTGAGTGTGGATTTTGTATATATATATAAAGGATACTAACAGTGGAGAATGGAGAACTAGAAAGAACACTGAACTGAACAGCTTATTTTAAATTTCAACGAATAATAAATGTCTTGAAACTGAGCAGACTACGCTGGCTGGGGCATGTAGAAAGAATGGAAGAGAGCAGACAAACGAAAATGACGTATGTACAAGAGATGAGGGAAACAAGACCAAGGGGTAGAACAAGACAGAGATGGATAGACAACACATAAGAGGATATAAAAGAAATTGCTGTCACCAACTTGAGAGAGATTAGGAAGAGAGCAGAATGGAGGGGAACTTTAACAGCAGCAATGAGCTTTAATGTTTCGGAAAACTGAAGAAGAATATATATGTATAAAAGTGTATATATATTCCAAATTTAAATGAAAAGTGACAACTATTGGAAGAATTAGATGATAGCTTGGAATTATAACAAAATGAATAATAAATGACTAGAGGGATGTTATAAGAGATTCTACAAAAATATTAGAAACCGTGTCTATTCGCTTTCAGTTTTTCTAAATTTTGATAAGGGTTAAAAGAATATAATAGGTTTATTTTGTTGCATATTTTAATCTAGATTTGTTGAATGTTTTCTGTGATCTTCTTTTGTGTTGTCCTCTTCCTTGCGATAGAGCCGTGGGGGAAAATTTAATGATGTAGTATATCATAATCGTTATTGTAATTAAGATATTTTATTACATTTTTGGGAACAAAATTAAGAAGAATTAGTTTTAAATTTCTTAGCGACATGTGACCAGTGGAGACAAAATTGACCTCCGTACCTTGCAAGAGAGCACGAATACAGATATCGGTATAGAGAGCCGTCACATCGATAAATCTTACACGTGACACAGGAAAATTTATTAGAATGAGCACACCAAGATAACGGATTTTTTCCCCAAGAAAATATAATCTTGATTTGGTTGCGTTGTAAGATAAGACAAGAAATAATAGCCGTGAATCTGAAGAGTCTTAATTTTAGAACGGGCAAGAAAGCATCTTAGTGGCTGACAGCGTCAAGAGAATGAATCTTAGACCAGCTGGAAAAATAAAACTGAGACCAGTTTCAGAGACAGGATTTGCTTAAGACAAGGGTTGGGTAGAAACAGTGGTCTAGGGCAGCTGTTAGACAGTGAAAAGAGACAGTTGTTAAACAGTGAACAAAGACAGTTGTTAGACTAAACAAAGACAGTTGTAAGACAGTGAACAAAGACAGTTGTTGGACAGTGAACAAAAACAATTGTTAGACAGTGAACAAAAATAGTTGTTAGAAAATAAACAAGACATATGGTAGGAGAAGTTGCTAGGGAAGACATTTGTTAAGGAGACATTGAACAGAATATTTGTTGCAAGGATCTGAAGCACAGAAGGATTCGTTAGACAAACATCAAGGAGAACAGACGTTAGCAGTTCAGCGAGCAGTGTCCCATGTAAATATAACCAAGTGTCAGAGACAGAGATGCAGATAGCAGCAGAGTACAGAGACGAATAGCAGCAACATGCTAGTAAGAAACCTGACAACATGAACGTGCTAGTAAGAAACCTGACAGCATGAACGTCTAGTAAGAAACATGACAGCATGAACGTGCTAGTAAGAAACATGAAACATGAACGTCTAGTAAGAAACATGACAGTATGAAGGTGCTAGTAAGAAACATGAGAACATGAACGTCTAGTAAGAAACATGAAACATGAACGTCTAGTAAGAAACATGAAACATGAACGTCTAGTAAGAAACATGAAACATGAACGTCTAGTAAGAAACATGAAACATGAACGTCTAGTAAGAAACATGAAACATGAACGTCTAGTAAGAAACATGAAACATGATCGTCTAGTAAGAAACATGAAACATGAACGTCTAGTAAGAAACATGAAACATGAACGTCTAGTAAGAAACATGAAACATGAACGTCTAGTAAGAAACATGAAACATGAACGTCTAGTAAGAAACATGAAACATGAACGTCTAGTAAGAAACATGACAGTATGAAGGTGCTAGTAAGAAACATGAAACATGAACGTCTAGTAAGAAACATGAAACATGAACGTGCTAGTAAAAAACATGACAACATGAAGGTGCTAGTAAGAAACCTGAGAACATGAACGTGCTAGTAAAAAACATGACAGCATGAAGGTGCTAGTAAGAAACCTGAGAACATGAACGTGCTAGTAAAAAACATGACAACATGAACGTCTAATAAGAAACCTGACAACATGAACGTCTAGTAAGAAACCTGACAACATGAACTTGCTGGGTTATGTAGCAGATGTAGTCACCATAACAGTCGAAAGTACCAACGAAACTTATAAAAACATAAAAGTGGTGTTTCAGGAATGTCTTGTCGACTTAAATCTATGTCTTGTCGACTTAAATCTATCACCATGTGTCTGTATGCGGTGTCAGCGACGTGAATCAGATTTACGAGTACAGAAATAGAAGTTCTACAACAGCAAACCATATATAAAGAAGATAGAACGAAAAAGTAGTGATATGTAATGATGTGGCCCGGTTAGCTGAGTGGTTAGGCGCTCGGTTTAATAATCAGGTGGTACCGGGTTCAGTCCCAGCAGTGGGATTTTTTCTGGCACACACCAAAAAAGGCCCTGGGGTTCACCCAGCCTCTAAAGATGGGCACCAGAGAAATCTGGGACGGTAAAGTGGCCAGGCGTGACCACATCACACTTTCATGTGCCGGAGGTCATGGAAAACACAGACCTAACACAGTATTTCCCAATATGTGTTAATGGCGTGGAAACGGGAATTTTACCAACTTTACCTATGTAATGATGTATAGTGGCTGTGCATTCTGATGAGTATCTATCTATCTATCTATCTATCTATCTATCTATCTATCTATCTATCTATCTATCTATCTATCTATCTATCTATCTATCTATCTATCTATCCATCCATCCATCCATCCATCCATCCATCCATCCATCCATCTATCTATCTATCTATCTATCTATCTATCTATCTATCTATCTATCTATCTATCTATCTATCTATCTATCTATCTATCTATCTATCTATCTATCTATCTATCTGTCTGCCTGTCTATCCATATGTTTGTCTGTTTGTCTGCTTGCCTGCCTGTCTGTCTGTTTGTCCATCTGCCTATCTGCCCGTCTATCCATATGTCTGTGTGTCTTCTCTGTCTATCTCTGTCTGTCTGTCTTCTGATGCATACATGTATATATATGACTGCATATTGCAACATTGTGTGTGATGCGTAAACAGACACGCACATATACATACACGTATTTATCAAATACATAAACGTAGATACTCCAACATTCGTAAAGAAAAACCTATAAAACTATCAGCACACCAGACAGCGATAAAGGCCAAGAGCTCGCCACTAGAGAAAAAAAACCTCATCTCGACGTCGGCGCAATCGACCTACAAAACAGCATCACTTCAATCTGTAAAACTGTCTCCAGTCTCCATCATCCTTCCCTCTTCTCAACCCGCTTCTCTTACAGCCCAAATGTCTGCCACTGCATTTACCTTCCCACAAATGTATTGCGGATCGTAATCTCAGTTCCAATCTCTTCGGAATGCACTATCTTTTGGAGTGCGGAATTCCCTGCAACTATTAATGTCCATATGCCCTCCAGTTTTAAAAAAAAATCTCTTTCGCGCAATAATACCTTTGGAAACTAGATCAGAAATGGACTCGCTACATAGAAAACTGCCAAAACATCCTCTTAGTGGGGAAAAAAATTGCGGAATATTGAAGTCTCTGTACGCATATAAACCAATATGTCTTCAGAGACCGATGTACTGAAAGCTATTTATACTGAGGATGTAAAAATCATTCGCTAGAGTGGGCCGCAGAATGAGCATCTTATCCAAACTGCACCGAACGGCATGCGAAGAGATGAGAGAAGGAATGTCTTAAGTGTGATAGCGTAAACAAACCATCTTACTTTTTTATGAAGAATTGAAGACTGCAGACTTTCAGGTCGTCTATACCGATTCAGATTCTCATACAAAAGAATCCCCATACAGGAGTGAAGTTTACACTCCAGAACATGTAATCCAGGAATCTCCAGTTTGGGTAAACAGCAAAACAGTGGTTTTCATACTTTTATTTTAATAGCTGCCATCCTGCCAGTTCCCCATCAAATAGTCCCAACGCTCCCAAAAAGTTCATTTTGGATCAATGTTGCTACTCTGCTGCTTTCTTTCCCCCTCTCATCGCCCTTACCACCTCTATATCGCACAGTCTGGGAAACGCTGAACAGAAACCTAAAAGAAAAAGGGACTGCTTTTGAAATAAAAGTTACGTCGCCATAACCTCGGGTTAACTGCGGGCTATACGTAAAGGTGAGACTACACCAAAGCAAGCTACCAAGCTCAATCCAGTCCATTTTAAAAATGTTTATATTGTCCGTCAAGCTATATCGTCGTCGATCTCTTGCTATTTTCCCTTCTATGTTTATCTCTGGTGTGGTTTTAATGTTTTGTATTAAACCTCTTGATAAAGCCAGAATGTTTTAACTATTGGTTCGAAAGTTTTTCATTATTTCTCTCCCAGTTTCCGTTTATTTAGTACATATTTCTGTTTGTTTCATTCTTTCTGTCCATAGAATTCAACTTATTTCATTCTTTCTGTCCAAAGAATTCAACTTATTCTCCTGTACATTCACTTGTCATGGGCTTCGGGTTTTCTATTTTTTTTTCATGTTCAGCTAGGACGCATCTTCACCACAGAACATTATGGAGTACAAACATTAGCGTCTACCTCCACCAAACTATTGGCACATAAAATTTTACCTGCTGTTTCTGCACCTGCATCTATCATTACTCATAAAACTTCAGCAATTTAGTACGTCTTCTATTGCTGCTACTGTTAATACTACCTCTGTTACTACTATTGACTACTATTTTTCTGTTGCTTCTACTAATGCCACTGCACTGAGTACCATCACTTCACCACTATTACTACTGTCTGCTGGTACTGTTTTTACAACTACTTATTACTGCCCGTACTGCTTCCATCTTTGGAGAACATATGAATGCATCTAGCATGTTGTTTTTTGTTGCTATTTTGTTTATATATCTATACTACAAGAGCTTAATATTGAAGAAGGCTGGCTAGTAAAGAGGATTAAAGAGAGAAAACTTAAATATTTTGGACACATTAAACGTCATGATAATTTAGAAAAGAAGGTATTGGAAGGATACATAATGGGAAAAAGAAAGAGAGGAAGACCAAAACGAAGATGGCTGCAAGACATCGTTGACGATCTGCAAATGGATGCAGCAGCAGCAGGTCATCTTGCTCACAACCGAGAGGCCTACAAAGTTCCTCAAGGGAAATGCAAATGATTGATTGATTTTGTTTCATCATCATCATCATCATCATCATCATCATCTTCTTCTTCTTCTTTCTTCTCTCTCTATCATTCAAACCTCTTCATCCTCGCCAGCAATCCCTACTCTTCTCTCTCTCTCTCTCTCATTTATAACAGTGGAATGGATCGCTCATACAATGTCAGCATCAACACCCGCTTCCCCGCAATCAGAAGAGCAGTTCCAGGCCCGAGATAAAGCTCGGCCAAGTAGAACAAACAAATCACCGCAGGATAAATCGCGCGACCTCCAGACCCGGTCTTGTCTATGGTACGGCGTTTTGGCTGTGGGCTTTCAGCGAGCGAAATCATCAGGGTTTTATGATGTCCGGATCAAGGTGGCGTCGGGGCGTGAGACTGGGGCTACGTTTATTTGCCTAGACACGTTTTAGCATACACAATTTGCATATCATCGTCATCATCATCATCACTGTCGTCCATATCACCATTTGTATTTCTGCCTCATAGAGACTAATGGATCGTAGATCTTTGTCTTTCATATTATTATTATTATTACTATTATTATTAGACGGACTTGCAGATAGATAGATAGATAGATAGATAGATAGATAGATAGATAGATAGATAGATAGATAGATAGATAGATAGATAGATAAATAGGATTTAAATAACCGCCAGTTATTCAAACTCGTAGTTTTATTAGTTCTTTATCAGTTGGGCACGGATAACAAAGGATAACAATTATTACCTTCCAGAATCTCCCCATTACGAGCCCTCGTTTCCTTATATTTGCGTGATTGATTTTGATTCTACGTGGGGTCTTGAAAAACTAACATTTTCATGTCTCCGTAGCATTTCTATGTGTTAGGGGTGTGAAGTGTTAGTGCCTTCACTTTTCTAGACCGCTACAGTATTTGAGGTAGGGAAGCCAGGAGCTGCTCTCGCTGCATCTTTGTTTTCCTAGGGAAACCCCAGGTACCCCTTTTTCGAGGCTGCGTGAACCCCAGTTTTGTGACAGTATGACTAAGGGACAGGAAAGTCTATTATTGAAAAAAAAGAGGGATACAGAGTAATGCACAGAACATTAGTCGGTGAAGCGGAAAATATGCATCGCGCACCAAGTAGTCTGACAGTGAAAGAGAACATGGCAAGTGAGGACAGAGAGCAACGCTTAGATTTGGGGACACTTAGAGACAAAATCTTGAGGGTGACAGGAGGTGAACCATGACTCCGAGACAAGAAGCTCGAGACTAAGTACAAGCTGAAAGAAGAATAACGAGACAAAGGATAGAGAAAATGAACGAGAAAGAACATAACGAGACGAAGAGGAATCGACGACAATTTGGTTTATTTCGTTAATGAAAAGAGATGAAAGATTGGACACTGCAACCGTTGTGAGTTGGAACATAAACACTGACACCGCTGAATCCTTGAACTTTATGGAGTCAGCTGAGTTAATTCAGTTGGATCATTAATAAATTGGCTTGAGTTCGAACTGTGGTGGTTGACATCATCTTGAGTTGGACATGTTCAAGAAAGTAAGAACTGAGTTAGAGTTCCGAATGGGAACATCAGCCTGAGTTGAATATGTTCGGAGTTCAATGTTACCATCTTGGATTACTTGTTGACTCCTGTGCAAAGGAAACCAGGGGAAAGCTGACACTTTCTCTCCGTCTCCACAAAAATTAATCGAATCGAATTGGAGATCTCCTCTTCGGCATTCAAGTGTACTTACCAGTACACTACAGCACCATGTTTTATTAAGATATAAATTAATCATCACCGTCTTGTGCCACTTCTACAGGGCAGGCCAGTTGCAAACGATGCCCAATGTCATCTGTCTTTTTTTTCAATTGTAGTTTATTAAGTATTTCTCTGTTTTCATTTTTTTTGTTCAAAGAATACAACCATTTTTTTCTGTATATCAAAATTTCAAAGATAGCTTAAAGTTTTATTTTTATTCAACTGCTAGACTTTCAAGGAAATGGGGCTTGAACTCCAAGAAGTAAAACACTCCCTCTTACCAAAAAAAAAAAAATGTTTATATTTCCGTAAGACATTATTTCACGTGGCGTCTTTCTTGGATCGCTGATGATTCTCAAAGGCATACGTGACCTCATGAAAATGCCCTGGATTAAATCGATCTCCCATGGTCAGAATCCATTTTCGTTTTGCGGTCGCTGCCGATTCCGTACGGACATCTCGATACTAGAAAACCGATACTTATTTCCTCACAATTGTACGCACCACACAAGCCAGCCACTTTTCCCTTTAGTATCGAGCACAATCTCCGCCAGCGTTGATTAACAATTTCATTATATATCAGAGACTCGACTATTTCTCCCTTTTTATTTGGCCGCATCCAAGAGAAATCGATTATACTCCCTTCTAATATAGTTTTCATTTTCTCGATTCCACAAACGAAGACTTGATTATTATTAGTAAGAATATTTATACGTCTTTTTGGACTTTTTGTGGGATTTTTGTTCCCAAAGTTGAATAGAAATTAATGCTAATTATCTGCTGCACGTGGCTGTGATATGTGAATACTGCTAACAACCAATTTATTTTTAACTACACGTCATATTTTACAGTTGTAATTTTAAAACTATTTTAAACGATTACAAACCCAAGTGGATATGTTCAGTATATCCTTATACCCTCATAGTCAGACCATTGAGATCATCATCATCATCATCATCATCATGTTCTTTCATGCAACAGAATGATTTCAGAAGACGTCAGTAGCATGGTTTGCTTGAATATGGTTAGCTGGCAGCATAGAAATATGGTTAGCTGGGAACATAGAAATATGGTTAGCTGGGAACATAAAAATATGGTTAGCTGGAGAAAATAGAAATATAATTAGCTGGGAACATAAAAATATAGTTAGCTGGGAACACAGAAATATAGTTAGCCGGGAACATAGAAATATAGTTGACCTGGAACATAGAAATATGGTTAGCTGGAACATAGAAATATGGTTAGCTGGGAACATAGAAATATGATTAGGTAGGAACATAGAAAAATGGTTAGCTTGGAATACAGAAATCCGGTTGTCTGGGAACATAGAAATATGGTTAACTGGGAGGACAGAAATAAACTTAGCTGGAAACATGAAAATGGTTAACTGGGAATATAGAAGTACGGTTAGCTTGGAACATAGACATATAGTTAACTGGTAACATATATGTATAGTTTTCTCGGAATGCAGAAATAAAGTTAGCCCTGAACAGAATAACAAACAGAAAATTCTAATTTAACCTCCCCCCCCCCCCCCCAACTTCCAAAAAAAAAAAAAACCAAGTTTCTGAGATGGAGTCCACTTAGTTCCGCTATTCCAGGAGGTTTTGATAGTCCCAGTTAAGAAAACTCTTGTTTTACCCTGTTTATTATTTTTCATTATTTTCATGCTACATAATTCAGGCCACCGTTCCTGCGTTAACGGAGAAGTTGATAATCCGAAGAGAAAGTAGAGAGAGAGAGAGAGAGAGAGAGAGAGAGAGAGAGAGAGAGAGAGAGGCAATCCATCACGGCTGTTATTAGTACCTCCCCGATGAAAGCGGCGATTGTTCTCCGTTTTGAGATCGGGTCTTCGACGTTTCTAATGCATGTCTAATATTTTCATTTCCTCGTTGACGTTTGGCCGGCCACCGGCCAGTCCGTTTGTTTCGCTATCAGTCTGTGTCTTATACGATTTGTTTTGGTTTTTTTTTTACATTGCACACAGTGATCTAGTTCCCTGATTGGCTCCTTTGTTTTTTTTTTTGTTTGTTGTTTCCTGGCATCACGTTTTTTACATCCTTTTGTCTCTATGATATTAATCTTCTTCTTCTCCTTCTTCTTCTTTTACTACTACTACTACTACTACTACTACTACTACTACTACTACTACTACTGCTGCTGCTGCTATTACTATTACTACTACTACTACATCTTCTTCTTCTAACTACTACTACTACTTCTACTACTACTATTTCTTCTTCTACTACTACTACTACTACTACTACTACTACTACTATTACTACTTCTACTATTACTACTACTACTTCATCTTCTTCTTCTTCTAACTACTACTACTACTACTACTACTGTTACTACTACTATTACTGCTGCTACTACTTCTTCTGCTTCTTCTTCTTCTACCACTACTACTACTACTACTATTATTACTACTACTACTTCTACTACTACTACTACTTCTTCTTCTTCTTGTTATAACTATTACTACTACTACTACTATTATTATTATTACTATACTACTAAAATTTCGTCTTCTTCTTCTAACTACTACTACTACTACTACTACACTACTACTACTACTGCTGCTGCTGCTGCTGCTGCTGCTGCTACTACTACTACTACTACTACTACTTCTTCTTTTTCCCGAACTGTTAAGATTCACTGCTGCAGATAAAGTTCCCCACTATTCCTCCCTGTTCCTAATCTCTCTCTCTCTCTCTCTCTCTCTCTGTCTCTCTCTCTCACTCGTTGGTAACACCAGTTTCCCGGATATCCTCTTGTATATTGTCTCACCGTCTCTGTCTTGGTCTGCGTCTTTCTGTCCCGTTTCCTTCATCTCCTGTACAAACATCATTTTCGTTTGCCTGTTCTCTTGCATTCTTTCTACATGACCCAATCAGCTCAACGTCGATGCTTCTCTGTCTGTTCCATAACACTAATCCTTTTTGTGGAGATGGGGTCGTTGGCCTCATGCACCAACCCCCCAACCTGGAGGATTAAGATTCTAGTTCCGTCTTGACCCCTACCCGCGCAGACTTTCCTAGCTTGGACAGGACGTAGAACTGAATAGAAGGAAGTAGAATTTTTTTTAAAACTCCCAACAGAAGCAGATCTACCGCTGGTATAGCTCGGGGGGGGGGGGGGGGGGGGCAGTGAGAGGTGCACAACGGCAAGCCACCATTGCCATGTGGGCTGTATTACGGGGTTCTAAACTGATTTTTCAAACATTTCAATGCATCTTTCTTTAGAAGCAGATTTTCTTTCATTAAAACGTTTGCATGTTAATTTCTTCATTTATGCAATTATAACAACGTATATTATGTGAACTATCATATTATTGATGAAGATTGAAGATGAATAAATTTTTCTTTTGATCATAACACATCGAGGTCTCACACGCATTACCACATTCACTAGACCAGAGCAAGTCCAGTGAAAAGTTCCCTGCATTATTTAATTCTGACTAATAAGATCAAGATGTATTATCTACAACATCACTTGGATTGATTCACTTAATCATTTGTTCAAAGTATCAAACTCTATCATATTCTACATGCTGCATTTCGTCTATGTTTTCAACTTCAAAATACTCTGCACATGATACGAGGACAATTCTAAACTCTGTACTATATTAAATCCGTCGCACTTGATCAGCCAATTCCTCGTCTGAATCACTTTACTCGAAGTTTCAAAGTAACAAATCTTCATAATCACTTGAACCATTTGTAACATATCTTTAGTCTAATATTACTTCTGATTCCATAGCGTCTCGTTCTCTTTCCTGTTCTTCTGTGTTTCTGTCCTCTCCGCTCTACTGTTCTTCTGTTACTTTTTCTGATCTGTGTTCCCTTTCTGCTGTTCTTATCTGATTCTCGTCTTGTCTGTATGATCCTCTCTGACAGCCTTCCTCTGCCGTCTCAATCGGCCTTCGCTTACTGATCGTCTTTGGTCGGACGATTCCCTATTCAATCGTCCCTTCTGTGTGCTCTTCTTCTCTGATCTTCCTTCTCTCCAATGGCCACGTGACTTATATCTCGTAAGTCAATTGTCCAATAGGCCACGCCTCTAAATATTTAATTGGTCGGCTGGCCAGGTTGGTCACTCCTTTATTTAAAAACCGTGTGCAGTAGCGTCCTAAAATTAGCAAGCTACTACGTGTCAGTCTATGTAAACACCGTCTATACAATTGTCATTTACCTAGGTCATTATCTTGCTCTTTCATGTCGGAAGTTTTATTGTGTCTTCGCTTTTCATTGTGTCTGCCTCTTCTATTCGTCTTTTCTATTCTGTTTACTGGTGTCAGCGTCCAGTCATACTAGTGTCATGGAAGTTTGTTTTTCTACCTTGCTCTAATTTTCCTATTTACTTTTCCTGTTACTATTAGATGTTACTGTTATGCCAACAATATATTCATAATCATATTCATTAATAACAATAATAACAACTACAATTATTACTTACAAGGCCATGTTACACAATGTCTCACAAACGTGAAGTAATATCTGAAAATAAGGTAAAGGCATACGACCATGGAGACACTTTAAAGTCAGTCAGTCATTTCCATGTCCCTTGCGGAGCTTTGCCTTCCTAACAGCTCTCCTGTAGGCCTCTCGGTTATAAGCAAGATGGCCTGCTGCTGACGCGTCTATTAGCAGATCATCAACGATGTCTTGCAGGCACTTTCGCCTTGGTCTTCCTCTCTTCTTTTTTTCCCATTATGTACCCTTCTAAGACACTTTAAGGGCGCGATATTAATCCTCATGTTCTTCATATTTTCCTCGATATATTATCATGCTGGAGGGTAATGTTGTCAGACTCACATCTGGCCGTCTTTACTTCTCCAATTCCACAAGGAGCCAGGTACCTGTTTCTAAATATAGGTGACTTGGAGGACGGGGGGGGGGGGGGGGGCGACGCCCTGAACCCTCTAGAAGGATTCGAACCATCGCGCCTTCGCGATGAGATCTACACTCTAACTGCCTCACTACAAACTCGTCCTACAAACAGCTCTGCATGTAATTTTACATTAATGTCCACCTCTTATGTTTATGAACACTTTTGTTGACGTTCTCTCTGTGCTATACAGCTGATGCAGTCTTTTATGATGCTGTCTTTGCTTCAGGTGTGAATCTGCTATTCTTTGTTATTGTTTCAGGTGTGAATCTGTTATTCTTTGTTATTGTTTCAGGTGTGAATCTGTTATTCTTTGTTATTGTTTCAGGTCTGAATCTGTTATTCTTTGTTTTTGTTTCAGGTGTGAATCTGCTATTACTTATTATTGTATCATCTGTGAATCTGCTATTACTTATTATTGTATCATCTGTGAATCTGCTATTACTTATTATTGTATCATCTGTGAATCTGCTATTACTTATGACTTTATCAACTGTGGATTCACCAGTTTTTGATATTTTATCTTCTGAAATACTGAAGTATTTAAAATGTGCCACAACTTCATGTAGGCATGATTTTAAAGCAATTACTTTTTTATTTTAATATTTAGAGTGTTGTTTCAAGAAAATGAAGAAGTAGAAGAAGGGAAGGAGAGAGAGAGAGAGAGAACGAACAAACTTTATTTTCAAACCCGTCTGACATTCTGCCCTTTGTTCCTGTCTTTACTTTCAAACCCAGTCAGTCAATACCAGTTCAGTACTGACATAATAATAGCAACACTAAACATGAATAGAAAACTATTACATACACCGTTTTACCAATACACTCGACAATATATGCAAATAAAACACAGTGAAGAAAGTAGAGTGTAAGCTAGAAAGAACTATAAAAACATCCCTGCATATATTCTACCAGTACTTCATGATAGCGTTATTTTTTTTATCTTCTGTATTAAGATAGTGAGTTCTCCAAATATCGTGGACACAAAAAAGAACAAATATATCTATACTACAAGAGCTTAATATTGAAGAAGGCTGGCTAGTGAAGAGGATTAAAGAGAGGAAACTTAAATATTTTGGACACATTAAACGTCATGATAATTTAGAGAAGACCGTATTGGAAGGATACATAATGGGAAAAAGAAAAAGAGGAAGACCAAGACGAAGATGGCTGCAAGACATCGTTGACGATCTGCAAATGGATGCAACAGCAGCAGGCCATCTTGCTCACAACCGAGAGGCCTACAGGAGTGCTGTTTGGGAGGCAAAGTTCCGCAAGGGACATGCAAATGAATGAATGAATGTATTAAGATAGTTTTAGATACTTTTAGATACTTCCCAGCTTTCCTTTTTAATACTTTTAGATACTTTCCATCTTTCAGTTCAATAGTTTTACATTCTTTCCATCTTTCGTTTTAATAGTTTCAGATAATTTCCATCTTTCGTCATAATAGTTTTAGATACTTTCCATCTTTCATTTTAATAGTTTTAGATACTTTCCATCTTTCGTTTTAATAGTTTTAGACATTTTACTTTCTAGATTCAGATATTTTTGAGCATTCATATTTTATATTTAGACTGACATTTGTAGACAAATGATGTTTTATATTCAGATGCAGCCGTTATTATGTATGTTCGGCTTCAGTTCTTTGCTTTGTGTTTTGCTGAGGCAGTCATGCTTTAGAACTTTGTGACATTATATCTGATTTGTTGCTGTTATTATTGTTGGTTACTGTGTGCTCCAAAAGTTCCTTTACACATTCTGAGAGCCTGTCGTAGGAAGAAAATTTCAGCTACATGGAAAAAATGTATGTTATTTTGTAGTGAACTTTCAGATATATGTTATTTTGTAGTGAACTTTTAGACATATGTTATTTTGTAGTGAAGTTTTAGACATATTTTATTTTGTAGTGAAATTTTAGACAAACGTTATTTTGTAGTGAACTTTTAGATATATGTTATTTTGTAGTGAACTTTTAGACATATGTTATTTTGTAGTGAACTTTTAGACATATGTTATTTTGTAGTGAACTTTTAGACATATGTTATTTTGTAGTGAACTTTTAGACATATGTTATTTTGTAGTGAACTTTTAAACATATGAGCATTACCCTCCGCTCCCCCCCCCCCCCCACCAACTCCCGCTGCTGACAGTGCACAAGTCAAGGTGAAAAATGAGTTTCTCCCAGGCTATTTGTTGTAAATCTGGATTAACATATGCCATGACAGTCCGTGATTCGCTGCCTCAGAAAATTCAGATCCCGTGGAATTAGGTTTACGTAAATATTATCTTTAATATCATCAACATCATCATCATCATCATCATTATGTGCCATTCGTGGAGACGTTGGCGATCATGTCTCTCCACAGTTTCCGAACTTTCATGTTGTTCATCAATTCTGCTGCTGTCCTTGTCCCGTGCCATTTTGTCAAGCCATCTAAGATTTTCTGTCCTGGTCTACCTCTTCCTTTCCTGCCTCCAATTCCAGTTTTTCCTGTTGTCACGATACTTTCTATCCATCCTCTTCTTATTATACCGCCAATAAACCTTGACTGTCTCTCCAGTAGTGTGTTCACTGAGGTTCGTTTCTCATTATGTTTCCTTAGGCATTTTTCATTTGCTATTTTGACTGTCCATGGTGCTCTTAACTTTCTTCGTAGAAGTCACATTTCCGGTGCCTCTAATGCTCTCGTTGTTGTTTTTGTTAGTGGTCAGGCAAATAGAGGTATCATCATCATCATCATCAAGTGTCGTTCCGACTGGCGTTGGGTATAATGCTTCTCCAGAGTACCCGATCCTTCATGCAGGCCATCAGCTCAGTTTGTGATCTCCTCTCACCCTATCTTGTCAGAATGTCTAGTATTATTTCTCTTGGTATTCTCCTGGCTCTTCTTCCCTTCTATTTTTTCTGTTGCTGTAATATTTTCAATGGCCCCTGTTCTCACTGCATGTCCAGTGAAAGTACATTCTCTCTCTCTCTCTCTCTCTTGACAAGATTTATTGTATCTCCCGCTCTACTCAAACATTCTCTATTAGTTATTTTTGCTGTCCAGGGAATTCACAACATCATTCTATTAAACCACATTTCTGCTGCTTCCAATGAGTTTTGTGCATACCTGCCTATTGTCCATGATTCACTTCCATATAATAAAATATGTTCAATCTAGGTTCACTCTAATCAAGATAGGTTCATAGAGGTGGATGTTCAGTTTTACAAAACGATAAAGGGAATGAGGAAACTAAGCAGAAACACAACTGGCAGAGAAGAAGGAAGTAAGATGATAACGTACACGTGAAGAACATACAACATCCAATATTTCGGCCTGAGCCTTTTTTCAGTGATTACACACAACTAATTATATCAGTCCGTAAGAATAGCGAAGAGCAAAACCTCTATCTTAATGCGAAGAAAACTAAATTGATGACAACTGACAAAGAAAAAAAACAAGGCAGCTGATATATGTATCAATGAAGAAAAACTGGAAGAAGTGGAGCGTTTTGAATATCTTGGATCACTGCTAAATAATAATGGAGATACAATGAGGGAAATTAAAAGGAGGACATCTATCGCTCTTCAGAAAGTAAAACAGCTAAAGAATCTGTGGAGAGGAACAGACAGAACTACAAAAATAAGATTTTTAAGGGCATGTATCTTTCCCATCGCACATACGCCTGTGAAACCTGGACACTTAACAATACAGCTGAGAAACACATAAATGCCTTTGAATGTAAATTCTACAGAAGAGTTCTTCAAATACCATGAACACAAAAAAAGAACAAATATATCCATACTACAAGAAATTAATCTTGAAGAAGGCTGAGTAGTAAAGAGGATTAAACAGAGAGAACTTAAATTTTATTGAATATATTAAATGTCATGATAATCTAGAGAAAACTGTTTTGAAGTGTACATAATGGGAAAAAGAGAGAGAGGAAGACCAAGGCGAAGATGGCTGCAAGACATTGTTGATGATCTGCAAATGGATGCATCAGCAGCAGGCCATCTTGCTCACATCCGAGAGGCCTACAGGTGTGCTATTAGGGAGGCAAAGTTATTAATGAATGAATGACACACAAGGATAACACAACAGTGCAATGTTATTGCAATCCGCTCTTGTTCTTCCGATAAACGTTCCGGTAAGTTTGTAGAACAGCGCCTTATTTACAGGCTGATTGTCTCCACCCAGTTGGAATTAACAACAAATTCAACGTTCTTTAAACTTCTTTAAATATCCACCTACTTTCTGCTATCTATACTGCACTTTCTGTTTTTTTTTCAGCCTCACTCATTTCGCTGATTTTCAGCTTTACTCCTTCCTTCTTCTGTAACAGTCTCCGATGTTCATACCTTTCTTGCCTCTTCCTGCACCCCCCCCCCCCATGTTATTATTATTATTATTATTAATAAAGTTTATGTACGCTCAACAAGTAACAATTAGAGATTGAAATGATATGAAATGGGGTGATTGCCCGTGAGATGAAATAATGAAATGGTGGGCTTTTACAAATCATGACATGATAGTGTGTATGATAAAGGTAATAGCGAGGGTGAACATTTTGACAACAAAATGGGTTACACATGTTTCATAACTCTGTCTCTGTCTGTCTCGTTCTCTCTCTCTCTCTCTCTCTCTCTCTCTCTCTCTCTCTCTCTCATACGCTTGTTAACGTCAAGGCTTTGTTCTTGCGTGGATGGAGGTGATCAAAGGCATCGTCGGTTAGTCTTATCTCTATTGTCGTGTCGCCGTCTGTGTCCGGGTTCTGTCTTGTTTATCTTCAAACATGGCTTACATGTTATCTTAAACCTTATCGAGGGCAGGCGTGTCTTCTGGTCAGTTTGTTGCATCGAGGGTTAATCCTGTCTGACGGTCATTGTCTGGTCAGTTTGTCGCGTCAAGGGTTAATCCAGGCTGAAGCTGTTATCCTGCGTCATTCACTTCCTTCCAGCCCCACAGTTCCGTTTACCTGGACCATTTATGCTCGTTTTTTAAAAAGAGATGGAGATGAAAAAGCTAAGTTTTTTATGTGTTGTGTTGTCCTTGTATGTAATCCTTCAAGAAGGCTCAGGCCGAAATATTGGATGTTTTATGTTCTTCATTTATACGTTATCATCTTACTTCTTTATTCTCTGCCATTTGTGTTTCTGCTCAGTTTCCTCGTTTCCTCTGTCGTTCTGTAAAACTGAACCACACACCTCTATCTACCTTATTTCTAGAACCAGTTTTACGGCAGTCGTTATCTCTTTCATCTTTTTATGATCATTATTCGCTTCTGTGTATTAACACTGCCTCGATAGAGCATTTCAAGGCACTATCTTTAATGTACTTATTGTACCACACACAAAAGAAAACCTCGACAATGTCTGATTACATGAAGCAGCATTTGTCTTCCTACAGTGTGTATTCGAAAAGTATAAAGGAACTTTTGAAATACCCTTTTCATTAAATTTTTTATTACCCTCCTATTTACATTTTTCGCATTTTTTAAAGCAAAGATACAAGAAAAATTGATTATGTGAGAGAGAGAGAGAGAGAGAGAGAGACATCACCATTTGTACACTTTTTCATGTCGGACATTGTTGATCAGTGTTTTGTGGGACTAGTAGCTTTGATTTCTCCAATCCGCCGGTTTACGAATTTTTCAATGGTTTTTTTTTCCCTCTTGTGCCAGATAGTAAAATTTACAAGTGTTTTTTAGTTGCTCTGTATATCCGTAGAGAATGTTGAGGAGTTTCTAATGGAGGAGTTTGTTGGCATCAGGTTTTCCCGATGATGACTGACGACTCACTACCAAAAATAGCACTAAGATGGACACCACAGGGGAACAAAAGTAAGGGTAGACTAAAGGAGACATGGAGAAGAACAATAGAGAGAATGCTGAGCAATAGAGGGCTCACTTGGGCAAGAGCGGAAAAAATGAAAAGAACAGGGGTTTGCGGAAAACCCTTGCGGAAGTTTCGTGGTACTTAAGGTTCAGAGAGAGATAGAGAGAGAGAGATAGATAGAGAGAGAGAGAGATAGAGAGAGAGACAGCGAGAGAGAGATAGAGAGAGATAGAGAGAGATAAAGAGAGAGATAGAGAGAGATAAAGAGAGAGATAGAGAGAGATAGAGAGAGACAGCGAGAGAGATGGAGAGAGATAGAGAGAGAGATATATATATAGAAAGAGAGAGAGATTCTCCCGAGGATGTTTGACCTCTGATCAGTCGAGCAGGTGGCGTGGGACCAGATAAAAAAAGAAACTATTTATTTTTTCAGAAACTTCTCATTTTATTTTCTTTACCTTTCTTAATGTGATATCCCTCAAAAATGCAGTCTTTATGTAGCTCATCAAGCAAAATTGCGCCGTGATATTTGCATGTCTGTTTGAGGTTCCTAACTTTCGTTAATAGAGCTATGAAAATTGATTTGGACAGATTCTACAGTATAAACTGGTTATAATATTTGTACGTGATTAGTGAATGATCAGGATCATTCAGTCGATGGATGCATATTCAATATAATTCTGTTCAAAATTCCAACCATTTTCCAAGTACATTACTGAAACACAATGACTCTCTCCACTTATATCTTTTCCTGGTTTTCTCTAACAGAATGGATTAAAACTCACACAATACATCACATTATTATTATTCATTTCAAATTGAGGTCCACTCTTCTCCTTCTGAATAAACCTTCAAATTCGAAGAATTTACATTAGAGTTTCCTTTATAATAGATAATCATAGTATGGGATCGAAGTTTGGATGGGGGTAATTCTAAAGTTGGGAAATAAATCTTTGGTATCGTACAAGTTGTCGTTTGTTGAAAAGAGTGCTCGGTCTGTTTCAGCAAGCGTTGGACATAAAGATTACGTACCAGGATTCTATATGGCTTTCCAACTGATGAGTGCATGTGTTCCTGTACTAAAATGTTGCTGCTTCTACGGGTTAGAATTATCGAACTTGTTTCTGAGGTTTCAATGGTTCATCATCATCATCATCATCATCATCATCATCGTCATCAACAAACACCCATAGACTATCATATTTCTATACATTGTGCAGTCATTGGTGTTTTTGCTCAGGAAAAAAAAATATTCTGTCTGTCCTTGTTGTTTAGTCCTCATTGTTTTATCCTCTATCTTTATTTGCCATGAAATGTTGCCAGTGATTATCAAGTTCTTTAACTTCTGTGGTCTGATGACATGCTTCTAAATGTTTCAGCACTGTTTTATCTATCTGGTTTTTGTTAACTGTGTTGTTTTATCTATCTGGTTCTTTTTAACTGTGTTGTTTTTCAACTTGTTTGAAACTATTTTGTGTGGGTTTTTTTTTTCTGACCGTGCAGTGTATGCGTTTTTTCCCCCAAATACAAGTCGTGTTGCGTCCAACTTGTATTTCAAATGTTCCCTGCACAAATCTAACATGAAAGGGGGTAGGCTCTAAATAGAATTTTATAACATTACACACTCGCCACATAAGGAAGGATAGTATCACATTACAGACTCGCCACATGGGGAGGGGTTGTATCATATTACACATTCGCCACATAAGGAAGGATTTATCACATTACAGACTCGCCACATGGGGAGGCGTTGTATCACATTACACACTCGCCACATGGGGAAGGATTGTATCACATTACAGACTCGCCACATGGGGAGGCGTTGTATCATATTACACACTCGCCACATGGGGAAGGATTGTATCACATTACAGACTCGCCACATGGGGAAGGATTGTATCACATTACAGACTCGCCACATGGGGAGGGATTGTATCACATTACACACTCGCCACATTGGGAGGGATTGTATCACATTACCCACTCGCCACATTGGGAGGGATTGTATCACATTACACACTCGCCACATGGAGAGGGGTTGTATCACATTACACACTCGCCACATGGGGAAGGATTGTATCACATTACACACTCGCCACATAGGGAAGGATTTATCATATTACACACTCGCCACATGGGGAGGGATTGTATCACATTGCACACTCGCCACATGGGGAGGGGTTGTATCACATTACACACTCGCCACATGGGGAGGGATTGTATCACATTACACACTCGCCACATGGGGAGGGATTGTATCACATTACACACTCGCCACATGGAGAGTGATTATATCACATTACAGACTCGCCACATGGGGAGGGATTGTATCACATTTCACACTCGCCATATGGGGAATGATTGTATCACACTACAGTTTCGCCAGAGAAGGAGGGACAGTCATCTCTTACAGAACTACCCGTATCAAAGTTCTCTTCTTCGTTTTCTCTTCGCTTCATTTCACTTCGGTCGACTGCCTGTTTGACAACACAGAAACTCAGTGCGTTCGAGAGACCAACATGGCCATGAGCTTACTAGTTTATCCAGTCAACAGCACAAAATCACCACAGCAAGCCTGTTGCAAGGCCAGTCATAGTTCTTTCATTTACAATGAAAATCTAGAAATGTTGAGATTAACTTCCAAAGTCCGGGCATCACAGTTGTATATTACTGCTATTCTAAGATCTACAAGTAGATAGAGGTGTGTGATTCAGTTTTACAGAAAGACAGAAAAAGTGAGGTAAGTAGGCGGAAATAGGACTGGCAGAAAGTAAGATGAGCACTTATAAATAAAGAACATACAACAATTCAGTATTTCGGCAAACGCTTTTTTTTTCCCAAGGATCACACAGGAAAACAAACGACAGATAAAAACACAAAAAACATAAAAAAATTAAACACTTAGCTTTTTTGGTATCCTCTTTGTAAGAAGGACAGAAACAAAAGGCGCACAGATAGGTAAGCACAAAGTAGAAGCCTGGGACTGACTGAGAAATGAAGTAAAGGGAGGATGGAAAGGGATACCATATGGTTAGCAACATAACGTTATGCCTCGGATGGCCCCAGCTTGCTCACATCGAATATCTATGGCCTAAATAAAAGCCGCTCAGATAGCGCAGATAATAGAAGCGAACACATTTGGGGTAGGGGTGGATGGTTCAGAGTGATACGAGACCACTGAGAGGACAACTGGTGGCCAGACAGGCAAGCTATCAAAGCCTTCTAGCGGTTAGGGAGGGAGGATAGAAAGATCCACAAGAAGTGTCTTAAGATGAACTTGCTAAATCCACTATCATCATGTTATCAAAAGCCGTGCTGCGTGTATCTCTGGCACATTTTCAGCTCAGGGGTCTTTCCCATACCCCAGTTGTCTTTTTGTATCTTCCATGTCTGCTTTACCCCCCACGTCTACTTTATCCCCCAGGTCTGCTTTATCCCTCCATGTCTGCTTTATGTGTGCTTTATTCCCCCAGGTCTGCTCTATCCCCCATATCTGATTTGTCCTCCACGTCTGTTTTATCCCCCACAACTGCTTTATCCCTCACGTCTGCTTTATTTCCCACATCTGCTTTATCCCCAACATCTGCTTTATCACACACGTCTGCTTTATTCCCGATGTCTGCTTTATCCTCCATGTCTGCTTTATTTCCCCATGTCTCGCTGTTACCTCATTTATTTTCTTTATCTCGAAGCACATGACGTCTTGTTTTCATTTTTTACCAAACTAGCGTGCAGATTACACCATATGCTGACACAGTTGCGACATCTTTTTTGTTCTTGGTGTTGTTGTTATTTTTTAAATTAATGTGTAAGCATTCTTTTATTTCTTTCATTTGTTTAATGTCTTAACACTTTCACACCAAAACAACACTGGCAGTGCTGGTAGGTCTTGCACACCCATGCCAATCAACGATATTCAGGCAAAGTATAAATAAAATGAAAAGTAGCACATCTCTAAAGTAACACATGTTTTTAAATTGTAAAGGAGCTTCTTTCTAGTTTCTTTCTGCCAAAATTTATCATCCAGAGTTATTTTTGGAAAGCACGGGAACTAAGTCAGGACTGAAAGAGTTAAAATATGAAAGTTCAAAGAAGTACGGTGCTTTGGCGAGTACAAAAGGTCAGGAAATTACTTCGTAGGGACAACAAGCCAAGTATTCTCAGTTCTGAATGGCCGAACTACTTTCTGGGCGAGATCGAACATGCCCGCTCAACTTTGATAGAAAGGTCCGCGGTAACTTTCTGTGTTAAACGGTAACACTTGCTCGTGCTTGTATGTATTATTGATATGGCAGAGGTGTACGCTGCGATTATTCTCTAATCGTTATAAACCTGGATTCGATATTTATCATCTTTGATCTCGCCGAATGAACCTTTCTCCTTCCTTGTCCCTCTACATTTAACACTGTAACTTTGTTACGTTGCCCGCCTGATGTGTTTCTGTGCGGTGTGCTGAGGATAAAAAAGAAAAAAGCTGAGCTAAAGATAGAACTCAAAAGAGTGAATATTTGAACAGCGTTTAACTTCGTTGTAACGTAGGGAATGTTTGTTCCTGAATTGATTGTTGTTCATCGAAAATGGCGCTGGTTAGAGAGGGCAGGAAATAGAGAAATATGAACACACACAAACACACCCACACACAGAGGCAGAGACAGATAGACAGACAGAGAGACAGACTGAGACAGACAGAGAGATACAGACAGACAGAGACAAAGACATACAGAGACAGGCAGACAAATAGAAACAGACAGACTGAGACACAGAGACAGACAGACAGAGAGAGACAAAGACAGACAGAGACAGATATACAGAGAGAGACAAAGACAGACAGAGAAAAAAATAGAGACAGAAAGACTGACAGAGAGAGACAGATAGAGAGAGAGAGACAGACAGAGACCGATACAGAGAGAAACAGAGAGAGACTGACAGAGAGAGACAGATAGAGAGAGACAGACAAAGAGACAGACAAACATACAGAGAGACAGATAGAGAGAGACAGACAGACAGATATACAGACAGCAGAGAGACAGACAGAGAGGCAAACAGAGAGACAGACAGGCAGACAGACAGATTAGAAAAGAGAAAATAAGAAGAGACTAATGACTTTTAAAATAATCATGGATGTTTTCTAGTGGGTAATAGGTTTACACAAAGAAATTTTACATTAAAACATTCAGACAACAGACGTTATAGTTTTGTACATTTCGCTTTTCTGTATTTAGATTTTGCTAAATACCTACAGTTTTACATTTAGATCGTTTTAGACACATATTTTAGGTGTGTAATGTTAGACATCTGAAATTTTTCTTGCATGATACTCTCGTGTCAGTCATGTCCGTTGCGGAACTTTGCCTCCCTAACAGCTCTCCTGTAGGCCTCTCGGTAAGAGAGGGCAAGATGTCCTGCTGCTGATACATGATACTCTTAGAAACATGATATTTCACACTTAGATACATGCTTAGGGACACACAGAAGTGAGTCCTTCTGTTTCTGATCTTCCAAGAGATGTGAACTATTTCTCTTTGCAGTCGACGCATTGATGTTGTTGAAACTCAGTCAGTGCACTATGAGAGAAATGGATTGTGCATCACGAATTTAGTTTGAAATATCTCGAGTGGGATGTGAGTAGATATCTTCACAACAGGCTCCGCTTCTAATGGGGGAACTACCTTGACCCCTACCCCGTTAGCCAGGTTGTAGGAGCACCTCAGACTGCTACTTGGGGCACGAGAAAGAGGAGGGATATTATCTTTTATCTGCACTTTACAGTCTCCCGAATACAATCTGCTTACATCCCAAGTGTACAAAAGGAATGGAGCAGCTTATATTCTCTGGACTTCCTTGTCTTATCTCCTTCCTCATCTAACTTTCGGTGTTGAGGGGACAAATAGACGACTTGCTAGAGCTCGGCGAGTTGCTTCATATAATGGGATATATAATGCTTCTGTAATTTGCAGTCGTCATTATAGATCAGAAACGTGGAATACAACAAAGAAAGATGAACAACAATTGCAGATCTTTGAGAACAAGATCCTAAGAAGAATCTTTGGGCCAATAAAGGATGTCAACAGTGGAGAATGGAGAGCTACAAAGAACAGTGAACTTGAACATCTTATTTAAATCCTAACGAATTATAAATGTCTTGGAACTTAACAGACTACGCTGGCTGGGGCAAGTAGAAAGAATGAATGGAAGAGAACAGACAAACGAAAATGATATATGCATAAGAGATGAGGGAAACAAGACCAAGGGGTAGACCAGGACAGAGACGGAAAGACAACAAAGAAGAGTATATAAAAGAAAATTGGTGTCATTAACTGGAGAGAGAAGATTAGGAATAGAGAGGAATGGAGGCGAACTTTATCTGCAACAATGAGCCTTAATGGCTCGGAAAGCTCTCCATCTCTCATGTTACCTACAAATCATAGTGTGAATGTTGTCTGTGATATACTGTCATGTGGTAATTGTGTAACATGGCCAAACCATTTGACTTGCTGTTTCTGGATATAACTTAATACTGGCGTTTCTTCAACCTTTGCCTCCGATGGTGTCATTTCTTGTTTGGTCTCTTCTTATCACATTTGGTATTCTCCTTAAATATCTCATTTCAGCCGTGATGATTTACTTGTTGTTTCTGGCTGTTAATATCCGTGTTTGACGTTAACAGCAAAGAATTGGGAGGAGAATTGTGATGTGCGCTGCTCTTTGTCCTTTGATTGTGATGTTTTGTTTTTCATTAAAGTTGTCATTCGTCCAATTACCTGATTCCCTTTGCTGCATCTCTTCTCAATCTCAGCGTCAGTTTTTTTTTCCTGAAGATATTATGCTACATAGGTATTTGAAATGTTTCACTTGTTTCAAGGGCTGGTTGTCTAGGAAGATCTTTGCTCGGATTTCTTCTCTCGCTATGATCATGACTTGCATTCTTTTCTTGCCATTTTACGCATATTCTGAGTATTTCTTTGGGCACTAAGTGTGCCTGAATGCTGTAGTGGTTTGTGCTTTCGTCTCTCATGCAGTGCTCGGCTGTTCAGATTCGACCGAAGACGCCTCATTCGCCCATCTGTAGAAATGGTACCCGGTTCCTGACGGAGCTAACACGGGAAAGACACTGGAGGACATGCTGACCATGCTCCGCTGTGCCGACACATCAAAAGAGACAAGCACATATAGTATCCTTAAGTTCCTCTATAGCCTGAGACGGCTACGGTTTATATACTTTTTTTCTGATACTAAGAACTATAGATCGTTTATCTCCCCGGAACTACGGGCATTATACTTTTTTTTTTGCAGCTCGATGCCGTGAAAGTGTTGAAGCACAACATCGTGTCGGATTGGGAGTGGATTATGGTGGTTATTTTTTTTCAGCCTCCTGATTACAGTGTAAAGAGGACGTGGGGAGCAGGCGGTGTCCCGTGTTTCTTTAGCAGACTCTACAGCCACGGGAACTATGGCGATTCTGGGCCTCTTTGAGAGGGAGACTCCAGCCGGAGCATTGCTCTAGGGCCCTGCAGGTTTCCCCTCTTTTATGAATGAGGCCAGAAGGATTCGGGGCCTTGGAATGGATGAAATAAAAAAAAGATAAATGGGAGGATGGTGTCTGTATGAGTTGGTGGAGGGGGGAGGGGGTGGAGTTGTTGTGGCTTACAGAGTTTCTCTCAGAGACCATATGTACAAACGAACGAAAGATGATACTTTATTTTCAAAGGGTTAAGAATTGGGCACGCAGGCCCGTCTAACATTCTGCCCTTCATACAAGGGCAAACTGTACGAACAGAGAGATGGGGGCAGGGTCTTTGTCAGCTTTGGGTTGCCGACTACTAAATACGGTTGAGGTCTTCCACTCCTCAAGAACTGTAAATGACTGACGTGTAGTTGTAGAGAAGCTCCAGTCACTTAGAAATAATTTACGATTGGTAAAGTGCAGGATCAGTTCTGGTAACTGTTGCTATGAGAGCTGTGGAAGAATGTTATGGAACAAGGATCTGGTCATATGGATGACATGATCTAATGTCATGTTGAAGTCATGGCAACAAATGGAGTAATGTTTACCTGAATATTGAATACCTTTCTACATAAGCATTTGTTAGTACACTCACCCCCTCCCCTCCCCCCCCCCACACACACACATACATATATCGTTAATGTACAATGTTTCTTCAATTTTAACTGAAAAAATATAGATGCAATGAAATATACGTTAAGAACCGTAGTGATTAGCTACCTCGGTAACCTACCGTTTCATAATAAATTCCATTTAGTTCATACAAACAACATACATCACAATAGAATTGGATTATTCTGGTGGGATAATTGTTTATACATATCTACACCCGGCTTTCTTTACTGAAAGCTGAAATTCACATTTGACATGGCGTATTAAACTGTAGACAATCTCAATGCAGCTTTTAATTGAAGCAGTCTTTATTATACTAATGGTTCTAACGACAGATAAGGGCTTCTTTACACTTCAGATAATGCATCTGTTTTGCTGTTGATCGGATTGCTTACTGCAACCATATGACTAGCATCATACCGTAGTTATCATATCTAGTAAACGGTTGATGTTTGTTTTTCGCTACCTTTTTTAAGGATATGTTTTAAAACATCAGCATTTAATGTTTATCAGAAAATAGTTGTCAGTTTGAGGTTGTGCAAATTCTCATTTATTTTGGCCTGATCCAGCTGACAGCCACATGGGAGGTTTTTCAAAGTCTTGTTTGGTGGGGCAATCCAACGGATGACGTTAAGCTCTTCTTTGTGGAAGGTGTATTGGTAGATGTCAGTTTGTCACTGGTTTATGGCTGTAGTCTGTTGTGTCGTGTGTGTCTATGAAGATCAGTTAATCTTTTCTGGACATCTACTGTTGTATCTAAAGATAAGTTCTCTCCTCAGCTATTAGTGTATCTGAAGATCAGTTCCTTTTGAGCTACCAGTATGTTAGAAAATCAGTTCTCTCTTAGCTATTAGTGTGTCCGAAGACCAGTTCTCTTTCAGTTATTAGTGTGCCAGAAGATCAGTTCTCTCTCAACTATTAGTGTATCAGAAGACCAGTTCTCTCTCGACTATTAGTGTGTCAGGAGACCAGTTCTCTCTTCAGCTATTAATGTGTCATAAGATCAGTTCTCTCTCAGCTATTAGTGTGTCAGGAGACCAGCTCTCTCTTCAGCTATTAGTGTGTTAGAAGACCAGCTCTGTCAGAAGATCGGTTCTCTTTCACCTATTAGTGTGTCAGAAGATCAGTTCTCTTTCCCATATTAGTGTCTTAGAAGATCAGTTCTCTTTTAACTATTAGTGTGTCAGAAGACCAGTTCTCTCTTCAGCTATTAGTGTGTCAGAAGATCAGTTCTCTTTCCCATATTAGTGTCTTAGAAGATCAGTTCTCTTTTAACTATTAGTGTGTCAGAAGACCAGTTCTCTCTTCAGCTATTAGTGTTTCAGAAGATGAGTTCTCTCTTCAGCTATTAGTGCGTCAGAAGACCAGTTCTCTCTTCAGCTATTAGTGTGTCATAAGATCAGTTCTCTTTCAGCTATAAACTTGTCAGAAGATCAGTTCTCTCTTCAGGTATTAGTGTACCTGAAGATCAAGTCTCTCTTCAGCTATTACAATGCATGAAGACCAGTTCCCTGCTTTGTTATTACAACACATAGAACGCCTTGTAAGTGCCGATGGTGTTGCACTCGTCCGTTCTTGTGCATGTTTTAGATATCCACTATCTCCCGAAGTACTAACCAAACTCGATCATCAAAGAAAACCTGTGAAAAGAAATAAAATTAATGTTTATAAACTGGAGAAAATAGATACATGGCTTAGTACAGAAAGACATGTACATGTAAGAAAAAGTCAATCTATAGATTCAGTGTTGAGCACCAAAATAGGTTTCGTACGCTTTATGGAAAACCACAGTTAAACGGTTTCTTTGTGAATATAAAAACAGGATTTGTTTTTCTTATAACAAACATAACATTTTTCTTTATTAAGATTCCGTCAGCTCATGCAAGAAATAAAAATGGCGATAGGCAATGAAATAAACTTAGTTCTCGACAGTACGATAGGTTATAAATAACAGTAATAATGCAATAAAATGTAATATAAAAAAGGTAAGGCAAAGGTAATCCTGTCATGCCTTAGAGGCACATAGGGATATGGTGTTAGTGCCCATATTTTCCTTGACCTGTCAGTACACTAGAGGGTGATATGGTCAGTATCACGCCTGGCCGACTTTCCTTCCCCAACTCCAGAAGAATTTGGGTACCCATTTCTACAGCTGGGTGATTAGTGTGCCTCCGGTCGGATTCGAACCCCTGACCTTCGCCATGAGAGACCAGTGCACTAACCACTTTGCCACTCAGACACCCACAGTATAATATAATATAATATAATATAATATAATATAATATAATATAATATAATACTGTATGATACGATATGTCATAACTGCTTTTCATATATAATTTCCATAGTGAATGCACTTCCCTATAAAAGCAGAACTGTAATCGTTCCATCATTTTTCGTTTATTTACGATCGATTGTAAAGAAAAGTACATCGCAACGCAACACAACGTAACCCAACCCAACGCAACACAACCCAACCCAATCCAACCCAATCTAGCGCAACACAACACAACATAACATACAGGTGTGCAGGAATCTCTATACTGTAGAGAGCAAAACAACAATACAACTCCTTCAGATCATCAGAAGAAGTACTCCCATCAGACAAGTGATTCGGCCTCCTGACACAATAAGAGGGGGGGGGGGAATGTGGCACCAATGGGTCAAGACTCCTAGAAATCTTGTGAGTTGTTGTTTCAGCTGTTTCAGGCATTCTCTTGGCATGTACTACCGTACTGCGTGGCCAAGATCTCGCGACCACCATGACCGCCAACACAGATTCTCCCGTCCAAAGATACTAAAAAAAAAGTAAAGATAGTCCCATAGCATTTCAAATGCCGTAGGGGGTGAAGCGTTAGAGACCTCATTATGCTGGGTCATCAGCGTATGAGGTAGGGTGACCAGTTCCTTTCCTCGCTGCCTTTACTTCCAAGATTTTCTCTGGTACCCATTTTACGAGGCTGGGTCGACCTCAGGGCCGTATTGGTCGGAAAAAAATCCCGCTCAGCTGGGGATTCGAACCCTCGACCATTTGGTTGCTAGACGAGTGCTCTAACCACTACGCTAGCCGGCCCCTCCAAAGATACTGCATGCCAGTTAATTCAGCATTCTACACACATTCATACATCACATCAACATGAAATACATATTATCAAGTCAGTAAATCAATTTACATCCATTTATTAACACTCTCTACATATATCAGTCACCCAGCTGTAGAAATTGGTACCCATTTCTTCTGGAGTTGGGGAAGGAAAGGCGGCCAGGCATGATACTGACCATATCACTCTCTAATGTACTGGCAGGTCAAGGAAAATATGGGCACTAATACCATATCCCTATGTGCCTCTAAGGAATGAGAGGATTACCTGCCTACATATATCATAGTGGCGCCACCACATACATTACAACACAGGACATCAACATGCGTCATCATGATAATAACAAGGCATGACATAAATACAATGTATTAACTCTAAGTATCAACTAAATCAGTGGACCAGATTGGCCTGGGCTCCTTTTGCCCTACTAAACAAATAACGGCACTGTTGCTCACTTGGCACGTTTATCTTAATATTGTGCCGATGCATGCACTGGCAACATAGTTCAGCCGCTGCTGCCATGAAATCCTCATCCCCCTATCTCACACAAAACTTCTCTGTGCCAATGCACTGAATAACATATTTCCACTTGTGCGAAATTCACTGAATATATATTTCCACTTTTGTGCCAGTGCACTGAATACAATATTTCACTTTTGTGCCCATGCACTGGATAACATATTTCAACGTGTGCCAACGCACTGAATAACATGTTATGGACCTAAGTGTGCCCATCCAAATATGACAAGACTCAAAAGAATCAGCGAAATCCTCATGCGCGACGAAAATGACGATAATCAAACAGCACATTATGATTTACGGCCCATCATATAGTCCACAGTACATTTGAATCAAACTTTATGAGTTCGGCAGGGCTAACCAGACTAGACGAAATTATCTCCCTGCCATATCCTCTGGTTTTCTGCTCTACCTTCTCGCCCCGCATTCCTATGTATTTATAGGTCCTATACTTCCGGATCACGTGAACAGCGACGCGTTACCCACTTCGTACACCAATGGGCTTCGAATGGTCGTTCACACCAGAGTGAGGATTCTAGCCTTTCCAAGAGTGAAGATTTTAGTCTTTCTCAGAGTGAGGATTCTAGTCTTTCCAAGTGTCTATCGATCTTTGCCGATTGTCAGTGGCAACACCATGATGCTCTGTATGCAGGAAACTCTCTACTGAATATAATATAATATAATATAATATAATATAATATAATATAATATAATATACAGTGAACGCACTTCTCTATATGAGTAGAATTATAAGAATTCCTTTATTTTTTTCTGCTTGACTGGAACACGAGGATTTATGTAGCTCAGACACGCAGTCATTACTCAGTCAATATTCAGATTAACTCATGAAGTCCAGGCTCCTATGTTTCTGACCTAATGAAAAGTGACGCCCTTCCCACAGGAAAACAAAATTATTTTATAAATAGTTGTCAAGCTGACATGGGTTTGTTATGGATTATTTTAGGGGGGTCGAGATTTGTAATGCCAAGTAGAACCATGTTAGCGGAAATCACTGTCGGAAAATCGGGTTGGGAGATTCTGACAATTTGGAAGTTAAATGTTGTTCTGACAGCAAGTCCAAACCAAGCCTGTGTGATTGGATGTTGTTCTCGCTTCATCAGGAAAGCTTTCTTTTTTTTATTGAGCGGTTCTCAAACTGTGGGTCATGAGTTCGTGAGATTTAAACTATTGAACAATCAATGTTTCCGGTTCAGCAAATGGCCGTAGGTCGCATTTGACCGTTTCACGCTCTCGCAAGCGACAGTCTGATTGTTATGAAACTGGATGCGGAGCTGGATTTCTGCGATGCTGGTTGAGAGTGTTTGTGTACTGTGGTGGCTTTTCGAAGCTTGACTGAATGTGGTGCGATCAGGAAAGCAAGAACGTGTGAAGTGAGCAACAGTGCGGTTATTTGCTTTCAAGATGGAGGTCGGTTCTGTGTGCCGAAGCTGTTGAGATAGTGCTATGGCGCCACTGTGAGCTTTGAACTTGGCACAGACAGCATTGATGATTCTTCGTTATGTCTACTCTGCCAGAGGTAAACTGTAATAGTCTTTGTGTGTTCTGGTTAGGCTTAGCGCCTTAGCTATAGAGTTCGTGCCGAGAGCGACGCTGACTAGTTTCGCATTTGGACTTTTGTAATTCCCAAAATTGTGTCCTCACTGATACAAGAACTAATACGAAGGACCAGTGATGAACCTAGTATGCGATACTCACAGACACAGGCGGTGGAGCGATTATGGGAGTATCTCGTTTGCGATGATACCGAGAACCTAATACTGAATACAGAATCAAGAGTTGTCCAACGATAGACACTGACCAAGTGAATAATAAGAAATATTGAATTCTGAGTAAGATTTTGTTGGTATAGAGTGGGGTATTGATTTCAAGAATTAGTAGAATAATAAGAGATACTGAATTCTGTGTAAGATTTCCTTAGTATAGAGTTGGGAACTGATTTCAAGAATTCGTAGAAGACACTGACCAAGTGAATAATAAGAGATACTGAATTCTGTGTAAGATTTCGTTAGTCTAGAGTGGGGAGCTGATTTCAAGAATTCATAGAAGACACATAGAAATAAATGGCAGAGAATTAACAGAGAATGCCAAAATATCTAGTTCAGAGCTACGAGGGAACATGTTATACTACGTGTCCAACAGACAGAAATCTGCGCATTTTTTCCAGTATTTTATGATATACGCAGGCAGGTAATTTTCTGTCATAGTGCACTATAAAACACCACGGTGCCACAGATCATCAGACGTACGCCCCTCTTTCTTAGGGCTGTAATGTTTCAGTGCTTTTCTCAGATATCTTACTAATCTGCTCTCTAAACCGGTATATCTTTATTTGAATATAGGGCGGTCTGAAGGTCTACACTAGTTTTAGTGCCTGATTCATGACTTTCTGTAAAAAAAAAAAAAGCAGCTCTTTCGTAGCATTAAAATTATCATCATTATCAATGATTATAAGAAAGTATGTAGAGAAGTGTCATATAAACAAGAAAGAGGATTAATTTAAAAAAAGAAGAGAGCTTTATCCAAATAAAAGAAACATGAACTGAAAGGAAAAAACTGTGTATAATGTGGATGGTCCACAAACTCCTCTCTTTTGGCCTGACCTCCGTTCTTCCCCCCAGCTCCAGATATAAAGCAGATACCCAAGTTTACAGTTTGGTGATCTCGACTCTTCCGATCGGAATTATGCTACCGACCTGGCCGAGAGAGAGACAGAGAGAGAGAGAGAGAGAGAGGAGAGAGAGAGAGAGAGAGAGACGTGCGCGGTAACCGTGCTATTCGATGGCCCTACAGCAGGAAAACTGCGTCACACAAGAAGAGTTATGAAATAACAAAATCAAACAAAACACAGGATAGAACAATCATTCTGATGTGACAGTATACGGCAACGTCTTTCTCCAAGCGGCGACTCTCCATTTCTCCAGTTTAGGATGTGCCACTCTCTATTGGTCTCCTCTTATCACTAAACGGCTGCTTTTACTTCGTAGACTTATTTGTTTTGTCGGCAGAAAGCACTCGCGTATATGGAGCTGTGTATACAAGTTCCGCCTGCGAGACTGAATGAACGGCTGAAAAGTAGCCTCCCCCTGCGGAAATAGGCAATCACATGGGCAGTAAACATGGTAGTAGACCTTCTGCGAAAGTGGCTCCTTCTATAAAGCAAACGGAAATCTTAGTCCTCATCCGGGTATTTAGAAAAGCTCTCAGGAGTATAAACTGCTTCGGCGTGCACTGTTTCCGGTGCAACTCTTAACTTAACCAGTAATCTCGGAGATGATGCTTAATAATATTTTCTCCCAGCACTTTTTTTTACGTAAATAGGGCATGGCACAAAAAAGTCCCCGCTATATTTTCCCCTCACTCAACGTTCATATTAGCGTTACAAACCAGGGAAAATGTTACGTTAACGATGGGATAAATTTTGAGGTGATAAGGATCTTATTTCCGCAAGGCAGCAACCATCAAATGCTTGGGGTCTTTTTTTTTTTCTTCAGAAATTAATGAGATTCAGCAGGGGTTCCACAACTATCATTTAGGGGAGGCAATGAAATGCGGAAACGTATTTTTTGTGTTGCAAAGATTTTATCAAATTTTATATTTAATTCTTATTTGACGGTCCTGAATCTGGGGGGGGGGGGGGGGGGGAAGGGTTGCTGCGGTTGGCTTGAAGTACTAGAAAAGATCCCGTGAAGAGAAACTTTCTGGGCAGAATCCACCGCTATGTGATTTACCTCTTCTTTGGTCTCAGAAGACCATCTGTTTAGCCGTGTGAAAAGGTAAAAGACAAAGGTAAAATTTCCATGCCATCAAGGCAGATTGGGGATTCGGTGTTAGCGCCGTAGTTCCAAAACCGTCAGCACATAGAAGTGTGATGTAGTCAGTATCACGCCAGGCCGTATTTACCTTCCCAGATTTCTCTGGAATCCATTTTTAGAGGTTGGGTGGACCACGAGGCCTTTTTCGTGTTGTGTACCAGAAAAATGCCACTGTTGGGACTTGAACCCTGTACCATCGGATTAGTAAACCGAGCGCCTAACCACTCAGCCAACCACGCCGCCGTATAGTATTGTAGAAACTCCTGTTCTCTGGACCTGACTTCGATACCCAGACTGGAGGAGCTGAAGTGTTTTGCTACAGTCACCAGAAAATGGTGACTAAAGCGTTGTTAGTCTCTGAACCCTGAGTTAACAATCTTCGGCCATGCCTCTTTGGCCATGGCACAGAATTAATGATTACAAAAAAATTAACCCTAAAGGACAATGACTTTTCAAGGAAACGCTTGAGAAAAACAATAACAGATGCCAAACTAGTGTTTTGAAAACAGGGGTTTCCAGTGCACAATGCCATGTTAGAATCTTGTGTAACCAATATTTATTACGGTGCTGAGCATGAAATATGTACCTTATTACCTGCTCCTGATATTTTTACAGAGACTGTAGGCTGGGAAAGAGGGGGGAGGGGAGGAGGCTATTTTCAAGCTGTCTTCACGAAAATACTTCGTAGATATTGACTAAATCTAGACCTAGCTACAGCGTGTATTAAAATATAAGGAAGAATATCATAGGCACCATACATAAAGGGAAAAAGAACGAGAGGAAGATCAAGGTGAAGATGGTTGCAAGACATCGTTGATAATCTGCAAACGGATGCATCAGCAGCAGGGCATCTTGCTTACAACCGAGAGGCCTACAGGAGATCTGTTAGGGAGGCAGAGTTCCGCAAGGGACATGCAAATGACTGACTGACTGGCTGACTGACTGACTGACTGACTGGCTGACTGACTGCCTTGGTGACTGTCTGACTGGGTGCCTGACTGACTGACTGACTGCCTGACTGGCTGACTGACTGACTGACTGCCTGACTGACTGACTGCCTGAGTGACTGACTGACTGACTGACTGACTGACTGGCTAACTGACTGACTGACTGGCTAACTGACTGACTGACTGACTGACTGACTGGCTGACTGACTGACTGGCTGACTGACTGACTGGCTGACTGACTGATCGTAGCCACCGAAAAAACAGGGAATGCTGGTATGTTGCGACATGGACGTTTCTGTTACGTCTTCACCTTGTCAGTGGATTAAAAACCAACAACTCATCTTCTTTTTCCCAGACTATCAGAAGTTTTTAAAGGGCATAATTGCTAGCCTCTGTGATGATGTGAGAAACTGATAATTTATTTTGACATTTCGCTCTCTACAACAAAGACTTGCCCGTGTTACTTTGAAAGTAACATTACCGGATAATTAACTGCCAGAAAATAAATGTCCACGTGTTTGACATCGTACACGAATGCCAAAGTGCACTGTGTTCATATGAAAAACGGTTACTTACTATTTTATTTGTAGCTGTCCATCTTAAAGTATGGCACTCACATGGCCTGTAGTGCCACTCAAATGACTTGTAGTGCCACTCAGATTGCTTGTAGTACCATTCAAATGGCTTGTGGTGAGACTCAAATTGCTTATAGTGCCACTCAAATGGCTTGTAGTGTCACTCAAATTGGTTGTAGTGCCACTCAAATGGCTTGTAATGCCGCTCAAATTCCTTGTAGTGTCAATCAAATCGCTCGTGAAGTCACTCCAGTTGCTTTTAGTGCCACTCAAATCACTTGTAGTGCCAATCCAATGGCTTGTAGTGTAACCTAAAGACAAATCGAAACAGTGTCCTTCGTGTTTTGTGCACTTTACGCTTTTGTAAATAATTGTATTTCTTTGGAAAGTAAAAAAAAGTAAAACAACTAAAGAGTCTGTGGAGATGAACAGACAGAACTACAAAAATAAGATTTTTAAGGGCATGCGTCTTTCCCATCGCAACATATGCCTGTGAGACCTGGACACTTAACAAAACAACTGAGAAACACATAAATGCCTTTGAATGTAAATGCTACAGAAGAGTTCTTCAAATATCATGGACACAAAAAAGAACAAATATAACCTCACAACAAGAACTTAATATTGAAGAAGGTTGGCTAGTAAACATGATTAAACAGAGAAAACTAAAATATTTTGGACATATTAAACGTTAAGATAATCTAGAAAAGACCTCATGGAAGAGTACATAATGGGAAAAAGAAAGAGAGGAAGACCAAAGCGAAGATGACTGCAAGACATCGTTGATGATCTGCAAATGGACGCATCAGCGGCAAGCCATCTTGCTCACAACCGAGAGGCCTACAGGAGAGCTGTTAGGAAGGCAAAGTTGCGCAAGGGACATGCAAATGAATGAATGAATGAATTTCTTTAGGCCTTGTCTTTTCACCAGCAATTCTTTCAGTGTTGTTATTTTTGCTTGTTAGTTTTCTCCCGAGGTGAACATCAAAGTGTTTGACTACAGGATTTACGAAAATCTGTTTCTACGTTACTACAGAATTTATGAAAATCTCTTTCTACCTGCCTGCAAATTTATGAAAGTCTGTTTCTACTTGACCACAGAATTTATGAAAATCTCTTCTTACGTGACTGCAGAATTTATGAAAATCTCTTTCTACCTGACTACAGAATTTATGAAAATTTCTTTCTACCTGACTGTAGAATTTATGAAAATCTGTTTCTAACTGATTGCGGAATTTATGAAAATCTGTGTCTACATGAGTGCAGAATTTATAAAAAATCGTTTTCTACATGACTGCAGAATTTATGAATATCTCTTTCTACCTGACTACAGAATTTATGAAAATATGTTTCTACCTGACTACAGAATTTATGAAAATTTCTTTCTACCTGACTGCAGAATTTATGAAAATCTGTTTCTAACTGATTGCGGAATTTATGAAAATCTGTGTCTACATGAGTGCAGAATTTATAAAAAATCGTTTTCTACATGACTGCAGAATTTATGAATATCTCTTTCTACCTGACTACAGAATTTATTAAAATCTTTTTTCTACCTGACTACAGAATATTAAAATCTATATAAATGCCGTTCTTTTCTTGTTAGCAAATTGGTTTCAAGCACAGGAGTAGATTGTGCAATGATCTTAATAGAAATATTTATCAGGCGATTTAATTGTGTCTCTATTTCCAGCCTTTTCACTAATTAGTGGACGAAATATTGGTTGTTTTCTTTCCTCTAATTTGTTACCTTTTCGTAAGTGGCACTGTTAGAGTTTTATCAATCTTTCGCTCTAAGAACCAGGTATCATTTAACGTCTGCTGTTTCTGAAACACAATATAAGAAAAAAGGATATCTCAGTGTTTTTTTTTATCTCATTATTTTGTTGCTTATATCATGTTGCAGTGAATGACATTCGTTATACTTCAGATTCAGTGCCACAGAAAAAGACAGAAACATTTTACGTTGCTATTTCGTCAAGTTGTCCGTTAGTCTCTCTGTCTCGAATCTTCTAGGCTGGTTTGTTTTCTGGCCAATACGTTGCTGTCTTATTATTATTATTATTATTATTATTCTCTGGAACTACGAGGTTGTGTTCTTTGCAGCCGATGTGGTGAAGATGTTGCGGCCCATTATAGTATGGGAGTGGGAGTGGGTTACTCCGGCCTTTTTTTCAGCTCCTGAGTGAAGTTAAAAAGCAGGGAGAGTCCAGTACTTCTTTAGCGGACTCCACCATCATGGGGACTATGGCGACCCCTGCCCCGGTTGCCAGGCCCTCCCTGATGTTACTGAATGTACCAGCCGAGAGTTGCTGCCCTTACATGCGTCTGATATGGACATTTTCCATGACGCTTATCATTTATTTGAGTAGACGTAATTAACTTCTCAGGGAAGCCACAGCAGAAATGTATTTGTGGAGAAAGATGTAGAGTACATCCTATAGAACCAGAAATACAAATGAAGAAATTCTCAAATAATTTGCAGAAAAACGAGAACAATGTTAAAGCACATCTGTAAAAAAAAAAAAAAAGTTCTTTGGACATGTCTTGAGAAGATCAAAGTCATAAAACATGACAATCATTGGTGAAATGAAGGGGAAGAGAGGGAGAGAGAGAGAGAGAGAGGCTAATATAAGTACTGTTTTAACACAAGTGGTACTAGAGAGGAAAGGCGAAGAAATTGATTGGAAATACTACAGACCGCATGAAAAGGAGAGTAAGATCGCCAAAGACTCTCAGCAGGACTCTAAATTAATGAACTTCGGCGCTGCGGCCAAAGAAATGAAAATAACAAAAAGTCACACTCTATATGTGGGAGTTTGATTCTGGAACTTTTGCTCTAGCGTCTAATTTAGTTAGTCATCGCTGAAAAAGGCCAACTATATTGTCTCATATAATGTAAAACAGAATTAACGAAACTTCGCCTGTCTGTCTGAATAAAGCAGAAATTCAAGTATCCAGTAAGAGCATAATTACCTGAAAGAGCTATATTGTAATTTCAATAAAGGTGATACATTTATGACTGCGCTATGGCACATATATCACCGTTTCTTGTCTTTCTGTGAGCTTTTCCTCTAAATCGCGGGGAGAAGTGCCAGATGCGAACATTTGCCACTTTCAACAAATACTGTTGTGAGATGTAGAACAAGATTAGTTTGTACAAAATCAATATTCCCTCAAGACATATCGTTAATCTTAGTCCTGCTTTGTCTTGTTTTCTTTTTTGCTTGAAAAAAAAGAACAAACAAACAGATAAGCAAACAAAAATCAGCGGAAAACATTCATGAGAAATCATAACCCGCATCTGACACGTCCAAAATGAAACATGTATATCCGTTTTACTGAAAGCAGAGACCCTCATTTCATGTGATACGTGAGGAAAGCGCTGTTTGATAGAAGTGAATCATCATCATCATCAGGTGCCGTGCCGACTGGCGTTGGCTATTATGCTTCTCCAGAGTACACGATCCTTCATGCAGGCCATCAATTCAGTTGGTGATCTCCCCTCACACAATCCCGTCAGACTGTCCAGTATCATTTCTCTTGGTCTTCCTCTTGATCTTCTTCCTTCTATTTTTCCTGTTGTTATAATATTTTCAATGCCCCCTCTTCTCATTGCATGTCCTATGAAAGTTCATTGTCTCTCTCTTATCTTTTTGACAAGGTTTTTTGTCTCTCCAGCTCTTCTCATACCTTCTTCTTAGTTATTTTTGCTGTCCAGTGGGACAAGAAGTGAATACTTGAAGAAAAACCAACATCTTTGGATTTGGGAGCGTCCATAGATTCTCACATCTCAACCCTATCATCTCCATCGGCGTGCAGTTATTGATAACAATCGTCATCGGTTGACTGAGTGACCATCATTCTCATGCCTGTAACAAGTTTTTATGACTCTTATGTTAAATCCAGTAGCTCCTTTATAAGGATGTTGATTTGATAGTTATCAGTGAAATATTTTGGAGCATTGATAATATGTACTATATTTGCTGCCCGTCCTTTTTCAGCGATCGCTGAACTGTTGTCAAGTTCAGACGGTAAGAGATGATGATGATGATGATGATAAGGAGACAGCAAATAAGACAGAGATAAACACCAGCTCATGAGCACCTAGAAGTTAAAGAATAGGACAGAACAGGGGATCACTCTCTTCTGCTGATTAGAGACAGAAAATTTGGGCCTGCATTGGCAGCGAAAGTCTGGCACAGACGGAATGACAGTACCAAAGAACATCCAACCACTGTGCCAGATAAGATTTTTCAATTCAGTTAAAATCTCGCCTCGCTACAGCCCGAGAGGCCAATTTCACGCCAGTCATTTAAGTCGCAGCAGACGGTTGGAAAAGTAACCAAAAAAAAAAACTAATCTAGTCCAAGTACTTGACAGAAATAAAGCTAAAAAGAATGCGCGATAACGAGATATTTCTTATATTTAGTAGAAATAAAACCGAATAATTCTGTTTATATCAGTGATGATAATTCGTGTTTTTTTTTCTTTTGTTTTTTTTTCTTTATTGACAACGGTGGTCCTCCTTAACCCTTCGACTGCCAAACAACACTCGTGACACACGAACACAATTTGTTATCACTCGTGATAACCGCCAAGCTTTTTACTACGAAATCATCATCATCATCATCATCCTCAGTTGCCGTGCCGACTGGCGATGGCTATTATGCTTCTCCAGAGTACACGATCCTTCATGCAGGCCGTCAGTTCAGTTGGTGATCTCCTCTCACACCATCCCGTCAGACTGTCCAGTATCATTTCTCTTGGTCTTCCTCTTGATCTTCTTCCTTCTATTTTTCCTGTTGTTATAATATTTTCAGTGCCTCCTCTTCTCATTGCATGTCCTATGAAAGTACATTGTCTCTCTCTTATCTTTTTGACAAGGTTTTTTGTCTCTCCAGCTCTTCTCATACATTCTTCATTAGTTATTTTTGCTGTCCAGGGGATTCACAACATTCTTCTAATAAACCACATTTCTGCTGCTTCCAATGATTTTTGTGCAGACTTTCCTATTGTCCATAAATCACTTTCATATAACAAGATAGGTTCAATATAGCATTTTAGGACTCGTTTTCTAACATTCATTGATAAGGACGTGTTGGATAATATGTTTCTCATTCTGTGAAATGCAGTCTTTGCTTGGCCTATTCTGTTCCTAATTTGAAAATGATACAATGCCTTTTTTTAACCGTGTGGTTGAAATCGTTATATTGTTTTATGCCCCTTTAAGAGACTCTTGACGGTCTAAGAGTTAACAGCCATTTCTTTCACATCGTTATTGTTGATCTATAACGTTTACAAGGGGAAGGGATAGTTAGGACACAGAAGAACGAAAGTGAAGGTTAGGAGAAAAAAAAATAAAACCCTATCAAGTGCCTTGTACCAATTATAACATACACAGCAATAAAGAATCATGAATATTTCCTTCCGCCGTGTTTCATTTCAGGAAATTCATGAAAATATATGTGAATCTACACTGAGTGTTTCGGCTGTGGGGGGCGGGGAGTAAGCGACCCACGAACCAAGAAAAAAACTATCACTGCAGCTATTCTTTTATTTAGCCTAAAAATTTGCCCTTCAGAAATCCGAGTACATATTGTGAAGCAATAATGAATCGACAGAGCGTTAAACCCGTGTAATTGCCTTTGCCGATGTATGGGGAAATCGATCTCCTCTTCCGCGAATAACAAGCCAAAACGACACTGTTTGGAGTGGGCAGCAATATCCGGGAAGATGGCCGACAGACAGTTATCTCCCCACGGACATCTCTTTGGCAGATTGGCGCCAAATTTTCTTTTTCTTTGGCCCTCCTTTCTCTCTTCATTCTCTAATTCGGTTTAAGTTCTTAAAAGTATAAAAAAAAGAGAATAAGTGTTTCGTCTAATCTAACAAGACACCGCTGGACTTTAGAGTAAACATTTCTTGAAATGTTGTGGCTGTAGCATTCTGAGCTGATATAGGAACTTTCATCCTTGCCAGCTAAAATAACATTCTCCAAACTCGAAAATTTATAAGAGTGTTTGGTCTGTTAACTACAGTAATATTCTTTATACTTCCGATTAAAACAGTTCTGAGAACTGTAACACCTAGTGACAATAGGAAAACTGGAAGGAAAAAGGGACAAAGGAAGACAAAGAAATAATATACTTTACGGATTAAATGAATGGTACAGAGCAGGGTCCACAACACATCTTACAGAAAGAGCAAAAGACAGGCTGTGAAAGTCAATGACGACCAACGCCTGATTGGCAAGGACCAGAGAGAGGGAGAGAATGTGGTCTAAATGGTTTCCTTTTCGTTGGATTTACTTTGAATTTGACTGTTCGATCCCCCGGGTTTCCAAGTTTTCTCTTTTTTTTTTTCCCTTGTGCCAGATTGTGGAATGTAGAAATCTTTTTTTTTCCAGCTGCTCTATATCTCCGCAGAGAATGTCTATGATGGAGTAGTTTGGTGATGTCAGGTTCTTTCCATGAGCTTTCAGTGCAGTGTAGTCCAGCAGGTGATGTTTCAGAGTTTCTTCTTCTTGTCTGTTGCAGTGCATGGAGTATGTTGCGTGGTCAGCGGTCACTCTGTGTAATTGTTTATTAAGGGTGATTTGTCCTGCGCGCAACCTGAAGATTGACCGGCTGATCTCTATCTTTTAAGCTGTCGTACCCAGGGTTAGGCTATGGCAGGTATGCATATAGTGATCTTCCAGGTGGGTAGGTGGACCAGCTGTCCATCCACTGCTACTTAAAGTTGTTGTGTATAATATGTTTAACTATTCTCATGTTTGCCAGTCATAAGAAACGCCGGAGATTTCGCTTCAGGATCGGCTGGATATTTAAGACTTTAGAGCGCTTTTAATGTATAGCCACTAAACACTCGGAGATGAGGTCGAAGAATGAAAAAAAAGAAAAATTCACAGTGGGTCAATGTACAAAATATACACGCGTTAACAACATAGGCCAAAGTTAACGAAAAGGAGAGTATGGAGAGAAAGAAAGAGGCTAGGAAAAAAACTGATGAAAACAGAAGTGGAATGAATTAAAATTACACAGGTGAGTTGCCATGACAACGGTAAAAGGTGGTTCGCACACTTTTTTTTTTTTTTTGGAAATGAAACACTGCACAAAAATGTGATAACATCATGGAGGTAAAGAAGAGTTGTCAAAAGCGAAAAAAAATAATAACTAGACGTAAGTGTTCGATCAATGATTCCAAAACATGTCTTCCTCAGAGCAAGATAATTCATGAACAGAAGAAAACACAAAAGATTTTCACATTTTCATCTTCTGCAGTATAACTGTACCCAGCGTCTGTGCTTCACAATTAGGTGAACTAAGCATATTGTATCATATTATATGCATATCTCAAAGTGGCACAGTCCTGATCTTTTAACTATATAGTTTTATATACTTTTGTCAGCCTTGTTGAGGATAATGAAACATAACAACCAGTTACTGGAATACCACAGATATTGTGTAAGCATACAGGTCGTGTACACGCAGTGCTCATGCACACAGTGTATGGCACATGCAATAAGATGAAAGCAAAACAGAGACGCGTTATCAAGTGGACGTCCCTTGAATTATCGTCAAGTTCGGAAAATTGATGGTGTAGTGCAGTTGTAATCATCTAAAATTTTGTCCAGAACATCTGGAGAACTGGTGTTCACCAAATACAAGGTGATCGGTAAATCACTGTAAGATGATGTCTCTTTTTTTTTAAAATCTAAAAACAGCTTCCATTTTCTTCCAGACTTCTCTGAGTCTAAGGGTCAAATCTGTGGACATTTTTTTTGGGGGGGGGGGGATAAGAAGAGATTTTAAAGTCCTCTTTAGATTTTGTGGTCTCCAACATCCATCACTTCTTCTCTGCTTAATCAGTTAAAGTAGATGCTTAGAAGTGAGTTTTACAGCGCCATTAATACAGATGAAAGAATTCTTCCGCCGTTGTCACAGTCATTGATATCTTCATCACGTTTACCAGTTTACCTCGCTCCCCTCCCCCGCACTTAATCAGCTTAAATATCAATATCTCACTCCTATCTTTTTTTTTTTACTTTCGGAACAGCTAAATCTATCCCTCCATCCGTTTTATGTGTCTAACTGTATTCATCTTCCATAGTTGTTTGTCTTGTCTGTTCCCCGCCAGGAACTCTGTTCTTTTATATGATTGTTTTCAAGGACCCACGTTTCCATTTCAATCGCTTCTTCACTGATTATCTTCTTTATAATTTTAACGCACCTTTTCAGATACCAGACTGTCACTTTCTTTACATATGGACATATTCTTCATGAATAAGCTGATTAACGTACGGATAAGACAGACACATGGATAGATAGACTGACAGACAGACAAGCAAGCAAGCAGAAGACAGGCAGACAGACAGATAAATAGGCAAGCAGACAGACGGACGGACAGGCAGGCAGGCGGATAGATAGATAGATAGATAGATAGATAGATAGATAGATAGATAGATAGATAGATAGATAGATAGATAGATAGATAGATGGATAAATGGATGGATGGATGGATGGATGGATGGATGGATGGATGGATGGATGGATGGATGGATGGATGGATGGATAGATAGATAGATAGATAGATAGATAGATAGATAGATAGATAGATAGATAGATAGATAGATAGATAGATAGATAGATAGATAGATAGATAGATAGACGACGGACGGACGGACAGACATGAATGAAGGCGGTCCTTTATGGTTGGCTATTGATGCTCCAAGCACACGCATGCACGCACACACACACACACACACTCAAAATGGCAGAGCAGATAAATAAGAGCATACAGTTTTAAATCCTCTTTATCTAGAGCAAATTTGGAGCTTGGACATCCGGGAACAGAGAGAAAAAAGATTGCAAGTTTTATTATTTAATACGAGAAGATCTTTGTGACGAATGGGTCCTTGAAAAAGACAGGATGCGAGATCGAAGATAAGTACGAGGTGGTTGCTGGAAGGTTACCCAGCAGGTAAAAAAGTACAGGCTTACTCTTTTAAAATTTGGTCGCTATTCCTCTCGAAAGAGTACCATTGGGAACGTATGCAGCGATAACAGCGTCTCCTCCACCCCCAACATAATCAAGGAAGTCCTTTTCTTGAGGGCCGTCCAAGACCGCCTGCAATTCTATTTGGATCTCGTGTACTGTTTCGAAACGGCGCCCCTTCAGCTTCAGCTTTCATTCTGGGGGACAAGGCGAAGTCAAAGGGAACTAGGTCAGGCGATTACAGAGGGTGCGGAACGACTGCCATGTTGTTTTCTCTCAGAAAGCTGTGTCATCTTGAAGAAGGCGTTAGCGGGCTCATTGTAGTGATATAGCAGCTAATTTACAGTTTTTGTACATGTCTCTTGCGTTTCCATGATCGTGTGTCTCTATTTCACTACATTTCCTATTTAGCCACTCCTCTTTAGCTTTATTGCACTTGTGTCTTATTTCTTTATTTATTTTGTCACATTCATCTTTATCTTCCTTAAGACTTCTTCTCCGATCCATTAGTTGCACAATTTCTTCTGTCATCCACCCCTGTTTAGCGTGTCTTTTATTTGGAGGTAGGATTTCGATAGATAGTTAATAAACAAAAGGACATACCACAAGACTGGTTGCCTGAAGTCAAATAATGAACATAGATGAAATAATGGCAAGATGGAGCGAATACATTAGAGAACTCAATGAGGACAATAGACGCGAAATAGATATACGAAATAATAATGAAGGGCCTCACATATTAAAAGCAGAAGTGGAAGAAGCCATCAAACACATGAAAAACAACAAAGCATCATGACCAGATAAAATCACCAAGGAAGAATTGGAAGCATTAGGAGAGCTTGGCATAGAAATAATTACTAGATTGTTGAATGACATCTATAACAGTAACTATGTCCCATCAGACCTTATGCAATCAATTTTCATTGCCCTACCAAAGAAACAATGTACAGTTGAATGTGAAGACCATCGAACCATTAGTCTTATGAGCCATGTTACCAAACTCCTGCTTTGTATTGTTATGAGAAGAGTCAGGAGCAAAATAAAACCAGAAATCGGTGAAGAATAGTGCGGCTTCGTCGAAGGAAAAGATACATGAAACGCCTTATATATATTGAGAACACTGACGGAGAGATCAATAGACGTAAAGATGTACCTATACGTATGCTTCATAGATTACTGTAAAGCATTTGATAAAGTGAGACACACAGAAATTATAAGAATGCTGGAAGACATCAACATAGATGGGAAAGATTTGAAACTTATGAAAAACATATATTGGCAGCAATCAGCAGCAATGAGGGTTGAGAACGAAATAGGAGCATTCCAAGACATAACATTTGGAGTGAGACAAGGATGTGTTTTAGATCTTGACCTCTTCTTCTTGTACAGCGAAAACATAATGAGAAATATAGAGAGTTTGCCAGAAATATCAGTTGGTGGGTACAATCGTAACAACTTAAAATATGTCGATGACATAGTCCTGATTGCTAAAAGTGAATGGGAGCTACAGGCTCTTCTGGATATCGTGGTTCGTGAAAGTAAAAGTAAAGGTCTCAGCCCGAACAAAAAGAAGACTGACGTGATGGTCATCTCAAAGAAAAGAATACCACCAAAATGTAGCATTACCATAGATGGCACAAATCTGAAACAAATTGATAGATTCAAGTACTTAGGAACGATTATAAAATCTGATGGGAAATGTCACAATGAAATAAAAACCAGACGTGCTCAGGCCAAATCAGCATTCCAGAAAATGAGAAACATCTTGTGCAACAGATCCATATCAATGGAAACAAGATTCCGAGTACTTAAATGTTATATGGAGCCAATTCTGTTTTATGGATGTGAAGCATGGTCAAAGAATAAGAGAGTACAGCGAGAAATGGAGGCCATGGAAATGCGGTTCATAAGAAGGATATTGAAGGTACCATGGACAGCTAAGAAAATCAATGAAGAAGTCTTAAGAGAGGCCGGAGTTAAAAATCAAATTACAGCAAAGATCAGAGGCAGACAAGCGAGATTTGTAGGACATTTCATGAGAAGAGGACAGTTGGAACTCACTGTGGCAACTGGAAAAATTGACGGAAGAAGAGACAGAGGAAGACAGAGAGAGAAGTTTCTGGATGGGCTGTCAGTGTGGCTAGGAAGAAAGTCACCGGCGGATCTTATAATCAAGTCTAAAGACAGGGAACTGTGGAGAGTCTACGCCACGCGGCATGGCACTTGAACTGAATTTAAAGTTACACCATATTTTTGGTTTTCTTTTGATCGTGCGTCTTCTCTTAAGCGCCTAAAAACGTGACAGGCAGTATCATAATTCACTGTCGGGAGGAACAAAGTCTCAGTGAACAAACAAACCAATGATCAGGCTTTTTTGTTGCACTCCGGACCTGCCGCTACTTCTTTGGTTTTGGTGACTGCGGGCTCTTCCACTGCGACGACTCTTATTTTGTCTTCAGGTCGTCACGGTAGACCCAAATTTCATCGCCCATGGTGATCCTGGAGGTGAAAATTGGGTCGTTGTAAGCCTTCTCGCGAAACTCAAGACACACATGAAGAAGCCGCGGCTTCTAATCGACGTCAAGAGACCACTAACAAACGTGACAGTATCACTATGCGTGTTCAGGTTTTCGGTGAGGGGCTCCGGGCAGACTCTGTAACTGATTCCAACCACCCGAGAACGCTGATGGATTGTTTGATGACGTTGTTAATGAATGGGCTCACGAATAATTTTTTTCCCACATTTTGCTGATGATTGGTTGCCCTGATTGCTTGTTATCTTGGCCGGCTTTGAAACGCCTGTGCCACTCAAAAACCTCAGTTCGACCTAACGTATGTTCGACAAAACCTGAGGGAGCATTTCGAAGATCTCAGCAGCATATTTGTCAAGTTTCACGCAAAATTTGATGCAGGGGAGTTGCTCTAATTTGTCAGCCATGTAAAGATCGTAGAGCGATTCTAACAAAAGTACACAAAAAATAAACGGGTGTACAAACTGAATGTGCGTAGACATTGCGACGCCAAGTGGCATACTGACTCAGCAGGCTTGGGTGTGATGTCATTCAGTGTCCTCAGTGTGTTTGTTGAAAGGTACAGTCACGGCAAGTACAGTTCAGAATTTTCCGATTCTGTTTCGTATAGGCATTGATATTGCTTGCTGTAGAGATTTATACATTTCTTTTAATTTTGTTCTTTTCCCTTTGAAAAAAAGCATACTTCTTTTTCTTAACGATTTGTGTTTTAATAATAACAGCAGGATTTTGTTCTCTTGTGGAAGAGCTTCTGGTCGAGAGATTTATAAGGCGACCTGTCTCTTTGTCAAGAGAAGTGGTTCCCAGCTTCATGTTTTTGAGGTCCAAATTAAGGTCGCGTAAAGATATTTTTAAAATATTAAATAAAAAGAAGAAAACGAAAGAAAAGAATAAGAAGTTAAATAACAAACAGTTGACATACTTTTATATAAATTTTTATTACTTTATGTTCTCAAACACAAATATTAAGGCAACGACACCCGCATTCGCTACCATTCATTGAAGTGTGTTTTTAAAAAGTTTTTCTTTCCTCTTAACGTTTTGAACATTTCATGATATCTCGAAAACCGTTGGAATATTTAAGCAGTGATATTATACGCAGCTTGTTTGTGATAGTAGTAAAGTTACGTCACGTTAAATGCACTGAAACAGAACGCGTTCTTTTTTTTAAATTTCAGTATTTTTTAAATCTATTTTTTTTTCATAGATCGCTGATCACCACAAATGCTGGTTTAGGTTGCGTCCAAGAAAATTATGAGAACCGCTGGACTTGATGTATGAGTGTATCAAACTGAACTCAGAAAATAAATAAGGATATCATGCAAAATTCAACCCTTTCACTAACATTTTGTGTGTGTGTGTGTAAATTATAAACAAAAACTGTGATTTATCCCTCATACTTTAGTATACGATTAATATTTCATAATAAAAATAGTGTTAGAAATCCAGGGTTTTTTTCCACTAGTAAAACCACAGACTATCGATGTGATATAAAGCTGTCTAATGTATAGACAGTACATAATTTATCACCAAAATTTAAACTAAGTGTGTCACGTATTGACCCGTCAGTAGCGGAAAGATTACATATCTTGAATTTTGCTCTAGGTTATACACAATATAGTTCACAGTGGATGAACTGGAAGTAAAGAAGATATAGGGTGCTCTTACTGCTAGATTTTTTTGTGAACTCCGCAGGTTTAGATTGTTTTGTGACCTCCACAGTTTTAGATTGTTTTCTGAACTCCATGTTTTTAGACTCCACAGTCTTAGGTTGTTTTGTGAAATCCACATTTTAGATTGTTTTCTGAACTCCATAGTTTTAGATTGTTTTGTGAACTCCACAGCAAAAAATAAAATGATGTCTCACATCCGAAAATCTCTATCCAGATCCTTTTTTGTCCGCTTTCGGAAGTAGACATCTCCAGATTCGATCCTCATCGCCGGACAATCATTTTCAAACCTGGGCTAAACGCCAGCGTCTCTCCCGTCTGTGCTAGTATTCTCTCATGGCAGTTTCTATAATCTATGGATCAGCATCCATGTCGTGTCCGAGCGTCCTCCATGATGTGTCTTGAGCCACTCTTCCATCTTCATCTGATATATCTCAAACATTTTGGAGAAAATCGATTCCTAGATCCAGTTCGATTTTGACCATTAACACTTCCGTCCACTCAGATATCCCGGATCTGCACTTTCTCAGATATCCCGGATTTGCACTTTCTCAGATATCCCGGATTTGCACTTTCTCAGATATCACGGATTTGCACTTTCTCAGATATCCCGGATTTGCACTTTCTCAGATATCCCGGATTTGCACTTTCTCAGATATCCCGGATTTGCACTTTCTCAGATATCCCGGATTTGCACTCTCATAAAAGTGGCACGCTCCTGGTGCGGTTAATTGAGTTTTGGAATATGAGGACCATCCGTTGCTCACATCTGTGTCAGCGCTTCACTAGTTTTATTTCACAGTCAACGACAGAACTGACCTGGGGACATCAAGCCTTCACAATATTGTCAGAATCAGTGATGAACTCTGAGGTGATCCTTAAAATGAAGGCACAGATGGATTGTAAGACGGCGCCAAGTCTGGACTATAAGCCGGATAATCTAGCACAGTGGAACAACGACTCTTTCTAGCGTTCTTCTCTTCATGATGTGTGGTTCAGTGCTGTCATGTTGAAGCTGTGGGCTTCTTCTTTCAAAGCTTTTCTTCTCTTCTTGACATATGGTTCAGTGCTGTCATGTTGAAGCTGTGGGCTTCTTCTTTCAAAGCTTTTCTTCTCTTCTTGATGTATGGTTCAGTGCTGTCATGTTGAAGCTGTGGGCTTCTTCTTTCAAAGCTTTTCTTCTCTTCTTGACGTATGGTTCAGTGCTGTCATGTTGAAGCTGTGGGCTTCTTCTTGCAAAACCTATCTCTCTGAAACTTTATTATTAATCTTCACAGTTTACTTTGCTTCAGTGCTCTAGACTTTTGGACAAGTACGAAGTAATCAAATCTACATTATAAGACGCTGTTAAACCACTCCAGTATGCTACACTATATTGAATGTCTGAGAATGGAAAATGCGCCCGCTGCATGTACGTGGTTAATTTGAATCATTTAGCCTGTGTAAACAATAACAGAACGTTAAAGTGTTATAGTTTTACGTCTGGATAAGAGCAGAAAAATAAATGTTTTGTTGCTGAAGTCTTTACTCGTATCTGCTGTGTGCATAATGCAGCTCTCCTAAACTGATGTTGAGCGTCTGTGGCAGTTTTAAAGATGGGAGATTAAGTGTAGGATGTCAGACAGGCCTGAGTGCTCAGTATTTCACTCTTTTAAGCTAAAGTTTATATCTCCGTCTCATCCTCCTCCTCCTCCTTCTTCTTCTTCTTCGTCTTCTTCTTCTTCTTCTTCAGCTCTCCGACCCATTAATGCTCACTACTGCAGATAAAGTACCTCCCTGTTACTAACACCCTCTCTCCAGCTGGTGACACCAATTTCCTGTATATTCCCTTCTATGTTATCTATCCATCTCTGTCTTGGTCTGCCTCTAGGTCTTGTTTCCTTCATCTCTTCTGTATACTACACTGGCCTTTATACACCCACACATCCTTGAACGACCTCGTGTCCTTTGCCTGTAAAGATATTGCATGTCTACCAGTGTAACATTGTGCTGGTCCCTGGGGTGGGGTGGGGCAAGGCGGGGTGCAGGGGACGGACAGTGAAAGTCAGAGGTTTTGTTGTTTTTTTTTAAAATTCCATTCGAAAATTTCTGCAGCAAGGGGAGTTTAAAATTACCCAGTATTACCTACGTGGGACAGTAAGAATCTAAACAAGTCGTTTTGATTGGCTAATGTTTGTCCACACACGCTATAGCTCCAGTAGGGAAAGGTAACCAATCAAACGTGGCGTGAGTCCACCGGGAAGCCAAAATAAATACATAAATAAATAAACATTGTCCACAGAACTGGAAAAATTGAACAAGAATTAAGAAAACACTCTCTCGGCTATATCTTCAACTAACGTCGTCGCTCAGAGTCATAAACTGTGTGTGACTGCTTTTATTTACATTTTGTTGTTTGCTAAGTAACGGATCGGCATACATCCTGCTATGTTATGTTGAACAAAGTACTCGGGCGTTTGTCGGGCTAAGCTTAATAAGCTCAGTGGATTTGTATGCTGATCTTGACGTCTCACTTGTTTCTGTTGATGCCCACCGCTTTGTGTGAGAAAGACTGATGGATAACTTCAGTGTGAAATAAGAAATAATGAGCAACAAATTTCATAAATAAAAAATAAGAACAAAGAATAATAACTCCTCTATGATAATATATTATAATTCTCATCAGAATAATTTTACATCATAAGCATGCAGATAGATCCACACAGCTTCAAATCACATTGCTTCTGATGTCACAACTTCAGAGACAAACAGACTTTGAAGATAACTTTTGCATTCGCGGTGTTCATTTTAGATGCTTGTCTCCCTTGACGCAGAAAAAAAAAACGTTGCATTCGGGATCTGCCGTTTCTTCTTTGGTCGTGGTGACTGCCGGCTCTTCGGCTGCGACGATTGTCTTGTCTTGTCTCCAGATCTTTACCGTAAACTCAGATTTCATCCCCCACGATGATCGCAGAGAAGAAAGGTAGGTCGTCGTTAGCTTTCTCGCGAAACTTCAAAGACCGACATCAAGACCCTCCCCCTCCCAGACAGTTGAAGCTTAACGTGTGAGTTCGCTGTCCCATGCATGGAAGTTACTGCCAACAGTGAAAGTAGCTCAAGAGACTAAGGGAAAAAAAACGATTCCTAAAAAAAGAATTTCGCCCCGTTTCTCTCTTCAGCAGAAAATTTAAAATTACCAGCAGGACAAAACTTCGTTACCCTGGGTGATAAAATTAGCAGAAGATTGAAATGGCTAGCGAAGTCACCGAAGACAGAAAAGAAAAGTCATCCACTTTGAGAGCACAATTCTTCCAGAACTCAAGCCAAAGGTGGGGGGGGGGGGGGGGGGAAGAAGGAAAGGCCCAGTGAAGAGAGGTTTGGGGATAACAAGAAAAGAACAACCAAATTTATAACGAAAATTAGGAGACAGCTTAAAAAGGATTGAGCTTGTTGACCCAGATAACGTCTGAGGGGAGCCGCGAGAGAGAAAGTGATGTACTGAAGTAACGTGATGTCCTATGAGGTGATGTGATGTTTATTTCCAACACTTCTCCTCCTTGTGAACGTGGGGACCGATGTCATCCGGCCTACTACGACACGTTGTTGTGCAGAATGGTCTGTAGGAGTGTTGCAGAAATATTAACTGGCGTTGGAAAGAAAGAGTTATATTGCGGTTTTAAAATGTTCAACGCGTTCTCCGAGATGGGATGGTTGCAAAAATCTGATGATATACCTGTGTTGAGTGTGTTGAGATTTGAAAAATGCCTACCGTCCTGGGATGTATGACTTATTTCAACGAAGAAGCAAGATTACACACTTTACTTTGTTTTACGCACCGTAAACGAAGACATACTGCTCACCTGCAGCGTTACGTGACGCGCATGCGCTGTAGCAGTGATGCGACGTTTCAAGTGTTGCTCACAAAATTTGATGATTTTCTGCTTAAAGAGAAACGCAACCTGGATAATTTTCTCATTATTAATGCTGAGATATTTAGTTTCCTTACTGGTAGACATTCATCCGAACATCCTCCACTGTTTTTTTTTTTTTTTTAAAACCAGTATTTATTTATTTAAAACACAGATTGTTTACAAGTTATCACACAAGAGTTTTTATCATGCGGCGCCAATTTATACGCATACAAATAAACATGCGAAACTATGAATCAATAACAGTTTGATGTGTAAACAAAAGCTTGAATTTTTCTTACCCAGCTGTTGCTAGCTTGCTAATCCTGTCATCAAACAGCTCAAAGAGAATTAACGTTCATTCAGGCTTCTATTTTGAATAATGTTTACCTAAAACACGTCATCCATGAATTGGATCTTTGTTCATTAACAATTTGATTAATTTGATTGGTCGACGCATAATTTTTTTTCGACTGATTTCTTTCCTTGTCTCCTAAGAAAAGATTAAAGGGCATTGTTGTGTTGAGCAATTGATTTCTTGTATTCTTATATTCGCTGGAAACGGAGCCAGGTAAATGTTTTCGCCATGGATCTATCTATACATCAAAATTATCCGCATATTACAGTGCCCTGTGTATCTGTATTGTCTCCGCCTGAAACCATAGATGTTAAATAGTTAACAGTGAAATAAACAGATGCATAACTTACAGCGGCTAAATAGTTAATAGTGAAATAAACAGATGCATAACTTACAGCGGCTAAATAGTTAATGGTGAAATAAACAGATGCATCTTACAGCGGAAAATAGTTAATGGTGAAATAACCAGATGCATAAATTACAGCGGCTAAATATTTAATGGTGAAATAAACAGATGCATAACTTACAGCGGCTAAATAGTTAATAGTGAAATAAACAGATGCATAACTTACAGCAGCTAAATAGTTAATGGTGAAATAAATATAAACAGATGCGTGACTTACAACGCTTGAATAGTTACTGGTGAAACGAAAATAACCTACACCATTTTTACTGTACCATTTTCAGAGGGAAAGACACTAGTTCTCATTTAAAAAGTTAATTGTAATGGAAAAAATGTCACCATCATCGTCATCGTTATCATCATATGCAGTACACGAATACCTTCCAGAAATGCTTCTTTGTGTGCCTCAAATTTTTTGCTAAATGTTATCTCTTTGTCTGCACTGTGGGTTTAATAAGCAAAACTAATAGGCCAAACTGAACTTTCAGTAATTGTCATTTCGTTTTGAAGCTGTTTGAAATTTCACTTTAAATGAAATTCCCTCGTATTTGTTGCGTACAAGTACAGAATACAACAGTATGTGCTATAAATGTTGTGTATAATATTCTAAAGGATCCCCCGCCACAGAAATCAATTGACTATTTGCTTATCCAAGAAAAAAGAGTTAAGAAATTAAAAGATAAAATAAGAATATCTTGGCTCAAGAGCCGTCTGCGGTATGCTAGAGTGCCGCAGAACACAGTTTGAGACTTCCTGGCGTTACGTAGGTTATAGCATGAAGAGTGTATGCCGCTATATCCTTGTAGCAGTATATTGAATGTTAGGATGCAAGATAGATAACTCATCTGAGAATTGGAACATTTGTATAGAATGAGGTATCTTCTAAAGTAATCAGCTCTTTGTGAGTAGAGTCCATCTGCTTTGTCTTGGGATACACGAGGGTCACGGATGGGGAATGATAGGAAAAAGGTCAGGTGAGAGAGAAATCATATGACGGAGGGACAGTTGTGTTTTGTGTATAGTCTGAGATAGACGTAGATTAGGCTGTTAGAAATGTTGTTGTTTAGAGAAATAGATGTAGAATAGAGTGTATTAGGTTGTTCTGATGGCAACAGAAGTCTGCCGGGAACATTTATCGTGGAGATGTCCAGTCTTGTGTCCATGGATTTTGTTGATGCCTTTGGCGTTCTCGTCATATCGCTCATCGACTCATCGTCACCCCGTGCATCATTAAAGTCATTTCAACTGTAAAGTTGCTGCTTCTGTATTACTATTTCCACTGAGAGAGAATGAACCTGGGAGCAAGTAAGTCTGTGAAGTGAGTAACAAAACAGACGCAGAACGACGTAGAATAGTAATGTAAGAAAGAACATTATTCCAGCGGACAGTAGTGGAAATATACACAGAAATGAATAGCAATGCATCTACAGTTTACATTCTACACACAGAACAGCAGGAGATAGAACCACCCGAGAATTCTGCTTTATCCTTATTTGTGGGTTCCCCTGTAAGATGATGTCCTGACAGTATGCAGAAGGAAATCTCTCTGCCTCTGGTCCATGCCGGGCAGGCGTTGATGGTCGCTGATTTCCGTAACCATCAATTCCTCGCTCTTTCTACAAGATGTGTGCTGGACCTTGCTCTGTGCCACTCATTTAGTCCGTCAAGTTTCTTGTTTCTTAGATTTTCTTCTGTACTTAAGAGTTATTCACGAATGATTTTTTTTTCCCGTGGTTCTGCCTTAAAGTGCAAGTATTTTACAATGACATTCTGTTTAATAAGTAATTTAAAATATCCAGATTTCATATATTGATGAAACATATATTATATATGCAACACTTTTTGCTTTAACCCTTTCTTTCCGTGTAGCATGGGCTTATAAGTAATGATTATAGTTGTTATTATTATTATTAATGAATATGGCTATTAGAAAATACTGTAAACAAAATAGTAACATCGAATAGCGACAGAGAAAAGTATGTAGGAAAGGAAGAGAAAGGTATAAAACTTCCATGACAATAGAACAAGATGCGGACAAAAGTAAACAGTGAATAGAAAAAGGCAAGACTCGGTGACGCTGAGATATAGCTTATACAAAGGAAGTTACGCCAGAAAGTAGGATGGTCCAGTGATAACTAAGCGGTGACTGGACGTTGACACGTGTAAACAAAATAGAAAAGACGAAAAAAGTAGACACAATGAAAAATGAGGACACAATAAAACCTCCAACATGAAAGAGCAAGATAATGACTTGGGTAAATAACAATTGTATAGACGGAAGTGATGCAGGCTGACACGTGTTAGGACGCTATTACAAACGGTTTTTAAATAAAGGAATGACCAATTAAATATTTAGAGGCGTGGCCTATTGGACAATTGACTTACGACATATAAGTCATGGGGCAGTTTGAATGACGGACAATCATGGAAACCAGAGGACATCTGAAAGGTGGAGCCAAAATGCTTATTGGTTAATCCATCAAGCTGGACTTGAAGATAAAAAGGCGAACGGAGAGACAGGAGAAAAAAGAAGAACAAGTACAGGAGAGAGGAGACAGAGGAGGGGGAGCGTCAGAACACCGTCGGTCCGGCAAGTAGCGACTGACCAGGACTGCAAGAAGGATGGTCAGTGCACGTGGGCAGTCAAAAGTGAGGAAAGAAGGTCCGACCAGAACAGCCGAGAATCCATCAGATGAGAGATAAGAACAGAAGTCCAGAGAAGAGGCAAGGAGACTTTGCTCGTTAGTACACTGCGATTGAGAGGCGGCAGAGGAAGACCTCAGAAGAAATCAGAAGACAGACAAGAGAAGAAAGAGGACAAGACGATATAAAATCAGAAGTAATGTTAGACGGAAGATGGTTTTCAAGGTGATCCAAGTGATTAAGAAGTGACACTTTTGAAACTTTGAGTACAGTGATTTTAGACGAGAAACTAGTTGACCACGTGTTGCAGATGTGATATAATACTGAGATGGGAAATGTTCTCCTATCAAGTGTAGAATATTGTGAATTTGAGAAACTGAGAAATGCCGCATGTAGAATATGATAGAGTTTGATATTGTGAACAAATGATTATGTGTTTCAATCCAAGTGACGTAGTCGACAATACATCTTGAACTTATTTGTTAAAATAAATGAATCCAAGGAACATTTCATCGGACTTGCTCTGATCTGTGAAGTGGTAAAGTTTTGTGGAAACCTGTGATGTGTTAATCAAAGAGCATCTTTAAACTTCAGTTCTGTAATATGGAACTATTCAGAAATATATCATTCACAATATCCATATTATATCCGCACTAATAAACTTAACACAGTACGTGCAGAAAGTCCCTTAAAGCTGGCAGATCCAGATGGCGGCAGACTGTGATTGTGGGCGCAGATCCCAAAATTGCCGTCTTGGAATGTGGCTGCTGGTAGGAAATATTTCACAAGCAATATTTTCATTCCCAGCCTCCTGTGTTCTGCTGGGCATCTTTCTATTCTTCTATCACGGAGACAAAGCAGTATCATTGTAATCAATCATTTCTTTTCCTCTAGTTTTTTTTTATTATCATCTTATTCGTCTGACTGTTTTCTCGACAGTTGAAATCGTTGTATTAAGCTCTCTTACTTAATGTTTACTTTTTTTTGTGTTTATCTTTCTGTCCTTCTCATTGCGCTCCATTCTTCCCAGCATTAGTTTACTTATTTAACTGTTAATTTTTTTTTTCATTTCCTGCTTATTTTATTCACATTTCATTCATTCTTCCTTCTTAATCTTGTTTTTTTTTTCTCTCTCTCTATTTCTTCCTTACTCATCGTTTTCATCTCTACATTTCTTTCTTTCTTCCTTTTGTTCTTTCTTTGTTTCATTCATTCATCTTCTCTTTCTTTTTCTTCCCTACTTCTAGTTGTCATCTCTACATTCTTTCTGTAGGACAAATTCGGAAGTGGTTTTTTTTTAATTTTTCAAGTTCCCATATAATCATTATATTCTGGTTATTTGGGGGTTCTGTCAATGTCCCCAAGATCCTGCCCCTCTTTCTTTTCCCTTTAGGTGTCCAAGTCAAGCCGTTATAGAGGTGTCTTGTTCTTTCCATTTGTAGCATTTGTCCCAGCCATTTGCATCTTCGCTCTTTGACCTCTTTAGTAATGTTCTCAATGCCTCTTCGTTTGGTTATTTCCTCGTTTGTCACGTGTTCTTCCTAGTGTATTCTTGCATCTTTTTTTCTGATGCATCTTCCTTCAGATCCTCTGAGTCTACTTTCAGTCCCCTGACTGGTTCCTCATGTTTCGCCTGTAGGTAGTAAAATGGAGCGAACACTGGATTTATACATTCTGAAGTTGAGGCTCGTATGAAGAACGGGAGATTTCCATATATTTACTAATATGTAATGGTAATCAGAGGAAAAATCTAAAGTAAAAAAGAACAAAAAAAAAGGAATATAGAGGGAAAAATAAGAGACACAGCCATTGAGAAAGAAATAAAGCGAGAATAGATCTGATTGTTAATTAAGAGAAGGGGGCGTGCAAACTGAAATTGTCAGCTTTGACTGTTAATATGTGTTGGTAGAGATTATTAAAAAGAGGAAGACCAAGACGAAGATGGCTGCAAGACATCGTTGACGATCTGCAAATGGATGCAACAGCAGCAGGCCATCTTGGCTCACAACCCAGAGGCCTACAGGAGTGCTGTTTGGGAGGCAAAGTTCCGCAAGGGACATGCAAATGAATGAATGAATGAATGAATGAATGAGAGATTATTAAACTAGCAATTTAAATATAATAACAAAAAGTGAGGCAAAAGACCAATAGAAAACTATATATCATTCGTGAAGAAGAACAGTCGAAACGACTAAAAATAAATAAATAAATAAAAGTAAGGTCTATTTACTCATAGAATAGAGATGTATTATTTCAAAATATTTTGCCACGGCGAACAATAAAATGAAACATTTTAATTATGATATAGAAAAAAAAGCCTCCAGTTATTTCATTTGCATATGTAATATAATTCACATTATTAAACTTTTTTTTTAACTGTTGCGAAATGTTTTATACGCGAGTTTTCCCGCTCATATTCCTTTACCATTTGTACTATTTTCCATGTTTTTTTCCCTCTATTAGACATAGAACATTGTTCTAGTTCAGCGATGTTCTAGCACTCGGCAAAACGTTTGATTCGTGTTTCTGAGGCTCACTGTCTTGACAGACATTCAGAGAACGCAAAATCTTCTTCGCTCTCAGATGGGTACTATTTATAAAGTGCGCCACAGCGGAAGTTCCTGGCTGATCTTTCCTCCATCAAAAGCCAAATGACTGAATGACTAAGAACACTTATCCAGCCATTTCTCAAGGACTAATAAATGTGATTATGTTCTTTGATACTTCTTCTTGAAAAAAAGCCCATAAAACTTAATCATCCGTAACATTGTTGCTGATGGCGATAGACAGCCTTATCACGCCATGGAGGCTCATAGGGGATGTGGTGTTAGTGGCCCTTGACCGTCGACACACACTAGAGAATGATATGTTGTTAGTGGCCCTTGACCAGTGGACACACACTAGAGAATGATGTGGTGTTAGTGGCCCTTGACCTGTGTACACACACTGCAGAATGATGTGGTGTTATTGGCCCTTGACTTGTGTGCACACACTGGAGAATGATGTTGTGTTAGTGGCCTTTGACCCGTGGACACACACTAGAGAATGATGTGTTGTTAGTGGCCCTTGACCGTCGACACACACTAGAGAATGATGTGGTGTTAGTGGCACTTGACTCGTAGACACACACTAGAGAATGATGTGTTGTTAGTGGCCCTTGACCGTCAACACACACTAGAGAATGATGTGGTGTTAGTGGCCCTTGACCCGTCGACACACACTGGAGAATGATGTTGTGTTAGTGGCCCTTGACTCTTGGACACACACTGGAGAATGATGTGGTGTTAGTGGCCCTTGATCCGTGGACACACACTGGAGAATGATGTGTTGTTAGTGGCCCTTGACGCGTCAACACACATTGGAGAATGATGTGGTGTTAGTGGCCCTTGATCCCTGGACACACACTGGAGAACGATGTGTTGTTAGTGGCCCTTGATCTGTGAACACACACTGGAGAATGATGTGGTGTTGGTGGCCCTTGACCCGTGGACACACACTGGAGAATGATGTATTGTTAGTGGCCCTTGACTCGTGGACACACACTGGAGAATGATGTATTGTTAGTAGTCCTTGACTCTTGGACACACACTGGAGAATGATGTGGTGTTAGTGGCCTTTGACGCTTGGACACACACTGGAGGATGATGTGGTGTTAGTGGCCCTTGATCCGTGGACACACACTGGAGAATGATGTAGTGTTAGTGGTCCTTCTCCGGCCAGAACTGAGTGGGCCTTCTCCGGCCAGAACTGAGTGGGCCTTCTCCGGCCAGAACTGAAGAACTGATCTTGTCCTGGGAGACTAGCGCAATAATAGGTTTACTACACAGATTAAAACTAAACAGTAGTGCAATTTAAGTTTAGCAATTAAATCGGATATGGACTAAAAATCCCAAGTCCACATAAAAAAGATTGTAATAAACACATCCGCCATATTTAGTGTGAAATTATGGCTATATTTAGCTTATATAGAAACTTTAAAATGTGAATCTACAAGAACCGGAATAATAAAATCACACAGACGCATTTAATTTTGTTTGTGATTATTTTACAGCAAGGTATACGTGACTGATTTTTAAAAAAAAGGGGGGGGGGAATTCATTTTATAGGGGAAAAGCAGAAAGGACAGGAACCAGGTGGAAATAGCTCGCTGTTATAGAACTTATCTAGGCCATAAATCAACAGAAATCTTTGCACTGTTATTTGCTCGTTTATTTAACGTATTTTAAGACAAAGTTTTTGTTTGTTTGTTTGTTCTTGTTCTGCGAGTTATTGTTTTGTTTTTTTTTGGGTGCCATATTTTGTGCTTTTTTCATATTGTCTTGTAGTCTTCCAGTTTCAGTTATAATTTTTTTCTAATATTCAAGCGATTCTAAAAAAAAAAAAACAGCAACAAAAGGTGATATAGTTTTGCCAAAAGTGACTATGTTAAAGAGAACATGCATTGGTAATTTCCACACTATACAGTCAGCGTAGGTGCTATTGCAGTATTGCATCATAATACTATGTAACTGTATTCAGACAAATATTTTAACCTGAGGGTTTCGTAAAACTCCAGCCCTCGATGTTCCCCTTCGTTTTATGCTGTTCTCACTCGGTATCTCTACCTGGCTGGCTGAATGATCTAATGTCTCTTGTAAACTGTTAACTGGAATTCTTTCCTGGAAAACGTCCAAAGATGCGGGTCAGGAATTGATCATTGCTTTGCTTCAATTCTGTGTTGGGGCGTTTTGTCTGTGGTGTGTCCGTAACAGAGCACGTCCTCCAAAACTGCACCATCTGTGAAACGCCGAGACACACCATCTTGCCAAACGAAACTGCCCAAGAAGCTAAGCTCTACAGCTCTATACAATCAATCAATCAGCAAATCAACAAATTAGTCAAAATCAGCCAGTGCTCTTGGCCCCTAAAGTCATAGACAAAGTCTTTCCAGTCTTTTCTATCTTTGGCCCATGTTATTCAAGTCATTTCCATTTTTACCCATGTTCTTCAAGTCATTTCCGTCTTTACCCATGTTCTTCAAGTCATTTCCATTTTTACCCATGTTCTTCAAGTCATTTCCATCTGTAGCCATGTTCTCCAAGTCACAGCATGCGAGTCCCTTTACTTTTAGAACGTTTAGTACAGTGCTATACAGGAATAACAAAACAAAACAAAGCCTGGCTCATTAAGAGACAGGACTGCACATGTAAACATAAAATGCATAAGAAGTAGAAGAAACGAAGCAATGGGCAAAAATCACAAAGCTTATCAGCAGATTACACTACATCTAGTCTAGGCGAAGCGTACCGAAATGATATCTTCCATCAAAGGAGATCCAAACGAAGGGTATCTACCTTATAAAGCCAGACACACGATAGTGTAGTATCCACACACGCCTGTTAATGATTGATGAAAAAAAAATCAGGATGTTACGCCAAGTTCCATCCAGTGAAATGTAACACTGACAGCGAGATTAAACAGAAGAGACGGGACGATGAAGATAGATTCTCTGACTGAGTGAGTGATGTAGTCAGGGCAGTAAATAAAGGTCTCCAATGTCTTTGATCTCATATCAAAACCTCATACGCATGGCTAGTATAGGTTACCTGATATTACATCACTTGGACTGGCGAGCAGAGCGATGAATCTAGAGAAAGCAGTTGACTGGTTGGTCGGTCTATTTGGCAAACCACGCTTGGCCACGATTAGTGGATTTTGGTTTAGAACTTGGAGATAACTCTGGGATAGTTGTCAGTGAGCGGTTTATAGAGAAGGATGTAAATATCCTGTTAGAATGTTAAATCAACAATAAAACATCTCTTGATCAAATGATCTGCATGCAGTGCCTTCTCTCAGTGTTTAGTACACCGTTTTATTTATTGATTTGAATCAGTGTATGAAAGTTAGATATCTACTTCCACTTTGCTCATACTTTACCTAGTTTGGAGAACTGTGGAGCTGATAAACAAATACACGTGATTCACAAGTTCACCAGAACGTCTTACCAAGAGTCATTTCTCTCGCAGAGTAAACTACAGTGGATTCCATCCCACTGTGGGATACCAGGCAATGAGAAACCGACCGTCTGGTCAAAGAGGGCGCTAAAATGGAGCAACCAGACATACCAGTGACCTATAACCAGAAGGAAAACAAGAAAAAAAAAACTTAAAGGAGGCCACACACACTACCGCAAGATTACTATCGCATGCTAAACAGAAATGAACAGGACATAACCGACTTCGAAGTCACATGTATGCAAAGTTGAAGGTTGCCAATTCTCCTCTTTGTGCAAGTGACCAAACGTTTCAAACTGTGGAACAAATCCTCCAAAAATGTGACAGCTACGTGAAATAGTTAAACTGTACTGTTCTATACAGAAACTACAAAAAAGCCCCCAGAATAGACAGATTTACTCGTTAGACAGAACTGAGGTTATAAACACAAAATGTCTACAAAGTCATTACACTCACGAAAACGACCGAATGAGTGAATCAGAGACACTATAGTTCTATACCCACTGCCGTAGAGAAATAACAGAAAGAACTTCTTCTTCTTCTTCGTCTTCTTCTCCTATCTCCCTGGAACTGCGGGCTGGTGTTCTTTGCAGCTGATGCCATGAAGATGTTGAGGTATAGCCTCGTTTCGGCTTGGGAGCAGGTTATGGCAGCTAAAACTCAGGACCGTGTGCAATACTTCTTTAGCAGAAAACTATGGCGACTCTTTTTCTCGTAAGCCATGCCAGGCCTTTTTTCTGGGGGTACCAACGAAGAAGTGGGACAGGGTCTTGGTCAGCCATAGTTCTCCAGCCCTGATGCCGGCATGTCAGCTGTGGTTCGCCCAGCCCTGACGCCGGCATGTCAGCTATGGTTCGCCAGCCCTGACACCGGCAAGTCAGCTATGGTTCGCCAACCCTAACGCCGACATGTCAGCTATGGTTCGCACGTCCTGACGGCAACATGTCAGCTATGGTTCGCACGGCCTTGCGGCAACATGTCAGCTATGGTTCGCACGTCCTGACGGCAACATGTCAGCTATGGTTCGCACGTCCTGACGGCAACATGTCAGCTATGGTTCGCACGTCCTGACGGCAACATGTCAGCTATGGTTCGCACGTCCTGACGGCTACATGTCAGCTATGGTTCGCACGTCCTGACGCCAACATGTCAGCTATGGTTCACATGTCAGCTATGGTTCGCACGTCCTGACGGCTACATATCAGCTATGGTTCACATGTCAGCTATGGTTCGCACGTCCTGACGCCAACATGTCAGCTATGGTTCGCACGTCCTGACGGCTACATGTCAGCTATGGTTCACACGTCCCTGAAAGAATGTTGAAACAATCATCAAATTAAAATTCCCTTCCCTCACTTTTCACTCAGACATCGAGGTCAGTCTATCCCTCACAAATACAGCAGTTCCTCCCTCGTTTTCAGCTTTATCGAACGGCTTCTCTTGTGGGATGTTACGTTTTTAGCCAGATAAACGGTTGCATTATAAGGTTTACAAATATAAGGACCTCTGACCCGACCCCAAACCACAGCGGTCAAAGAAAACAAATTACGTTTGCAGTGTTTTTCAAGAGCGCTGCAGATAAAACCCTGTCATGCCTTAGAGGCACATAGGGATATGGTGTTAGTGCCCATATTTTACTTGACCTGTCAGCACACTAGAGGGTGATATGGTCAGTATCACGCCTGGCAGCCTTTCCTTCCCCAACTCCAGACTGGGGTGCCTCCGGCCGGATTCGAACCCCCGACCTTCGCCATGAGAGACCAATGCACTAACCGCTTCGCCACTCAGACACCCACTTATGACATAATTCTGAGCAGGTGTGGGCTGTCTCCTTCTTATAAATACACTATCAGTTTAGAAGACTCGTCTAAGCCAAATCAAAGTTGCAGGGATATACAACGAAGAGGGAAGAGGAAAAAACACAGAGGGTCAAGGACAGATGAATGCAGGCAAGAAAAGCAATCTGAGGACTTGTACACGCGAGAAATAGATTCTAATTTATATCTGTAGCTGTGTAACCAATCACGATCGGGCTTTTTCCTTCTGTTGTTAACTTGTTCAATTTGTTACGGTCGGCAGGTTTTTTTATCTCCCTTTCCAAATGTGAACTTTTGCCTCGACGTCGTTCACTTTCCTTCTGCGCATGCGCAGGGAAACTAATGGTCGAAACATGTGTTGGAAAACTGAGACTCCCGTGCATTCATTCAATTCTCATTATATACACCTCTTTTTTCTATACTGTTTTCCTTTTTTTTTTTTTAATTTCAAAATATGCCTACTTCTTTATTTATGCCTTGACAATACGCTTTCATGTTCTATGTCTTCTACTTTCTTTTCCTGTCTACCTTTGCTCATTTCGACTTCTTTTTTTTCGTCTTTCTTTCTTTTCTATTTGCTCGTACATCCATGGAGGTCTAAGATTCCAGACTACATTTTTTTCAAGTTCTAAATTTTTCTTTAGAAGTGTGTGATTCACCGTGGAAAATAGTGGAGAAGACGTACACACAGTGTGACAGAACTGTGATGTTTACTGGTCTGTGTTAAAACTATTTGGAACGTTAGTGTTTGCTCGTCTCCGTTATTTGTTTAAGATGATTTTTCTTCGCTTTTTTTGTTGTTTTTGTTTTGGTTCGAGTTAAAATAGGCCGATGGTTTGAGCGTCTGTGCAGTTACAGGCTTGCTGACGGCCATTCAGAAAACAAATATGCCCAGTGCCCGTATCAGTTCAAGAGAAACTTTATAGAAGTGTGTACCAAGTTCAGCTGACCATCAGCTGCTTCAGAAGTAAAGTATACAAGTCGATGTGTGAGAATGATCGAAGAAGAAGAAGACGAAGAAGATAATGATGATGATGAAGAAGAAGATGATGATGATTGATGATGATGATGATGATGATGATGACATGTCATTTCATTTAGTCTAAGATTTATAAGGGGAAATTGGAGATAACAATGAAGACGGTGGTAAGCCACGGGCCCTTTGCTGTTTTGACGTTAAAACTGTTCGGTTCCCGTCGCCCTTCTGACTTCCCGGGGAGAACACATTAAGGCAGGCCCGGTGTTTCCCTGGGTAGCTGTCATCTCCGGGTCTTGGCAGGGCGCCATGTTGCCAGGACTACAACGCAGCCCCAGGCTGACAGTAAGATCGGTTTCTTACCAGGGGGGCGAAACGACCTTCTGACAGTCTATAATGCACCAAAACTAATGACATCGCGACTGACCTATTTTAGAATTCATTGAATAAAACACAAGAGAATCTAGCAGCAACCAAACATATGAAGATGTTTTTTTCCTTGCGATGCATTTCACATATCCTAGATGTTCACTTCATTTGCGCTGTTAAAGTCTAGTTCTTTTTTATTTTGGTTTTCCTTGAGTCATCTATTACGTTGTGATCTCTTTCCAGGGTGAGCCAAATATGTGTTCTTGTTTATGTCAAAGAAGTAGTGTTAATCCGCCGAATATCTGGAGCAGAGGCTGTGAAAAATTTCTTCTGGTAAACCCATTTTCAAGACTGAATCTGTTGTGGGCCCCAACTGGTGGCGCGGGGAAACAAAATGGCTGCTCCAGCGAATTAGAAAGACGTGTGTACTCTGTTGGGAAGAAAATCTCTTTTGCTTCCGTTTAGAATTTACAGAATATAAAAATAATTCATTTCTACAGATTTACCCTGCAGCATAATCTTCCCATTCTGCCAGGCGCACTCCGCTAACTCATCTCTCTCTCTCTCTCTCTCTCTCTCTCGCTCACTCACTCTCAATCACCGATTTACATTTGAAAAAAAAAACAGTGCGGACTGAAACAATCTCAATATTTCTTAAATTGTTCATACTAATTACAACATTAACTTGTTTTCTGAAACTTGTTTATTTTCCTATGTCTGAATCTACCGACGGTATTTCTTGGTTGATAGATCGCTTATTTCTCTCTGACTGTATATTTGGGCTATTTCCCAATGAAGTTTCATGCATTAAATCTAATACGGAGTGAAGCAACCAGCCTTTTTCATTCCACACATACGACCAGTCTTCAATCCAAACATCTCCATTACACGATCCAAAATACTCTTAGCTGCAAGTACGATAGCCATGAAAGAACAATGTATATATTTCTCCATTTGATTAAATTAGCACGGCATTGTTTTTGCAGGAGAGTGGCAGCACAGTTCTCAGGGTTGCCAATGCTGAACAAAACCGTATCTGACCTCTCTTGAGGTGTTCCTAGTGTTAGGCTCAGGCCGCCTAACAGGAAGACAAGGCTCGCTGTGGTCATTATAGATTCTACCGAGAAGTTTTTTTTTTTTTTTTAGTCCATTCTGGGTCTTCATGCAAAGCCACCAATAATCACTTTCAATCATGTTCCCTCTAAGCAGCGTTAGCGAGCATTAGCGCACATATTTTTATAGCCCTTATCGCATACACTTTTGACTCATCGCGAGATGTAGAACTATAACTACGGAATTTGTTATTGATTCAAGCTCAGCTCTAGCGCTAGTAGTTGCTTCGGCTCATGAGGTAGAGTTTTTTATCACAACACTTCACACCTTAAAGGAAACATTCCTCCTGATTAGATGCTTTTGCTGTGTTCCAACATTCTCACAACGTGAACCGTTAAAACGCCCTGCTTCTATCTCTAAACAGATCAAACCAGCCGTATATCTACAACAGTAACAAACATTATGACACAAAGGATAAGTCTTTGGCCAAATCCTCTTCGCTGCTTCCATATTCTGCGCCGTAACTCTAGCATAAGCATCTCTGTTAACACACAGGATATGAACAAACGACTAGCAAAAAAGTATGAGAAGCGATATGAAGGTTTTAAGTAGAATGAGTTTCATTCATAATAATGAAATAAGCTGGTCTTGTGGCAGCTGGTTTAAGATGTCTGAGGTACAAAGGTTTTCCATTTTATCTTGTTTGCGATACAAAAAGGCCGCTGTCTGCAAATTAGGAGGAGGTTTAATGGCCACTGAATTCTTCGTAAAGACGCACTGGTTTATCTGCAGACAGATGTGGCTTCTTCAGGGGCTTTCCTGTGTTAGATACAGATGGAGCTATTAAATCACCAGATAATCTTGGACGCTGTGCCTCGCCTCTTTTGATATGATGATACGGGATGATAGAATATGACGGGAAGAAGGGACGGAATTAAGAATTTTATCATACTTCTTACTTACGTTTTTTTTTCTTTCATATGGTCTTTTCGGTGCGTAGGTGATCATGCTCGTTCACTGCTCTCTGTCACAGAACAAGATGTGTTCGCTATAGAAGAAATACAGCATCGAAAAAGTGTAACAAAGGGAGTAACACTAAGGAAAAAGTACTTAAAACGAACAGTTAAAGTGCAGACATTGTAAAACGATATCGGAAGACAACCATCAGCGATTCGATACCCGCGCTAAAGGGTGCCATTAACTTTTAATAAGAAAACTATTAAAGATCATTTAACCACGAATTTCGATACTTGAGACGACTAGAAACAGCAGTACGATGATAACCGAGAACCACTCCGCAGAGTTAATGATGGCTCTTGGCATCGAATGTTTACTTCGTCAGTACTCAGAGTAATGGCAGATTTCACCCAAGCTGTCATTGTTTTAGATAATTGGATTGTTATAACTTGGCATCGAATTCGAGAGCCCTTAGAGTCTGAACACGGTGTCAAATGAATCTCATACAAGGGAAGTAATGGGTAAGTCCTTGTATATATATATATATATATGGTGAATCCTATATATATGTAGTGAATCCTATCTTGTCTATCCGCCTCTTTCATAATGTGTCCCAGCGGAGTGGTTGAAAGGACTAACCTATCAATCAGGTGACACAGTAAAGGAGTTATTGTTGTATTATACTATAACAACGAAACAGTGACATATATTGTATCAGTCTACAGACTGGATGACTAAAGGCATAATTCCTCTAAATTATTTGATCGGGTCAAATATTACACGTACTAAGCACCTTTGGTGAGTCACTGTTATGGTTTTAATATTAGGATTAAAGTTTATGATTAAGGTTTAAGGTTAGGGGTTAAGGTTTATCTGTTAGACTTTAGGATTAGGATTAAGGTTTATAGGCTAGGCTTTAGGGTTAGGATTAAGGTATATGACTAAGGTTTAAGGTTAGGATTAAAGTTTATGGCTGAGATTTAGGGGTAGGATTAATGTTTGGGGGCTAAGGCTTAGGGTTAGGATGAATGTTTATGGCTAAGGCTTAGGATTAGGAAAAAAGAGTTATGACTAAATGTTTAGGTTTAGGATAAAGAATTATGGCTAAGATTTAGGGTTAGAATATCAGTGATAGCGAAGTTCGTGGAAAGAATACTACCACAGCACAGATAATTGGGTAGAACGATTTACTTGAATTTCAAATATTTTCATAAAAATAACTAACTATCACTACTTTCGTTATGTCACTCCTTCAGTATTGTTACATTTATGCCACTCTTTCGCTATACCATTCCTTCAATACCGCATTGACGTCACTCCATCGTTATTTCACTTCCACAGTACAATATTTATGTCACTCCTTTCTCATGTCAGCACTGTAGTACACTGTTTTATGTCACTCCTTCGTTATGTCACTCATTCAATATGGTATTTATGTCACGCCTTTTATACACATGTAGGACGGGAATAAGTCACTGACCGCATGTTTTTATAACAAACAGCAAAACAGGGTCAGCGCAAGTTCGGCCGATGGTTGCGCAACATCGGGCGGACAAGCTGCTGACCTAGTGTAAAAGAGAAAAGGTGTAGAGTTCAAGTTGTTCGAGAATTTGTGCGTTGAGCACGCAGGAAGGTGCCAACGGATCGGAGGGAAGTATGTTCTCATTTAAGTACCAATGAGTATGTTATTTGTCGATGGACACATACACATACACACATATATAGTGTGTTTGTATGTGTGTGTGTGTGTTTGGTTTAGTTATGATTTATATTCTGTGACGTGGAGGCATGCAAACTGCGCTGTTGATCCCTCCGAACCATCCCGACCCACCCAGGTATGCTGCATAGATGATTGACATATGAATAATTATAGTTTTAAAAAAAATAATGTGTGTTCTGTGGAAGTTTTGAAAGTTCTGTTAAATATGCATTGAGGATTTTATGTGCACATAATTTTACGCATTATTGATTTTATATGCATATGCCTGTGTTTTATTTCCTTGCCAATAGTTCCTTTCTTTTACAAATAGACAAATGATCATTAAGGACAATATGTTGCAATATATATGGGACAAATTTGCTTAATCACACTAAACACATTTTTAACCTACAAGATGTTTGATTGATTTCAATCATTCCATTTTTTTTGGTACTTGTATTTTTAGGGGCCGGCTAACGTAGTGGTTAGAGCACTCGTCTAGCAACCAAATGGTCGAGGGTTCGAATCCCCAGCTGAGCGGGATTTTTTTTCCGACCAATACGGGCCTGAGGTCGACCCAGCCTCGTAAAATGGGTACCAGAGAAAATCTGGGAAGTAAAGGCAGCGAGGAAAGGAACTGGTCACCCTACCTCACACGCTGATGACCCAGCATAATGAGGTCTCTAACGCTTCACCCCCTACGGCATTTGAAATGCTATGGGACTATCTTTACTTTTTTACTTGTATTTTAAGAAAGGAATCACAGATGCCAAGAAAATGGATAAAGGTCGATTTTGTCCTTCATATCATAAAGTGAGGATCTTTGATAAAATCGATATTGTGTGTGTAATTTCTTTTTCATTTATCGTATTGTTATGACGTGAAGGACTGAATGAGTGTTGGGATTAAGATCAGATCATAGGTCAGACGTAATATGATTAAGAACCATATAAGAACATGCAAACACCAAGTCAGCTCTACCTTAAAGTGTAAACAACATAAATAAAATAGAAAATTATATTTTTAATTTATTCCCACACACACCCTGCCCGAGTTGTTTACAAAGATCTTGACTCTGGTAACAGAGAGTGCCGGATTAGGGAATTCTCCACTTACCGAACTAACAACGCTTCTGTGTTAACCATGACACCCAGGAAGTTAGACCTGCAGTAGTGTTATGTTTTTTCTTCATGCTTTTATCATAATCAGAATTAGTACATACAACATTTGAGGAAATACAACAATTTAATCGTATAAAGAATCTAAGCGTCTTTGACTTTCTGCTGAGAGTCACTGCGTTATTTACGGATGTAAGACAAATGATACACTCAAGTTACAGATGTAAGACAAATGATACACTCAAGTTACAGATGCATGACAAATGATACACTCAAGGTACAGATGTAAGACAAATGATAGGGACAAAGAAAGAGAGATAGAGCGAGGGAGGGAGAATGAAAGAGAGATTAAGAAGGAGAGAGACTGACAGAGAGAAAGAGGGAGAGAGAGAGGAAGACATTATTTTTTTAATCTTATATCTTATATCCTTCCCATGCCGTTAAACGTCACATAGGGCTCGCAAGGTAGCTCGCCAATTTTTTCGGCGAGTCTTTCAACCTCATCAAAGGATTTTATGCCTGTTAATTTGGCCTCTCTTAACAATGTCCTCTTCAGAGTTTCACGCGGTCTGCCTCTTTTTCTTTGGTCTGTTGTGTTCCATTTTATAGCTTGTTTTGGGGTTCTCTATTTCTTCTCATCATGTGACCAACATATGTCCATCTACTTTTCCTGATCACCCATGAGACTGGTTGTTGTTCAGTCATCTGCCTTATCTCTGCGTTGTTCTTGAATTCGTTCCACTTGATGCCGAGTATTTTCCTTATGCATTTGTTTTCAAAAGAGTCTAATTTCTTTAGTTGTTTTCCAGCTTTCGCATGCATAAATGAGGGTGGATATTACATTTGAATTGAATAGTCTTAACTTGGATTTTGTGTTTATAACTTTTAAATTATATATGTTCTCAAGATTCTTGAAGATCGATGCTTCTTTTGCAATTTTTTCACCACATCACAAAACTTCTCCCGCGGTCCCCCCACTAGTACTCTCATTTTCTGCATTACGTCCCTTCCTTTCTTTTCCTGCTGCAGTTTTCTTAGTGTAACTCTGTCTCTTTTGATTCTCAGAAACATGTCTTATCGCCGTTACTCATTCTTTCTGTAATGAACTTTTACCTTGTGTAAGATTCCATAGACCCGTTAATCTTGATTCAATCACAAACACAATCTAGGTGCGGCCAAAGGGGCCAGTAAACAAGAAGTTAGAGCGATACCACAAAAAGAAAATAAATTAATAGAATTTATCTATTTGACACTTTCACAGTCTGCAGCAAATGATATCTCGCGTGAGTGGAGACTGTTATATCGCCTCTGATTGATAACAATGATTCTAGATATTAGAATTCTTGTATAGCGTGAAGACAAAACACATCAGGACTGAAAACTGGTATTGCTGATAGGGTATAGACATTCCGTGGTAGCAGAAGTAAAAGAGAGTAAGAGGTTGTTATAAAGGTAAGAATAATAGATAAAAATGCCTAAGCTGTTATAAAGGCAGGCATAACAGATGAAATGCCTAAGTTATTGCAAAGGTAGGAATCTTCTTCTCCTTCCGCTTTTCCGGCCATTAAGGCTCATTGGTGCAGATAAAGTTCGCCTCCATTCTTCTCTATTCCTAATCTTCTCTCTCCAGTTGGTAACACCAATTTTCTTTTACATCCTCTTCTGTGTTTTCTTTCCATCTCTGTCTTGGTCTACCCCCTGGTCTTGCTTCCCTCATCTCTTGTGCATACATCATTTTCTTTTGTCTGTTCTCTTCCACTCTATAAGCCCCAGTCAGCGTAGTCTGCTCAGTTTCAAGACATTTATAATTTGTTGACATTGAAATAAGCTGTTCAGGTCAGTGTTCTTTCTAGCTCTCCATTCTCCATTGTTGGTATCCTTTATAGGCCCAAAGATTCTTCTTAGAGTCTTGATCTCAAAGATCTGCAATTGTTGTTCATCTTTCTTTGTTGTACTCCACGTTTCTGATCCATACATGACGGATGGTCTAATATAGTTTTGTAGATTGTTATTTTTGGTGTTTTGAAACAGGATTTTTTAACAGGTGTTGCAAGACGAAGTATATTTTATTCCCTATCTGTACTCTGCATTTAATATCCTCGCTTGCTATGTTGCTTCTGTCAAAAGTTGTGCCTATACATTTTTATGTTTCTGCTTTCCTAGCGATCATATCTCCAACATTTGTATAATTTGGATCATTGTGCCTCTGGTCTCTTGATATCTTCATATACTCTGTCTTATCTTGGTTAATGGTCAAGCCCACTTTTAGTGCCACATCTCTCAGGTGTATGCAGGTATTGATGAATTCTTGCATAGTTTCATCCACCAGGTCGAAGTCATCGGTGTATCCTAGTATTTTAGCTTGTTCTTCTGTACTGCTTTCTTTTTCCACTTTTCTAAATACATTTTCTAGTACTAGGTTGAATAGTAATGGAGATAATGTATCACCTTGTATTAAACCAGTTCTTAAATAGAAGGGTTCTGTCTTCCTTTATATAGTACTATATTTTGTGCATCCTCCATGTATATTCTGAACAGATTGATTAATTTATTAGGTATCTCAAATTCTTTCATAATTTTCAATAAGATGTTACTATCTATGCTGTCATAAACTTTCTTGAAGCCAATGAAGACATTATGTATTTATTTTCCATATTCTCATTACTTTTCTGCTCTTTGACGTAGATAAAATATGTGGTCTACGGTTGATCTGTTCTTCCTAAAACCTTCTTGATAGTCTCCCAGTATGTTCTCGCTGTATGGTTTTAATCTACTTAGAAGTATAATAGATAGTATTTTGTAGCTTGTTTGTAGTAATGATATTCCTCTGTAGTTTTCACACTTGCTCTTATCACCTTTTTTTAATACTGGAATCAGTAATGATTCTATCCATTCACTAGGGAGTTTTTCTTCTCTCCATATTTGACTTAAATACAATAAATACTCACACAGATGTTCAGTCACCTCTGATGGTATTTGACATTCCTTGTACAAAATACTTTACATCAGGAACTTAAGAAAATGTAAGGACAGAGAAATCTCAACGTGTGCTAAATAAGACCCGTCAGAGGGCAAATTAATGAAAATGAAAAGACTCTGTGACTTAAATACAATAAATACTCACACAGATGTTCAGTCACCTCTGATGGTATTTGACCTCGTGATATACGTTTTCTGAATGTAATGTGACGATATAGCAAGAGGAATATACTAAAAATATACAAATTACAGGAAAACTTGTTTAAGTAAACAGCTTATGGTGAAGTCACTAAAGTAAAATAAAACAGTTTATGGTGAGGTCACTCGCGTAAAATAGGCAGCTTAATGTGAAGGCGCTCAAGTAAAATAACCAGCTTATGGTGAAGTCACTCAAGTAAAATAACCAGCTTATGGTGAAGTCACCCAAGTAAAATAACCAGCTTATGGTGAAGTCACCCAAGTAAAATAACCAGCTTATGGTGAAGTCACCCAAGTAAAATAACCAGCTTATGGTGAAGTCACCCAAGTAAAATAACCAGCTTATGGAGAAGTCACCCAAGTAAAATAACCAGCTTATGGTGAAGTCACTCAAGTAAAGTAAATAGTTTATGGTAAAATCGCTCAGGTAATGGCATATAACAAGGGGATAATAAAGACAGCTACATAACTTACAGCAATAGTTCTATGGAGACTTTTACACTCGTACACCAGTTTTCTCCTGCGTGAAGCACATTTTAGTCTTTTTTTTAAAATATGGTTTGGGCATGAGGCAGAAAGGGAAGTAGAAGAAGCTGACTGCTCTGGAAAGGCAGCTTTAATCCCTAATTCTCTGAACAGTTCTAGAGACACTCTTAAACCAGGTAAGAATATCTACTTTGGTGTATTCTGACAGTCTAACCACCACACAAAAGACGGTACAGTGGTGCCAGCCGAGGGCCAAGTGGCCGCTTTTGACAGATGAGACAGGTCTCACTCCAGGTGCTGGATTAGAAACATGTAACAGGTTGTCATATTCGACTCTTGCACATTTAAAAGCTGTTAAAATCTGAAATACCCAAACGGGAGTTAGCACGCAACGGATAACACTAGACTATTTGTGCTTGTATGCAGTTCAGCGGTTTTCAAAGCTGAGGGTCAAGAATGATCTCGGAGGGGTCAGTATAGTAAATATAGATTCTATTTCAGTGCAATAAATGTGCGACGGTTTTCAGGTTAATACCAGGTGGAGGAGGAACGTACGGAAGTTAAGACGAATTATCCATTGGTTTCAGGGCTCTCTCTCTCTCTCTCTCTCTCCCTCTCTCTCTGAACCTTAAGTTCCCCAGGCACATGGGGCTTCCGCAGGGATTTTCCACACACGCCAGTGCATCGCTATTCCCCTGCTCTTGCCCAGGTGAACCCTCTATGTTTCTAAACATCTTCTCTGTTGCTCTTATCCAGCTCTCCTTTAGTCTACCCATACTCGCTTCATGGTTCATCGACCTGAAAAAAAAAACAACTGGGAATCCACTGTTCTGGCATAATCAGTCAAGAATAGAAAACAGAATAATTGGAAGGACGTAGATCCTTTCTGGGAAGCAAAGAAATATAACTGTGCAGTTGTTCTAAAAATGGGGGCTTTTATGGTCAGGATAATAGATTTGTAATTAAGATGAATCCAACAATGATGAAAGATTTTAAATCGTGATATATCGGACCATCTTCGGATCCAAAACCTGCAAGTCTACTAATGGAAATGGCAAAAGTTCTGAAGTCCTAGTACACACTACTGCACTTTTGCTGATGTAATAAAGTATAAGAAGTTGCAAAGCTTTTAGGACTCTGTTATTTTTTTATGCGAGATTTCCGGGTTTTTTTTTCTGTCATTCCATAAACCAAATGCCAGGTAGCTATTTTTGCCTGAATTAATCGGGGATAGTTTAAGATTAAATCGCTGTGTCCATAACTAACGGCTGTAAAGCTTACACAGGGAATTCTCCATACCGTAGCAAGAAAATTATCTGACTGGTGTACTGCATCAAAGGAGATCTGTGTTCTAATTGTCGTAATTTCATAGGGCATGCAATGAGAAGAAGGGCCATTGAAACTATTATAACAACAGGAAAAATAGAGGGAAGAAGAGCCAGGGGAAGACCGAGAGAAATGATACTGGACAGTCTGACGGGATGGTGTGAGAGGAGATCACCAACTGAGCTGGTGACCTGCATGAAGGATCGGGTACTCTGTAGAAGCAACAGGCACTGCACCTGATGATGATGATGATGATAACGATGATGATGATGATGAATTGTCGTACCACATAGTAGACAGCAAGTGCTCTAACAGCTGTACTACACCATAGGATATCGGTGTTCTAATTGCCGTATCACATCAAGCCAGTGATCTTAATGCTGTATTACATCATAAAAATGCCAATGATCTAACTCCTGTCCTACGTCAATAATAAAGTCAGTGACGTAAATGCTGTACTACATTATAAAAAGGCAGTGATCTAACTGGTGTACTATATCATAAAAAGTCAGTGATCCAACTGTTGTACTACATCATAAAAATGTCAGTGGTCTAACTACTGTACCACATCATAGAAAAGTCAGTGATGTAAATACTGTACTATATTATAAAATTGTCAGTGTTCTAACTGCTGTACAACATCATAAAAAAGTCAATGATCTAACTGCTGTACTATATCGTGAAAATGTGAGTGATCTATCTGCTGTACTACATCATAAAAATGTCAGTGATGTAACTGTTGTACTACATCATAAAAAAGTCAGTGATGTAAGCTGTACTACATCATCAAAATGTCAGTGATCTAACTGCTGTACTCATTCATTCATTTGCATGTCCCTTGCGGAACTTTGCCTCCCTAACAGCACTCCTGTAGGTCTCTTTGTTGTGAGCAAGATAGGCTGCTGCTGATGCATCCATTTGCAGATCATCAACGATGCCATGCAGCCATCTTCGCCTTGGTCTTCCTCTCTTTCTTTTTCCCATTATGTACCCTTCCATGAAGGTCTTCTCTAGATTATCATGACGTTTAATTTGCCCAAAATATTTAAGTTTTCTTTGTTTAATCCTATTTACTAGCCAGCCTTCTTCAATATTAAGTTCTTGTAGTATGGATATATTTGTTCTTTTCTGTGCCCATGATATTTGAAGAACTCTTCTGTAGCATTTACATTCAAAGGCATTTATGTCTTTCTCATCTGTATTGTTAAGTGTCCAGGTCTCACAGGCATATGTTGCGATAGGAAAGATGCATGCCTTAAAAATCTTATTTTTTGTAGTACTGTCTGTTCCTCTCCACAGATTCATTAGCTGTTTTACTTTCTGAAGAGCGATAGATGTCCCCCTTTTAATTTTCCTCATTGTATCTCTATTATTAGTTAGTAGTGATCCAAGATATTCAAAACTCTCCACTTCTTTCAGTTTTTCCACATTGATACATATATCAGCTGCCTTGTTTGTTTTGTCAGTTGTCATCAATTTAGCTTTCTTCGCATTAAGATAGAGGTTTCGCTGGTACTGCTGTGCTATATCACAAAAATGCCAGTGATCTAATTCCTGTGCCACATTACAGCATGTCAATGCTCTAATCACTGTAGTACATCACATCCTAAGTAGTGCTTTAACATCTGCACCACGCCCTAAACCCCTACCCTCTCTCCTCTAAATTTTGTCAAGTGTACCATATAGCACGTAATAGCTGTGCCACATCAAAGATTGTCATTGCTTTAACCGCTAGATCACATCACAGCAAGTTACTCTTACAGGTTCTCTGCCTCATAACGGTCTGAAACAAAATTATATAAATCATATATATTCACTAGAATAAAGGTGGTGCAGCCTTACGGAATGACAGACTTGGAAATCCGTGTTCATGATAAATAGATTGAGAATCTCTGAATTTTTTAACTTTGTTGACTAATCTTGAAATGCCAGAGATGATCTCAGTCAGTTATTTGCGGAACTTTGCCTCACTAAGAGCACTCTTTTAGGCCTCTCGGTTGTAAGCATGATGCCCTGCTGCTGATGCATCCATTTGCAGATTATCAACAATGTCTCTTACAGCCATCTTCGCCTTGGTCTTCCTCTCTTTCTTTTTCCCATTATGTACTCTTCCAAGACTTTCTTCTCTAAATTATCATGACGTTTAATATGTCCAAAATATTTAAGTTTTGTCTGTTTAATCTTCATTCATAGCCAGCTTCTTCAATATTAAGTTCTAGAAAGTATGGATATATTTGTTCTTTTTTGTGTCCATGATATTTGAAGGTCTCTTCTGTAGCATTTACTTTTAAAAATATTTTTTCAGCTGTTGTAGAGACGATCTACTGTCGAGTAATTGTAAAAGCACGAGTGTTGTTTATTGGAAAGTGAGACATTTGTGAAGCTTGGCCAGGTCAGGTCGGACCGGTTGTCAGGTTGCTGTATGTATGTAAATGTAGTAATTCTTATTTTATATTATCTTATATCTTTTATCCTTCCCGTGCCGTTAAACGTCATATAGGGCTCGCAAAGTAGTTCGCCAATTTTTCCTGTCTTCGGCGAGTCTTTCAACCTCATCAAAGGATTTTATGCCTGTTAATTTGGCTTCTCTTAATAATGTCCTCTTCAGAGTTTCACGCCGTCTGCCTCTTTTTCTTCGGCCTGTTGTGTTCCACTTGATAGCTTGTTTTGGGATTCTCTGACTGTTTCTTCTCATCATGTGACCAACATATGTTCCATCTACTTTTCCTGATCACCCATGAGACTGGTTGTTGTTCAGTCATCTGTCTTATCTCTGCATTGTTCTTGAATTCATTCCACTTGATGCTGAGTATTTTCCTTAGGCATTTGTTTTCAAAAGAGTCTAATTTCTTGTCTATTTCTTTAGTTGTTTTCCAGCTTTCGCGTGCATAAATGAGGGTGGATATTACATTTGAATTGAATAGTCTTAACTTGGTTTTTGTGCTTATAACTTTTGAATTCCATATGTTCTCAAGATTCTTGAAGATTGACGCTGCTTTTGCAATTCTGATCCTAACTTCCTTTCTAGTGTCACCATCCTGGTCTATGTAGCTGCCAAGGTATGCATATTGATTGACTTCTTCAATATCTGCCCCTTCTATGTGTATTTTTCCATTTTGATTGAGAGGAATTTTCATTATTTTTGTTTTGTCCTTGTTAATTTCAAGTAAGTCTGGAGTTGTATTATTGAAACTGCCGAGTGAACAGACTGTGAGTGTTTTTAAGTTGCAGGAAACTGAAGAGAAAGTGTGCTCGAGCTGTGACTTGCGAGTGGTTGTCAAGACATGTAGATCATTGAACCATGACTTGCGAGTGGTTGTCAAGTCATGTAGATCATCGAACCATGACCTGCGAGTGGTTGTCAAGACATGTAGATCATCGAACCATGACTTGCGAGTGGTTGTCAAGACATGTAGATCATCGAACCATGACTTGCGAGTGGTGGTCAAGACATGTAGATCATCGAACCATGACCTGTGAGTGGTTGTCAAGACATGTAGATCATCGAACCATGACTTGCGAGTGGTTGTCAAGACATGTAGATCATCGAACCATGACTTGCGAGTGGTTGTCAAGACATGTAGATCATCGAACCATGCCTTGCGAGTGGTTGTCAAGACATGTAGATCATCGAACCATGACTTGCGAGTACTTGTCATGAGATATAGATCATCGAATTATGACTTTGGGTGGTCGTCATGAGATGTAGATCATAGGGAATGATTGCCCAAAATTTTTCAATGCAAATGTTTCAAAATTCTGTCCCAAGCTTGAGATTAACGTATTAAGCAAATCTGACGGACGATTGTGTCTGATAAACGGAAAATTTCATGTTGACTGTAGGACTATCCTACAAGGTAATCATACAATTCTTCTATGGTTAAGAAAAATAATCATATCTTAAAAACTATGCTAAATAGAAACATGAAAGTTGTGGAATTATGAAGCTCAATTCTTAACAGTTTTCTCTTTTCTGTACGACGGTAACTAGGATCAGAATGGCATCTTTGAAGAACAAAGTTTATTTTGTATTGTTTAGTCTTGACGTTACGAAACAAATTTGGCAATTACAGTTCAGCGAAGATTTAAAAAATGAGTACAGTTCAACACAATCGCCAATTCGTTTGTTGGACATTACCCATCCTGATTTTATATTTTATTGAGGTACACTAAGGACAAAATGTTCAGTTCACTAGTTCCTGAAATTGAAACTTTGAAGGCAAGGATAATGGATGCTTTAGCGACAGTGACTAAAGAGATATTGGAGAGCACATGATAAGAGATGGAGAATCGATTAGACGTTCTTTGGGCAACAAACGGAGCACATTTTGAGAGAGAGAGAGAGAGAGAGAGAGAGAGATAGAGAGGTAGAGAGAGATAAAGAGAGATAGAGATAGAGATAGAAAGAGAGAGAGAGAGAGAAATAGACCTGCTATAAAATTTGAAAAAAGAAATGAATAAAATAAAAAGCAGATATCTGTACCTAAAGTAATCATCATGTGCCATGTATGTAGGTGTTGGCGGTCCTGTTTCTCCACAGATCTTTCTTGATATTTTCCATCAGCTCAGTTGCTGATTTTATTTATTTATTTTTGTGGTGCCATCGCTTTAGACTGTCCATGTTTTTTTTTATCTTCCACTAAAGGAAATTTTGTGTAATACATGTTTGAAATTAGGGAAAGGCTTTATGTTCATCCGTGTATAGTTCGGATATCTGAGTTGGTGGCGCAAGACTGGCATAACCATATTTAAAGTTCAATATTTTCATTCGCAAGATTTTTCATTACGCAGAGACCATCATAGATTTATATAGTCGGATATAATGGCTCATGATTTTTTAACATTTTTTTTCTGTTCACTTCAGTGACATGTGGACTTGGCTTCTTGAACAAACTTGAGCTTGTTTTATGGTTCTGATTCTGTGAACTTGTACATACGTTCAATAAAGAATTAAATGGGAGCTGATGCGTGTCAAATATATGTTCAGGTGTTGTAAGAACTTGGAGGTGTCATACTGTTAGTAAACTATTACAATTGGAGAAGAAAAGTATACATAATAAGGAGTTTTCTTATAACTGAAGAAAGATTGCAATAGTTTAGTATGATCAAGGAAAGTAATTAGAGAGCATTTCTAAAAACTCTTTTGCTCCAAAACAAAATTGGTGGTGGGGTTGGAATATCTTGTTCGACTTTGTAAATCAGTGCACAGATTGATATTTAAACAAAGTCTAAATAAAATTAACGGTAGCACATTTCTAATCCTAACCATGTTTTTAATTTATATCACTCCGTCTAATTTTCTTAAGCCGAAATTTCTCAACAAAATTTCTTCTAGCACAGCATGGAAAATAATTCAGTGGCGAAAGAGTTAATACTGGCGTATATTTTCACTGTTTCTAAAAACCAGTCTTATTTGTAGGAGAAAAAAAATTATATTTGAACATTCTCAGTCAGTCAGTCAGTCATTTGCATGTCCTTTCGGAACTTTGCCTCCCTAACATCTCTTTTGTAGGCCTCTCGGTTGTAAGCAAGATGCCCTGCTGCTGATGCATCCATTTGCAGATTATCACCGATGTCTTGCAGCCATCTTCGCCTTGCTCTTCCTCTCTTTTTTTTCCCATTATGTGCCCTTCCAAGACTGTCTTGGAAAACAACCTACGTGTCTAAATATTTATTAAATTATTTCAGTTTTAAAGCGATTTCTTCCAAGCTAAGAAATCGTTTATACCACATTAATGAGGTTAGCAAAAATTCAGTATTAAGGTTCAGTAAGATATATGACATATTTGCTATAGAAACTGTATGGCACATTAACGAAAATAATTGCTACGGGTGTATTTGACAAGATTTTCACTTTCTGCCCCTTTCAAGAGAAAAAATAACGGATTTTCGGCGAATGTAGACCATAAATATCTCACGTAATGAAATATGATTAGCTCTATGTCAAAGGGGGAAATAACTGGTTTCAAGACTAATAAGGGAGATAAGAGAGGGGGAAAAAATTTCACTTTCGAGAAATGATAATTCTCCTTTTTTTCCCTTTTTTCTTCTAAAAATGTCTTTGATCTTGTATAATTCTCTTTAGCTGTAATTCTCTGTTTTCTCATGATTCTTTGATATGTATTTGATAATGAATTATTCAGATAACATTTTGTGATATTTTTATAATTAAGTGAACTGGAAATTGGATTCAGTGTCACGTAGCAATGTAGCGCTTATCTGAAAACATGTTCTATAATTCTGTCAGACGGGTCGGTCCTTTTCACATTAAAATATCTCTGCTATTTTATTCTCTTTCCTGTGCTGGCTTAATTAATTTAATTAACGAACTATTTACCTGATAGATCAGTGTTTCCCAGGCTTGTTCGTGTTGCCTAAGCCATTTCCTCAATGCCCCCCTCCCCTTTATACGTACTGCTCGTATAACGGCCTATTGAACTAGGATACGCATTATACAACTGAAATCTTAACCAAGCAAACCACTTTAACAATATTAAGTAGTACATTTATAACCCGCCTACCGCATTATTTTCTCAGCTTTCAATGTGATGGATGAGTTTCATGTAGGGACACACTTTTCTCAGTATCAGGTTGAACAGTGCCAAAGAAGGAAGTTATTAATGCCCTCGTCTGCTGCTTCATTTTTCACCAACGACCCCCCCCCCTTTTCAACAGCCCCCTTTTCCCCCATCGCCCCCTCTACTGATCCTTTTTCATTGACAGCTCCCATGGGTCTTTTCCAACGTCCACGGGGTGGCGTTAACGCCCACTTTCGGAAACACTGATCATATGTTATCTTCCTCTTCGTTCTTGTTATTACCGTCTCATCTCTTACTTGCTCGCCAAAGGCTTTAGAAATGTTTTATAGATTAGACGTAACCAGAATCAACTTTTTTAAAAAAAAATGTCCTTTTCGTTTAGCTGTTTTTTTTCAGCTTTCTCTAGATAATATATCAACCTTAAACTGCTGTTTTTGTGTGTGTGTGTGCTATTTTCTCATTTGTGATCAATCGCCCAATGTATGAGATAAGTTTTTGTTTTAATTGCGAGTGTGTCCAAGGCAGCATTACTGGAACATTGTGTGAGGCATGAGAAGATTAAAGACACTATAAATTTATGAATAGATTTAAGACACCATAAAGTTATGAACAGATTTCAGACACCATAAAGTTATCAACAGATTTCAGACACCATAAAGTTATGAACACATTTCAGACGCCATTACTATAAGGGTAGAAGATTTCTCATGGTATGAGAAGATTTCAGAAATGAAAAGAAGATTTCATACGCCATCACGTTATGAACGGACGAACAGACTTTTATTTTCGGAGAGTTAAGAATTGGGCACGCAGGCCCGTCTACCATTCTGCCCCTCATCATACAACTTTCATTCAGTCACAGATGTTCAGCATTTGTTATTGAACATTATATGCATGAAAAAGCAACCCACAAAAAGATGAATAAGTAAATAATTAATAAACTCTTTCTTTCCATACACTCCACATTCTGTTTTACGTAACTACATGAAACTTAATTACATTATCAGCAGATTTCAGACACAAACACGATATGAGAAGATGTAATAGAATAGGATAGGTACAATAATTGGGTTGGATAGAAATAAAACAGTAGTCTCCCCTGTAGAGAGTTAAATTTGGATACATATAGACGTGCGCAGCGGGAAAATCCGTTGTAAAATCTGGTATTTATTTGTACTCACAGTGAACGAATTTGGAAGAGACGGACCGAAAATAAACAGGCAATTAACGACGAGAGACGGGCGAGAAAGGTACCAGAGATGTGGGCACCCAATTTTTTCTTCAGAGTCCATTATTTTAATTGGGCTGTCGAAATAGTAGAATGTATGTTGTAGTCTGTCCTTTGTAGGAATGCTTATCATCATCATGTGCCGTGCCGACTGGCGTTGATTATTATGCTTCTCCAGAGTACACGATCCTTCATGCAGGCCATCAGTTCAGTTGGTGATCTCCTCTCACACCATCCCGTCAGACTGTCCAGTATCATTTCTCTTGGTCTTCCTCGTAATCTTCTTCCTTCTATTTTTCCTGTTGTTATAATATTTTCAATGCCCCCTCTTCTGATTGCATGTCCTATGAAAGCAGATTGTCTCTCTCTTATCTTTTTGACAATGTTTTTTTTTTTTGTCTCTCCAGCTCTTCTCATACATTCTTCATTAGTTATTTTTGCTGTCCAGGGGATTCGCAACATTCTTCTAATAAACCACATTTCTACTGCTTCCAATGATTTTTGTGCAGACCTGCCTATTGTCCATGATTCACTTTCATATAACAAGACAGGTTCAACATAGCATTTTAGGACTCGTTTTCTAACATTCATTGATAAGGATGTGTTGGCTAATATGTTTCTTATTCTCTGAAATGCAGTCTTTGTTTGGCCTATTCTGTTCCTAATTTCTGTTCTGCATTTCCCATCTGAAGTTATTACTGCTCTAAGGTATTTGAATTTCTGCACCTGCTTTAGAATAGTTCCGTTTAATTTTATACTGCATGCTGGTGGATTCTGTTTCTTAGATATAACCATAGTCTCTGTCTTTTTGATGTTCAAAGTAAGGCCTTTCTGTTCACTTTTTTGGCGACTTTATCCAAGAAATTTGCAGGTCTTGTTGGTTCTCAGCTATGTACTGTGTCGTCAGCATACCGAAGGTTGTTAATATTGTATCCTCAAATTTGTACAGAGAAAAAAGGTCTGGAGACAGTACACATCCTTGTCGCACCCCTTGTTTTATAGGTTGATATTTTCCAGTTCTATTTTCAACTCGAATTGCTGCTTCTTGCTGCCAGTATAGATGTTTTACAATTCTCAGGTCTTTGCCGTCTATATTTATGTCTTCAAGCATTTTAATAATTTCATTATGTTTCACCTTGTCGAATGCCTTGGTGTAATCAATGAAGCATAAGTAGAGATCTTTCTGTACTTCTAAAGCTCTTTCTGTTAGTGTTCGTAAAGCATAAATGGCATTGTGTGTTCCCTTTCCTTCAACAAATCCAAACTGTTCATCTGCTATTTCCATTTTTATCTTTTTCCTTGTTCTTCTCATAACTATTCTCAGAAGTAGCTTCGTTATGTGACATGAGAGACTGATAGTCCGGTGGTCGTCACATTTCTTTGCACCTGGTTTCTTTGGTAATGCTATAAACGTGGATTTAATCAGGTCACTGGGAATATAACCACTGTTGTAAATGTCATTCAGTAACTTGGTTATTATTTTTATTCCTGTCTCCTCTAGTGCCTCTATTTCTTCTATTGTTATATTATCAGTCCCAGTCGCTTTTCTTTTCTTCATGTGTTTGATGGCATCTATGATTTCATCTTCAAGTATTGGTGGTCCATCACATTTTTCAGTATTTGGTGTTAATTCTGGTCTTTCTCCTCCATATAGCTCACCGATATACTCTGTCCACCTGTCCATAATGTCTTCCTTTCCCATTACATTTTACCTTCTTTTGATTTCAGGCATCCTGTGGTATATTTTGTTTTCCTGCCTGTGAGTTCATTAATTCGTTTGTGCACGTTTTTATTCTGTCTTTATTATGAGAGTCCTCTGTCTGTCTGCACTGTTCACTTAACCACACTTCTTTTGCTTCTTTGCATTTGCGTCTTATTTCTTTATTTATCTTGCTATATTTTTCTTGGTTATTTTTACTCCTCCTCCTCTTGTCCATCAGTCCTAAGATGTCGTCTGTCATCCATTTATTTTTAGAGGCTTCTTTTTTTGTGGTATTATCTCCTTAACACACAATGCTTAGCATTGGTTAAATTTGTCATTTTTGGGACAGGTTCTTCTGAATTCAGTTTTTGAGAGAGTATGTGGTATTATCTGTTGTAGAAGCAAAAATGTCCTTCAACATCTTCCCGTGTGAGAGATCAGCCCATGAAGGCTTTAGGTTCCCCCGGGCACTTTTTCGTGTATTTGTGAAATTCCATCAGTCTTTTCGCGCCACTTCCATTTAACAACGTCCACCAACAAATGTGGTTTCATCAATAAATCTGTTCTGTTGGAACGCCCGGAGTTAGGTGATTATTGACGTATGTTATGCATCGCAGCTGTGGAGTTGGAATGATCAATTACTTTCATTCATATAGTTCACAAGTCGTGTATGAACTCTGTTTTAGTGATCCTGGGTTACTGAAGCTGCATCGAGCGTATCAGTGTAACGAAGCGAGGCAAGTGTAACAGCTTCGTGATGTCATGGAAGTTCCCCAGAACGTTCAAGGCACTCTACAGCCACCAGTATGAAAATAGTACGTTCAACGATGAAGCATGGCACGGACCAGACCAAGTCAAAGTCAACAAAAGTCCTTTTATATTGTAAACTGGTCGCGCTAAGGTAGTCGTTGACCACTAATACTCTTCTCTAAAGAATATCTGAAACGCAAAACAAAACATGAGATGATTCAGGCTGTGAAAGCTGGCCGTTTGGGCGTTTGGGTTGTACAAATAGAAACTGAGTTATACAACAGTTTTGGAACTGACAGACTGCTTATAACGGAGTAACACGTAGGAAGCAGTTCGGGAAAGGTTTGTGAAAACCATTTTTCCTTTAAAGTGGCAAATAGAGACGTGATACGTGTTATTTTCTAGCAGTTTATCAACAAAGTGAAAACGAGTAAACCGAGAATTTCTTCTGACGTCATGACTTTACCACCCCTACAATGTTTAGACTCGTCCGTTTACAACTTAGTGAAGCTCAGTTTTACCCCTCCGTTCCTTAAAAATGATTGCTTCTTTCATAGTTTCATGCTTTTTTGCTAAGATACGGTTTACAAAGGCAAAAAGAACAAAAAGAGAAGCATAACACACGAACATTATTTATTATCACTCATCACACTACCATGTTTTGCCAGAAAAATACCGTTTCGTTTATTTATAGAATTTACGGGAGTTTAAAATTACGAACTGGGAACTGTGAAACAAATCAATAAGCCTGCAGTTATTAAAAACTAAATAAATAAAAATAAAGATGTATTTAAATGCAGTTTAAGAGACAACTCTGACCGCTTTTTTTCTGGATGATCCTACCTCTTTCATAAACGATTTTACCAAAAACCTGAGTGACTCATATTCTCACCTCCATGCAGATTTTTTTTCCGCAAGATAAACTTTATTTCTAGAGCGTGGAAGAAAAACTGGAAAAACAAACAAGGAAAAAAAAACGGTTTGGAAAAGTTATGAAAAAAAAAAACCACAACGCACTTTCATGTATACAAACAAGCATGTTCCTTAGATTTATTTAAAGCCTGGTAGATTGCAAGCCTTTCTGATATCCATGTTTAAGGTTTCTGGCTTATAGCCTAGTTCATCTGTCGACCAGGAAACCGTTTTATACCGTAATTACGGAGTAGCTTTTTTTTTCATGGCAAGAACCCCCTTCTTTTTGCTATTTGCCTTAAGCTAAAAATGTATTAATAAAACATCAGCCACTTCACTTCAAAACCTCTTGGAATGCAACTCACTACAAACTTCTAAGTAGTTTAGCACTAAAATAAGACCAGCCTTCTTGTGAGGATCAGAAACGTGGAGTACAACAAAGAAAGACGAACACCAAAAAACAAAACAAAAAAAATTGCAGATCTTTGAGAACAATATCCTGTGAAGAATCTTTTGGGCCCATAGAGGATACAAACAGTTGAGAACGGAGAGCTAGAGAGAACACTGAGCTGAACAGTTTAGTTAAATCAGAACGGATTATGAGCATCATGAAACTGAACAGATTGCTCTGGTTGTGAAGTGTAGAAAGAATGGAAGAGAGTAGACAAAGGAAGCTGATGTATGTACAAGAGTTGAAGGAAACAAGACCAAGAGGTAGACCTAGACAGTGACGGAGAGACAATATACAAGAGGATATAAAGAAAACTGGAATCATCAAGTGGAGAGAGAAGATTAGGAATAGAGGGGAATGGAGGCGAGCGATCTGCAGCAAAGAGCCTTAATGGCTCGGATAGCTGAAGAAGAAGCAGAAGAAGAAGAAGAAGAAGTTTAGACTATGAAGTTGTTAAACATTTAGTTTGAAATGTTTCATTCATTTCCTCAACTGGCGTGACCACATCATAGTCCTCTGTTTCTATTCCCATCTCTTACTTCTTTCGTCTTTCCAAGAATATCCCAGTTCATTTACCAATTCCCCCCCCCCCCATCCCTTTCCCTCAAAAGATCTCCCAACCTTTTCGTTTTATCTGTTAGAGGTTCTTCACAAGGACAACCTCATCTCCGCTGACAAGGTTTACAGTCGTCGTGACTTATCCATCCTCGCCGTCTGTAGCTCACTGGAGCCAAGCCAATATCTTGGTGATACAAAACACAGGGAAGCCTTCTTGGAATGTAGGACGCCATTACAAATTACGAGAGAACGGGGAGGTGCATAAGAGAGGCAGAAGCAGCGAAAACTTCAGTAAAAAAAAAACCGTGTAAGAGATTGAAAACCACAGTAAAGAAAGAATATGACATGAAACACAAGAACAGACAACTTCATAGTAAGTAGAAGATACTAGAAAGCTTAGGATCTATTTATCTATCTGTCTGTCTGTCTGTGCACACAGAATTATTTATCTTATAAGGGTAGGTAGGCAGCAATTAGGCATTTTTATAGTTGCTTCGTAAGTAGTAAGGTATTTATAGTAAGTATTGGACGGTTCTTGAATAGGCAGACTGTTATTTTTAGTAAATAGGTCGGTAGTTAGAGAGACAGACAAACAGAAATATACAAGGAAACACCGACTGAGACGTGCATGATGAACAGGCAAACATACTAAGCGACAAAACCTCATATAAGCAGACAGCGTTCCGTTGGTCTTGTATTTTCTCATATTGTTTTCATGTGCTATAAATAGCTTTTGGAAAGTCTCAAGACATTCTGTCAGCTGCCTGTGGTATTTGTAAATGCATATAGTGGCTTACGTGGACATTAAAATTCAAATATAGGCCTCATTCGCAAGGTGTCACAACACTCTGCCACACAGTGCTTAGGCGGTACAGAGTTCAAGTCTCAGCAGTGAAGTTGCTTTTTTTTTCCTGGTAAACACCACACAGACGCCGGGGTTCGCCCAGCCTCTAAAAATAGGTACCAGAAAAATCTGGGAAAGTAAATGCAGCCAGGCCGTGATACTGACCACATGACACTTTCATGAGCCCAAGATCTTGGAAATAAGGGTTTAACACCGTATCACCAATATGTCTTAATGAAATGGAAAGGGGAACATATATATATGATGAACTCTGTGAGCATGTGTATTCAGAACTGACCTTCTTTTTTACTGTATGTGCTATCTTTCATACTTTTATAATCATGTGCGCAACAGCATAGTATGGTGTTTCTCGTTATAAGAGAATAAGGGAGGTAATTGTGTTAATTACTGTTAAGGGAAAATTGTCGCCCTTATGGTTTTCTCTCTTGGACTTCCGGGGTAAGGAAGTTCAAGATTTTTCGCGAAGATGGTCAAGGGAAGAAAGAATCCAGCGTGAATTGTCAGGAAGACCCTTTGAGTTGAGAGAGTCTACATCTGGATGCGAAGCTGTGTGGATGGATTTGTGTTCCTGTCGAGAGAATGTGATGTCGCATCTTCAAGTTATTTGGATGCCTGGAACGTATGAATGGACTTGCCATGTGACAGGGCAACCAGCCGGTAGTCAACTTTTTTGTCGCCATCTTCATTATCATCAAATCCATTTAATAAACGTCACGTCAACTCGTCACACTGAACTGACGTGGTCTTCCGTATTTATTTGTGTCAGCACAAGGTTAGAAAGAATCTGGGAGTGAATCTGAGCCCGAAAACACCCTGTACAGAACAACTCAGAGTAATTCAGAGCTAATCAGAGTACCGTGGAATGACGCATGACCAAACAAAGTAATACAGTAAGCAAAAAAAAAAATCTGCTTTTTCTGGCGCTGCTTCAGCACAAACCTCCAACAACAGAAGAATGGACACCAATCTGCATCCAGCAACAAAGTAAAAGAACAATTCTTTAGTAACTGGTGCAAAGGTAGCATTCAATCCAATATCCGCATCTTGACAGTGTATCTCGCAAGTTTTCAGAAACTTGACACTGCTCTAGCTACCCGTGATGTGAGAACAGAGCCAGGCGAAAGTGAAGGAAATAGATCTGTGACATGAATCCATTTATCTCGTACCTGAACCAAACTGAGGATGCTTTTTTTTAAATAAAACGATTATAAATTCGATTTTAGATGCAATACGTCTGATTCTATAACTCTCCAGAAAACCTGACTTCATCAACGTCAAGCTATACATTACCAACTGCCACAATCAAAATGTCCACGCCGAACACCAGAGAGGTAAGAGAAATGATGACTGCGGGGAAAACTGGTTCTAGTAATAAAACTAGATAGAGATGTGCGTATGGTTCAGTTCTACAAAAAAAGATAGAGAAGATCTTTTCGTGAAACTGTACCATACACCTCTATCTACCTTCATCCCTGAACAATAAAACGTAATGCATGTCACAGACTTCTGACGTAGTGAAAACCAGACTCGCGATCTTTTTTTCTTTCACCAGTGGGGCGGATTGGGGGGGGGGAGAATGCCATTTCCCGTGATGCTTTTGGTGTAATTCCCACTTGATTCTCCAGTTTTATGAGCACTTACTAGTGTGAAGGTTATGTACTTTCCAGATAAGTTTAATGAATAAAACCGCATCAAACTAAGCTGACGATGCAACAAGGTAAGGCATGGGAACGTACCCCCGTCTGATTCAACGACGCGTGTGTTTGTGATCACTGGAGCGTTCAGTGCTTTGGGAAGGTATGATACTGTGAGGGAGGACTCGGTACGACGATTATGATGACGCAGAACGTCTGGAAGAGTTACACCTCCTCCGGGGGCGTCTTGATCATTGGATTCATTGAAAGGAGAGGAGCGGTTGTCTGGAAATGAAATAAAATAATCCAGAAAGAGTAAGTATTTAAGGGCAAGTGTCAAAGTAATTTTACTACATTTGCGCAGTAGGAAAAGTATATTTGTGTCGAGACTGCGTCATACAAGTTAATCGCCATCATTTACAGCACCGATTCTCAGTATGAAGGCAGGTGTCTCCCTAGCAGGAAATTATAAGGTCTAAGGGGAGGAATTTGTGTCACCTTAAAAAAGATCGTATAATTTTTTAAAAAATCCTTTCTGGATGATGCTTTAATGTACAGGGGAAGATTCTGGGGAGGGGAGGGGGTGTAGGGAGCCTGGGTTGAAAGGAAAGGACTGGGGTGTTGACCGTTGAGAAGCACTGGGTTTGATAAAAGATTGGGTGAGTTGTATTTATGTATCACTTTTTTTTTCTTGATGTTATTTCTCTCCTGTCTGCTGGGTGTTGCACTTTAACTGATTTGCCTGAGTCTCTGCATGTCTTGCACTTTCACTGATTTGCCTGAGTCTCTGTAAGTCTTGCACTTTCACTGATTTCCCTGAGTCTCTGTAAGTATTGCACTTTCACTGATTTGCCTGAGCCTCTGTAAGTCTTGCAGTTTCACTGATTTGCCTGAGTCTCTGTAAGTCTTGCACTTTCACTGATTTCCCTGAGTCTCTGTAAGTCTTGCACTTTCACTGATTTCCCTGAGTCTCTGTAAGTCTTGCAGTTTCACTGATTTGCCTGAGTCTCTGTAAGTCTTGCACTTTCACTGATTTGCCTGAGTCTCTGTACATCTTGCACTTTCACTGATTTGCACATGTCTCTTTACGTTATGCACTTTCGTTGATTTACCTAAGTCTCTGTACATCTTGCACTTTCATTGATTTTCCTGAGTCTCTGTAAGTCTTACACTTTCACTGATTTGCCCGTGTCTTTTTACGTCTTGCACTTTCATTAATTTGCCTGTGTTTCTGTAAGTCTTGCGTTTTCACTAATTTGCCCGTGTCTTACACTTTCATTGATTTGCCCGTGTCTCTGTACGTCTTACACTTTAACTGATTTTTCCGTGTCTCTGTACGTCTTGCACTTTCACTGAAGTTGTCGATGGAGCAGAGTCACTCTTCTGTACGGACTAGGCCGAGATCCATCTCCATCCTTCCAATGAATAATTTATATTTTACCTTGTAATGGAACACATCGAGCCCTTCTTAGTAACGGTGCCTCTTTAGTGTAGTAGTTAATGCACTCGCTTGCCCATCAGAAGGCACCTGGTTCGATTTCGAACTCGGGTGGAATTTTTTTTTTCGGACCAATCGCCATAGTGGTCAGACAAGCAGGCCTCAAGAAATGGGTACATGGGAGTTTTCCTGGGAAACCAAAGGCAGCCAGGACAGGTTCTGGCAACCCTCCGTCAAAGTCTGTTGAGGCGTATGAGAGTGAAGGCATCAACACATCACGCACCTTATTCACTCAGTCATTTGCATGTCCTGTGCAGAACTTTGTCTAACAGCTCTCCTGTCGGCCTCTCGGTTGTAAGCAAGATGCCCTGCTGCTGATGCATCCATGTCTTGCAGCCATCTTCGCCTTGGTCTTCCTCTCTTTCTTTTTTCCCATTATGTAGCCTTCCAAGACGGTCTTCTCTAGATCATCATGACGTTTAGTCACGCCCTCCCTGTATGCAAATGTCGCGGAGCATGCATTTTTCTTTCCTTGTAATATTCACATTAACTAATGTCTGCACCACACGTCTTTCGTCCGGCAGGTTTAGTTTATTTTATGTAATTAATGATACAATTTTTCACTGAATTCATAAAAAGTGAAGGTGAAGTAGTAATCAAGTAAACACGCCTTAGTTGTGCTGATTAATGTTTAGTAAACTACAAATTGCTTTCCATATAAAAACAAATACTCACTAGAAAGTTTTCACGTTGAAAATGGGAGTCTCTGATAAACAGACAGAATTTTCAAATGCTTGCAACACTAAGTTTCAGCGTCTCTGGTTGATTGAGAGTTTTTCATTGCTGATTGGCTGAGAAGTATTTACGTATAACAGAGCGCCATCAGCTAAATTATTTCGGCGTGTGTTGAAACATTTTTACAACAAAGTCGACGCCAATTTCGTGCATATATGTCTATATAGTTACATTTTTTAAAAGATGTTTTTTGCAAATCCTCATAATTCGAACAGACGTAAATCGGGAGTTGCCTGTAGTTCCGTGGTTCTGCTCAGGTCTAACGGTGTTCTATAATGAGATACCTCCCAGGTCTAGCTCTTGTTCTGTGTGTCTACAGTTTGGATCCCCCTCCCCCCACCAAAAAAAAAAAACAAACTAAAGTTTCTTGCATTTAATGTCATTTCTTATTGTGACAAGCTAATCTTCTGTAACCGGGACAGCAGGCTCCTTTTACGAAAACGTGCGTTGCCTGGACTTCAACAAGCGATCATTCTTTCCTGTTCCTCTATCAGCTTTCGCAATGATGTACGCCCAAGGCTTGAGAGCTGGCGCCGAAAAACAAAGAAATCTCTGGTAGTAAACACATTTACCATTCATATCTTATCAGCAGAGTGACAGCACGCATCTGGCATAATTGAGAAATGGATTGTTTGGTCGCGTACAGGAAACAGGAAAGAAGAGGCACTATGGGGAAAGAGATGGCAAAAGAAATGTGTGACAGGATATTAAACAAAGAACGGTAACCCTGAGAAGGACTCTTTGGTTTAAAAGATTTGAAGGAAATAATGGAAAGCTAAAATGAACATGATAGAAATTGTTGTAACTTCTTTCTGTTAAGAGAGGGTGGCTTCTTATCGTTTCATTTTAATACAGTTAACCCTCGAAGGTAGAAAGGTTTGAAACTCGTACAACTTGAAACTCGAACAAAAAATTGGAAGAAAATCCAGCTTGAAACTGGAACAAAAAAATTGAAAGAAAATACAGTTTGAAACTCGAACAACTTGAAACTCGAACATCTTGAAACTGGAAGAAAATCCAGTTTGGAACTCGAACAAAAAATTGGAAGAAAATCCAGTTTGAAACTCGAACAAAAAATTGGAAGAAAATCCAGTCTGAAACTCTAACAAAAATTTGAATGTCGAACAAAACAAATGCATCCACCCAACTAAAACAAAGAATCATGTGATCATATCTCACGTGACTTCAGCTCATTGAACATCTACCAAATTTCAATGTGTGCGTTCTCCAAGGGTATTTTTATTGCGATTTCTTAGGATTTTTTTTTTAATCGTTAAAATTAACGCATTCATGATGGCACCAAAGCAAGTTACCAGTGCCGAAAAGTGTAAGGGAAAGAATGTAATGACCACAATAAGGACTGAAAAAGGAACTTATCACTAAATGGAAAGTGGTACACGGGTAGCGAAACTGGGTGTTGGAATATGAGACGGCAAAGTCGAGCATACTAAAGAATGGCAATTCTAACACTCGTACCCATGCAGACAGTGAGGTATGAAAGAACAGAGAACGCAGCAAAGCGCATTATTTTTGGGTGCACAAGGGACAACATCCTGGGCGGTCATGAGGTTATCTGCTAGACTTTACAAAGACACCAGAATAAAATTAGCTAGGGCACAATACAATACACTGGTGGTTTAGACAAGCACTCACAACCAGCGAGGAATTAACCCTTGAGGGTGGGCCAGAAAGGAATATTTTAGGGTTTCAAAGGGTTGGGAGAAGGAATTGGGACCACAGACTGGCGCACCCAACCTGTTGAAATATTGATCTAAATTGTGGAAAGATCTGTATTCTACAAACTGTTGAAATATTGATCTAAATTGTGGAAAGGTATGTATTCTACAAACTGTTGAAATACTGTTCTTAATTGCGGAAAGATCTATATTCTAACAGTTAGAGTCTGACAATCTGTGCTCCCAATTCCCCACCCTCCCTCACGAAACCCCAAAATCCGTCGGGGGGGGTGGGGGTGGGGTGGAAGCGAGAGTTTGGCATTATCCACTGTTTGAGACAGATTGATCTTTGGAGTTGCAAAGTTCTTTCACTCGTTATAGTAGAGTTTCCTGCATGTATGGTTTCATGTAAGTTAACACATGGACCCAGAATCTCTCAGTAACCGCGTAAGCAACTTACAAACATAAAAATAAATAGATAAATAAAGTCATATTACAGCAGGAAGTCACACTCGGTTCCCGCCCCGCTGACCTACTGACCTACGTTTAACCCAGAGTTTTAACTAAATTATATCTCCAGCGATAAACTATATTGACCGCAACGAAGGGAAGACAGATCTGGGACCTTTGCTACTTCCTCCTGGCGGCCTTTTTCTTTGGAGAATTGACAGCTCTCATCTGTAACCACGTGACAGCACTTTGATCTGGTGGGATTAGGGAGACACCGGAAAAACTGGGACGATCAAAGATAGAGAGACAGGGAGAGAGAGAGAGGGGGGAGAGAGGGGGGGGAGAGAGAGCTACGGAAGATGTTCGATGCACATTTTTTTTCTTTATCAAGAACATTTCACCAAGGAAGAATTACACAAAAACAGGCAAAACAAGAGAAAGACAGAGAACTAGATAGAGAGGGAAAGAGAGAGAAAACAAATGAAAAACATTAGTAGCAGCCAGATAGAAAGACCGACAGATAAATAAATAGACAGACAGACAGACATATAAACAACAGACAGGTAAACGGACAAGAGAACAGACGGCCAATAATTAAAAAAAGAACGGATGAGCTGTAAAACAGACAGACAGACAGACAGACAGACAGACAGGCAAGCAGGCAGACAGACAAACAGGCAGGCAGGCAGGCAGACAGACAGATAGGCAAGCAGACAGACAGACAGACAGACATTCAGATAGGCAAGCAGACAGGCAGACAGACAGACAGACAGGTAGGCAGACAGACAGACAGACAGACAGACAGACAGACAAGTGGTATTTATTTGATATCAGAATCTATTGACTCCATGTAACTGATTTGTAAATGAACAGAAAACATTTGGGACAGGTGAAAGAGCATAAAACAAAACTAAAAAAATGATCTAACCGCTCAATACAGAAAGTAACAATGTCAATAAATCTCGCAGTCTCAGAATTAGAGAGAAACAGATATACATATATAATAGAGACAGAGAGAGACACACAGAAAGATAAACAAAGACAGACAGGAGAGAAAGATAGAGAGAAACAAAGAGTGCCACTGAGATTTACAGAGATTTATAGAGAGATATAGAAAGAGACAGACAAACAGGAACAGAGAAAGAGAGAGAGAGACAGACACACAGAAACAGAGACATAGACAGACAAAAAGAAACAGAGAGGGACAAACATAAAAAGAGAGAGATAGAAAGAGACAGACAAACAGACCAAAACCATGGAAAACAATTTGAATTCTTTCCAGACTAAATGTTTACGAAGAATTAGAAAAATATTTTGGCCAAACACCATAAGAAATAACATCTTGTTGGCAGAAATGCAGATGAACCCACTGACAGCAATTATTGAGGAAAGACGCTGGCGATGGTTGGGACATGTGCTCCGAATGACTGACAATTCACTACCAAAAATAGCACTAAGATGGACACCACAGGGGAACAGAAGTAAGGGTAGACCAAAAGAGGCATGGAGAAGAACAACAGAAAGGATGTTGAGCAATAGAGGGCTCAGCTGGGCAAGAGCAGAAAAAAAGGCAAAGGACAGGCAATTGTGGAAAACCCTTGCGGAAGCCCCATGTGCCCTGGGCACTTAAGGTTCAGAGAGAGAGAGAGAGGAGAAAGAGAGAGAGAAATAGAAACAGAGAGAGATAGAGACAGAGACAGAGAGAGGGAAAACCAGACAGAGATAAAAAGAGAGAGAGAGAAAAAACGAAAGAATAAAATAGTGAAATTAATAATAATGTTAATATTCAAAGAGTAAATAATCCTCACTCAGCCTCATCTAAGGTTCTGCCTTTCATCGTTCCCTTCTCCCTCTGTCGCAAACATTTCAGTTAGTATAAATAGTAATTTATTACTATAAATAGTAAGTTATTACTGTTGCTGCGAAACACATAAATGCCTTTGAATGTAAATGCTACAGAAGAGTTCTTCAAATATCATGGACACAAAAAAGAACAAATATATCCATACTACAGGAACTTAATATTGAAGAAGGATAACCAGTAAGGAAGATTAAACAAAGAACACTTAAATATTTTGGACAAATTAAACGTCGTGATAATTTAGAGAATGGTACATAATGGGAAAAAGAATGAGAGGAAGACCAAGGCGAAGATGACTGTAAAACATCGTTGATGATCTGCAAATGGATGCATCAGCAACAGCGCATCTTGCTTACAACCGAGAGGCCTACATGAGAGCTGTTAGGGAGGCAAAGTTCTGCAAGGGACATGCAAGGGACTGACTGACTGATAAATAATAATACATACGACCGGATGTGAAGATCGTGAGGAAATTGAAGTGGCAAATGGCAAAGACATTTAATATTCAACCTGTAATCCAGTCATTTAACAAAATATAAAAATTCTAAATACATGAGACGTAATTAATGTCACGCACAGAGAGAGAGAGAGAGAGAGAGAGAGAGAAAGCGAAAGAGAGAGATCGAGACAAAGAAAATGGAGAATGAGAGAGATTGAAAGAGATAGAATGAGAAGAAAGAAAGCGAAAGAAAGAAAGAGAGAGAGAGAGAGAAAGAAAGAGAGAGAGCAAATCCAGACGCATTTGAACAAAAGATTCTCTGAAATGTACTTCCCCTGTCAATTATCACTAAAATATATCCTCCGGCATTAACCATAGAAACATCGCAGGAGTTTCTGCCAACTTCAGACATATGTCCGAACACATTAGAGCTAAATCTTGTGACGTGAGTCGATACTAGATTTGCCAGGAGCTTCGACATTTCTGGTAAACAACAAATCACTTTTGACTTACATCTTACATCCTTCCCGTGCCGTTAAACGTCTCATAGGGCCCACATGGTAGTTCGCCAAGATGTCCTGTATTCGGTGAGTTTTTCAATCTCATCAAGGGATGTTATGCCCACTAAATTGGCTTCTCTTAACAATGTTCTCTATAGAGTTTCACGTGGTGGACCTCTTTTTCTTCAGCCTGTTGTGTTCCATTTGATAACTTGTTTGGGAGATTCTCTGATTGATTCTTCTCATCAAATGACCGACATATGTCCATCTTATTTTGCTGATCAGAAATGAGACAAGCTGTTGTTTGCTTATCTGTCTTATCTCTGCATTGTTCTTTAATTCATTCCACTTTATACCGAGTATTTTCCTTAGGCATTTGTTTTCGAAAGAGTCTAATTTCTTGTCTACTTCTTTAGTTGTTTTCCAGCTTTCGCATGCATAAATGGGGGTGGATGTTACATTTGAATTGAATAATCTTAACTTGGTTTTTGTGCTTATAACTTTTGAATGCAATATGTTCTCAAGATTCTTGAAGGTCAATACTACTTTGGCAATTCGAATTCTAACTTCTTTTCTGGAGTCACCATTGTGGTCTATATAGCTGCTGAGATATGCAAAATGGTTTACTTTTTCAACAGCTGTTCCTTCTACGTATATTTGTCCTTCGTCATTAATGAGAACCTTCATTATTTTTGTTTTATCCTTGTTAATTTCAAATCCTATTTTACTAGCCATTGAAGACAGGGTATCTGTTTTTACTTGCATTGATTTCATATTGTCGCTGATAAGAGTTATGTCATCTGCAAAATCAAGATCTTCCAGTTGGGTCTCGCGTACCCAATCAATCCCCGTTTTACCGTTGCAACAGTTTTTCATTATGAAGTCTATGAAAATTCCAAAAAGCAAGGGAGATCATATACATCCTTGTTTCACTCCTGTTTCAATCTTGAACCATTCACTCATTCCTTCGTCTGTACTGACTGCACAAACATATCCAGTGTGTAGGTCACTAATGATGCTGACAATCTTAGATGGTATTCCATTATAGTCTTAAAATCCTCCATAATGATTCTCTTTTGACTGCCGATGATATTATTCAGAAAATCTGAAAAAAAGGATAAAACTTTGACATTCAATCGCCTAATTCAAACATTCAACAACATATAAAAATACTAATCACATACGTTGTAAGTGTTGCTGTCTTCACGGACACATACGAAACACTAAGGTAGCTATGGAAGTTAATATGCATTAACATAATTATAACAGGCATTCTGTAGGAGTATTTTGATTGTTAGGAAAGTCTAATGGGAAGAGAAGAGCGCAAACTTTTAATCAAATTCTAAACAAAATCAAATCAAGTTCACAGTTTTAGTTTCCTAGCCAGCCAAGTAACACTCGGTGGAAGATGTATCAACGCTGTAAGAAGCAGAATATCACAAGCCAAGATCTCCTTTGAAAAGGCTAAAATACGTGCTTTCTAATAGGTCATTATCTGTGAGGACCAGGAAGAGAGTGCTACAGTGTTACACGGAACCAGTCCTGTTCTATGGATGCAAAGCTTGAGCTGTCGGCAAAGACGTAAAAGGAAGACATGAATCAGTTATGATTCTAAAGAAGAACGCTGAAGGTACCGTGGACAGCAAGAAAATCGAATGATGGAGTTCTGAAAGAGGCATAAGAAACAAAGAAAATTTTAAAGAACGTGGTAAAACGACAATACCTATTTGTGGGGGCATGTTTGGGTCAGCAGCAGGGCATCTTGCTTATAGCCGAGAGGAGAGCTGTCCTCCCAGGCAAAGTTCCGCAAGGGACATGCAAATGACTGACTGACCGTTTGGAGGGGTGGCGGGGTAGAGCAGCTAATGGCAACAAGGGAGATCTAAGATAGAAAACGACGAAGGCAGACAAAGAGAGAAGTTTTTTTATGGCCTGGCAGGAAACGTTCAGTGACAAACCTGTTGAGAGAGATGCAGAAGGGATCTGGGGTTATGGAATAACATGATATTGCTTGTTGACAAGGATCGAGAGAGAGAGGGAGAGAGAGAGAGAGAGAGAGAGATATGGAGAGAGAGATATATATATGGAGAGAGAGAGAGAGACACTGGCGACCTCCGTAATCCATCATCAGCAAGATTTCTTCATATGGCCACCACTGTTTTCCATTTTTGCATTTTTCCTGCGGTCTGTTTTGGGCTCTTAAATCTGTAGTTCGAAGTCAGATTCTGATTCTGAGCTGATTCAAACCCGCAGCCGTTTGCTCTGCGTGTAAACGCTTGGACACGTAAACCTCGAACTCATGGTAAATGTTTTATACAGTGCAGACATTGTGAAATACATTCGGCATCTTGACATATCCTGTACACTGTCTTGATTATGTCCTCTTATCCCACATTTTGTTCCTACAGACGGAAGGGGAAAACCTACATACAGTAACTCTTACAGCCATAACTACTGGTGGATTAGTTCTCTTCTAACCCTGCCCTAATGTAAGTAATACGAAAAAAAAAAACAAGAAGGGTCCCAACATTTGCTCCCCGGAAGGAACCAATACCAAGAGAGAACTTTTCTGTTGATGCGTCAATCTGTGAGGTTATTTCCCCCTCTCAGTGAGATCTGGAGAGTCAGTTGTCTCCCGTATATTATTGACGTCAGAGATTTATTCATTCCATATAGGTATCTTTACTCTCTAATTTCATTCTTTATTTCCCCTCAATCATTCCTCATGGCATATATGCCAATTTGGTTTTTTTTTTTTGCGTTTTTTTTTTTGGGGGGGGGGGCAATCATTAGCGTGGTTTCATTAGGCAATAACTGGCATCGAAGACAAGATAATTTATTGATAAACGTCCTCATCTTCCATGTCTACTCCTCCTCAAAGAATATATAAATTTCAATTGCCTCTATTTCAAGCATTAGACACATTACCCCGGGGCTGATATACGAAATAATCTCAGAGCATTGGTTTTTTTTTTCATGTTTCTTGAGAAATAATGTATTTTTCTTGCTGCTTTGTCTTATACTCATGGATGACATTATTTGTCTCCTGGCCATTTCCGTGATAATTGATTCCGTCCTGTTTTCTTAATCTTGATTTTGAAACTAGGTCGTGTATTCAGTGATCTTTAAAGAATAACTGACTGGAGTGGAAATAAAATGTAGAGAAGGAAATGTTTTATTTTCTCTAGTCAGTTTTTTTTTCTAGTTTTCCTTCACAGACGTTCCTGAAATAAAAACATGTCTAGTTAATTTTTGAAACATTTAAAACATAATATAACATAACGTACCATAACATAACATAACATAACATAACATAACATAACATCTCTCTCTCTCTCTCTGAACCTTAAGTGCCCAGGGCACATGGGGCTTCCGCAAGGGTTTTCCACAAATGCCTGTCCTTCGCCTTTTTTTCTGCTCTTGCCCAGCTGAGCCCTCTATTGCTCAACATCCTTTCTGTTGTTCTTCTCCATGTCTCTTTTGGTCAACCCTTACTTCTGCTCCCCTGTGGTGTCCATCTTAGTGCTATTTTTGGTAGTGAGTTGTCAGTCATTCGGAGCACATGTCCCAACCATTGCCATAACATAACATAACATAACATAAATGTCCAAGCAAAGAAACGCGAATCAGCTAGCTCATCGATGAATCTAACCGGCAAATCTACAAACTAGAAACTAAAAAAAAAAATCAGCCAAACCAAATTACACAGGAAATATTGACAGCTAAATCACAAATGAGTGCAAATTGCCATTTAACAGCGTGTCACAATCTGATATTTCATGACATTTGCGAAAAAGAAAAAAACAATATCAAAAATTCTCTACAAGTATAACTTGGAAAATATCAGAGCTATTTATCGTCTTTTTTTACCAGCATGTTTTTGGTAGGGAGCCCTGACTGGCTGAGTTGTTAGGCCTCGGTTTACTAATCCAATGGTACCGGGTTCAAGTGCCAGCAGTGGGGATTTTTTTCTTGTACCATCACACCAGAAAGGTCCACCCAGCCTCTAAAAATGGGTACCAGTTAAATCTTGGAAGGTAAATGTGGCCAGGCATGATACTGACATCATACTTTCATGTGCCGATGGTCTTGGAAATACTGGCTTAAATATTCTTGAACTTGAACTTGAATAACAGCCATGCCCTGCTGCTGGGCTTAGAGATGGACTTCCTTGCCCTTAGAACACCCCCATATATCAGTCAGTCAGTCGTTTGCATGTCCCTTGCGGAACTTTGCCTCCCTAACAGCACTCCTATAGGCCTCTCGGTTGAAAGGAAGATTCCCTGCTGCTGATGCATCCATCTACAGATTATCAAAAATGTCTTGCAGCCATCTTCGCCTTGGTCTTCCTTTTTTTTTTTGCCATTTTGTACCCTTCCAAGACGGTCTTCTCTAAATAATCATAATGTCCAAAATATTTAAGTTTTCTCTGTTTAATCCTCTTTACTAGACAACCTTCTTCAATATTAAGTTCTTGTAGTATGGATATATTTGTTCTTTTTTGTGTCCATGATATTTGAAAGACTCTTCTGCAGCATTTATAAAGGCATTTATGTGTTTCTCAGCTGTTTTGTTAAGTGTCTAGGTCTCACAGGCATATGTTGCGATGGGAAAGATGCATGCCCTTAAAAATCTTATATGTGCTTAGTCCTCAGTGCTGTTCGTAGTATGAGTTGGCTGATAGTGCCAAGGGCGTATTGACTGCACGGAGCTCCATCTTGTCCAAAAAAGTTCTGACTGTCTGCTACTGCCCTTCACTATTCTCCTTTTGAATAGTCTTTGCTGATAAGCGCTGCATTCAGAATTGTTGTGGTCGCCTCCCTTGTAATTTTGATAGTGTGGCTGCGGCTATTATAAGGTCTGCTTTATACATTTGTAGGCTGCCCAGGATTGTTGCTTTGTTTTCCTGTTGATCTGTCACTTCATTGTCTTTGATACCGTCATGTCCTGGGCATTATATACATGTTACGGAGGAGATCTGTGATTCTTTTAGTTTTTCCAACCGCTCGCAACGCATCGCCTGGCTTTCAGTTTTTTATAGTTTTTTAGCATGCATCTTCTACAAGCCTCAGATGCATGGAAATGGTGATTTTGCCTTCACCTTTTGCCTTTAAGATTTTGGTAGATCGCTGCTACTAAAATAAATTCGAGAAAAGAGGGTTAAGGAAAGAGAATATGAGTTTCAGAAACTAAAAGATCATGAGTGACTAGAATTTACCCCTGAAAGAAATAATATCAGAGATCATGGGGATCTACTCATTTTTAAACATTTGCTGAAACTGAGAAAACTCGTCATATTCGTCGCTGTAAATCTTTTGGAGGATTTGTATGAACTTTGTTTCATTTTTATAATCATGAATATTTTGAATTAATTTTTAAAATTTATCAGACTGGACTGAGTACATGAGCTGGAGTGTACACCTACGTGGTTCTTCTTCTTCGTGGCAGCAAACACTTCAAAGATCCCATTATAAAGCGTCGTTGCTCTTCTTCTTCGTGGCAGCAAACACTTCAAAGATCCCATTATAAAGCACAACAGAACACAACAAGAAACAGTTATTCTGCTTCTAGTCTGGAGCATGGGCAGTGTAAAGCTACAACTTCATGGACATGAACTGAAAGCCGTCCAACTCAGCACACGCCGGAACGGTCTCCAGACCAGCCAGTGAGTTATTTGCATGTCCTTTGCGGAGCTTTGCCTCCCTCAACAGCTCTCCCGTAGACCTCTCGGTTGTGAGAAAGATGCCCTGCTGCTGATGCGTCCATGTGCAGATCATCAACGATGTCTTGAAGCCATCTTCGCCTTGGTCCTCATCTTTTTCTTTTTCCCATTATGTACCATTCCAAGATGGTCTTCTCTAAATTCTCATGACGCTTAATGTATCCGAAATATTTAAGTTTTCTCCGTTTAATCTTCTTTATCGGCCAACCTTCTTCACTATTAAGTTCGCCAGGCCACAGGGCATATATTGTACACTTGAATTCTCAGCACAAACTTGAAAGTCCAAATCTTGCTCCACAACAAGAGCGTGGAAACTGTGCGGGCGTACATGAGGATATGCTGCTGACTATGACACTCCATGAAGTCAAGCCTGTTTGTCTAGAACTAGATGGTTGAGCATTTAAAACTATTAGGGGGGAACGAGGAGGAAGAGGAGAAGAAGAGAAGTAGAAGAAGAGGAAGAAGAAGAAGAAGATGAAAAGGAAGACGAAGAAGAAAGAAGAAGAAGAAGAAAAAAAAGAAGAAGAAGAATTATTGCACGTCCAAAAAAGTATAAACGCGAATAAGAACAAGATATTCTGGGACACATTTCAAGAAGATAACGCGATGTTAATGCCTTACAGATATGACTGGATGGAAGAATACATCTAAACATCATTACTTTTATCATCATTTCCTTTTCACAATATCATATTCGGAGATCAGAGATGATAAAAGCTTCTCAGTACGATCACATCATGGCTCATGGCCGTCTCTGTCTGTCTGTCTGTCTGTCTGTCTGTCTCTTTCCTATCTCCTCTTTCTTGAACTTTCAGAATTTCCCTTTGATAAATTCCCTTCCATGAATTGTTAGGTGAACTTGTTTGGATTTTATCTTTGCGAGATTTTGAAAGCTGGGAGGAGAAAGAATGTTTAAAAGCTCAAGCGGTAAATAAAACGCTCGGCAAATAAACAAACAAACAAACAAACAAACAAAAAAGAAAAGAAAAGACATTGAAATGAACTCTAGATGAAGTTTCAGATAAAATGCCAGGGAAAAGAGCGGACAGAATCTCACTGCAATAAATAGATGAAGAGATAATACAAGGAAAAGGAAAAGGGGGAATTTGATAAGAAAATAAGAAATCAGAGGCAAAGAAAAATGGACCCGAAATAAGAAAAAAAAACTAACTAAATAGTTAAAACTGGAAGTGGTATCAAAAACAATGTAATGAGATTCCTTATTCATGGCTACAATTGACGTAAATATAAGAGAAATATTGCGTGATGTTTTCATTTACGAGCGAGACAATAAACTTACAACAGTGTATGAGAAAGGCCTGTAAGAAAGGAGCAAAGAAACAAACATAGAAAACACATTAATAAACATGATAGAAGCGCTAGAGATCTTTTCTAAACGATGATACATAGAGGATGTTTATGAGACTTAATCTACCGTCGCTTTTAAAAATATATATATGTGATTGGCGTAACGCTATTTCTTTCATTTCTTTATTACTAACACTTGAACCAGTAACGTTCCAATTCTTTATATCCCACCTGCCAATCTTTTCTTTATCTTTTTTTTTTCACTACCTCCATTGTTTCCCTCTAATTTGATTACGCTTTCTGCATTCACTTGTTTTGTAAGCCTTTGGCTCATTTGTTTTAATTACTGGACTATAGAAAGGGACGGCTAATGCGAATATTGATCATGTCCCCCCTCAGGATTTGCCTGAACTTTGTTTAATTTCTGAGTATTTTTCCCCTCTTAATGTAACAACCCCCTCCCCCTCGTCCTCTCTTTTTAGATTCTTCTGAGTACCCTTTTTCTGTTCCATGCACCGCACTACAAGTCCCATTTCTCATTAAATAATCAGACGTGAAGAACTTAAACTGGGTGACGGAATTATGGGCCTGTGTAATAGCATTTCCGGGGACAAGTTAACTTGGCGGGGACGTTATACTATCGCCATGGCATCAAAGTAACTAAGGCGAGCGGTAATGATAAATTCGGTTACCGGCCTTGCGCCACAAAGGATACAAGAAGGATTGGTGCTGGATCTAAGTTGACTGGTCAGATCATTTCTTATTTTGCAAGAATTCTGCTCCTTTTTTTTCTTTTTGTCTTTATTGTATTTTTTTTTCTTTCTTTCAGAATTATTTCCAAAGCGAATTTAGGATATGTTACAGCTACTATGAGACGGAGCCAATGTGGCGGATTCATGGAGTATGTTCTATGAGACCGAGAAGAAACTGCTTCAGGCAGAACTGGCTCATCTGTTAAGCCAGTCAACCGCGATAAGTCTAGAGTGGCTTTATTGTTCAGGACATGCGGGAGTACATGGCAGTGAAGTGGCAGATAGACTTGCTGGACAGGCTAAAATAAATGGCAGGCTGAGAATGGACAAAGGTGATATTGCTAAAGGCCTATTGGAAAGACTGGGGGGAAAATGAAGAGCCGGAATGGAAGAACAATGCAGCTATGAAGAGATTGCTGGAGCTTGGACAAATTAAGGGTGCTGGTAGGAAATCTGAACTGTGTGGTAGAAAACGCATCATAAAGCACCAACCCTTGATGGGAACTGTTGGCAAACATACTCTTAGATAGATGCTGCGGCATACGGCGGGGCATATATGGGGCTGTCCTGAATGCAATGACGCCGGCGTCTTGAAACTTTTAACCCTTGAACCTTTGAAATGTTTGCTGCTTCACTAGGGGTAGAATAAAAGACACTAGCTCCTGACAGAAACAATCTGTCCATGGCTGTATTCTCAGAAAACAGTCACCTCTGCCTTCAAGGTTATAAGCAATAACTGATGACAGAAACAATTTATCCAAGACAGTACCGTCAAAAAAAACAAAACACTCTGCCTTCGTGGAGAGATTTCATTCCACAAGGTTTTAAAGACACAACCAGTTTTCAGGCAGAACTACATAAAACCAGTTGTATAAACATACTTAAGACCATAACAGTAAAACTGTGATAACAAATCTATCCGTTAATGAGTAAAACTGTTCTAACATTCTTCTTGAAAAATTCTAACGTTTTAACGGGCGGCCTTTATTGATCTCAGGATTTCATCATGTAAATCCGAAAATTTCCTTGCAAATTATGTCATCAATTGATTTATAAGTATTATTGGTCAGGGTTTGGGTTTCTTGGTATATTTCCAGAAGATAGTTTACCATTGCTTTCCTTCCGGGCAGTGAGTGTACTAGTCATTGATCGTAGCCGTTGTCCCTACAACAGCAGCAGGCCATCTTGCTCACAACCCAGAGGCCTACAGGAGTGCTGTTTGGGAGACAAAGTTCGGCAAGGGACATGCAAATGAATGAATGAATGAATTGTTCAGGGCCAGATGTTTCACACCAAAAAAACTTTGAATATTTATAGTTAGTGCTGTCAAGTCTGCATTTGACAAATTGTACGAAGATCTATGGATTTCAGAAAGATCTATATGTTTTGGGGAAGAAGTGTTTATATATCTGTCTGGTTTAATCTTTTTTTCTTTGTGATTCCTATTCTCCTTTTCTAAGACAGCTTGAACCAGTGGCATGGCTGTATAAGCAACGTTACCATGTAAACTCTGAGCGTGAAAACTATCCTTAATTACAGTATGGTTCTCTACTAAGAGCCGCCAGTCTTTCTATAGTTCTAGGTTCCATTATTCACTTGCGACCTGTATACCTCTTACTCGAGGATTGGAGATCCCCACTAATTTATCCTGTTGTCATATTTGAGCGTTGCGCAAACATCCAGTCTACGAATGTCCGATACCACGGGAAGTGTGAGCTTTTTCCACGTGTAAGGGGGCTGTCTGATTTGACGGTCAACGACTCACTGCTGTCATGTTTGCGTCAGACTTGGCCAACCAAAGTCAACCAAGACCATGTCCGACTTCACCGTTTTGGTAATTTCAGTAAAAGGACTCCCCTGGCTAACAGGGGGAGTAATCGCTATGTTCATCATAGCGATAGAGTCTGCTAAAGAGATATTTCACATCCATTGCCTTTTAGCTCTACCCAGGGACTGAAGAAATAGGGGCCCTAATCTACTTTACATTCCCCACAATGATGTGTCCCAAAACTTTCATACCATCGACTGCAAAGAACATGACGCTTGCAGTTTCATTGATTTCAGTTAGAATTTAATGGTTTAAAGATGCAGGAAATAGTGATTTCTATAGTAATATCACGCAGAAGAATAGTATCAAGAATAGCTTGATAATCTTTTCCAGACAGAAAGCTGACATAAATTAAATAAATATCGTACATGATTTGATTATAAGGACAAAAGTCCTTATCTATCTATCTATCTATCTATCTATCTATCTATCTATCTATCTATCTATCTATCTATCTATCTATCTATCTATCTATCTATCTATCTATCTATCTGTCTGTCTGTCTGTCTGTCTGTCTGTCTGTCTGTCTACCTGTCTGTCTGTCTGCCTGCCTGCTCGACTTCCTGCCTACCTGCCTGCCTGTCTAAGTATACAATGCCTGTTTTTCTACTGTCCTTGTAATCATCCATCCACCAATCTGTCTGCCCACTTATACACCTTTCTTTCTACATGGTTACTACCTACCTACCTGCTCACCCACCTGTACTTACCTACCTGTGGTAGCAGTGGACTTCTAGCTTGCCTGCACTTTTTTTAAAACCACTTCTTCTTCTCCGATGTGCAAACCGGTGTTCTTTGCAGCCGATGCTGTGTAGATGTTGATGCACAGCATAGTGTCCTGACTGGGAGTGAGTCTTGGCAGGTTCTTTTTTTCAGTCCTTGAGTGCAGCTACAAAAAACAGGCGATGTGCAACACCTTTTTAGCAGACCCCATTGACAAAGGGGATTACGGTGATCCCTGTCCCGTTAGCCAGGATAGGACCGTTACTGGGGGTACCAACAGAGAGATGGCACAGGGTCTTGGTCAGCTACTGTTTACCAACCCTGAAGCTAGCTATGTGTCGCTGACTGCCAGAACGGAGAGCTTTTTCTTCTTCTTCTTCTCTAAGCAGCTGGTCTTTATTTTTTATCCTCATAGCTGCATTTAAATTACATTCTTTCGTCTTTAATTATTTTCTCCTCATAAACTTCCTTCAATGTCTCTTGACATTTGGGAATCTCTTAGTCGTTAATGCATAGATCTGGTACAAATAACGCTGATTCGTGGTTTTTTTTCCCCCTAACAGTGAATAAAGTTCAGCAATTTCTCTAAATGCTCATAAAAACAAAACAAAACTACTCCAGTTTTTACTGATTTTATGAACAGAATGTCTCTATTGATTCTTCCCTGGAATTTCAAAAGCTATAATGGAAGTAATCTTCCGCGCTAATTCGCTGTAGTTTGTAAACGTCATCAGTGAGACATTTTCTTAAATCTTGGTTTATGAATTATTTACTAAAATAATGGACCTCATAAATTCACAAGTCGGTTTCCGATGCAGTCACGTCAACAAAGACATTAAAGTAATGATATAGTGGGGGAAATCAGCCCCGATTATCATCAATAATGTATTCAAGCGGAATTATATTATCTCATAAAGCATGCAAAACAAACAGGTATTAGCTAAATGTAAAACGAGGAAGATAAGAAACAGAGAAACAGACATGAAAATTGGAGAGTGGAAAGACGACGTGAGGAACGTCATTACAAGATGACATGGAGATACGAAACTGTGACATACAGACCTACAGGAAGACAAATCCGTGAACTGAAGATTCTTGAAGAAAGAAAGAGAACCTACAAGATGACAGAGCCGAACATGGGCATAGCTTGGATGACTAAGGTTGCATGATTAGGGGGATTGTGTTTAACACAATGGTCATTCACTCTGAGCTTCGGTTAATTCAAATCCGGTCAGTGGCGTCCAAAGTCGCCCATGTGTAGAAATGAGTACTCCATACTTCTGAACCTGGCAAAATAAAAGCAGCCCTGGGTGGTGCTGACCACATGACCTTCTAGCATGCCATCAGGTTAAGGAACACATGGCCAAGAACTCTATATCCCGAAATGTCTCAAGTATGGAGTGTCAGGATTGCGTTCATGATTACAGAATTATGAATAGAGACATATGAGTTAAAAAAGACTCTAGAAAAGGGCATTATACACGGTTAAATCTGTCTGTATTAGTGTTCTCATCTATATATTCTAGACAAGATCCGTAACTGACTTCATAATCTTGACCTTAATTCACAGATATCGAAATAGCTCACAGATATTGGCACAGTGCACCGCTGCTGTGATGGAACACAGATTTTGAAAAAAAAAGAGCACATATACCAAAGCAGCACAGATGTTGGGACAATGCACAGATATTGAAACACAGCACAGATACTGAGACAGAGCACAGATATGATGGCATCAGTTCTGTTTTAATTAACACACTCGGATCCTTGATTGTGTGCTAACAGGACATTCATTATGTATCTCCACGCTCTACCCACATATTTTATGGCTAACAGAGATGCTGTAAGAGTAAATCAAAGGATTAAGACATTCAAAGAGCAGTAAAACTAAAAGGTGAATATAAACGAGTGATGAATATAAGCAAATGATGGACATAAACAAATGATGGACATAAACAAATGATGGATATAAGCAAACGATGGAGATAACAAATGATGGAAATAAAACAAAGATGAAGGTAATTAAAGATGGGATTAACAAATGATGAAGATAGATTTGAAAAATAAAGATAATAAAACAAAAATGTGATAAAAGTGATGATAAAACCAATGATGAAAATGATTATGAAAAATTAGAAAGAACGAATTCCAAACTGAAAAAATGAAGCTTGAAATAAAAAGACAAAAAACTTTAAAATTTACGAATAAGATGAGATAAGATAGGATAAAATAAGATAAGAGAATATTATTATATCCCATGCTTTGTCGGGTAATAATTGATATACGGTAAGGCTTTGCATTAGACGACAGAATATTTTAAGATACAGAAATAAAACATTTCATCTGTTTGCTTATAAGTGTTTTTTTTTCCTCTCCCAGAAATAATTTCTCTTATAAGTTTCTCCTACCCCCAGTACTTGAGATGATCTGTGAAATACCAAGGTCTCTCATAATTACAACTCTCTACCAAATATAGCATTAACCCTTCCCTCATTTGCTGGGGGCCTACGGTTTAATGAACGTCTAAGTGTGACCAAGACTCCGACACCGCGCACCCCGTAGCTCCCGGATTCCATTTCCTTACAGGTTGAGCAATCGATACCTGCTCAATAACTCTGCCGCGGGCGCTCGTTAGAAATGTTTTTATTTAGAAACATAATCTTGGGCCAAATAACCCGAAAACAAGGGAAACATTCGCTTCTAGAATATAAAAAATAAGGAAAACTTCTATTATCCGCAGGAAAACTTCAACATCGAGTTACCAGAAAGATCCTTGTGCTGCTTTGTGTTGGAAAAGTGTGTTATGAATATGGTTACAGGCAATGGTCAAACTAGCGAAATGATCATAGGAATATATACTCACAGAGAGGTGGGGACAGAATTTGGTTATGGTTAACATGTGTTCGAAAAATTAACTGTAAAGGTGAAACACAAGTGAAACCAGAAGGTATTATAGTTTTCTCCAATAATCATCCATCCTCTCATAGTGTTGTAGTGTCTGCTTTGAAGTCTTTAAGTGGAGTGGACAAGTTTGAGGTTTTTTTTTAGATCTATCAATCAGTGCCATGGCGACAGGCATTAGCAGTAACGCTTTCCCACAGTTCTCTATTCCGGATATATTGGTGTTCTTTCTCCGTGTCACTTCATCAGTCCATCTATCATCTTCTCTCTTTGTCTTCCTCGGTCTCTTTTGCCTTCTGTTACCCCTGTTGTTGTTGTCACATATTCCAGTGCACCTGCTCTCATGACGCGTCCTATGAGTTTGGATTGTCTCTTTCTGAATTTTATTATTGTTTGTTTCTCTTCTTCTGCCTCTTTCATGATCTCTTCGTTTAATCTCTTCGCTGTCCATGGTATTTGTATCTCCCTGTAACTGCGAGCTGGTGTTCTTCGCAGCCGATGCTATGAAGGTGTTGAGGAACAGCATCGTATCGGCGTGGGAGCGGGTTATGGCGGCTATTTTTTCAGTCCCAGAGTACAACTAAAAACGAGGGAGTGTGCAATGCTTCTTTAACAGATTCCACCACCATGGGGACTATGGCGGTCCCTGTCCCGTTAGCCAGACTTGTTACTGGGGTACCAACGGAGAGGTGGGACAGGGTCTTGGTCAGCTGTGGTTCCCTAGACTTGACGCTAGCATATCAGCTGAATCTCTGTTTTCTTTTTAGAGATGACCATGGTTTCTCTGTTTTCTTCTTATAGATGACCATGTCTTCTCTGTTTTCTTCTTAGAGATGACCATGGCTGCTCTGCTTTCTTCTTAGAGATGACCGTGGCTTCTCTGTTTTCTTCTTAGAGATGACCATGGCTTCTCTGTTTTCTTCTTAGTGATGGCCATGACTTCTCTCATTTCTTCTTAGAGATGACCATAGTTTCTCTGTTTGCTTCTTAGAGATGGCCATGACTTCTCTGTTTTCTTCTTAGAGATGGCCATGACATCTCTGTTTTCTTCTTAGAAATGACCATGTCTTCACTGTTTTCTTCTTAGAGATGACCATGGCTTCTCTGTTTTATTCTTAGAGATGACCATGACTTCTATGTTTTCTTCTTAGAGATGACCGTGGCTTCCATGTTTTCTTCCTAGAGATGACCATGGCTTCTCTGTTTTCTTCTTAGAGATGACCATATCTTCTCTGTTTTCTTCTCATTCAGATCAAGTCCCCCTTTTTTCACTTTCCATAACTATTCTTTTTATCTGCTCCTGCAGTTCTTTCTTCCTCTTCTTCTTCTTCTTCTTATTCCTCTTCTTCAGCTTTCTAAGCCATTAAGGCTCACTGCTGCAGATAAATTCGCTTTCATTTCTCCAAATTCCTAATCTTCTCTCTTCAGTTACTGACACTAATTTCTTTTATGTCCTCTTTTATGTTGTCTTTCCATCTCTTTCTTGGTCTACCCCTTGGTCTTGTTTCCCTCATCTCTTGTGCATACATCATTTTCGTTTGTCTGTTCTTTTCCATTCTTTCTACACGGCCCAGCCAGCGTAGTCTGTTCAGTTTCAAGACGTTTATAATTCGTTGGGATATATATATATATATATATATATATATATATATATATGTATATATATATATATATATATATAGTCTGAGTGGCGAAGTGGTTAGTGCACTGGTCTCTCATGGCGAAGGTCGGGGGTTCGAATCCGGCCGGCGGCACCCCAGTCACCCAGCTGTAGAAATGGGTACCCGACTTCTTCTGGAGTTGGGGAAGGAAAGGCGGCCAGGCGTGATACTGACCATATCACCCTCTAGTGTGCTGACAGGTCAAGGAAAATATGGGCACTAAAACCATATCCCTATGTGCCTCTAAGGCATGACAGTGTCACCTTTATATATATAATCTGAATCTTAAGTGCCCAGGGCACATGGGACTTCCGCAAGGGTTTTCCACAAATGCCTGCCCTTTGCCTTTTTTCTGCTCTTACCCAGTTGAGCCCTCTGTTGCTCAACATTATATATATATATATATATATATATATATATATATATATATATATATATATCTTTATATGTGTGTGTGTGTTGTTCCATATAATTAGTTTTAATGACCATTGTAGCTACTATACGAGGTAACTAGCGATAGATTTTTGCCATGACTCAACCGACCACCTCAGAGTCTCATTTCCATCGCCAGTATACAGAGTCACAAGACTGCAATGCGAGGGTAGTATAGTCATGTTTCAGTCTCAGATATGAAATATTTGCTAGTACGTCTCGACTTGGCACCGTTTTCTGACTGCTCCTTTCACTCTTCGGTACTCGCTATATGCAACACGTACAAGACCATAGCTTTCAGGTCTAGGCGAGTAACGATATTTCATCGATCAGTAACACAAGACAGAAGCAGCCCACAGACCTCTCCGTTATCTCCGGTGCTCTCTCTCTCTCTTCTTCTTCTCTCCCTCCTCCTCTCTCCTTCTCTTTTTCCCTCTCCTTCTTCTCTCTCCTCTCTTTTCCCTCTCTCCTTCACGTTCTCTCTTTCTCTCTCTCTTTTCCCTCTCTCCTTCACACTCTCTCCTTCTCTACTTCTCTCCTCTTCTCCATCTCTCTCTCTCTTTCTCTCTCTCATTCTCCTCCTTCTTTCTCCTCTCCTTCCCCTTCTCTCACCTTCTCTCTCTCCTTCTCTCTCCTCTTCCCCAACTTCATTATGTTTGTTTTAAAAAAAACATATGTTAGAAGATTTGTATTTACAATGTATTTTTATTTATGTATATGTCTGCGGGTGTATGTGTGCGTGAGTGCTATTTTATTAGGTTAATTACTTCTTCTCTTTTACCTTGAATGTAGTAGTTAAATCTTACACTCTTTTGATATGTTTTTACTAATTTAATTTGCATTTTTGTACTAAATCAAGTGTGTGGGAAGAATGAAAGATGGAGTGATGAAGGGCAGAATGTAAGACGGGCCTGCGTGCCCAATTCTTTACCCTTGAAAAATAAAGATTATTCATTCATTCATTCATTCATTCTCTTTCATTTTCCGACTTATTTGTTGTTCTGTCTCAATTCATGTTTTTAACAAGCTTGACTTATCACTTTAACGACATTTTACAGAATATTTTCCTATTCATTTCATTTTCCCTACTCACTCATAGATTTGTGAAGCATGATTTGAACAATCAACAAAAAAGATGACAAAGAAATGGATATGTGGTTTTGCAGAATGATCCGACAAATACCCTGGACAGAGAAAAACAAACGAAGAGGCCCTCAAAGAAGTTTCAGAGCAAAGTAAACTAGTTAAAATGATAAGCACAAAAAAAAAAAATCTCTTGCACACGACGTGAATGGATGGAAGTTGGAGAACTTAGTAATCACTGGAAAATTCAAGGGAAAAAGGAAGATAGGAAGGTAAAGAGAAAAAAAAATCTCAGTGGACTGACCAGGTGGCATGGAAGAAGACAAGGATGTCAGTTAATCTGAAACCACCAAGGACAGCACAAGATGTAGAAGCTTGATCTCCAGCGCTGTCTGGCACGGCACATATTAATAGTAATAATAATAATAATACTTGCTAACTACATGATGAGTCAAGCAAAACAGCTTCATTATTTCATCACTGACATAATCATATCTACTTCCTTTTCATTTTGCCTTTTCGTGAATCTTTCATTTCTCTCTTTTTCTTCATTATGTTAATTGTAAGGATAATTAACTCATGAAACAATAATATGTCCATAATGGAATATTGCAAGACATCGTTAATAATCTGCAAATCCATCAGCAGCAGGGCATCTTGCTTATAACTGAGAGGCCTACAAGAGAGAGCTGTTAAGGAGGCAGAGTTCCGGGAGGGGCAGTCAGGTGATTGGCTGAATGGAATAATTATATTATGTAATTACAGTTTTTGGTCAGATTGTTATAGGCAGAACGAAAATCAAACAAAGAGATATTAATGGGATTAGGTATCTCAGAAAACTGGCTCGTTGACACCGTAAAAATTAGAAAGCTGAGGTACTTCGGCCACATCAAGAGACACAACAGCTTTGGAGAGGTTGATAGCAGAAGGCATAATGCCCGGCAGAAGAGAAAAGGAGCGACCTCGCCGCAGGTGGACTCTGGACATCACTGAAAGTCTGAATGTGTCACTGCGAGACGCCGGTCAACTTGGATAAGGCCGTATTGCGTTCAGAGAGGCTGTGAGATGGACAATGTTCTGGAAGGGACAAGTCACATGGTCAGGCTCATAGTCATTGTTTGGCGCTATCCAACACTCGCGGCCTGGTTGCCTGAGTGGTTAGGCCTTTGGTCTACTAATCCGGTGGTATACGGTTCAAGTCCCATCAGTGGGGCATTTTCTTTTGGTACCACCATATCTAAAAGGCCACCCAGAACCTAAATAAATGGGTACCAGAAAAATCTGGGAAGGTAAACGCGGTAATACGTCATAGTGACCAAATAAAACACTTTGATGTGCCGAAGATCTTGGAAATACGGCCCTCACACCCTATCTCCAAAATGCCCTAATGGCATTGGAACGTGGAACAACACTCGCGCCGATGAGGGAATTCTGGGTGAAGTTTTTTCTTCCCTAATTTCTTTTAAAGACAGAGGCTGAGTTGGGACTGGGCGCGGATGTGTGATTAATATTGTCCTATGATGATGGTATCAACATAATTAACGTTCCCGTTAAATAACATTTATCTAACGTCTGTCTAATCTATTGCAAGACAATCTTTTCTGTTAAACTTGCAGAATGTAGCCCTCTCCCCCACCTTCCACACCGACACACATACGCAAAGAATTGGAAAGACTTTACGAAAGATAGAAAATTCCTTGCAGATATTGTTGACCTGGTCTTTGGCCGGAAGGGCGAGAAGGCTTGGACGTTAAGAAACCCTGGCCTGTCTAGAAGAATTATAGCCCGTCTGTTTCCTGCTCAGAAATGTGTATCACTATCTTGTGGTGATATTTTAATAGAATATACATCAGCAAGACCATACCTGGTACCATCCGCCCGAACAACTCTGTGAGTGAGCTTTTGTAAGACCGTACCACCCACCCTCTGTTTATGTTCTCATGACGATGTTTCTCAAACTTACACATCTACTGACCCCAGATGTAATATTCCGTCGCTATAACCCTGTCGGCATCATCATCAGGTGCTGTGCCGACTGACGTTTGCTATTGTTTTACCCCTTCATAGTACACGATCCTTCGTTTGGTGATCTCATATCATGCCATCTCATCACACTATACAGAACATTTCTCTCAGCTTTCCCCTGGCTCTTTTTCCCTCTATTTTTTTCTGTTGTTACAGTGTTTTCTATACCCCCTTCCTCTCATTGTATGTCCACTGGTACGGTAGTGGCAAAAAAAAGGAGGGGGGGGGGGAAGATGACATCAAAAGTTGTTGCCATCTCCTGATTTTCAGACAAGCCCATTAGTTCCTCGACTTCACTAGTGGTGAAGGATCTCAGCTGGGTTCGTGAACTCTGTGGCGCAGTTGAAAACAGTGACAAATAGTAGCGGCGAGAAGCCGAGGTAAAATCATTATCTCCAGCTCGAGAAAATCATCTTTATATCGATTCCGCCATTCCTGTTCCCGAATTTATCTGTTCTGTCAGGACGATGATGGGCCAGGTGGGGCCAGGAGAGGGGGGAGGGGGAGAACGGCACAGTTAGTATTCGGACTCCATATTCAAATCGTAAGCGAAGAATTATAGAAAATAGGAGAAATAAAGGACGGTAGCCCCCCCCCCCAAAAAAAAAAACAGACCTGGCCCTCAGGTATACCCCATCTCCTCCAGCCCCTCTCGTTGACCCTGTTTTCTTCTTCTTCTTTAAACGGCCATTTGCTTCAACGAATTCACGAGCTTTGGCTTGTAATCGCTTGCAAGCACTGTCAGATAGAAACACCGACAACGGAAATTAGAATTCTCCGGTCATTCCGTACCGCAATAGTTCTCGAAATACTCTTTCTGGCCAGCTTTAAGCTTGACCAAGAATGGATATGTGAAACATCATTCAAGTGCTTATGCCAGCGGGAAAACAACAAGTGATTACAGAAATGGCTTCCTGTGAATTCATAGTGGATTTTAGACTGTCTTCCAGAGACACTTTCATCAGCTACAAAATATGTACCTGATACATATGCAATTGAGAGCAGTCTCCTGGCTTCCAGAAACTGAAAGCTTTAAAAGGTAGAATTCTATGGTGCCAACGTACTAGAAATGTGAGAGAGTGATGGAGAATCGAAATCAGGACTTCAGTAGTAGCTTGAATAACCGCCTTGCCAAAGGATGGCGACGCAACATGAATTCGAGCAAGAAAACCTCTTCCAAAAAGATGCTCGACGCAACTTGTCTTTGGTGCGTGTTTGAACTGGTGACACCTGGAACAGAAACAAGAATACTCAAATATAGGAACCCTGTCACTAGAAACCATACTCACGCGGGTATCAAACTTCTATAAGTTAGCCACGGAGACCTATATAGTGCGTGACCTGAAAGACTTAAATTTAAGTCAACTTCATTTCTAAAGAATCAGTAAATGTCATGATACATCAGTATCCCATAGACATGAACTTAATAATACTAGACCTTCGTTATAACTATGAATATTCATAAACCTCTTTTTTTGGGGGGTGGGGGTGGAAGGTCGAAGTCAACGAAGACTTCACCCTGAGACCCGACCCTGCCAGACCTAGAGAAACAGAGTTCTGTATCTCCAAGCTGAATGTGAAACACTGGACGCGGTATAAAGATCAGAAATTGGTCGCGGCGATTTTCTCTCGTGACTAACTTTGATTAGAATCAGTCGGAGTTCATGAATAACAAATAGATGGTCTGGGTGTGATAGCATGTGGACGGTAAATCCTGACTCTATAGAAATAGTGAGCAGTACTTTCTGTAGCCAAGAATACATTTCCTGAATTGTATTAATACTCTCTCGGCTCATTAACGTTAACAAGATTTCCTTTCAGGCCGTGTTATATATCTTTATTTCGATATATGGGCATTATCACGAGTTTTCTTACAAAAGAATTAAATGTTAGCTTAAAGATTTTGCTTGTAGTCATAGCATCACGCACGTGACAAAAACCCACAACGTGTATAGCAGTATATTGAATGTTAGGATGTAAGATAGATAACTCATCTGAGAATTGGAACATTTGTATAAAATGAGTTGTCTTCTAAAGTAATCAGCTGTTTGTGAGTAGAGTCCATCTGCTGTGTCTCGGGTTGCACGAGGGTCACGGTTAAGGTATGACAAGAAAAAGGTCAGGTGAGAGAGAAATCATATGACTGAGGGACAGTTGTGTTTTCTGTATCGCCTGAGATGGACGTAGATTAGTCTATTAGAAATGTTCTTGTTTAGTGAAATAGATGTAGAATAGAGTGTATTAGGATGTTGTGATGGCGACAGTAGTCTGCCGGGAACATATATTGTGGAGATGTCCAGTCTTGTGTCCATGGATTTTGTTGATGCCTTTTGTCGTTCTCGTCAAATCACTCTTTGACTCATCGTCACCCCGTGCATCATTAAAGTCATTTCAGCTGTAACGTTGCTGCTTCTGTATTAATATTTCCACTGAGAGAGAATGAACCTGGGAGCAAGTAAGTCTGTGAAGTGAGTAACAAAACAGACGCAAAACAACGTAGAATGGTCGTAGAATAAATGATATAAAATATAAACAGTAATTGATAACACTTGTCGTTGTAAACAGAAAGAACATTATTGAAGTGGACAACAGTTCTAATTTTGTCACTATCTCATGTACATGTGATTACTTATCTCCTAATTCTGTCACTATCTCATGTACATGTGATTACTTATCTCCTTATTTTATCACTATCTCATGTACATGTGATCACTTATCTCATAATTCTGTCACTATCTCCTAATTATCTCCTAATTCTGTCACTATCTCATGTACATGTGATTACTTATCTCCTAATCCTGTCACTATCTTCTAATTATCTCCTAATTCTGTCACTATCTTATGTACATGTGACTACTTATCTCCTGTTGTCACTGGACCCAAGCAAGCCTGCAGGATAGGTACAAGGTATGCTTTCCACAACTTGAAAAAAATAATTGTCCGCATAAGACAAGTGCAAGGCGGACAGTTTATTTTTTCGATATTTTGAAAAGAAAGCAAAATTCTAGACTGAACCATTGAAAAGAAAGCAAAATTCTAGACTGAACCATTGAAAAGAAAGCAAAATTCTAGACTGAACCATTGAAAAGAAAGCAAAATTCTAGACTGAACCATTGAAAAGAAAGCAAAATTCTAGACTGAACCATTGAAGAGAAAGCAAAATTCTAGACTGAACCATTGAAAAGAAAGCAAAATTCTAGACTGAACCATTGAAAAGAAAGCAAAATTCTAGACTGAACCATTGATTTTACGTATCCTTCAACACACGATTACACCCAAAACGGTTAAAATTTACATCAGAAGTTCGCATGGAAAACAGATCTGGATATCAAATTTTGTGTTACACCGCCCATGCATCTCTTAGTCTGGTAAGACGATATCTCTGTGGGATTCTCTGTAAGGATCCTCTGCACAATAAGACGTATCAGGAGACGTCACTGAAACAGTTGCATTGTTGGTAACAAATCCGCGAGACTTTGTTCATAGGGTGCGCAAACACGACGCGATAATGAAGAAAGCATTGCTGAGGTTTAGCTCCAGAAAAATGTCAAACGCACAGCGTTAAGTAAACATATCGCTGCAGAATATTATAGGTAAAACAAACACAAGGAACAACCAGGGGATAAACACACAAGTTGATTTGGCGCAGTCTTCAGGATTATATTATGTGTCTCTTTTTATGAACAGAACCACACGCTATTGGCGGCCATGTTAGTTTAAGCATTATAATCGTTCCCCGCAATTTCTTCTCGTTGCCTTTGCTTGCTTTGCCAAGCGTTATAAATAGTATTTTTTTTGTTTTTGTTTTTCTTCAAATTACATCCACATTCTTTGCATTTTACAGCAAATTGTTATTGTAGGCATATGTAAACTACGGGATTTCAAAACAAAGTGGGAGGCTATCAAATTTATAGATATCTCACATGAGGATGATGTGATAAACTATGTCCTTCTATTTTTCTTTCTTTGACAATATAAAGCGCGTTCTCTCTCTCTTTTTCTCTCTCTCTCTCTGCCTCGCTCATTAACGTAGTGAAAGTTGTATGATGAAGAGCTGAATGTTAGGTGGGAATGCGTGCCCGATGCTCAACCCTTTGAAAATAAAGTTTCTTCGTTAGTTCTCCCTGCACCTCTCTCTCTCTCCCTGCTTCTCCGTCTCTCTCTTTGCTTCTCCATCTCTCTCTCTCTCTCTCTCTCTTTGCTTCTCCATCTCTCTCTCTCTGCCTTTCTGTCTTGTTCTCTCTCTATCTCTTTCTCTTTCTGTCTTGAATTCTTTTGATAGACAGTAGTTTAGTAGATGTTTTTAGTAGTTTAGTAGATATTTATTAATGGTTTCGTAGATATTTATTAGTAGTTTAGTAGATATTTATTAGTAGTTTAGTAGATATTTATTAATGTTCAAGACTGTCAGACTAATTTGTTGCATGTGTGTAGTTATTTCCCGTGTTAAGCGCGTGGGTGCGTGTGTTTCGTTATTTCAGTTTTTAAGTGTGTAACTTATGATATAGTTGTACTAGGAAATAACAGAATGTCTGGAATAGAATGAAACTTGTCTGATAAAGGGCAAAATGTCAGACAGGTCTCCATGCCTAATTCTTTACCCTTTGCAAATAAAGTTTGTTTGTCTATTCTTTCGTTCGTTCTCTCCCCAGCATTTGAAGCGTTTAAGGCGCATTGATTTCACATACAATTTGTCTCCATTCATCTCTCGTTCCTGGTTTTTTTTTTCTCTCTGGCGTACGACTGGTCTTTTTTGGGGTTTTTGTTTTGGAAGTTGTCTCTTCATGTTGTTCTTGGTCTGCCGCGTGGTATTGTACCTTCCATCTCTTGTATGCGAGTCTAGTCTGACGAATCTTCCTTTCTTTCTACCTGATATAGTTATTGTAAATCTAATATACTAATGGCAAATGCCAGAGGCTTGTAGAACCTGTAGGAAATAAGTGTAGGTACAGATGCGCGCTATATACGAAGTAAGAGAACGATGTGTGTCGACCATGTTTTAAGTGAGAGTACATTACGTACAGTTTGAGATAGTTCTGATAATTCTAATGACGTGCAGAGTCTTCTTCTTCTATTATTCGTCCTCCTCCACCTCCTCCTCCTCCTTCTACTATTCGTCGTCGTCGTCGTCGTCCTCCTTCTTCTTCTTCTACTACTACTATTACTAATACTACTACTACTACTACTACTCGTCGTCGTCGTCCTCCTCCTTCTTCTTCTACTGCTGCTGCTGCTGCTGCTGCTACTACTACTACTACTACTACTACTACTACTACTACTACTACTACTACTACTACTACTCGTCCTTCTCCTCCTCCTTCTTCTTCTTCTTCTTCTTCTATTCGTCCTCCTTCTCCTCCTCCTTCTTCTTCTACTGGTATTCGTCGTCGTCGTCGCCCTCCTTCTTCTTCTTCTTCTTCTTCGTCTTCTTCTTCTTCTACTATTCGTCCTCCTCCTTCTTCTTCTTCTTCTACTATTAGTCACCATTCTCCTCCTTCTCCTTCTTCTTCTTCTTCTTCTATTCGTCGTCGTCGTCGTCGTCCTCCTTCTTCTATTACTATTCGTCGTTTCCCTCCTCCTTCTTCTTCTACTACTATTCGTCCTCCTTCTCCTCCTCCTCCTTCTTCTACTAGTATTCGTCGTCGTCCTCCATCTTCTTCTTCTTCTTCTTCGTCTTCTTCTTCTACTATTCGTCCTTCTTTTACTTCTTTCTATTCGTCATCCTTCTCTTCCTCCTCTTCTTCCTTCTTTTTCTTCTACTTCTTCTTCTACTACTAATCGTCCTCCTTCCCCTCCTCATCCTCCTCCTCCTCCTTCTTCTTCTTCTTCTTTTTCTTCTTCTTAATGGAACTGTGAGCTTTATGTTCTTTGCAGCCGGTGCAATGTAGAAACTGAGGCACGCCGTGGTGCTGGATAGGGAGCGCGTTATGACGGTTATTTTTTTTATTTATTTCCTGAGTGAAGCTAAAAAACAAGTTGTATGCAATACTTCCTTAGCAGGCTCCACCACCATGGGGACTATTGTGGTCCCTGCTCTGTTAGCCAGGCTAGGCCTGTTATTGCGGGTACCAACAGAGAGATGGGGCAGAGTTTAGGTGGTATTTCACTGCCCCAAGTGTTGTTATCTTACTGCCCCAAGTGTTGTTACCTCACTGCCCCAAGTGTTGTTACCTCACTGCCCCAAGTGTTGTTATCTTAATGCCCCAAGTGTTGTTATCTCACTGCCTCAAGTGTTGTTATCTCACTGCCTCAAGTGTTGTTATCTCACTGCCCCAAGTGTTGTTATCTCACTGCCCCAAGTTTTGTTATCTCACTGCCCAAGTGTTATCTTAGAAAGAGATATGAAAATATGAGAACATCAACTTTCTCTACAAACGAAGGAGTGTTTATTTCTGTTCTAAAGTACTGCACCTGACGCATGAACTTCTTTGACGATTCATTTTGTTTTATAACACGCTACCTGTATGTCGTGGAAATGCGGTACTTACTGCACTCACCTGCCAAACAGAATGTCTCTGGTTCGAATCCGTACTCGGGAGGAATTGTTTCGGCCCATCTGACAACCGGGTCAACCCAACCTCACAAACGGGACACCTGAGGGGTTTCCCTAGGAAAGCACAGGCAGCAAGGACAGGTGCTGTCCTTCCCTGTCCCAAATGCTGTAGTGGCCTAGACATATGAAGGAACTGACACTTCATGCAAATGCTACATAACATAGACTGCTTTTTTTTTTTTGCAAGAGACCCGCAGAAAATGTTTTCATCTCATGAGAGATAATGCATAAATTCCACGATGAAAATTCTCTAGCATCACTGAGTTATCATCATTGCTTTTTGTATTTTCTTTCATTCTTTTGCTTTTCACAATTTGTATTATTTTACTTAGAGATCCGGAAGTGCCAAATAGATACCGACACAGGTTCTCAAAATGGAGATAGTGGGTTCTGCCATGGCCTGACATCGCTTCCATTTGTCAGGGACCTCTAATTTTCTACAGAGAAAGTGTTGTGTTCCTTAGATCCCTTCATTTTCTACAGAGCACTTGCTGTGTTCCTTAGATCCCTTCATTTTCTACAGAGAACTTGCTGTGTTCTTTAGATATTATCATTTTCTACAGAGAACGTGATGTGTTCCTTAGATCCTCTCTTTTCCTTCAGAGAAAGTGCTGTGTTCCTTAGATCCTCTCTTTTCCTTCAGAGAAACGTCTGTGTTCCTTAGATCCTCTCATTTTCTACAGAGAACGTGCTGTGATCCTGAGATTCTCCGTCAAATGAAGATCCGGGCACTTGTGTACTTGACAGTGGCAGTTAGATAACCGCTTAGAATTTTAACATCTGTCATGAACAAGATTATCTAACCCAGTGATTCTTAATCTGGGGTTCATGGACACCCTGGAGGTCCATGGACCAGAAAGTAGATTTTGCTCGACTTTTGAAAAAAGACCTTACCATCACATTGGTTCCATTATTTTCTTCATTTTTAATGAGAAGTCCGCAACTATTCTCGGACCAGAAAAATGGTCCCCGAACCATATATATATATACTTTAGCTGTGTATCCGGCGTTGTCCTGTGATTTATTTATCTCAGTCGTCTATTAGACAGGAAAAGGAATTCATTCTATCTATAGTGTAATATCGAAGTAATTTTATTTACCGGTGTTTAAAAGTATAAGAACAGTATACAAATTATAGAGGAAAATCTTTTACAAATTAATGTAATATTGATTTAATTAGAAGTTGATTATAAACAACATTTTTAGTTTCACCTCTAGAAGCAAGAATAAATAAATTATTGTGTGAACCCACCCTTGAGCAAGCAACATAAGGTTGTCCGTGGGAGAAACATTCCGATCTCTAATCTATATCTCCCCCCCCCCCTTCTCTCTCTCTCTCTGTCCCTATCTCTACCTCTCTCCACCTCTACCTCTCTCCCCCTCTCTCTACTTCTCTCTCCTTCTCTTCCCCTCTCACTCTCCCTCCCTCTCTCTCCCTGCCTCCATCTCTTTCCCCCTTTTCTCCCTACCTCTCTCTCCCTCTCTCTGCATGGATAAGAGTGAAATGTGAATGTTATACTTTAATTTTATTTTATGTCTCTCAGCTTTCCAATGTTAGTTATGTTGGTTATATGAGTAGAATATTTGTAGAATGTCTGAAACAGAGTGAAGGTTGTATGATAATAGGCAGAATGTCAGACTGGCCTGCGTGCCCAATTCTTAATCCTTCTGAAATAAAGATCAATCAATCAGTCAATCTCCCTCTCCAACTTCCTCTCTCTCACTTCCTTTCTCTCTCTCCTGTCTCTCTCCCTCTCCCTCTCTCTCTCCCTAATTTGAAAAAATAAGAAAACGGCACACTGTCACAGAGCAATGAAATCTACTATAGAATACAATAAAAAGCTAATATAAACATAAGGAAAAAACAAAGTTTAAAATTATTTTTACAAATATAACTAAAACAAAAAAGACCATCAAAATTATTTTGACTTTCCATGGGAGGCTAAAAATGATAAAGGTAGATAGAGGTGTACGGTGCAGTTTTACAAAGTGAGGGAGGGAGTGAGTAAAGTGAGAAAGAACGAATAGAAAGTATGAGAATGTATAAATGAAAAACATACAACATCTGATATTTCGGCGTGAGCCTTTGTTGAGGATTACATGCACAACGAGACACACACACACACAAACGAAGAACTTATCTTAATGTGGCCTCCTCCAGAAGTAGGAAATGTGTGTCTAGTCTTAGAAATACCACGCAGACCACAACAAAGGATACCCGAGAGAGTCAATCGTAAAGAAGAGATGGAGAGAGCGGAGGAAAACAAGTGGTAGAAAGGGGTGCGGGAACGGCAATAGAAACATGATAGCCGCTAGAGGAGAAGGTGTCGGGAGTGGGGAGGGAAAAGGGGACGCGGAGAGATAATGAATGAAGAACATAAACACCTGCAGGGAGAAAATGTGAAACTGGTGAATAGGACAAGACCCTATAAACACCAATATGTTGCCAGAGAAGAAAAGAGGGTGGTGGTAGGGAGGAGTAGATAGGAGAAAGAAAGTAAAGTTTAAAAAAAAAGAGTGGAAAACTAAAGAAGTTACAGAAAGCTGAAGACATTGTTAATTCCAGCTGGGTGGAGACAGCCAGTCTGGAAAATAAGGCGCTGTTCTAGGACCCTCCGAGATCGTACATCAGCAGAACAAGAGCCAATCGCACTAACAGAAATGTCCTGTTTTCCCAAGTGGTTGCTGAGACAAAAATGTTTAGCCACAGGTGTCCAGGCCCTCTTAGAAATATCATTAAGATGCTGGCGAAATCGATGTCCTAAGTGTAAGCCAGTCTCCCCTATGTACTTCAAACCGCAACGTTTGCACATAATAGCATAAATAACATTGCGTGAAGTACAGGTGAAACCCTCCTGAACTGATAACGTGGACTTAGGGAAGGAGATCTGGCTAGCCTCGACAACAAACGGACAAGTGTTGCATCTACGGCGTCCGCAACGTCTAGTACTATAAAAAGTGTAATCTGTCTTAAGATGACTACGAAATAAAAGGTCCCTAAGGTTCTTGTCCCGTCTGTAGGCTACAAATGGGAAGATAGGGGTATTCCCCTCCTCCCTCCCCCCCCCCCCAACTATACATTTCCAGATTGTAAGTGATGTGTGCACCAAGTTTGATTGAAATTGCTCCAGGCATTCCAGACTGATGTTGGAATATACATACATAGACACATCCATTTTATATGTCATCATCATCATCACCATCATCATCATAATCATCATTATCATCATCATCATCATCATCATCGCCTTTCCCTTCTTTGATAGCATAGGCCAGGGATAAAAGCTGTCCAGTCTTCCCTGTTCTTGGAATTATTCTCTGCTTCCTTCCATGTGTACCCCTCGTCTCTGAGCTATGTCATAATTTCTTTTTTTTCAAGTAAGTCTAGGTATTCTAGGTATTCCTCTTCTTCTATTTACCTGAGGATTCCAGATCAGATCAATACTTGTCTTGCTATATATATATATCAGAACCACTGATGTAACCTTAGTTTAATGTATAACATTAAAGGAAGATAACTGAGTTGTGAATTCTTAAAAATAATCACTTAAAGCGTTTAAAAATTTGAGTATTTAAACGCAAGAACACAATTTCCATCTTAAGATTTAGCAAGCTCAGAACGCATCATCATCATCATCATCATCATCATCAGGTGCCGTGCCGACTGACGTTGGCTATTATGCTTCTCCAGAGTACACGATCCTTCATGCAGGCCATCAGCTCAGTTGGTGATCTCCTCTCAAACCATCCCGTCAGACTGTCCAGTATCATTTTTCTTGGTCTTCCTCTTGATCTTCTTCTTTCTATTTTTCCTGTTGTTATAATATTTTCAATGAACCCTCTTCTCATTCTATGTCCTATGAAAGTACATTGTCTCTCTCTTATCTTTTTTACAAGGTTTTTTGTCTCTCCAGCTCTTCTCACACATTCTTCATTAGTTATTTTTGCTGTCCAGGGGATTCACAACATTCTTCTAATAAACCACATTTCTGCTGCTTCCAATGATTTTTGTGCAGACCTGCCTATTGTCCATGATTCACTTCCATATAACAAGATATGTTCAATATAGCATATTAGGACTCGTTTTCTAACATTCATTGATAAGGATGTGTTGGATAATATGTTTCTCATTCTCTGAAATGCAGCCTTTGCTTGGCCTATTCTGTTCCTAATTTCTGTTCTGCATTTCCCTACTGAAGTTATTACTGCTCCAAGGTATTTGAATTTCTCCATCTCCTTTAGAATAGTTCCATTTTATTTTATACTGCATGTTGGAGAATTCTGTTTCTTAGATATAACCATAGTCTCTGTTGTTTTGATGTTGAAAGCAAGGCCTTTCTGTTCACTTTCTTTGGCGTATCCACTGTAATCATAAAAGACACAGTTTACACGCGGGGACATTGGGAAGATGCAAGAAGTTTTAACATTAATGCCGCTATTTTCCTTCAAACGTTGCGAGTGGATGCGCAGTTCATATTTAAACGTGATCATCCATGCGTGCCGCTTTCAGACGACTTTAAATACGTCGTATTTAAGCACTTAAAAAAAAAGAGAGTATAATAACAAAATAAAAACAAACTAATCTCCTATTGAAGCTGTTTCACAGAAAAGACTGATTTAGCTGATTAATAATACTTCAAAGAAGAATTTTCCAGAGCAAATGAAAGACGTGTATAAAATAATGCTTCCTCCACATTCAAGCAGACAACATCAAACATTTAAATGCCGTCACAGCAACTAATGTCAGTAAAATGTTTTTGCTGCTAACCAAGAATGAATCTATAAATAGATACCTGTCCTCTAGCAAACTCACGTGCTGGGCAGACGGTAGTGATTTAGATTTTACGTGAAGTTTACTGAACGAAAAATGATTCAGACAATGTAAATCTTGACTTTCACTCTGTAATTTATGTTGTGGTGTTGAAATTGATGAACGTTTTTGTTTTCTTTGTAGAAATTTGCGACTGTTATTTGTCTAGGTAACTTTAGCGACGGTAGATTCTAGCAAATTTTACCTGGCGTAATCGATCATAGTAGCAACAAACCTTGTTGAAGATCCAGTTTCTTTGTATTTAGGTAAAGGTAAAATCTCCGTTTCCACGCCACTGAGGTATACTTGGGACATAGTATTAGGGCTGAATTTCCAAGGCCATTGACACATGAAAGTCTGACCTGGCCAGCATCACATCTGGCCGCAGTTACCTTTCAAGATTTCTCTGCTACCAATTTTTACAGGTCGTGTGGACCCAAACAACAACAATAACAATAACAAAAAAAAAAAACAAAAAAACATCCCCATCATCGGGACTTGAACCCAGTACCACCGGATTAGTAAGCCTAGCGCCTAACCACTCTGCCAACTTGGCCGCCAGTCTCCTTATACATGGAATCCTTAGTCCAAGATGACTAGTCATATGATGGATGCAGCAGTCCTGCATGTATTCCCTCTCCACTGTCTTTCGCTAATTTTCTCAGGTGGGTCAGGGTTGTTGAGGAGGTCCAATGGCCCTGTTTCACTTCCCTCTCCCTCTTTCCGTGTTAGGATTTGGGGGGAGGGGGTCCTTTAGTAATTTGTCTCTGAGCCACAAACTGACCCTCCTGGGCCCTGATTCTCAGACCTCCTTGCTAATGCAAACAACAATTTCTAATGGACGCCCAAGAGATACGCTTGCATACAATTTTTTACAGATTCCCCCGTTACAAAAATTAAAACCCCTGACAAAAGACTACTCCGAAATTATGGGTACTACATTTTTATGGCGCAAGAAGACACTCCTACGTCTTATAGAATCAGCATTCCTCATACTAGATAAGAAATTAAGATCTTCGCGCCTCCCTCCCGCTCTTTTGTTTATCTGAAACAGAGTGAAAGATTTTTCTTCCCGAAGAGAGATTTCGGGATTTGGTTGAGAGAAGAAACCAGACGATATGTTTATATATTTAAATTTAATAGTTTGTCCCTGAAGTACCATTAACATTTAGAAAACGCTAAAGTAATTTATAGTCTCAGTTTTCTCAGGTAAGAGATTTGGGAGAAAAAAATGGTACGGGAAAGGGGTCTACGTGGTCTCCGGGTTAGACTTTCGCCCCTCAGATGTCGGAGGTCGTGGGTGCAAATCCCGCCAGAAGTTTCCAGAAATAAATTTCCCTGCTCTCTAGGTAGTGGGACCGAAGGTTCATGTACATTGTCAGGCATGTCCTTTGGCAGTTCATTCATTCATTCATTTGCATGTCCCTTGCGGAACTTTGCCTCCCAAACAGCACTCCTGTAGGCCTCTCGGTTGTGAGCAAGATGGCCTGCTGCTGTTGCATCCATTTCCAGATCGTCAACTATGTCTTGCAGCCATTTTCGTCTTGGTCTTCCTCTTTTTCTTTTTCCCATTATGTATCCCTTTGGCAGTTGGAAATCGCAAAAAGAGAAATCCACACGGTTTTTGTCTGAACAAAACTCTATGAGGAATCTACAACGGAAATTGTCTCTGGCGCTCGGAGTGGCTTTGCTTCCTACGACCCCCGTTGGGAGGCGGTATGTGGAATGGGCGACAGAGCCCTCATGGGAATGTCACGACTACGACGAAGCTATTTCACAGCAACAAAACGACGAAACAAATCTACTTTAAAGAACAAGGCAACGATATAACATTTCGGCTCCTGTCCTCTCTCAGACAAAAAGAAGCATACAGAGAGAAAAGAGTTTAGACAGACTCACGTGCAAATTGACGATTTTAAAATGGAATAGTACAAAAAATAAGACTCTTTCGAAAACAAAACAAATGCCTATGGAAAATACTCAGTATAAAGTGGAACGCATTCAAGAACAACACAGAGATAAGACAGATGAGCAAACAACAACCTATCTCATGAGTGATCAGAAAAAGAAGATGGACATGTATCGGTCATGTGATGAGAAGAAACAATAAGAGAATCCTCAAACAAGCTATCAAGAGGAACACAAACTGCTGAAGAAAAAGAGGTCAACCATATGAAACTCTAAGGAAGGCAGTGTTAAGAGAGACCAGTTCAGTGGGCATAGCATCCATTGATGAGATTGAAAAACTCGCCTAAGAAGGAAATCTTGGCGAGCTACCATGTGGTCCCTATGTGACGTTTAGGGGCAGCTGAAGGATGTAAGATATAAGTACAAGAAACAAGGTGAATTCTTTCTAGACTAAACGTTTACGAAGAATTAGGAGAATAGTTTGGCCTAACACCGTAAGAAATAATATCTTGGAAGAAATGCAGATGAAGCCACTGACAGCAATTACTGAGGAAAGACGCTGGCGATGGTTGGGATATGTGCTCCGAATGACTGACAACTCACTACCAAAAATAGCACTAAGATGGATACCACAGAGGAACAGAAGTAAGGGTAGACCAAAAGAGATATGGAGAAGAACAACAGAGAGGATGTTGAGCAATAGAAGACTCACTTGGGCAAAAGCGGGAAAAAAGGCAAAGGACAGGCGTTTGTGGAAAACTCTCGCGAAATCCCCATGTGCCCTGGGCACTTAAGGTTCAGAGAGAGAGAGAATGCAAGAAACTAGCACTTTGCCTTGTAAAATTACTCATATTGGATATATCCTAGGGCTGATCACGGCAGTGCAGTAAGACCTCAGATAACGGGCAAACTTTCTTCTCATCCCTTGAAGACCAAAAAAGTTATAAACTGAGCTTGAAAAAAAAATTATATTGTTGTAACTGCCATCTAATTTTCAATTATTTGGTCCGTGCGAGACAGGTTATTTATTATAAAAAGCAAAATTATATGATCTGCCATTCTGATGACGAGATTACTCCATGTCGTTCTGACATTCACGCTTCTTTTTCCCTAGTCCCCGGTGAAATTGTTCAGGTCAGATGATACAGGTAAAGTGTAATGTTTTTCCTGTTTATCTCCTGACGCAATAAGTGGCATTTTATGCGGAAAATGCGTCAGTTTTTTATACGGTTGATTCTCTGGAATTAGAATTTTCTTCCACAGGGTGAAACATAATGAAATTATTAAAATGCTTGAAGGCATCAATATGAACGGCAAAGATCTGAGGATTGTAAAACATCTATACTGGCAGCAAGAAGCAGCAATTCGAGTTGAAAACAAAACTGGAAAATATCACCCTATAAAAAAAAGGGTGCGACAAGGATGTGTGCTATCTCCAGCCCTTTTTTTCTCTGTACAGCGAGAATATTCTAAGAACGATCATCACAGAACCAGGCATAGAAATTGGAGGATACAATATTAACAACCTTCTGTGTGCTGACGACACAATACTGATAGCTGAGAACCAACAAGACCTGAAAATCTCTTGAATAGAGTCGCCAGGGAAAGTGAACAGAAAGGCCTTGCTTTCAACATCAAAACAACAGAGACTATGGTCATATCTAAGAAACAGAATTCTCCAACATGCAGTATAAAATTAAATGGAACTGTTCTAAAGGAGACGCAGAAATTCAGATACCTTGGAGCAGTAATAACTTCAGATGGGAAATGCAGAACAGAAATTGGGAACAGAGTAGGCCAAGCAAAGACTGCATTTCAGAGAATGAGAAACATATTAACCAACACATCCTTATCAATGAATGTTAGAAAACGAGTCCTAAAATGCTATATTGAACCTATCATGTTATATGGAAGTGAATCATGGACAATAGGCAAGTCTGCACAAAAATCACTGGAAGCAGCAGGAATGTGGTTTATTAGAAGAATGTTGCGAATCCCCTGGACAGCAAAAATAACTAATGAAGAATGTAGGAGAAGAGCTGGAGAGACAAAAAAATCTTGTCAAAAAGATCAGAGAGAGAGAGACAATGTGCTTTCATGGGACATGCGGTGAGATGAGGGGGCATTGAAAATATTATAACAACAGGAAAAATAGAAGGAAGAAGATCACGAGGAAGACCAAGAGAAATGATACTGGACAGTCTGAAGGGATGGTGTGAGAGGAGATCACCAAATGAGCTGATGGCCTGCATGAAGGATCGTGTACTCTGGAGAAGCATAATAGCCAACGCCAGTTTGCACTTCACCTGATGATGATGATGATGATGATGATGATGATGACGACGACGACGACGACGACGACGATGATGATGATGATGATGATGATGATGACGACGATGATGATGATGATTCGTTGATTAATTGTACCACACGATTATTGCAGCTGTTGGTGTCTCACTCCAGGTCTTGTTATGGTTTATTCCTAATGTTTGTTCTCGCCTTCCCAAGTTATTCCTATCATCATTTCACACATTCTTGTAGTTTTCTTACCGCATTGTGTGGCTTTCTCGCTTATAGTGCTCCTTTAATGGAATCTCTCTCTCTCTCTCTCTCTCTCTCTCTGTACTGAAACATCACAGATAGAGAAAACGTTAGCGAGCATCTGACCTGGAACTCTCATGTGCAAGGTCTAACAAACTCATCGGACAAAAAGTATACCAGTTAGCCAAAATCAAGTACTTCATCCATCAAAACACAAGGAAGATATACTACATGTCACAAATGCAAACACATTTAGACTGTTGCTCCACAATCTGGGAAGGTTGCTCAGTGTTAAATACAAAGAGGCTATACTCACTTCAAAAACGAGCAGTAAAGCTTATTTGTGACACAGATCAAGCACAAACAACTAACACGCACAAACGTATCAAAACATTGCCTCTTAGGAACAGGTTCCTCTTCGTCAAAGCCAAGTTGGTAGATCAAATTCTTTCACGGTTGCTCCACCTTATCTATGGAACCTATTTAAATTTAGCCCAAAGTGCAGCCAACGCTTGAACAACATAAGACTTCCACAACCTAGACTTGGCCTTTACAAGAAAAGCTTTACTTATTCTGCTGCTCATCTTTGGAACGCCCTCCCATCCTGTATAAAAAAAATAAACTATACTCCTTCCTACAACTACAAACTTTTCCAATATCTATTTATGTCGACTACATGCCTTCATGAGTCGTAAAACTTAAAAAGTTATTTTAGATTGTTCTTGCAGACACCGAAATCATTATTCTGAATAGTAACACAATTTTTGTTTCGTAGATAGTCATTTATATGTGCATGTAGGTAGTCATTTATGTATGTATGTAGTCAGTCATTTATATGTGTATGTAGTTAGTCATTTTATGCGTATGTAGTTACTTTATTGTTAATTATGTTTGTTATATGAGCATCATAGTTGTAGAATGTGTGGAACAGGGTGTAAGTTGTATGATAAAGGGGAGAATGTCAGACGGACCTGCGTCCCCAATTCTTAACCCTTTTGAAATAAAGATAGATCAATCAATCAATCAATCAGTCAGTCAATCAACCTCTCTCTCAATATCCCTCTTTCTCTCTCTCTCTCACTTAATCTCTCTCTCCTCTCTCGCTCTTTTTTTCTCTCCTCCTCTCTCTCTCTCACCCAATCTCTCTCTCCTTTTCCTCTATCTCTCTCTTATTCATTCTCTCTCCTTCTTTCTCTCTCTCGTTCAACTTCTCTTTCTCTCTTTCTCTCACGTCTTCTTTCTCTCTCTCACTCAGTCTCTCTCTTTTCTCTCTCTCCTTCTTTCTCTCTCTCCTTCTTTCTCTCTCTCCTTCTTTCTCTCTCTCACCAAATTTCTCCCTCCTTTCTCTCTCTCTCATTCATTCTATCTCCCTATTTGTCTCTCTCTCACTCAATTTTTTTCTCCCTCTTTTCTCTCTCTCTCTCTTCTGTCTCTCTCCTTCTTTCTTTTTCTCTCTCTCTCACTCATTCTCTCTGTCCCTCTTTCTCAATCTCTCTGTCCCTTTTTTTCTCTTTCTTTCTCACTCAGTCTCTCTTTGTCTCTCTCAGTCATTCTCTCTCTATTTTCTGCTATCATGGATACCATAAACTATTTCGTAGAAACTGAGGTACTGCTTTTTCTGAATGGTCTTATGTGCTTTTTGAAATGCAGGACACTATGATGGCATTGTTATTTTCTAGTGAACTGTACTCATGCGATCCATATTCAAGGACTAATTTTTGAATGTATTTATGTACTGTGTGTGTTCCTCGGTTCTCATTGCCGAAAACTGTTGGCTTCTATCTCTCTGTATGTACCCTCTATAACTTTAGAAACAAACAAAACATGTTTTCTGGCACCGATTTCAGCATCACAGATCCACAGATTACTTAAATAATTTCATCTCTCACATATAATACTGGTCCTATTTAGCTAAATAGCTAAGATGCACTTCGAGGTGCAGTGCCAGCTGGAAGATCGCGGATTCAATTCCGAGACGGGACAACATTAAAAAAAAAAAGTAAAGAACTCACAAGACCCGTGGGAGTCATGACCCAGAAGGGTCCACCCCTTCCTTAGAGTGTTAGGAGTTTAATAGGATCGAAACACTTGTCCGAGGGGGAGTACTTCCTCTGATGATCTGAAGAAGCTGTGCTGTTGTTCCCCTCTCTATAGCAGAATGTTTCCTGAATCTCTCTCTCTCTGAACCTTAAGTGCCCAGGGCACATGGGGCTTCCGCAAGGGTCCTCCACAAACGCCTGTCCTTCGCCTTTTTTTCTGCTCTTGCCCAGGTGAGCCCTCTATTGCTCAACATCCTTTCTGTTGTTCTTCTCCATGTCTCTTTTGGTCTACCCTTACTTCTATTCCCCTGTGGTGTCCATCTTAGTGCTATTTTTGGTAGTGAGTTGTCAGTCATTCGGAGCACATGTTTCCTGAATACCGAGTATTATCATTATTATAAATATCTGGACAAAGAGATATAGTTTATTAAACACCAACAAGTGCACAACTAATCCCAGCGGTGATTGAAAATATGCTCGACGCAGAGATAAAGATACCCTCACGCACACTAAAAAAAAAAAAACGAAAAAACTGGTCCAATACAGTCATCAATGGAACGCATACCTTGGAGAAAAGGGGAAAAAAAACACCAAATATTGATCATAATTTTCTGTAAGGGAACATTTATCTCTCACCAGAAGCCGCCGACAAAAAAGCGAACTTGGCACTCTGTGTTAGAGCCTCTCCGTTCTTTTACTATTTTTTTTTTGTTGGTACTTGCTGTTTCTGGTTGATTTTGTTCTTTCTTTCTTGTTTCCAGCGTCCTGTTTTCCAGTAGGTTTTTCTGTGTTTCCAGACTACCAGCTATTGCTCTTCTGGTCAATGCGGAAAAAGAATGCTAATGTGAAAAAAAAAAGATCGGGAACTGTTAGCACATTGTGGTGTAGATTCCCTTGGGGGGGTCTCTTCTGAAATGTACGCGTCAAAGACGATCTGGCATACACGTTTTGGCCAGGGTGGATAAAGTCAGCTTGGATCCAGACGTTATTAATGGGCCTTCTGTCCTTATAAACTATTTTTTCTCTGTCAGTTTAATTAATTATTTCTTGTTGTTGTTGTTGTTTTCTTCTTCATCTTCTTCTTCATCTTCTTCTTCCACCTCTCCTCCTTCTCCTCCTCTTCTTATTCTTCTTTTCTTCTTCTACATCCTCCTCCTCTTCTTCTTCTTATTCTTCTTTTCTTCTTCCTCTCACTCTCGCTTTCCTCCTCCAACTCCTCCTTCTCCTCTTCTTTCTTCTTCTTCCTCTTTCTCCTCCTCCAACTCCTCCATCTCCTTGTTGTTTTTCTTGTTGTTTTTGTTGTTGTTGTTGCTGCTGTTGTTGTTGTTCTTCTTCTTCTTATTATTATTATTACTCAGCTTTCGCCCACAACAGTTTATTGGTTGCAGTTATGCGTCTTTCGGCCCAACGCATCTGACTTCGATTCGACTCATTTTCTTGAACCTGTTCCCATTATGAACCCTATTCACTTGACCGGACTACTACTGTCTGTTTCCAGGGGCACTGCTGGGAGGGAGAATAGCATCTTGGCGGGCTATGGTACGCCGACCATGACTCAAGACCTACTTATGGGTCGCTGACCATGACTCAAGACCTACTTATGGGTCGCCGACCATGACTCAAGACCTACTTATGGGTCGCTGACCATGACTCAAGACCTACTAATGGGTCGCCGACCATGACTCAAGACCCACTTATGGGTCGCCGACCATGACTCAAGACCTACTAATGGGTCGCCGACCATGACTCAAGACCTACTAATGGGTCGCCGACCATGACTCAAGACCCACTTATGGGTCACCGACCGCCTTCTCACTCAGCTTGAGTACTGGTATCTTCTGACCAGTTTCATCCATTTTCTTGTTCACTTCTTCTTTCTTCATCCTCTTTCAAGAAGTCCCAAAGTTTCAGACCACTGACTTCCCTCCTACGGCTGTGTACACATTCTTTGATAGTCTTTCACCTTCAAACTTCAACATCTCAGGAAAGTTGAAGCAAACCTTTAACGTTACTTAGCGCTGTTTGAAGAGACTGCCTACTTTCATTTCTCCGACGGATTTGTTGATCAGTTTCTGCCAGTGTACGCGTCTGGTATTTTTTTTTTCGCCAGAAAGCAAATAGTTCATTTCGATAGCTTTACTGGTTTCACAGAATGGTTGATCTCCATTTCCCTTAGCCATTACTGCTTTGGTGTTTGCTACCATTACTTGTTCATGGGCGGATCTGAAAAAAATGCGTTGATGTGAGATCTGATTTCACTGTTTGGTTATTTGTCCATCAAGCCGATTCTTTTCTGTTTGGTCACTAGACCTTCTGATGCGAAATGCACTGTTTGATAAAAGGAAGGGATCAAAGGAAATAGATGCGAGTGCTGGACAAAATCACATAAAAGGCAGTGTTACTCTGTTACGCTTGTCTGCGTGGAAGTCTTGTCGTTTTCCTTCTGCCCTGTTCCGAATAGACTGAAGTTCCTTATTCGTGGAACTCAGCTTCATGTGGTCCTTGTCTTACTTTAACTTGCTGGCATATACGCCATGGAGGCACCCAAGGGATATTATATTCATGCCCATATTTTCCTTGACTTGTGTAGGGTGATTGGTCACTGTCACGCCTGGATGACTCCTCTCATTTTCCAGCTCCAAGAAGAGCCAGGAGCCCATTTCTACAACTGGGCGAAAGGGGGTACCCCCAAGCTTCGACTTACTGTCCTCCCATGAGTGCACTGATCACTTTGCTACTCGCCTGCCCATTACCTCAGGAGCGACAGGTGAATATGATACAAATCAAAACGGACCATATTCTCAACCCGCTAAACTGACGTGTTTCAATGAGTTCCAAAGTTGTCATGAGCTTACAAATGACCGCCAAACGCATGGTGTCTATTTACTGCAGCAAAATTTCTGCACACTAATCTGCGTGCAACAACAAAAAAAAGCGACGACTAACTGAGAGTAAGCAGATGTTGAATGATTTTCATGAAAATAAACACATCTTTGCCCGTCTCACCTGCAGTAGCGACCTTTCCGCCTGCTATAGTCTATTTCTGGCAAAAGCAACATTCAGTTTTGTTTTGCATAATCTCCCTTTTTTCTGCTTTTTCTCCCCTTGTTTCTGATTTCCCATTGGCTGCATTTCTTTATATTTCGGTTCTTGTTACATTTTTTTTCCGTTACTGTTTTGTTTTGCTTTCTTTTATTTAGCAATTACATTCTCTATTTTAAAAGTTCAAACTAAACTTGATTATTTAATAAGTTTAAGGGCAGCTTGTCTGCGTGGAAGTCTTGTCTCTTTCCTTTTGCCCTATTCCGACTAGACTGAAGTTCCTTACTCGTGGAACTCAACTTCATGTGCTCCTTGTCTTACTTTAACTTGCTGGCATTGCTGTGTCCAGCGACATGCCCTAGGACAGGGTACACTCCATCTTCAGAAGTTTCGCATGTCTACAGCCCATTTGACTGGAGATCGTCGGTAGCAAGTTCCAAACCCCACAGCCTTACGGGTTTGAGGGCAGTTCACTATGGACTAGACTGCATGCCTCACGATTTATTTACTATTAACAATTTGTTGTATGGCCCTTTCTGAATGGAGTCCCTCTATGAGGCCCAGTGTAGCGAGCTGACGTGATTTGTAGATCTAACATGAGGACCATCGTTAGAGCCGTATCTAACATTTACTTTCTAGTTCACCATCAGCCAACAACTGTTTAACCGATAGCCATCTGCTTAATCCAAATTAACCATTTCAAGCATAAACCAGATAGAAAACACTGGTTAATTTTATATTTTCTTTATTTACTCATGTTCACTATTCATTGTTCATCATTTTGTTTGTTTGAGAAATACGGAAACTGAAATATCACTTTTTTTGTTTGTTTTGAATATTAAAATAAAGCTGTTCCTTTCCGCTTTCTCACTTTTAAACTGCGTTCAACAGTTTGATACTTCAGCAGTTAGAGGTACTTTCAAGAATTTGATGTACTTTCAACAATGTGAGACGTTTTCAACAAACGGAGATACTTTCAGCAGTTTTAGATACTTCCAAACTGTTGAAAGTATCTAAAACTGCTGAAAGTATCTCAAACTGTTGAAAGTATCCCGAACTGTTGAAAGTTTCTCAGACTGTTAAAAGTATCCCAAACAGTTGAATGTATCTCAAATTGTTGAAAGTAGTCCAAATTGTTGGAAGTATCTCGAACTATTGAAAGTATCTCCGCTTGTGAAAACGTATCAGCTTTCAACAGTTTGAGATACTTTCAGCGGTTTCAGATATTTTCAACAATGTGAGATACTTTCAGTAGTTCCAGAAAGTTTCAACAATTTGAGATACTTTCAGCAGTTAAAGATACTTTCAGCAGTTCCAGATACTTTTAACAATTTGAGATACTTTCAGCAGTTCCAGATAGTTTCAACAATTTAAGATACTTTCAGCAGTTTCAGATACTTTCAACAGTTTGAGATACTTCCAGCAGTTCAAGATACTTTGAGATACTTTCAGCAGGTTCAGATTCTTTCAGCAGTTCAAGATACTTTCAGCGGTTTCAGATACTTTCAACAGTTTGAGAATATTTTCAGCAACTGTGCTATATTCTCAACAACTGTGCTATATTCTCAATAGTTGTAGTATGTTATCAAAAGGTGTGCTACATTGATCAACTGTGTCTATTTCTGCGCACGGTCTTGGACATAAATATACCTTACTGCTGATTATTTGAAGATCAAGCGGCGCCTTCAGATCTCCTCCTACACAAAAGAGAATAGAAACACCTATGTACTTGCTCGAAGTGAAGTGACGGTAACCCATTAACCCTTTCACTCCCAAAAGAATACTGGAGCACTGTTAGAACTTGCACAACTGTGTAAATCCATGTTCAAGAGTGATACTGATGCAAAAGTCTCAATAAAGTGAAAAGTTGCAGATTTCTAACCCAACCTCCATTTTAAATTTATACACAGCTTCTTTCTACCAAACATTCTCGTCAATTTTATTCTGGCAGAGCAAGGAAATTAAATCAGGAATCAAAGAGTTAACGCTGTAAAAATATGTTTGTTGAAGAAGCTTCAGAGAATATCCTTAAGTAAAGAAGCAACTCATTTGCAGAAACTCACTTGCAACACACCAGCTACGCGCCGTCTTACTAGAGAAATATGGTACGCAGAAAGAACACATTTGATTTTTTTTCACATAGGAATTGCTGCTCTTCCGAGAAATGAAATTTTGCTGGCCATTTTCAGGATTCAGAAATAATTGTGTGTGTGCGCGCGCCTGTGTGTGTATACGTGTTTTCCTATATACTGTTTTACCTTGGCCTGGAAAACCGAAAAGACCACGATATAACATTTGTCTCAACGCTTTTATTAAATAGTCAAGGTCACGAATGTAGCCTCAAATTTCCCAAGGTATCACACGACAGCAATGGTAGCTATTTACAGAGCCTGTAAACATTTCCTTTCAGCTGAGACACTTCCTCTTTACGTAAAAAGCACTCACAAATCTACTTGCTTCCCCCCCCCCCCCCCCCCCCCCCCCGTCTCAGATTTTTTTGTCCACTATGGTTCTTTTCTTTTTAATTTGAAACGATTATTTGCATCTAAATGTTGTTTCTCAGAGTCTCATTTCTTTTCACCTCTTACTTTATACTACAGTACTCTATACTACAGGACACTAAATGGCGGATGCACTGAACTCTCTAGATTGTAGTATGTAACACTTCCCAATAACTCATGGAAAAAGAAAAACTCAAGATTCCGCTCTCGGAAGGGGACATAATTGGGGTTTTCTATTTGATCGTAGACTCGATTCGTTCTGTTTACAATAGACTTTACATCAATATGTTCCTCCTCTCTTCCTCTCTCTCTCTCTTCGTCTCTCCTCTTCTCTCCCTCTACCCCCTTCCAGTCTCTTTCGGCGTTTTTACAGCCAGCAAATAACATAGCGGGGCCAGATTCGGCACTGATTTATGGCTTTCTGCTTCGGTCACCAGACTGCAGTAAAAATCTGGCAATCAATCTTAGCTGCTGTACCTAAGCAAAACTGCAATCTTTGAAAAGGGGACTGACTACTATTAGTACTGCTGCTGCTACTACTACTACTACTATTACTACTCCAGCTACTACTACTACTACTCCAGCTACTACTACTACTACTACTACTACTCCAGCTACTACTACTACTACTCCGGCTACTACTACTACTACTACTGCTACTACTACTACTACTGCTACTACTACTACTACTACTACTACTACTCCAGCTACTACTACTACTACTCCGGCTACTACTACTACTGCTACTACTACTACTGCTGCTGCTACTACTACTACTACTACTACTCCAGCTACTACTACTGCTACTACTACTACTACTACTACTACTATTGCTACTACTACTACTACTACTACTACTATTGCTACTACTACTGCTACTGCTACTGCTACTACTACTACTGCTACTACTACTACTACTACTACTACTACTGCTGCTGCTGCTGTTTTTGCTGCTGCTGGAACTATTACTACTACTATTAATTGTAATAATAATAATAATAATACAATTATTATTGGTACTACTATTACTATTATTAATAATATACTACTACTATTAATACACTACTACTACTAGACTATTACTAGTACTACTATTACTACTACAAATACCATTGTAGCAACTACTGCTACTACCACTATTATAATAACCGCTACTATTACAATTACTACTACTACCACAATTACTAGTACTAATTTTACCACAACAACTACTCCTACTACAATTACTACTTCTATTACAACAGCAACAACAATAACAACTAGTACTATTACTACTACTGCAACTATTACTGCTATAATTACCTAAAAAAACACTATTACTCCTGCTGCCACTACTACAATAACTACTACTATTACAAATACAAGTCCGAATGATAGGGAGTCCAGTCAGCGCATTAAGCTTGGAGGATATGGAGGAGGGATGGCCTGAAACCCGAAATGAATCGTGACAGAGTGCTAAAACTGTGGGGAAAGAAGAGGGGAGGAAGGGAGGGGAAGGAGTAGAGGAAGGATAAGAAATAGTTTTACACCAATTTAAAGAATTCCTCACGGAGCCCTTTACTACTATTACTACTACTACTACCACTGCTACTACTACTATGACTACGACTACTACTACGACTACTATTACGACTACTACCGCTACTACTACTGCTACTACTATTACTGCTGCTGCTTCTGCTATTACTACTGCTGATACTACTACTACTACTACTGCTACTAATAATAATAATAATAATAATGATAATGATACTAATAAACTTTCAGGCATTCTGTATGTATTTGTTTTCACTGCTATATTTTTTACTCTTATCTTTAATATACTATACTTATCTGTTTGTCTTATATCTGTGTGTGTCTTTATTTTACATCACGCATCTACATATAATGAAAATAGTTCGGCCCGAACAAACGTTTCTCTACAACTTGTTGGAAGTTTTCTTTTATTTCAACTTAAATCTTGTATATAAATGTCACTGAAGTCTGATTTGCAAACGCAAGGATGCTAGACCTTGCAACACAAACATTGTTTGTTATTAATACGACCGATTTAACCAATCGAAAGACGGGCAGAATCAACCTATCAACCTCGGCAAAAATGGATGATCGGCAAGTAAAACACACATTAACAGCAGTCTGGTTTAAAACCATCTTCCAAGAGGAAAAGTGACATTAGTTCTAGTCTGGAAGTGTTTTCGCTGTAACAGTTTCTGATTTCCTTAAGTTTTAGTCTTCGTCCTTTCACAATGGCTGCATACGAAGAAAACAGTCTATAATGAGCGCTGATCTGACTTCTCAGACAAGAACCGTAATGAAGACAGACCAAGAGCAGCTACATCTTTTCTGAGTACGACATTTGAGTAGTCTTTTTTTTTTATTTCTTTGGGATAATGAAAGCAGAGATTGCTGAACGGAAAACAAGATCTGCGTAATTTATACTTGAACGTAATGGCCGCCATCTTTCCTGTGTAAAATCTGGAACGTTCTGGAAATTTCATGAGAATGTTTTTGGTCTAAACATAGGAAGCATGCCTGGCATAGCACTTCTTTTCACGGCCCGTGGAAAACACGCGCGTGTTTGCGCAGTTGTTGCCGAAATGGCTTTCAAGGGTCTGAAAGGGTCTTCCACAACAGCGGAAGCACGAGTAGGTGAGAGATGCGTCTCAACAGGCAGGACGGAAGCTCAACATGTTTTCTTTTGACGACTGATGGTTTCTTATTTTCAGAGCACTCGTTCATGCTCAAAGGAAGGATGACAGCTGAAAAATACCTGGTGCCAAATGCTGACAGTAAAACAGAAGAGTAAGGTGAATAAGAGAGGCTGGATGAAGCTTATGGGAACGAGAACTCGGCGATAAACGTAACGATGAAAACAAGGAAAATGACAGACCAATGGTTCTTAAACTTTTTCTTTTCTTGCGTATCCTCTTTCCGGCCTAAGAACTGCTGTGGACCCATCATTAGAAATAAAGATAAAAAGTAAAATCTCCACTTTCCATGCCTTAGAGGCATATTGGGGTATACGGCTTTAGGCTCGTATTTCCAAGACCTTCGCCACATGAAAGTCTGGTGTGGTCAGTATCACGGCCTGGCCGCATTTACTTTCCCAGATTTCTCTAGCATTCATTTTTTAGAGGCTGGGTTGGATTCTTTAAAATAAAGCAATAAATAAAACTCAGCTGACGTTATTATTTTTTTTATTCGAGTCACACAAAAAAAAAAAAAACCTACCGTGGACCCGAAGGTCCATGAACCCCAGGTTAAGAACCACAGGTGAAAGAAATAAATTTGTTAATATTCATTCCACGCATTGTCTGACCTTTATTGTCTTACTTATAACTGGCGTTCCACGCATTGTGTGACCTTTATTGTCTTACTTATAACTGGCGTTCCACGCATTGTGTGACCTTTATTGTCTTACTTATAACTGGCGTTCCACGCATTGTGTGACCTTTATTGTCTTACTTATAACTGGCGTTCCACGCACTGTGTGACCTTTATTGTCTTACTTATAACTGGCGTTCCACGCATTACAGTTCTGCAGCATCAAACTTGGACTTCACAGTTCTGCAGTCTCGGACGTATACTTCACAGTTCTGTATCTTCAGACTGACTCCACAGTTCTGCATCTTCAGACTTGAATTCCATAGTTCTGCGGTCTCAGACTTGAATTCCATAGTTCTGCATCTTCAGACTTGAATTCCATAGTTTTGCGGTCTCAGACTTGAATTCCATAGTTTTGCGGTCTCAGACTTGGACTCAACCTAAATTTGAGTTGAACTCTTTTCCCTCTAATTTTCTACAGTATGACTGCACCTACTTCAGTAATTAGCACATTTCTACAGATTTGGTGTCAGACTCCACCAAGAACTGCTTTTCGTGACTTGCACGGATCTCTCGGCACCGCTGTGTATCATCATCATCATCATCATGTGTCATATATCGGTAGGTTTTTGCGGTTATGCTTTTCCACAGTTCTCGGTCCTTGATATTTTCCATCAGCTCAGTCAGTGTTTGTGTGTGTGTGTGTGTGTGTGTGTGTGTGTTTGTGTATGTGTGTGTGCCACCGCGTTAGACAGTCCATGATTTTATTTTCTCTTGATCTTCCCCTGCTTCTATTCCCATTTATATTTCCTGTTGTTATGATGTTTTCAAGCCCTTCTCTTCTTGTCGCTTTCTTATGGACTTAACCTCGTTCCTTTGTACAAATGCCTTTCTTAAACATTCCCTGTTTGTCGTCTAAGCTGTCCGTGGCAGTCTCAACATCCTTCTAATAAACCACATCCCTGTTGGCTCTGGTGATCTTTGCATCGATCTTTTCACTGCTTTATAGTCACATTTATTTGATTTAATCTATTATTGATTATTCCTAGCCTTTCCTCCTTCTGTATGTACAGGGTCCGGCAGAGAGACCTGACGGCCTTCGATTGGTTGTATAATGAAAACAGTCAGGTTTCTCTACCGGGCCCTATATCAGTTATACCAGTGTTTCCCAGGCTTCTTCGAGCTGCTGCCTCCTTTTCTTCCAAGCCACATCCTCAGCGCTCCCCTCCCCCATTTTCCTCTTATGCACTACTCGTACAGTAACCTATTCAACTAGGATATGCATTACACAACTAAAAACATCAGCAAGCAAACCAGTTGATTTAACAATATAAACTATTACATTTATAACTCACCTACTGCATTATTTTCTCAACTTTTAAAGCGATGAATAAGTTTGTAAGGACACAAGTTTCTCAATATCAGGTTGAAAAAAAAGTGCTAAGAAGGGAGGCAGTGCTCCCCCTCCCTGCCCCGCTGCTTCGTTTTCCCTCAACGCCCCCTACTGCAGCCTTTTCTTCCACTCCCTCCCCCCCCCCCCCCAGCAAACGGACTTTTTTTTCTTCACCGCTCCTTAGTCCTTTCCAAAGCCCACAGGAAGGCGTTAATGCCCACTTTGAGAAACACTGAGTTCTACTAAGCAATTGAGGGATTACGACGTTTAGTTTTCTAATTTACGGGAATACATAAGAAAGAGGCTTCTTAACTAGCTCCAGCAAAACGATTCAAAATCTTATGTTTCTGTTGGAACTAACGACGATTCGTATCCTTTTGCTACTACTAGAAAATTGCACAAGTCGAAATCGTAGTCGGCTGCCGCTGGGAACTTCCGAGATTTCCTATCGGGAATGTCCTTTATCAGCACACATTTGTTTTTCTTTTGCAAACATGCAAGATATGAGAAATGTTCATTTGTCGTGTTAATAAAATAAATTATCAACCGGCGATGTTAATAAATGGGAAAAGCTGGAAAAGAAAGGAATCATCTATCTATCTATCTATCTATCTATCTATCTATCTATCTATCTATCTATCTATCTATCTATCTATCTATCTATCTATCTATCTATCTATCTATCTATCTATCTATCTATCTATCTATCTATCTATCTCACACACACACAGTACACATACATTCATACGTTACAAGCTCACATACAAACACATACAACTGTTAGCCCATCATTCGTTCATTTACTAGCATGTCCCTTGGGGAACTGTTACTCCCTAACACCTCTCCTGTAGGCCTCTCGGTTGTAAGCGAGATGCCCTGCTGCTGATGCATCTATTCACAAATCATCAATAAGGTCTTGCTGCCATCTTCGCCTTGGTCTTCCTCTCTTTCTTTTTTCCATTATCTACCCTTCCAAAACTGTCTTCTCCAAACTCTCACGACATTTAATATGTCCGAAATACTTAATTTTCTGTCTAATCTTTTTTACTAGTCAGCCTTCTCAAGTATTAAACTCTTGTATTAAGGATATATATGTTTGCTTTGTGTGTGTATATGTGCGTGATATTTAAAGGATTCTTTTATAGCATTTACATTCAAACGCACTTACGTGTTTCTCGGTTTTGTTAAGTTTCCAGGTCTCATGCCCTTAAAAACCTAATTTTTATAATTCTGTCTGCCCCACTCCACAGATTTTTTAGTTGTTTTAGCCTTTGAAGAGCGACAGATGTCCTCTTTGTAATCTCCTTCATTGTATCTTCACTGTTAGTAATGACGCCAGCCCATCAGTTCTCTCGTATATCTGTGAATAATCAAAATTCACGGGCAATGCACGAAACAAAAGATTTGACAGATGACTCAGGGGTGATACTCCAAATACAAATTTAAAAAAAAAAAAACAAGAAAAGACGAAATACGACCACAGTCATACTCACGCTCTCTTTTATTTCACTTTTCCCCCATACCCGGTACAATGCTACAGGAAATTGGTTCTAAATTTTCTTATGCGCATGACTGATCTTCAGGGAAGTAAAGACTGGCCAACCAGAATATAGAACAGATGATTCTTTCGAGTATTTGATACAGGGGAACTAGATAAATTGTGAATAAAGTAGAATTTAAAAATAATTACAGAGATTAAAAAGTATAAGCATTTTTAGTTGTTTTTTTTTCTTTGTTCAGCTTATAAAAGACTGAGAAACTACAAATGAACAAATGATAGACTATACATAGTAGGCGTTTTATACGATCTTGAGGTAATACCATTTTCTCCTTCGCTGCGATTAAGAATTTTGGACCAGTGCTACAGAAGCCTTCATAAGTGTTACGTTGCTTTCACCTGTCTTGCCCAATCTATCTACCTATCTGGCTTATGTATCTACTTACTTAGCGATCTTCCTACCAACCTGTGTACCAACTTACAGATCGGTCTACCTACCTGCTTACTCAGCAGTCACTCTGTCTGCTTCCATATCTATCTATCTATCTATCTATCTATCTATCTATCTATCTATCTATCTATCTATCTATCTATCTATCTATCTATCTATCTATCTATCTATCTATCTATCTGTCTATCTGTCTGTCTGTCTGTCTGCCTGCCTGCCTGCCTGTCTGTCTGCTTGCCTGCCTGCCTGCCTGCCTGCCTGTCTGTCTGTCTGTCTGCTTGTCCATCTGGCTCTCTAATAATATATCTGTCAGTCTGTCTCTGAAAGGAGTTGAAGTGATGCCGCTATCTAATCTGTCTACCTGCATTTCTCTTGTTTCGCTCTTTCCACGTGAGCAGTCATCACAACTTCACTAAGAAGCTCTGGACCATAGAACATTTCCATTCATCTCTAACACCGTCCTCCTCACTGGCTTCTATACTACCAGTGCTTCGCTGTCCAAACACATCGCGACCAATCAGAGACAGCCATTCTCCAGTTTAACAAACGACAGCAGTTTCCCCCCAAGCAATCAACACGTATCTATTACAGTCCAGGGAACATTATGTTTGTTCATCATATAACCAGGAAAACTGGAAACTTGCTAGATCTACAGTAATAGTCTCTTCTATACTTCTGCGATGCTCTCATTCTTGCTTAAGTATCTTCTATCTGAACTTCCGTGATCCGCTCATACTTATTTAGAAATCTTTTATCCGAATTTCTGTGATCCGGGCATAATTTTTTTTTTAGAAGCACGCGATTAATAGTTCTGAGGCATTACTTTTTTTATCTCTGTATATCCGTCACTTGAATTTTCCACCTCGTCTGGATTATCAAGTCTTTTATAGCATCCCCTGAATGCGATGGCCAGGGATGTTATAGACGAGGTGGGGCCAGCAAGTCTAGATCTTATCTACCACTCATGCTTGTGATTCTCGTTATAATCGGTTGTGATACCACAACCCAGTCGTAGGGTGAGTTCTCGTTGGCTTTTGAGCTTGCTGTAGACTTGATTGTGTGGCTGGTCCTAACAGCACAGAGGAGCCATAATGGCGTTGCTCGATGCCTGATTGGAATGCTCACATGGATTCCATCCGGAGCAAACTCGTGTTCGCTAGTTTTCGGAGAGATACATCATTTACACATTTGAGACTGGGCTTTTTGTGGAGAATGATACAAAAAATATTTCAATGTAGATTTATATCAGGGGCTCTTAAAGGAGGATGTTTGCCCTTAAGGGTATGGGTTCCAAATGATGGAGGTATTGGAACCAAATAGTGGATGGACGAGAACCAAATGATGGGGGAATTGGAACCAAATCAAGAAGGTGTGGGAACCAAATGATGGAGGAATGGGAACCAAAAGACCGACCTACGACAGCCAAATGATGGTGGAGTGGAAACTAATTGAAAAGGTATGGGAAACAAATGATGAATGTATGGGAATCGAATGAAGAAAGTATGAAAACGAAATGATAGAGATATCTGAACTAAATGATGGAGGTTTAAGAACCAAATGATAGAAGTATAGAAAACAAAAGAAGAAAGTATGGGAACCAAATTATGGGGATATGGGAAGCAAATGATGGAGGAATTACAAAAATAGATGGCCATACGGGAATCAAATGATTGATGTAAGGGGGTTCGATCTCTGTACAAGTTTTGAAAGTATTTTGTTGTTGGATTACGGTTTTCCCTGGTTTTTTTTTCCTGTTCCTGTCTGACTAGATGTAAAGTAAAGTCATTCTGATGACTGCCTTTGAAGTCACATTAGTACCTAATATGACTAACAATAACGATGGAAATGACTCTAATGGTGAGGATTTGGATAGTCTGGCGAAAGGATTATCCAGACATATTATGCAGTATATGGCGGATATGGTAACACGTTGGGCAATCCATAGAGATTTAGGGGTACATTTGTCATTACAAAGGGGTCTGTAATCATAGAAAGATCAAGACTTCGTGGGTTAGGCTTATAGCGATTAGTATAAAAAAATGGATTAGATGTTTATATATATATATATATATATATATATATATATATGTATAATATATACATCAGATGTTTTATGTATAAATATATTCACAGTCAGGGGGCATGTATTTACCCATGAAGCTACAGTTACACAGAATGCCAGCGTACACTTTGAATTTATTCAGTTGTATAAAAGTATTCACGAAAATAATCCGACCAGAAACTTAAAAACGGGACAAGACATTTAAAAGCGGGGCAAGACACTAGATACGTAAAAAAACACTTCCTATCACATTTTGCATGGGGGAGCGAAGACTCTGTCTGATTTGGCAGTAAGCGATCCAAAGCTGACATTGTAGCGTCAGAATAAACGACCCATAGTTGAGATTGAAGCGTCAGCGTAAGTGACTCATAGCTGACATTGTAGCGTCAGAGTAAGCGACCCATAGCTGACATGGTAGCTTCAGAGTAAGCGACCCATATCTGACATTGTAGCGTCAGAGTAAGCGACCCATAGCTGACATGGTAGCTTCAGAGTAAACAAATCATAGCTGACCAAGACCCTTCCGCACTCCTATGTTGATACTTCCTGTATATCTTTTTAAGAAAACGGGCTTAGGCTGACCAACGTGACAGGGATCACCTGTTCTCTTTGTGGTGGAGTCTATTAAAGTACGCAACGCCCCTGACTCAGGGATTTTTAACAGAAAATAGCCATCATAACCCACTCCCTAGCCGACACCATGCTGTGCCTCAATATCTTCACCACATCGGTTGTAAAGACTACCAGCTTGCGTTTTCAGGAAGATTAAATAAGAGGAAGAAAGAAGAAGAAGAAGAAGAATGAATGAATGAATGAATAATCTTTATTTTTCAAGGGTAAAGAATTGGGCACGCAGGCCCGTCTTACGAAGAAGAAGAAGAAGAAGAAGAAGATAATGACATGTTATAGAAGACGAGGAAACATTCACTCACCAAATGAATTTAGATAAAATGTGGTGGAAAACAGAATGTGAAGATATCACATGTAACTTCTTTCAAAAAAAAATAAAATACAAAACACCAGCACACGTTTGTTCTTCGATAGATGCAAAAAAAAGAGAAGAAATTTATGTACACATCTCATATCAGACAATCATAGTCATTATACTGACATTGTGTTTATGTACTTTATGTATCTGTGTTTATACTTTGTATGAAGGCAACAAAGAAAAGATTAGAAAAGCAACACAATAATTATGTGTTTATAATCTATTAAACAGCTAATACTGGCATTGTTTTCCTGTTCGTCTCGATGTTTGTAATGAACTGGTTTCCAGTGTGGAAATTATATACTGCATTTGATCTTCAGTATTTATATCTCTGTGAAAGGTGAAAGAGTAAACTACGCTGCTAATTTGTTCCTTTTTGAAAGCTTCTTTTATATATTGGGTATGTGAGGGTGGGCGAATTGATGGAAGTATGGGAAACAAATGATGGAGACATGGGAACCAAATGATGAAGGTATGGAGACCAAATGATGAGGGGCGGGGGGTGGTATGGAAACCAAATGATAGAGGTAAAGGAACCAAATGATGGGGGTATGGGAACCAAATGATGAGGATACGGAAACTATATGATAGAGATATTGGAAACAAGTGATGAGGGTATGGGAACTAAATGATGTGGACATGAGAAGCAAATGATAGAGGGTATGGGAACCAAATGACCAAGGTGTGGGAACGAACGAAATGATGGAAGTATGGGAGGTAAATGATAGAGATATGGGAACCAAATTATGAAGGTATGGGATCCAAATGATGAGGATACGAGAACCAGTTGATAGATGATGGGAACCAAATGATTGGGGGGGGGGAGGAGTTTAGAAACTAAATGATGAAGGTTTTGGATCCACGATGGTGGGCTTTATTTAAAAAGTACCGTTTGCTACAGTGTAACAGAGTACTATCAGAGAGAAATTAGAGTACATTAAACTACAATTCCCATCCATATTTTAAAATAAACGAGAATAAATAATTCACAAAGCTTTCGTTAACATTAGCATGAATAAATAACTAGTTATATCTTCTAAGCTTCTTTCTTTCCTCATTAAAAAGAAAAAAATTCTGAAACTCCAAATCATAACGCCCTTTTTTTTTCCCTCGTTTCTTCTTTTCATCCACGCTGTAGATTTTTCAAAGAGTTGTCCAGAAATAAATTAACGAGGAAAAATGATGGTTAAATGATCGGTTATTTTCGAGAAATGAGTTAATCCTTCCTTCTCTGTTTAACGCCTGCGGTTTTTTTGTTCCCTCCTCAAGTTTGGGTTTCCGTTCGTTTCAGGTTGGAACGAAACAACACCGATGGCTGTGATGGTGTTCGTTCATGGCGAGAGTTATGAGACCGGAACAGGAAATGCTTACGACGGAAGTGTGCTTTCCAGCTATGGTGACGTAATTGTTGTGACGCTGAACTACAGACTCGGTGTTTTAGGTGAGTTACAGTTTTTTTTCTTTCTAATCTGGTTTCTTCTTATCTGCGCTTCATTCATTCCTTTATTCGCTTCATTTATGTTTTTTTTTCTAGAATCTTTAGTTCCTTCATCCATATTCACTGCTCTTGTTTTAATGTAGATTAGGTGCGATACAAATAGTTCATGCCTCAATGTTGATGGTGCTCAGAAAGATCATCATATGAATTCATCGTGGTGCATATTGTTGTCTTACTTATTTAATTGTATACTGAAAATATAATGAGGAATGTTAGAGAAGATGCCATAAAAATTGGAGGTTATAACATACTAGAGTTTGTATATGCTGATGACACAGTATTACTGTCCATAAGAACAAAAAGGAATGGTAAAACTAGTTATGTCAGTCCGTAAGAACAGCGAAGAGCAAAACCTCTATCTTAATGCAAAGAAAACTAAATTGACGAAAACTGACAAAATAAATAAGGCAGCTGAAATATATATATATATATCATTCAGGATAAATTGAAAGAAGTGGAGAGTTTTCAATATCTAGGATCACTACTAACTAATACTGGAGATACAATGAGGGAAATTAAAAGGAGGACAGCTATCGCTCTTTAAAAAAATAAAACAATTAAAGAATCTGTGGAGAGGAACAGACAGAACTACAAAAATAAAATTTTTAAGGGAATGCATCTTTCTCATCGCAACATATGCCTATGAGATCTGGACACGTATTAAAACAGCTGAGAAACACATAAATGCCTTTGAATGTAAATGCTACAGAAAAATCCTTAAAATATCATGGACGTAAAAAAGAACAAATATATCCATACTACAAGAACTTAATATTGAAGAAGGTTAGTAAGGAAGATTAAACAGAGAAAACTTAAATATTTTGGACATATTAAAAGTCATGATAAATTTATGGTCTTTACCATTATATCCATACTACAAGTACTTAATATTGAAGAAGGCTGGCTAGTAAAGAGGATTAAAGAGAGAAAACTTAAATATTTTGGACACATTAAACGTCATCGTAATCTAGAGAAGACCGTCTTGGGAGGGTGCATAATGGGAAGAAGAAAGAGAGGAAGACCAAGGCGAAGACGACTGCAAGACATCGTTGATGATCTGCAAATGGATGCATCAGCAGCAGGCCATCTTGCTCACAACCGAGAGGCCTACAGGAGTGCTGTTAGGGAGGCAAAGTTCCGCAAGGGACATGCAAATAAATGAATGAATGAATTGTCTTTACGAGTATTAATCGAGCAGGGGTTGGGGCGGGAAGTGAATAAGAGTGGGGGGGGGGGTTGAGATTGGGTGCGGGGATGTGTGTGTGTGTTGCAAACCGTATTTCCGTCTCTCTGCAGCTGCCGCTATTGACGCAGACAGATCCCATGGTATATGGCCCTCATATGCGGATTATATCCAGCAGGGGCTTGTGAATTTTTTAACAGACGACGTTATTGAAGAGCATTACCGTCGCCATTGCCGTTGTTAATAACGGGTCATAGATCCCATTTCTTATATTTCTTCCTGTGGCATTTTAAGATCATTAATTATATTTGCAAAGGGGGGGGGGGGGGGTTAATTATTGATACTAATGCTGAAGTGTTTACGAATGCAATCACTGTGAGATCTCTAGCGCATTTTTAAACATCATCATCATCATCGTCGTCGTCGTCGTCGTCGTCGTCATCATCATCATCTTCTTCTTCTTCTTCTCTGAAGTCCCTAACACACATGGGGCTTCCACATGTGTTTTCCAGAAACGCCTGACCTTCACCTTTTTGTCCGCTCTTGCCCAGGTGAGCCCTTTATTGCTCAGCATCATTTCTTTTGTTCTTCTTCATGTCTCCTTATGCTCCGCTCTTACTTTTGTACCTCTGAAGTGTCCATCTCAGTGCTATTTTTGGTAATATGTCTTCAGGCATCCGGAGCACATGCCCCAACCACTGCCAACGTCTTTCCTCGATGATGGATGCCAGCGGCTTCATCTACATTTCAGCCAAGAAATTTGTTTCATCATAGTTGTTATGTATTCCCATTTAAAATATCCGCCGTACTTTGTCGTCAAAGAAAGAACAACATAGTGCTGTGGGTATTCTTTCATTAACATTTATAAGATATTTCGGATTCAATCTCTTGTTAGTAACCGTCTCACGGCTTTTATCTACTGTTATTTATGGGGTATTTACAACCATCCTCTCTTTATCTAGCGGCCGCTCTACCTTCCACCGCCCACTGGATGCGCCTGACAGTCAGTCATTGGGTGTCCCTTGCGGAACTTTGCCTCCCTAACAGCACTCCTGTAGGCTTCTCGGTTGTAAACAAGATGCCCTGCTGCTGATGCATCCATTCGCAGATCATCAAAGATCTCTTGCAGCCATCTCCGCCTTGGTCTTCCTCTCTTTCTTTTTCCCATTATGTACTCTTCCAAGACTGTCTTCTCTATATTACCATGTCATTTAATATGTCCAAAATATTTAAGTTTTCTCTCTTTAATCTTCCGCAGTAGCCAACCTTCTTCAGTATTAAGGTCTTGTAGTATGGATGTATTTATTCTTTTTTTGTGTGTAAATTATATCTGAAGAACTCTTCTATAGCATTTACATTAAAAGGCAACTGTGTGTTTCTCAGCTGTTTTGTTAAGTGTCCAGGTCTCACAGGCATATGTTGCGATGATAAAGATGCATGCCCGTAAAAATCTTACTGCGCCTGGTAGGACATTGTTCTGGAACGACGTACATTACAGAAGAATGTTGAGACTTCTAGATCACAAACTTAAGACTACAGAGAATGAAACATTCCACCAGTTTTCTTTATTTTGCAGAGCAATACTAGTTATACTGTTTAGAATTAAAATGTGTAAAGAGAGAAGAAAACCACATGGATGCAAAAAATTTATTTCTTTTCTTTTTATAAATTCCTTACGTGATATGTGGTTGAAAAAAAACATTAATGATACTGAGAATTGTCTTCATATGTGATTCAGGAAGCTAAAACAATGGATGGAAGATATATGTACTTTCAGCATAATAATATAAAAGGATAATTTGTTTAGTTATTTTATATATTAAAGTAAGAAATTAATACTATGTTCATTAAGAAAAACTTAGGTTAACATGATTCTACTGATTATATATATATATATATATCTGAACCTTAAGTGCACAGGGCACATGGGGCTTCCGCAAGGGTTTTCCACAAATGCCTGTCCTTTGCCTTTTTTTCTGCCCTTGCCCAGGTGACCCCTCTATTGCTCAACATCCTTTCTGTTGTTCTTCTCCATGTCTCTTTTGGTCTACCCTTACTTCTGCTCCCCTGTGGTGTCCATCTTAGTGCTATTTTTGGTAGTGAGTTGTCAGTCATTCGGAGCACATGTTTGGAAGTCTGAAAAGTTCCATTATTTACTCCATATTATAATGGATTGATTTTACATTGATTTCCATTTCTCAGGTCCTTTAGGGACAATTCCCTGGCGTAAAACCAGGGCCGCATCTTGAATATGTAGTGGTACAGGGTTCAGTCCCGGCACTAGGACTTTTTTTTCCGGTACCCACGGTCCCGCGGTCGACCTAAAAAAAAAGGGTGCCAGAAAAATCTGGGAGGGTATATTCGGGCAGGCGTGATACTGACCACATCAGACTTTCATGTGCCGAAAGTCTTGAAAATACGGGACTAACACTGTATCTCTAATAAGCTTTAATGGCACGGAAGCGGGTAATTTACCCTATACGTTAACGTCATTTACTTCAGGCATTTTTTATTCATTTTAACGCTGGGAAACGATTGTAATGTACACGGAGAATCGGGGCCTGGAACATGACGGAAATGGAGATGAGCAAAGAAGAATTTAAAACAAAAACACAAAAAAAAGTTGACAAACAATTAAGTTCTGTCTCCAGGGGCAACACCCAGGAAGAAGAGACCCGGCAGCGAGGCGTCTGTACGCTTACAGTGGCTCCCTCGGAAGTGCTCATGTTCTCTGCCAGGCATTCAAATACATAACGAAAATCTCCCGCTTCTGCGCGACAGCCAGGTACACAGAAACGAGAAACCAGACAGCAGAGCCTATGTTGTTTCTTTATGAGTGCTCGGGAGCACTTTGTATTTGATAATTGCTTTTTTTATGATGTAAAAGAGTCACAGAGAGATTATATCCTCGTTTGCTCAATCAGTGCGCCCAGAGCTAGAAGCTCATAAAACACTTTGCAGTGATTTGAAACTCGGCGGGCTGGCTGAGTGGTTAGACGCTAGGTCTATTAATCCGGTAGAACCGGGTTCAAGTTCAAGCAGTGGGGGATTTTTGTTTGTTTGTTTTTGGAACTACCTCACCAAATAGCCCACTGAGGTTCACCCAACCTCTATAAACGGGAATCAGTGAAATCTGGGAAGGTAAATGCGGCCTACTTGATACTGACTAGATCACGCTTTCGTGTGTATTAAGGGTATGAAAACGTGGTTTTAGTTTTACAGTGATTTGAAAATCAGACATACAGTACATGAATAAAAAAAAAACTGAAAGATGACAAGGTAATTAAATATAAATTAAACCGAAAAAAAAGATCACACAACACCCACTATACCGAATGATGAGTATATAATACCCACTGGGCCAGGCAGTGATTTCTGTATTAAATCGAAAGATGATAATACATTACATACTAATTTAGGATTTAAAAGCTGACACCCTAATGTGAACTAACCTGAAGGCTGATAAAGCCCTTCTAACTAAAATAAAAGCCAGTGCTTAACACGAAAAACCAGCCCAAGTTGTCATCCGACAAATGACAATACAAATCACGGATTACGTTTGAAGACAGGCTGGTTTTTCATGGCCGACCTTGCACCTATTGCCCTATCGAAATAATCACGCATTAATTTGAAATCTACGTTGGGAAATAATTGTACACTTTTGTAACAAACGTAACAAAGGAGGGAAAAAAAAGCAGAAAGTCGTTTGAAAGCTGCGTGAGTCCTGAAATATTGTCACAATGACTGTAACGTTTTCTGTTATTTTTTTTCCCTACTTTCTGTTATGCACAAAAGTCTCGGCTTATATGTATCATCATCATCATCATTAGGTGCCGTGCCGACTGGCTTCTCCACAATCCTTCATGCAGGCCATCAGCTCAGCTGGTGATCTCCTCTCACACCATCCCGTCAGACTGTTCAGTATCATTTTTCTTGGTCTTCCTCTTGATCTTCTTCCTTCTATTGTTCCTGTTGTTATAATATTTTAAATGCCCCCTCTTCTCATTGCATGTCCTATGAAAGTACATTGTCTCTCTCTTATCTTTTTGACAAGGTTTTTTTGTCTCTCCAGCTCTTCTCATACATTCTTCATTAGCTATTTTTGCTGTCCAGGGGATTCGCAACATTCTTCTAATAAACCACATTTCTGCTGCTTCCAATGATTTTTGTGCAGACCTGCCTATTGTCCATGATTCACTTCCATATAACAAGATATGTTCAGTATAGCATTTTAGGACTCGTTTTCTAGCATTCATTAACAAGGATGTGTTGGCTAATATGTTTCTCATTCTCTGAAATGCAGTCTTTGCTTGGCCTATTCTGTTCCAAATTTCGTTCTGCATTTCCCATCTGAAGTTACATGTATAGTTTCATCTAAATTTTATTTCACGCCAGCTGTTCTATTCAGTCCCCGGCGCCTTTCACATTTACAGATAGACAATGTAAAAGACTATTACTTCCCAACACTTAATGTCATCTTTACTTACTTTACTTTATCCTTCCTTTTGTACGGTGAGATGACGAGGGGAGATCTTACATCTTACGTCTTATAAGGTCCCCATGCTGTTAAATGTCACATTGGGCTCGCATTGTAATTCGCCAAGTTTTCCTATTTTCGGCGAGATTTTCAACCTCATCAAAGGATTTTATGCCCACTAAACTGGCCTCTCTTAACAATGTCCTCTTTAAAGTTTCACGTGGTCGTGAAGATTCAGTTGGCACTTTTTTTTCGGGTCATATGAGTGACCTCAGTGATGTTAATTCGTGACTGTTTCTACAATTCCTATCCATCTTTTCTGGGGTTTTCCTCTTGATCTGCGTCCTGTAGTTCTTTAGTTGAAGGCCTTCCCGACTGACTGCGTCATTATTATTATTATTATTATTATTATTATTATTATTATTATTATTATCATTATGTCATCTATTTATGGGAATTCAAGAGAATGATTAAGATGTCACACATTCGTAAAACTTTCAATATGTAAAATAAACGACGAATTAAATCAAACGGTCTTACGATTTCAAGCTTTGTTTGGGTTACAAGGTGCCGCGGTGGTGTAGCTGTTAATGCACTCGCTTGCCGATCGGAAACTCCCCGGTTCGATTTCTGACTTGGCAAAATTTTTTTTCGGACCATCGGAAACCTAGGTCAGCCCAGCCTCAGAAAACGGGTACCTGGGAGTTTCCCCTGGGAAAGCAAAGGCAGCGAGGCCAGGTGGTGGCATTTATGGCTCACATGCTGTGGGGCAGCCTAGAAATGTGAAGGCAGTAACACTTCATACCTTTACTACGGCATGCACATGCTACCGGAGATAGATGTTTGGTTTACGAGGGGAATAATTTCTTGCAACCACATGTAATCGTTAGAAGTTAGCTTTTCCTTCCCAGAATTGTCTCTGAACTATGTAATATTTTAATATACATTATGGCTCCCTCTCTCTCTCTCTCTCTCTCTCTCTCTCTTTCTTACTCTTTCTCTCGCTCTCTTTCTCTCTCTCTCTTTCTTTCTCTCTCTCTCTTTCTCTCTCTATTTTTTCTCTCTCTCTCTTTCTATTTCTCTCTTTCTCTCTCTCTTTTTCTCTCTCTTTCTCTTTCTCTCTCTTTCTCTCTTTCTATTTCTCTCTTTCTCTCTTTCTTTTTCTCTCTTTTTCTCTTTCTCTCTCTTTCTCTCTTTCTTTTTCTTTCTTTCTCTCTCTCTTTCTCCCTCTTTCTCTCTCTCTCACACTCTTTCCCATTAGCATATTTATGTTACTCAGGAATATGGAAAGGAAAGAAAATGAAAGATAAAAGACTTCACTTTGGTTAATCAAATGGATGTGAACGCTAAAAAAAAAAAGGAGTGGATTGTATTTTATTTTGAAGAAACGAAAAAAAGAATTAAGACCTCAGTATTTGAACTCTTTTGTTCCAGACAACGCTGGCAGGGTTGGTAGACCCTGCACGCCTGAGTGAACCAGTGCTCGGAGGGGAAAGTTCTACTAAAAATAAAAAAGTAGAACATTTCTAACGCGATCCGTATTTTTAAATTACAGACTAGCTTCCTTCTAGTTTATTTCTACTGAAATTTCTCATCAAAAGTTTTTTTCTCGCTCGTCATGAAAAGTAATTCAGGAGTGAAAGAGTTGAACAGCAGAAGTAAAAACAAAATCAAAAAAAAAAACAGAGAACAATATTGGTTCAGTGATGGATGGAGACGTATGTAACACGTGGGCAGACAGGCGAACAGGCGGACAGACAAATAAACGGAAGGAGGAGGAAGTAGCTCGCAAAGAGGCACGGCGCACTGACAAAATAGCAAGAAGGCGAAAAGACAAAGCGAAATATAGCCAAATAGATTTTTTTAAAGACAGGCAAATAACAGAGACATAAAGAGACCAAAGAATCGATAGACAAATGTATCAACAGACGAAAAACAAGCAGATGGCTAGACAGAAGAAGAAGAAGAGGGACAGTCAAATGTATTAACAGTTAGAATAGCGTGCTTTCGAGCAGGTGAGGAATTCAGTTCAGGAGAGAGATAGTAAAGAGCTTGAGGTGAAGTACTCACGTTTGAAAACAAATCTGAGCATGAGGCAGTAAGAGAATGTAGGAGAGAGAGAGGGAGAGAGACAGAGGGAGAGAGTTTGAGCGAGTATGACAGCGAAAGAAAAAGAATGAAAGCCTTAGTGACATTAAGAGCGAGAGAAAGAGAGAGAGAGAGAGAAGAGAAGAGAAGCAAAAAGAAACAGAATAACACAGAGTGAAAGATCCAGAGAGCGAGAGAAAAAAGAACCAAAAGGAAGAGAATAAGACAGAGAGAAAGACCCAGAGAGCGAGAGAAAAGGGGAAGCAAAAGAAAGAGAATAAGGCAGGGGGAAAGACCCAGAGAGGGAGAGAAAAAGAGAGAGACAGAGAGAGAGCGGGAGAAAAAGAGAGCGAGAGAAAGAGAATAAGACGGAGAGAAAGACCCAGAGAGAGAGAGAGAGAGAGATCAGGAGAAAAGAGAAGGAAAAGAAAGAGAATAAGACGGAGGGAAAGACCCAGAGAGAGAGAGAAAGAGAGAGATCAGGAGAAAAGAGAAGGAAAAGTAAGAGAATAAGACGGAGGAATAGACCCAGAGAGCGAGAGAAAAAGAGAGAGATAGCGAGAGAAAGAGAATAAGACAGAGGGAAAGACCCAGAGAGCGAGAGAAAAAGAGAGCGTGAGAGAAAAAGAGAGAGAGAACGGGAGAAAAGAGAAGCAAATGAAAGAGAATAAGACAAAAGGAAAGACCCAGAGAGTGAGAGAATAGGGAAAGACCCAGAGAGCGAGAGAAAAAAAAGAGAGAGAGAGAGAGAGAGAGCAAGAGAAAGAGAATAAGACAGAGGTAAAAGACCTAGAGAGCGAGAGAAAGATAATAAGACAGAGGGAATGACCCTGAGAGCAAGAGAAAGAAAGAGGTAGAAAAAAGAGAAAACGAGAGAGAGAGAGAGAGAGAGTGAGATGGATGAAAATAGAAATTAAAACAGAAAGAAGGAATATATTTTGAAAACCCCAGAAACAAACCTCTGTGAGTCTAACTTAAAGTCTCCTTTCTGAAAATATTAGAACTAAAACCAAAGCAATTTCAAGCCTGCAGATGGGAAAAAAAAAACCCATAATTCTAAACACGTTCTAATTTTTGTACCAATTTCTATCTCCGCCAGAAAGAAAAAGAAAAGAAACAATATAAAATCGAGAGAACAGCTTCGTTGATCCTCAATTCTATTTCCTGTAGGAAAAAAAAGTAAATAATAATGTTTTTTTTACAAAAAAGTGCCAATCGTGTTTATCGCCCCTTGCGCTTTTACGAAAATTGCCTCCCTTGTTTATCATCTCTACCAACAAGCCAGTACGTAAGTGCTGAAGACTGGCTTGCTTCGGTCAGACAATATCTACGGCCTCTTTAGCCGTGTTTGAGGGTACAGAAGAATCGCAGACGCCAAGAAGACATCGTTACAGAATGAAAACTTCGATCTGTCGCCTAGAAATTTGTAACTCATTTTTTTGCTAAAAATCGTTTCTCTCTCTCTTTCTCTCTCTCTCTCTCTCTCTCTCTCTCTTCTCTCTCTCTCTTCTTCTCTCTCTCTCTCTTTCTCTCTCTCTCTCTCTCTCTCTTTCTCTCTCTCTCTCTCTCTTTCTCTCTCTCTCTCTTTCTCTCTCTCTCTGAGGAAAGAATGGAGTGGCTTTTTATTTGGACAAATCAACATCAAAAGCATTACTAGCTACAATCCAGTAAGTGATAGAATCCTAACAATCAGACTTAAGGGCATTCCTAGAAATGTAACAGTCATCCAGGTATATGCACCTACATCAGCAGCAGAAGAAGATGAAGTAGAACATTTTATAACACACTGCAGACGACAATGGACCAGGTACGGAAAAATGATATTGTATTTATAATGGGTGATTTTAATGCAAAATTGGTACAGAAAGAGCAGAAGATGAAGGACATGTTTAGGGAAATTTAGCATAGGACACAGAAATGAGGCAGGTGACAATCTAATGGCGTTTTGTATGGAAAATGAGCTAATGATCGCTAACACACTTTTTAAACAACATCCAAGAAGACTTTACACATGGACATCACCTGTGGGAAAACCAGGAATCAAATAGATTACATTTTAGTGCAGAGAAGGTGGAGGTCAAGCAATAGCATCAGCAAAAACTTTACCAGGTGCTTATGTGACACGGACCATGAGTTATTAATAGCAGACATGAAGATAAAGATAAAAAAGATAGTTATGGGATCAAGACCCTCCGCTTTGACCTTACAAATATACCAGAACAATACTATAGAAGTGAAGAACCGTTTTCGAAATCCTGATGGCTGTACAGGAAGAGATGACACCAGATGAATTGGCTACGCAGGCCAAAGATATCTTAGTAACAACAGCTAAGACATGGTTCCAGTAAAGAAAACACAAAAGAATAGATGGATCACAGCAGGTACACTAGAACTGATAAAACAATGTAGAGAAATGAAGACGCAATGGAGAGTGACAAACAACAACAAAGATAAATATAAAACTTTAACAAAAGAAGTACGAAGAAACATAAGAAAAGACAAAAAACAATACATACAAGATTGTTGTGAAAGAATAGAAGAACATCAGAGGTGTGAAGAGATAGTGAAATGTTTAAAGAAATGAAGACATTGATCGATTGTGATGAATGATAACAAAAACTGTTCGTGTGTTATGAGTATACATCCATCAACCCCCTTCAGTCAAATCTTCTCTTAAACCGTGAAGCCGCATTATCTGTTCTCGGAACCCTTGACAAGAATAGGCCAGAGTCACTGTAAACCCAGTATCCAGATAACATGTCAGATATGCTAACATGATGCTCACTCATAATTCACCGCCTACCCAAGTACACATAAAAAAGATTCACCGTCTACACCGTGCGTGTTGTCTCTCCGTTGAATGCATTCACATTCACTAACGTGCAGGCATTCACAGCTCAGCTGTGCTGGCGCCCTCTAGACTTCATCAGTGAATAATTCTTCCACCTGTCAACACAGCCCTAACATCACCGCTCGGGGGAAGCCGGACTGGGTCACATTGTGAGCCATAAATCCTCAAATTACGCACTCACACAAGGACGGAACGCGCTGTATTCAACATCCTCTGTTTCCTTTAGAGGGATGATTTATACATCAGAATTAACTAGACTCATCGATTTTTATCTCCATTCTGTCGTACTAAACATAAATAATTAGAGTTCCGTGTAACATTCTCAGCACAGTTTGTTGTAGCTCGTTCTACAGACGGGCCACCAATTACATATCTTATATATCCTTCCCGAGCAGTTAAACGTCACATAGGGCTCGCAAAGTAGTTCGCCAATTTTTCCTATCTTCGGCGAGTCTTTCAACCTCATCAAGGGATTTTATGCCTGTTAATTTGGCCTCTATTAACAATGGCCTCTTCAGAGTTTCACGTGGTCTGCCTCTTTTTCTTTGGCCTGTTGTGTTCCACTTGATAGCTTGTTTTGGGATTCTCTGATCATTTCTTCTCATCAAGTGACCAACATATGTCCATCTACTTTTCCTGATCACCCATGAGACTGGTTGTTGTTCAGTCATCTGTCTTATCTCTGCATTGTTCTTGAATTCTTTCCACTTGATACAGAGTATTTTCCTTAAGCATTTGTTTTCAAAAGAGTCCAATTTCTTGTCTATTTCTTTATTTGTTTTCCAGCTTTTGCATGCATAAATGAGGGTGGATATTACATTTGAATTGAATAGTCTTAACTTGGTTTTTGTGCTTATAACTTTTGAATTCCATATGTTCTCAAGGTTCTTGAAGATCGATGCTGCTTTTCAATTCTGATTCTAACTTCCTTTCTAGTGTCACCATCTTGGTCTATGTAGCTGCCAAGATGTGCAAATTGATTGACTTCTTCAATATCTGTCCCTTCTATGTGTATTTTTCCATTTTGATTAATGGGAATTTTCATTATTTTTGTTTTATCCTTGTTAATTTCAAGTCCTGTTTTGCTAGCCAGTGAAGACAGGCTATCTGTTTTTTCTTGCAATTATGTATACTACTGGACGAAAGTTAAGGGCTGGTCATTAATTTCAAGCATATGTTTGTTTTGATTGCCATACTAAAACTGTAAATACATTTATTGTAGAATCTTGATTAAAATGCAATCTCAGGCAGTCCTCTATGCAACTGGGACATAAACAACACCAGTTGTTCATCACAACAAGTGTAACAATCACGTGTAGTAGTATCGTCCTAGACAAAATGTTAGGGTATTTTAAAAGTGTCAGCATGACCGAGCAGGTAATTAAATCGTGATGATTTTTGCTGCACGTGCAAGAGGCATCATTAATGAACACTTCTCACCTTCCCATCATTTTTATTAAAGCGCTTTAAGGATATTTTTGCCATTTGAAAAACACCATGCAACCGTGAAGGCGTTTTGGCATCTTTGAGCGTCATCCATTCATAGCCTTGGTTGAAAGCAGTTTATCTGGCCGTGAAGTTGCACGGCGTTCGGGGATGTCCCATTCTACCATCCAAAGGCATTTGTAGCGATTTCGTGCAACCGGAGGAGTAGAAGACAGGCATCGTCCAGGCCGACCTCGTTGTACGAGTAGACAAGATGGCAGATACCTGCAGCTGTCAACACTTCGCAACAGGACAGTTACGTCTTCTACTCTCAGAAACTAGTTAATGAATACGCAAACGTCAGTGTTGGCGGCAGAACAATTCGCAGACGTTTAAGAGAATCTGGGGGTTTCACGACGACCAGCAAGAATACCTCTTATTCCAGCTCACCGCAGAGCTAGAGTTGCCTGGTGCCGGCAGCACATCCGTTGGACGAGGTGCGAATGGGGTGAAATTCTTTTCGTTTCAATATGTTCTTCAATGATGGCAGAATCCATGCTTGGAGAAGGCCAGGGGAACGATTCCATGACGCCACTATCCAAGAGGTGGATCGTTACGGAGGGGGATCAATCATGGTCTGTGGTGGCATCAGAAGGCATGACAGGACTCCCCTACACGTCATTCATGGACCCTAACCGCTCAGCGATACCTGAATTAAATTCTGCAACCCATTGTCCAGCCTATCTTGCAAACCGTGGATGCAGGGGCAATCCTACAAGACGATAACGCAAGTCCACATCGGGGACGTGTCGTAGAAGATTTTCTTCAACAGCAAAGGATCATTAGAATCGACTGGCCAGCTCGTTCGCCCGATCTGTCGCCCATTTGGGATGTCCTAGGAAGATGGGTTTCGACAAATCATCCTCCACCTGTGATATCACCCACTGACCATTTTTCTTCAACAAGAGTGGCAGGCCATTCCACAGAATGTCCTAACAACCTGGTTAACTCGATGAGGCAACGGTGCGTCGAGTGTCTGGCAGCGAACGGTGGCCACACGCGATACAGACATGTTTATTGTTTGAAGACCACTCTTGTGGACAAAGGGTGAGTGATTTCGTCAGCTTGCTGTATGTGTATTCCTATTCCGATTTGCAAATGAAATAATTGAGTTTGTTCAGTTTTAAAAGCTGTTTTCTTTGGTGCTAATGGCTTTTTTTAGTCAGTTAATTTTGTTTTTGTAAAAACTGAAAAAACCGGCCCTTAACTTTTGTTCAGTAGTATAGCTTCTAAAAACATGGATCCGGACTTTTAACCAATTTACGGAATTTTACGGAACAAACTGGTAACGTGAATTACCGTCTAAGACTTTCAGTGAAGTATGGCTACGAATTGCCAAAAACCAATTTATATATAAAGTTTCGAAGCGAACACCTTATGTTAGTCGGAGACTTTCTGTACTATTTGTGGTGTGTGTGCGTGCGTGCGTGTGTGTTTGTGTGTGTGTGTGTGTGTGTGTGTGTGTGTGTGTGTGTGTGTGTGTGTGTGTGTGTGTGTGTTGTTGTATACGTATTTGTTTTCTGTTGCGTTGTATATATTTTTTTCACATCCCCAACAGCTGCTTAGGGAAGCCATCCTTTTATCTACTCCCTAAGATACACAAACCACGCAATCCAGGAAGGCCCATAGTGTCCATTTGTTCCTGCCCTACAGAACAAATCTCTGACTTTCTGGACAGTATCTTTCAACCTCTTGTCACCAGCCTGCCCACTTATCTTAAGGACACAATTCATGCTCCCATTGCTTTTGAGACCCTTACACTCCCGCCTGGTCACACCTACCGTACCTTCACCCTTAATGTAGTATCCTTATACACATCCATCCTGCTTTATCAGGGACTTCAGGCCGTCAAGTTCTTTCTGAACAAAAGACGCAATCCCCCTTTTACGTTATCTCTGTGCCTTACACGACTTGTCCTCCAACTAAATTCCTTTGAATTCAATGACCTTTACTTCGACAAGATTAGTGGTGTGGCTATGAGTACCAAAATGGGCCCCAGCTACGATGTCTGTTCATGGGCCACTTCGAACACAAGGTTCTGAGAGCTTATAGACGCCCCTTTTAGCCTTCTATAGATGCTACATAAATGACGCCACTGGGGTCACATCAAAGCCAGAGGAAGATTTTGACAACTTTATCAGTTTTATTAAGGAGTACAATTCTGTCATTCTTTCACCTCCCATATCTCTGCTACTTCCGCTAACTTTCTCGACATAGCCGTTACTATCGGCCCTACCCGGCTTACTACTTCTATCCACTATAAACCTACAGACTCTCACAGCTATCTCTTGTACTCTACCTCCTATCCCAGATCGTGTAAGGACTCTATTCCTTTTCCCAGCTTCTTAGGTTGTGACGTTTGTGTACTGAGGATGTTGATTTCCATGATCAAGGCCATAAATTGCTAGATTTCTTCCGTCAACGCGGCTATCCAGAACATGTTTTCTCGTCATCTTGGAACCGCATCAGCCATATATAGCGGCAACAAGCCCTCACTTTAGCTCGGACAGAGTTAAACTGGTACTCACGCACCACCCTCATAGCTTGGCAGTTAAAAACATACTGTTTCGCCATCTCCATCTCCTCCAGACCGAGCCTGATACACGTGAACGTTTTGGGGAACCCCATTGGTGGCTTACAGATGGGACAAGAACTTCAGGGACCTTTTAGTTCGGAGACGCCTTAAGACAGATGACACTTTTTATGGTACCAGACGTTGCGGACGCCGTAGGTGCAACACTTGCCCGTTTGTTGTCGAGACTAGCCAGATATCCTTCCCTAGGTCCACGTTATCAGTTCAGGAGGGTTTCCTGCACTTCACGCAATGTTATCTATGCTATTATGTGCAAACGTTGTGGTATGAAGTACATAGGGGAGACCGGTTTACGCTTAGGAGATCGTTTTCGCAAATATCTTAACGATATTCTAAGAGGGCCTGGACATCTGTGGCTAAACATTTTTGCTTTAGCAACCACAGGGGAAAACAGGACATTTCTGTTAGTGCGATCCGCTCTTGTTCTGCTGATGTACGATCTTGAAGGGTCCTAGAACAGCGCCTTATTTTCCAGGCTGGCTGTCTCCACCCAGATGAAATTAACAATGTCTTCAGCTTCCTTTAACTTCTTTAGTTTTCCACCTTTTTGTGATTTATACTCTACTCTTGCTTCTTTCTCCTAGCTCCCCTCCCTATCGCCACATTCTTCTTCTCTAACGGCTATTATGCGTCTATTGCCTTCCCCCTTCCGTTTCCCTCCCTCTCTCCGCCTCTTCTTTACGATTGGCTCTATCGGCTTATCCTTTGTGTGGCCCCGCGTTGTCTCTATGTCTCGTCTTGTGGACACCCATTTCTGTGTTCCCTACTGTTGGAGGGTGCCACATTAAAATAAGTTTCCCGTTTAGTTATTCTTTTTGTCTCGTTTGTTATGTAATCCTCGAAAAAGACTCACGCCGAAATATCAGATGTTGTATATTTTTCATTTATACATTCTCATACTTTCTATTCGTTTTTTCCCTCACTTTACTCACTTCCTCTGCCACTTTGTAAAACTACACCATACAACTCTATCTACCTTTATTATTTGAACCAGTTTTACTGCAGTCGCCACCCCCTTTATTTGTCATCTATTTTTTTCTCTTCTGCTGTATATTAGGGTTTTTGGGATGGGGAGGTCTGTATTTTTTTGTGTTATTTTGTATGTTATTTTTTGTGTTGCATATTTGGGGGCTTGTGTAACATATTGCCTTGTAAATCATTATTGTAGTATTATTATAACTTTGTATAGTAATATGGTATTATTATTAGTGATGTTGGTATTATTATTAATATTATCATTTTATTATAGTTGTGATTATTATTGATAAGTAGAAAGTAGGTAATCAAGATTGCAAATGTGAGAACCAGTGTAAGGTGGGCTGAGCCTGGCACGTCTAAGTCGGCCGTTCGGAGGGTCAGTGGTCAATCTACTTCGCAGTTTTCTGGGGGCTACATGGTCACCTGATGTGTTGGTCAGGTGGAGTGTAATGTGTTAGCTAGTTCAGTCTGTCCGAGGCTTCAGCGGGGTACACAAGGGGGAGCCGTGGTTGTTGTATGTCTGGATGTGTCTGCTGCAGTTTTCATATGGATATGGTGATGTTGGATAAATGGATTGTTAAGTTATGAACCCAAAATGTGCCCAAGCCTCCTCATTGTTATGTAAGTTTCTAGATGTAAGTTATCGTATGTCGAATTTTGTAAGCATGCATAGTGATAAGTGTTCAGTGCCTAGTGTTAAGTGTTTAATGAGGTGTTCATCAAGGTAAAGATCGGAAATGTATACTTTTCATCAATGTTATATTCTTCATTACTGTGCCTTCATATATTCGCATGTTTCATTTTTTTTTATCATTGACACTGAACTGTTTTCTGTGTGTTGTAAGCGCGCACGTGTTTATTCTGACCAGTGCCGATTTCATTCCAGGATGCTCTGTTATGTTTATCTTTCACTATTATAATTAGTCATATTCGTTATTAATGTGTCACTGATCACTTCATATTTGCAACTTATGTGTTGATGTTGGCGCAGACAGAGTACTGCGTATATCTGAATATGTTTGAGCTGGCAAGGAGCTCCTATATGTGTAAGGGAATGCGGCTAACTCTTGATTAGTAATTAACATGCATTTATAAGTGTTTGAAATGAAGATAAAGAAATTAGTAGAGATGTCGGAAGGAGTAGCAGCGTCAGTTGGAGTGACGCCTTTTGTTTGTTCATGCTGGTGTTCATGGCATGCGCTCATGTTTTCCATGTGGGTTGTTAATTCTGTTGAAATACATGTTGTGTATGTTTATATGTTATTCGGTGTAAACTATGTGGGGCGTCTGGTGTTGTGATTAAACATAACCTTTATTTGCCTTGATCAGCTTCTGCCTTGTGAGTAGTTAGTTATCGTTGGTGGAGCTAGAGACGAATGAGAGGTTAACTTATTGTTCCAGCAGAAAGTCACTTAGGGTAGCTTATATAGACACCAACCGAGAGGGCAAGAGCCTGGGGTAAAGGATCGTCAGGAGCTGGCAGTAGTTGACAGTGTTCCAGGCACAGCTGTACTTAATTAGTCACTAAACGCATTAAATAAGGGCTAGCGATTTAAGCCACGAGCACGAGAGGAATATCGTGTACGATGATAAATAAAGAAGTAATGATAGAGAAGAAGAATAAAGTAATAAAGTAAAATAGAGAGATAACCTCAAGCGCAAAAGCACCAAATAATTAGAAATATTTTACACCAGTGGCTGCCACTGTAGCAATAGTAGTAGTAATTTTATATGCTAGTGTCTTCTAGGAATTAAAATTTGTATTTAAAGTCATAAAAACATAGTAAGCTATCCGTCACCTGTTGCTTGCACGTAACGTTCTTCAAATCTTACTTTTCTAGTAAACAGCCACAGCGCTCCCATTTCTTTCCTGTTAACCACTTTTCCAAAGAAGTATGGAAACCTCTTTAGGGCAAATGTTTAACTTTCAGGCAAAGACAAAATGTCACAGTGCCCGTTATCGTCCTCTCTGCTAACATTTTTCCTTCAAATTTTCTGTTTCCATTTGCGTCCATCATATTACATGTCCAATGAATTATTGGGATTGAATTTTTAAAAATCATAATGGGTAGACTTCGAAAGAAAATAGAAGAAGAAGTCAATATGGTCCAAGCTGGCTTCAGGCAAGGAAGAGGATCAAGAGATCATATATTCAATCTAAGATTAATAATAGAGAAATGCAGGGAGTTTAATGTGAATCTATATTTATCCTTTATAGACTACTCAAAGGCATTTGATTGTGTACAACACCAGAAACTTTGGGAAATAATGGAAAAAATGGGATTTCCAACACATTTGATACAATTAACATCACTGCTGTATTTAGACCAACAAGCAGCAGTCAGAATAAATGGTGAAACAACAAGTTGGTTTGACATAAAACAAGGGGTCCGTCAGGGGTGCATATTGTCACCCTACTTATTTAACTTGTATACTGAAAATATAATGAGGAATGTTAGAGAAGATGTAGACAAAGAATATTACGATGCCATAACAGTTGGAGGTTATGAAATACCAGAGATTAGATATGCTGATGACACAGTATTGCTGTCCACAACACAAGAAGGAATGGAAAAACTAATTATGTCAGTCCGCAAGAACAGCGAAGAGCAGAACCTCTATCTTAATGCAAAGAAAACTAAAGTGATGACAACTGACAAAACAAACAAGGCAACTGAAATATGTATCAATGAGGAAAAACTGGAAGAAGTGGAGAGTTTTGAATATCTTGGATCACTACTAACTAATAATGGAGATACAATGAGGGAAATTAAAAGGAGGACATCTATTGCTCTTCAGAAAGTAAAACAAATAAAGAATCTGTGGAGAGGAGCAGACAGAACCACAAAAATAAGATTTTTAAGGGCATGCATCTTTACCATCGCAACATATGCCTGTGAGACCTGGACACTTAACAAAACAGCTGAGAAGCACATAAATGCCTTTGAATGTAAATGCTATAGAAGAGTTCTCCAAATATCGTGGACACAAAAAAGAACAAATATATCTATACTACAAGAGCTTAATATTGAAGAAGGCTGGCTAGTAAAGAGGATTAAAGAGAGAAAACTTAAATATTTTGGCCACATTAAACGTCATGATAATTTAGAGAAGACCGTATTGGAAGGATACATAATGGGAAAAAGAAAAAGAGGAAGACCGAAACGAAGATGGCTGCAAGACATCGTTGATGATCTGGAAATGGATGCAGCAGCAGCAGGCCATCTTGCTCACAACCGAGAGGCCTACAGGAGTGCTGTTTGGGAGGCAAAGTTCCGCAAGGGACATGCAAAGGAATGAATGAATGAATGAATGTTCTTACATCTTACATCCTTCCCGTGCCGTTAAACGTCGCAGAGTTGTTTGACAAGTTTTCTTGTTTTCGGCGAGTTTTTAAAGCTTCATCAAGGGATGTTATGCCCACTAAACACGCTTCTCTTAACAATGTCCTCTTTAGAGTTTCATGTGGTCGACCTCTTTTTCTTTGGCCTGTTCTACTCCACTTGATAGTTTGTTTTGGTATTCTCTGCTTGTTTCTTCACATCATTTGGCCTACATATGTCCATCAGTCTTACAAAGACCGAATTCAGTTAATTGTTTATTCTGAATAATACCGAAATTTTTGTTTGGTAGATACTTATATATGTATGTAATTACTTTCTGTACTGAGTGCATGAACAAGAGGGAAACATAAATGTTATATTTTATTTTATGTCTCTCAGCTTCAATGTCAATCATGCTTGTTATATGAGCATCATATTTGAAGAATGTCTGGAACAGAGTAAGAGTTGTATGATAAAGGGAAGAATGTCAGACGGGCCTGCGTGCCCAATTCTTAACCCGTTTGAAATAAAGATCAATCATTCAATCAATCAATCAATACCTGCAGTTGTATCCACTAGTTGAGTCACTGGTCGTAATTCAGCCAGGTTCTGCCAAAGTGTACAGCATGTTTCAGGGAAATTTGCTCTGTTCACTGCCCAAACAACTGGAGCTATGATGAGTTCTTTTCCTTGGCAACATTAAACTAAACCACGTAATATTTTCTTGGGGTACAATATTAATCTAATGAAATGGATTATATTTTCATAATATAATGAAGGTATGGGAACAAAATCATGGCGGGGTGTGGAAACCAAATGTTAGAGGTATAGGAACCAAATGATGGGGGGGGGGGGGGGGGGGGGTTATGGGTTCCGTACAAGAATGTACGTATGTCCCATAGGCTGCCAGTCGGGCATGCCTGCTTTAGGACATCACGATCTTCTTATAGTACGGTTATTTGTTAATTCCCTCTCCCCCCCCCCTTTTTCAAACTTTTTTCCTCCTGCAATTTCTTTTAGAGTGAAAACTTGAGAAGCAAGGTGGATGTTATCATTGCAGGTTCTTGCTTGTTATCTCTTACACGTTTGTATGATATATATACATATATATATACATATAATGTATGTATGTATGTACATATGTGTGTATGTATGTATACATATATGTTGGCCTACTATAGAAGGATGAAAGAGGATAGACCAAGAGGTAGACCTAGACAACAATGACAAACTAGAAGAAGATATATGCGCTCTTGGAGTCGACAACTGGCAAGAAAACATCAAGAACTGAGAGAGATGGAGACGTGTCTTGTCTGCGACAATGTGGCTCAGTGGCTCGACAGCTGCACGAAGGCAAGGAAGAAGACGAAGATGTATGTGTATGTATGATTGTGTGTAAGTAAATACATTATGTTTTATGTATGTGTATTGTTAGTATATATTTATGCATATTTCAGGCATATGTATGTATGTGCCGTTTTATATTGGCATAATATATGGATGATTTAACCTCTTCTGTGGTTGCGTAGATTACAAACCAACAATATTTGATCGTCGCAAGTGTCATTGCTAGAAAGAGAATATAAAATTTCATGACATTTAAAAAATGTTTCTACGTTCATTATAGGCAGTATGATGATGATGATAATAATAATAATAATAACATAGTAGTAGCAGCAGCGGTAATAGTAATAGTAGTAGTAGTAGTAGTAGTAGTAGTAGTAGTAGTAGTAATGGTAGTAGTAGTAGCATTAGTAGTAACAGTAGCAGCAGTGTAACAGTACCAATAGTAGTAGTAGTAATAGTAACAATAGTAGTAATAGTAGCAATAGTAGTAGTAGTAATAGTAACCATAGTAGCAGTAATGGTAGCCGTAGTAGTAGTATTAGTAGTTGTTGTTGTAGTAGTAGTAGTTGTAGTAGTAGTAGTTGTAGTAGTAGCAGTAGTAGCCGTAGTAGAAATAGCGGTGGTGGTGCTGGTGGTGCTGGTGCTGGTGGTGGCTGCCACTGTAGCAATAGTAGTAGTAATTTTATATGCTAGGGTCTTCTAGGAATTAAAATTTGTATTTAAAGTCATAAAAACATAGTAAGCTATCCGTCACCTGTTGCTTGCACGTAACGTTCTTCAAATCTTACTTTTCTAGTAAACAGCCACAGCGCTCCCATTTCTTTCCTGTTAACCACTTCTCCAAAGAAGTATGGAAACCTCTTTAGGGCAAATGTTTAACTTTCAGGCAACGACAAAATGTCACAGTGCCCGTTATCGTCCTCTCTGCTAACATTTTTCCTTCAAATTTTCTGTTTCCATTTGCGTCCATCATATTACATGTCCAATGAATTATTGGGATTGAATTTTTAAAAAAATTTTCTTGTTCTTCTAATTGAGTTTCTTTCTGTATTAACTCTTTTGACGCGTGGTTTATTGAGCCTCTTTGCTTCTCTTTGAGCTTCTTTTTAAAGTTGAGCGTTGCTGGTTTTATTAAGTTCCAGCACAGGCAGTTCCAGATCTTGTTTGTTTGTTATCAAGAAGAGGCATTCTTCAGACTCTTATACAAAGCATACAAGAGCATATTTTATAAAATATTTGTATTCTGAGACGGAGAAACAAAAGCTTTCGGATTTTATAGCCTCTCTATGCCTCAATATGAATTTCACAACAATGAATATGTTAGAATTAGAAATCATGAAAGAGATCACAGAAAGCTGTGTACAATTATAACTGAATGTGTAAATAACAGAGTTTCACTGCAAAATAAGCTGCGCATAATCTGGCTCATTTGTGAAACTGGATGACGCAATTTTTAGCCAGTAATATAACAGTAATATAACGGTAATATAATAATTCGGCATTGGCTTTTATTACCATTCATTCATTCATTTGCATTTCCCTTGCGGAACTTTGCCTCCCTAACAGCACTCCTGTAGGCCTCTCGGTTGTGAGCAAGATGGCCTGTTGCTGTTGCATCCATTTGCAGATCATCAACGATGTCTTGCAGCCATCTTTGCCTTGGTCTTCCTCTCTTTCTTTTTCCCATTATGTACCCTTCCAAGACGGTTTTCTCTAGATTATCGTGACGTTTAATGTGTCCAAAATATTTAAGTTTTCTCTGTTTAATCCTCTTTACTAGCCAGCCTTATTAAGTTCTTGTAGTGTGGATATATTTGTTATTTTTGTGTCCACGGTGTGTTAAGAACTGTTTATTACCAGAAAAGGGAAAAAGGAACGATCTGGAACTGAAAAAGGAGTAATATTTAGGAATACCGGTGGTACAGGGGGAGGATCTCCGTGTAGCTGTGAGCTAAGAGCTCTTTGGCAGCTGAAGCCGTGATGAGGTAGCCAGTCGCATTCTGCAGCAATTCAGTTTAAAGATATAAACAGTTTTGATCTACAAGGGTCAGGCCGAAAGTCGTGAGCACATATTTTTTTTTAATCAGAATTTATAGATTGAGAAAATATAAATGTATCACCTTAGCTGCATCTTTGCACTTCATATAGACGTCACATGACGTCACCACCATGTGTCACGTGACCACGCAGGGCACAAACAAAATGGCGGGTGCTGAAGTTTCGTTTCGTCAACGTGCTGTTATTGAGTTCCTTCTTAAAGAGGAAATCCCCGCTGCTGAAATTCACCGAAGACTTCAACTTGCTTATGGAGATGTGTGTATGGGTGCTGGCAGTGTTAGGAGGTCGGTGAAACATTTTAAAGATGGAAACACAAGCATCTAAGATATGCCTTGTAGCGGTTGCCCTCGAACTGCCTCCACTGAACGCAGCGTGGAAAGAGTTGACGACATCATTAAAGAAGACAGACGTGTCAGTTTCTGAAAGTGCTGTAAATCTTTGAATAGGACACAATGCAGTACAGGAAATGATTGAAACCCTAGGCTATAGAAAGGGTTTGTGCCTGCTGGGTCCCACAGGAAGAACGTCCAGAAAGCATGCGTCTGTTCCATCAGTCAGCTGGAACGGAATTCTATCGGGAGGGTATTTTAAAACTTGCAGAGCGATGGGAAAATGTGTACAGAGAAATGGAAATTATGTTGAAAAGTGAATGTGAATGTGAACATTCACATCGGTTATTAAAAGGATGCAGCTTAAGGTTATATTATATTTTCTCTATCTATACATTCTGATTTTCTTTTAAATGTCTGCTCACGACTTACGGTAATATCCTCGTAATTTACAAGGAATGATGAAAGCATTTTACAAATTTCCAAAATATGCACTAAGAACAGATGACCTGGCGAATTTGAAAATAAAAACATGTGTTGAGCATGTTGAAGACAACAGGGATGACCTGAGATGAGTGGATATTTCGAGAGAGCTGGATTCCAAACGGCACCAAAAGCCATGAAGTGAAAGAGTTACATGCCTATTATTTTGAATTACTGGAAATTAGACTTTCAAATTCCAATTTTGCGATTTCAAAGTGCTCGTGAAAGTAAACATAGATTCCTGCAAGAAAAAAAAGTGCAGTAACAACCACAAATAGGCTTCCTCCAAAAAATGTATTCAGTTAAATTACCTAACTCTCATACGTCTTCCAGCAGTTGTCTTCAATTGCGTGACCTAGTTTATCGTGACCTCGCCATCTCACGGCATGAGTTAACGAGATTTTGTTCCACTTTTGTATTTCTTTTGCTATTTTTCACCTTAACCAGATTTCTAGAAAAGTAAAAAAAAAAAAGGTCACCCCTCCTTACAATATTTCGTCAAATATAGATTCATCTGATTCAGGGGTTCTTAAGTTTCAGTCAGTGGTCTTGTCTTCTCTTGTCTCCTTCCTCCTATACCTTTCTGTTGAGGGGAAAAATGGACGTCGTGGCAGAGTTCGGCGATTGCTTCATATAATGGGATTTTAATGATTCTATGTTTCCTTTCTCCATCTCCTGCGTGGGCCCTCTTCCTGTTACCTACAAATCTTAATGTGAATGTTGTCTGATATCCTGTCTGGTGGTAACCGTGTAACATGGCCCAACCATTTGACTTGCTGTTTCTGGATATAATGTAATACTGGGTGTTACTCCAGCCTTTGACTTGATCGTGCATTTCTTATTTGGTCTCTTCTTGTCATACCTAATATTCTCCTAGACATCTCATTTCTGTTGTGATGATTTTTCTCTTGTTTTCGGTTATTAGTGTCCATGTTCTGAACAGTGATAGCACAAAGTTGAGAGGAAAACTGTGTTGTATAGTGCTCTTTGTTTCAGTTTGTGAATATTTGATTTTAAGTAAAATGACTGATTTGCTTTACTGCGTCTATTCTCAATCTCAGCGTCAGTTTTCCCTGAGGATGAAATTATTCTACCCAAATATTTGAAATGTTTCACTTGTTTCAAGGGCTGGTTGTCTAGGAAGATCTTTGTTTAGATTTCTTCTCTCCCTTTGGTCATGTCTTTCATTTTATCAGCATTGATCTTCATGTTGTGGCTTTTAAATGCTATTGCCAAGTTATCCATGTTCTGCTGTAGGTTTTTCTCTGGTGTTGCTTTAAGTGCTTGGTCGTCCGCAAAACAGGAATTCATTTATGGACCACCTGTTGGTAGTTTTCTGATTTCTGGAAAGTCAGAGATGATTTTTTTTTTTTTGGGGGGGGGGGGGATTAGAACAGAGATTGACAGAGAGGAAGAGAGAGAGAGAGAGGAGAGAAAGAAGGAGAAAGGGGGAGAGAGAAGGAGAGAGGAAGAGACAGAAGAACGAACGAATGAACATACCTTGTTTTCAATGGTTACGAATGGGCAGAGGGAAAGAGGAGAGAGGGAGAGGAAAGGTAGAGAGGGAGAGAGAGAGAAAAAGAGAGAGAATTACATTTTGATATATGGTGTGAAAATGTGCATGAGAACAGAAAATGATTGAGAACTACTGCTCCACCACATCTTCTCTCTGCTTTCTTAGATCTTCTTGCTTGAACGGAGAAAATCAGACGTATTTTTTTTTTGTTGTTGGTAGTTTTACTCAGCCATCACCGGATGTTGTGACAAATATACATTAGTTCCCTTTCCTGTGTTGATTTTGGTGAACAAATATTTAGGTACCCAAAATACTGCAATAAACATGTCGAGGCTGTGAAGCGGAGGGAACTTATGCCCAGACCAGAGAAGAGAAGAAAAAGGCAAGTCACGAATGTTTGTCTTCTTTGTCTTGTCTCCTTCCTCTGTACCTTTTAGTTACGGGAACACAAACAGACGTCTTGACAGTGCTCGGCGTTTGTGTGTAGGAGATCATACCGCAACCTTCAGTTGTTGGAGCAACTTCTCTGTTTCGTCTCCAGTTCTTATAATAATGTTCATAGCGGAGGGGGGATGGAGTGGGGGGGGGGGGGAGTGTGCGTGGGCGCGCCGCGTGTGTGTGTGTGAGAGAGAGAGAGAGAGAAAACGCTGTCCGTTTTGGCAAACAGCGACCCCCATACGTTGACATGCCAGGGTCAGGGTTGACGAACCATAGCTGACCAAGACCCTGCCCACTTCTCATTTGGTATCCCTAGTAACAGCCTGCGCCTGGCTAACAGGGCAGGGATAGCTATAGTCCCCACGGTGGTGAGTCTGCTAAAGAAGACAGACGTGTCAGTTTCTGAAAGTGCTGTAAATCTTTGAATAGGACACAATGCAGTACAGGAAATGATTGAAACCCTAGGCTATAGAAAGGTTTGTGCCTGCTGGGTCCCACAGGAGAGAACGTCCAGAAAGCAGTGCGTCTGTTCCATCAGTCAGCTGGAACGGAATTCTATCGGGAGGGTATTTTAAAACTTGCAGAGCGATGGGAAAATGTGTACAGAGAAATGGAAATTATGTTGAAAAGTGAATGTGAATGTGAACATTCACATCGGTTATTAAAAGGATGCAGCTTAAGGTGATATATTTATATTTTCTCTATCTATACATTCTGATTTTCTTTTAAATGTCTGCTCACGACTTACGGTAATATCCTCGTAATTTACAAGGAATGATGAAAAGCATTTTACAAAGTTTCCAAAATATGCACTAAGAACAGATGACCTGGCGAATTTTGAAAATAAAAACATGTTGTTGAGCATGTTGAAGACAACAGGGATGACCTGAGATGAGTGGAGTATTATCGAGAGAGGCTGGATTCCAAACGGCACCAAAGCCATGAAGTGAAAGAGTTAATGCCTATTATTTTGAATTACTGGAAATTAGACTTTCAAATTCCAATTTTGCGATTTCAAAGTGCTCGTGAAAGTAAACATAGATTCCTGCAAGAAAAAAAAGTGCAGTAACAACCACAAATAGGCTTCCTCCAAAAAATGTATTCAGTTAAATTACCTTAACTCTCATACGTCTTCCAGCAGTTGTCTTCAATTGCGTGACCTAGTTTATCGTGACTCTCGCCATCTCACGGCATGAGTTAACGAGATTTTGTTCCACTTTTGTATTTCTTTTGCTATTTTCACCTTAACCAGATTTCTAGAAAAGTAAAAAAAAAAAAAGGTCACCCCTCCTTACAATATTTCGTCAAATATAGATTCATCTGATTCAGGGGTTCTTAAGTTTTCAGTCAGTGGTCTTGTCTTCTCTTGTCTCCTTCCTCATATACCTTTCTGTTGAGGGGAAAAATGGACGTCGTGGCAGAGTTCGGCGATTTGCTTCATATAATGGGATATTTAATGATTCTATGTTTCCTTTCTCCATCTCCTGCGTGGGCGGCCTCTTCCTGTTACCTACAAATCTTAATGTGAATGTTGTCTGTGATATCCTGTCTGGTGGTAACCGTGTAACATGGCCCAACCATTTGACTTGCTGTTTCTGGATATAATGTAATACTGGGTGTTACTCCAGCCTTTGACTTGATCGTGTCATTTCTTATTTGGTCTCTTCTTGTCATACCTAATATTCTCCTTAGACATCTCATTTCTGTTGTGATGATTTTTCTCTTGTTTTCGGTTATTAGTGTCCATGTTCTGACAGTGATAGCACAAAGTTGAGAGGAAAACTGTGTTGTATAGTGCTCTTTGTTTCAGTTGTGATATATTTGATTTTAAGTAAAATGACCTGATTTGCTTTACTGCGTCTATTCTCAATCTCAGCGTCAGTTTTCCCTGAGGATGAAATTATTCTACCCAAATATTTGAAATGTTTCACTTGTTTCAAGGGCTGGTTGTCTAGGAAGATCTTTGTTTAGATTTCTTCTCTCCCTTTGGTCATGTCTTTCATTTTATCAGCATTGATCTTCATGTTGTGGCTTTTAAATGCTATTGCCAAGTTATCCATGTTCTGCTGTAGGTTTTTCTCTGGTGTTGCTTTAAGTGCTTGGTCGTCCGCAAAACAGGAATTCATTTATGGACCACCTGTTGGGTATGTTTTCTGATTTTCTGGAAAGTCAGAGATGATTTTTTTTTTTTGGGGGGGGGGGGATTAGAACAGAGATTGACAGAGAGGAAGAGAGAGAGAGAGAGGAGAGAAAGAAGGAGAAAGGGGGAGAGAGAAGGAGAGAGGAAGAGACAGAAAGAACGAACGAATGAACATACCTTGTTTTCAAATGGTTACGAATTGGGCAGAGGGAAGAGAGGAGAGAGGGAGAGAAAGGTAGAGAGAGGGAGAGAGAGAGAAAAGAGAGAGAATTACATTTTGATATATGGTGTGAAAATGTGCATGAGACAAGAAAATGATTGAGAACTACTGCTCCACCACATCTTCTCTCTGCTTTCTTAGATCTTCTTGCTTGCAACGGAGAAAAATCAGACGTATTTTTTTTTTGTTGGTAGTTTTACTCAGCCATCACCGGATGTTGTGACAAATATACATTAGTTCCCTTTCCTGTGTTGATTTTGGTGAACAAATATTTAGGTACCAAAATACTGCAATAAACATGTCGAGGCTGTGAAGCGGAGGGAACTTATGCCCAGACCAGAGAAGAGAAGAAAAAGGCAAGTCACGAATGTTTGTCTTCTTTTGTCTTGTCTCCTTCCTCCTGTACCTTTTAGTGTTACGGGAACAAACAGACGTCTTGACAGTGCTCGGCGTTTGTGTGTAGAAGATCATACCGCAACCTTCAGTTGTTGGAGCAACTTCTCTGTTTCGTCTCCAGTCTTATAATAATGTTCATAGCGAGAGGGGGGGATGGAGTGGGGGGGGGGGGGGGGAGTGTGCGTGGGCGCGCGCGTGTGTGTGTGTGAGAGAGAGAGAGAGAGAGAAAACGCTGTCCGTTTTGGCAAACAGCGACCCCCATAAGTTGACATGCCAGGGTCAGGGTTGACGAACCATAGCTGACCAAGACCCTGCCCCACTTCTCATTTGGTATCCCTAGTAACAGGCCTAGCCTGGCTAACAGGGCAGGGATAGCTATAGTCCCCAAGGTGGTGAGTCTGCTAAAGAAGTATTGCATAACCCCCCCTCCCCCCCCCCCCCCCGTGTAACTGAAAAAAAATAGCCGGCGTAATCCGCTTCCGAGCTGACACAATGATGTGCCTCAACAACTTCTCGGCATCGGTTGCAAAGAAAACCAGTTCGCAGTTCCAGGGAGACTGAAGACAAGATAAGACAAGACAAGGCAAGATAAGGCAAGGCAAGACAAGGCAAGGCAAGGCAAGGCAAGGCAAGGCAAGGCAAGACAAGACAAGGCATGACAAGACAAGACAAGACAAGACAAGGCAAGGCAAGACAAGACAAGGCAAGGCAAGGCAAGGCAAGGCAAGACAAGAGAAGGCATGACAAGACAAGACAAGACAAGACAAGACAAGACAAGACAAGACAAGACGGCTAGTGTAACTGTTATGATCACTACAGTTAACGTCTCTTGTCTTCTTCCTCAAGTACCTTTTCCGCGTTAGGGGACAAATGGACATTTTGACAGGGCTCGGTGATTTGTTTCATACAAGGAGATATTTAACGGTACCTCCCTCCACTGACCTGCTGCATGGCTGTCCTCTCTGTTTCATACAAGGAGATATTTAAAGTACCCCCTCCACTGACCTGCTGCATGGCTGGCCTCTCTGTTTCATACAAGGAGATATTTAAAGTACCCCCTCCACTGACCTGCTGCATGGCTGGCCTCTCTGTTTCATACCCTTATTAGAATGAATGCTTTCTGTGGTATATTCTCTGGCAGTCGTCATACGATGTGACCCAGTCATCTGACCTGTTTCTGGTCGTAGTGTAAAACTGGTATTACTCCAGTACTTGCCCCGGTTAAACGGTTTTTAAAAAAATGAATGAATGAATGATCTTCATTTTCAAAGGCTAAAGAATTGGGCACGTACGCCCGTATTACATTCCAAATAACTTGAACAATATAGTTTTGTTACATTGTTTGATTTAATTAACTTTAAACTGCCTTCATATGCTAACAGCAGCTATTATATCTTTTCCTGGTTAAATTCATTCATCGATTGTGATGAATGATAACAAAAACTGTTCGTGTGTTATGAGTATACATCCATCAACCCCCTTCAGTCAAATCTTCTCTTAAACCGTGAAGCCGCATTATCTGTTCTCGGAACCCTTGACAAGAATAGGCCAGAGTCACTGTAAACCCAATATCCAGATAACATGTCAGATATGCTAACATGATGCTCACTCATAATTCACCGCCTACCCAAGTACACATAAAAAAGATTCACCGTCTACAACGTGCGTGTTGTCTCTCCGTTGAATGCATTCACATTCACTAACGTGCAGGCATTCACAGCTCAGCTGTGCTGGCGCCCTCTAGACTTCCTCAGTGAATAATTCTTCCACCTGTCAACACAGCCCTAACATCACCGCTCGGGGGAAGCCGGACTGGGTCACATTGTGAGCCATAAATCCTCAAATTACGCACTCACACAAGGACGGAACGCGCTGTATTCAACATCCTCTGTTTCCTTTAGAGGGATGATTTATACATCAGAATTAACTAGACTCATCGATTTTTATCTCCATTCTGTCGTACTAAACAGAAATAATTAATGAACACTTCTCACCTTCCCATCATTTTTATTAAAGCGCTTTAAGGATATTTTTGCCATTTGAAAAACACCATGCAACCGTGAAGGCGTTTTGGCATCTTTGAGCGTCATCCATTCATAGCCTTGGTTGAAAGCAGTTTATCTGGCCGTGAAGTTGCACGGCGTTCGGGAATGTCCCATTCTACCATCCAAAGGCATTTGTAGCGATTTCGTGCAACCGGAGGAGTAGAAGACAGGCATCGTCCAGGCCGACCTCGTTGTACGAGTAGACAAGATGGCAGATACCTGCAGCTGTCAACACTTCGCAACAGGACAGTTACGTCTTCTACTCTCAGAAACTAGTTAATGAATACGCAAACGTCAGTGTTGGCGGCAGAACAATTCGCAGACGTTTAAGAGAATCTGGGCTGGTTTCACGACGACCAGCAATAAGAATACCTCTTATTCCAGCTCACCGCAGAGCTAGAGTTGCCTGGTGCCGGCAGCACATCCGTTGGACGAGGTGCGAATGGGGTGAAATTCTTTTCGTTTCAATATGTTCTTCAATGATGGCAGAATCCATGCTTGGAGAAGCCAGGGGAACGATTCCATGACGCCACTATCCAAGAGGTGGATCGTTACGGAGGGGGATCAATCATGGTCTGTGGTGGCATCAGAAGGCATGACAGGACTCCCCTACACGTCATTCATGGGACCCTAACCGCTCAGCGATACCTGAATTAAATTCTGCAACCCATTGTCCAGCCTATCTTGCAAACCGTGGATGCAGGGGCAATCCTACAAGACGATAACGCAAGTCCACATCGGGGACGTGTCGTAGAAGATTTTCTTCAACAGCAAAGGATCATTAGAATCGACTGGCCAGCTCGTTCGCCCGATCTGTCGCCCATTTGGGATGTCCTAGGAAGATGGGTTTCGACAAATCATCCTCCACCTGTTGATATCACCCACTGACCATTTTTCTTCAACAAGAGTGGCAGGCCATTCCACAGAATGTCCTAACAACCCTGGTTAACTCGATGAGGCAACGGTGCGTCGAGTGTCTGGCAGCGAACGGTGGCCACACGCGATACAGACATGTTTATTGTTTGAAGACCACTCTTGTGGACAAAGGGTGAGTGATTTCGTCAGCTTGCTGTATGTGTATTCCTATTCCGATTTGCAAATGAAATAATTGAGTTTGTTCAGTTTTAAAAGCTGTTTTCTTTGGTGCTAATGGCTTGTTTTTTAGTCAGTTAATTTTGTTTTTGTAAAAACTGAAAAAACCGGCCCTTAACTTTTGTTCAGTAGTATAGCTTCTAAAAACATGGATCCGGACTTTCATAACCAATTTACGGAATTTTACGGAACAAACTGGTAACGTGAATTACCGTCTAAGACTTTCAGTGAAGTATGGCTACGAATTGCCAAAAACCAATTTATATATAAAGTTTCGAAGCGAACACCTTATGTTAGTCGGAGACTTTCTGTACTATTTGTGTGTGTGTGTGTGCGTGCGTGCGTGTGTGTGTTTGTGTGTGTGTGTGTGTTTGTGTGTGTGTGTGTGTGTGTGTGTGTGTGTGTGTGTGTGTGTGTGTGTTGTATACGTATTTGTTTTCTGTTGCGTTGTATATATTTTTTTTCACATCCCCAACAGCTGCTTAGGGAAGCCATCCTTTTATCTACTCCCTAAGATACACAAACCACGCAATCCAGGAAGGCCCATAGTGTCCATTTGTTCCTGCCCTACAGAACAAATCTCTGACTTTCTGGACAGTATCTTTCAACCTCTTGTCACCAGCCTGCCCACTTATCTTAAGGACACAATTCATGCTCCCATTGCTTTTGAGACCCTTACACTCCCGCCTGGTCACACCTACCGTACCTTCACCCTTAATGTAGTATCCTTATACACATCCATCCTGCTTTATCAGGGACTTCAGGCCGTCAAGTTCTTTCTGAACAAAAGACGCAATCCCCCTATTTCTACGTCTACTATTCTGTGCCTTACACGACTTGTCCTCCAACTAAATTCCTTTGAATTCAATGACCTTTACTTCGACAAGATTAGTGGTGTGGCTATGAGTACCAAAATGGGCCCCAGCTACGTATGTCTGTTCATGGGCCACTTCGAACACAAGGTTCTGAGAGCTTATAGACGCCCCTTTTTAGCCTTCTATAGATGCTACATAAATGACGCCACTGGGGTCACATCAAAGCCAGAGGAAGATTTTGACAACTTTATCAGTTTTATTAAGGAGTACAATTCTGTCATTTCTTTCACCTCCCATATCTCTGCTACTTCCGCTAACTTTCTCGACATAGCCGTTACTATCGGCCCTACCCGGCTTACTACTTCTATCCACTATAAACCTACAGACTCTCACAGCTATCTCTTGTACTCTACCTCCTATCCCAGATCGTGTAAGGACTCTATTCCTTTTCCCAGCTTCTTAGGTTGTGACGTTTGTGTACTGAGGATGTTGATTTCCATGATCAAGGCCATAAATTGCTAGATTTCTTCCGTCAACGCGGCTATCCAGAACATGTTTTCTCGTCATCTTGGAACCGCATCAGCCATATATAGCGGCAACAAGCCCTCACTTTAGCTCGGACAGAGTTAAACTGGTACTCACGCACCACCCTCATAGCTTGGCAGTTAAAAACATACTGTTTCGCCATCTCCATCTCCTCCAGACCGAGCCTGATACACGTGAACGTTTTGGGGAACCCCCATTGGTGGCTTACAGATGGGACAAGAACTTCAGGGACCTTTTAGTTCGGAGACGCCTTAAGACAGATGACACTTTTTATGGTACCAGACGTTGCGGACGCCGTAGGTGCAACACTTGCCCGTTTGTTGTCGAGACTAGCCAGATATCCTTCCCTAGGTCCACGTTATCAGTTCAGGAGGGTTTCCTGCACTTCACGCAATGTTATCTATGCTATTATGTGCAAACGTTGTGGTATGAAGTACATAGGGGAGACCGGTTTACGCTTAGGAGATCGTTTTCGCAAATATCTTAACGATATTTCTAAGAGGGCCTGGACATCTGTGGCTAAACATTTTTGCTTTAGCAACCACAGGGGAAAACAGGACATTTCTGTTAGTGCGATCCGCTCTTGTTCTGCTGATGTACGATCTTGAAGGGTCCTAGAACAGCGCCTTATTTTCCAGGCTGGCTGTCTCCACCCAGATGAAATTAACAATGTCTTCAGCTTCCTTTAACTTCTTTAGTTTTCCACCTTTTTGTGATTTATACTCTACTCTTGCTTCTTTCTCCTAGCTCCCCTCCCTATCGCCACATTCTCTTCTTCTCTAACGGCTATTATGCGTCTATTGCCTTCCCCCTTCCGTTTCCCTCCCTCTCTCCGCCTCTTCTTTACGATTGGCTCTATCGGCTTATCCTTTGTGTGGCTCCGCGTTGTCTCTATGTCTCGTCTTGTGGACACCCATTTCTGTGTTCCCTACTGTTGGAGGGTGCCACATTAAAATAAGTTTCCCGTTTAGTTATTCGTTTTTGTCTCGTTTGTTATGTAATCCTCGAAAAAGACTCACGCCGAAATATCAGATGTTGTATATTTTTCATTTATACATTCTCATACTTTCTATTCGTTTTTTTTCCCTCACTTTACTCACTTCCTCTGCCACTTTGTAAAACTACACCATACAACTCTATCTACCTTTATTATTTGAACCAGTTTTACTGCAGTCGCCACCCCCTTTATTTGTCATCTATTTTTTTCTTCTTCTGCTGTATATTAGGGGTTTTTGGGATGGGGAGGTCTGTATATTTGTTTTGTGTTATTTTGTATGTTATTTTTTGTGTTGCATATTTGGGGGCTTTGTGTAACATATTGCCTTGTAAATCATTATTGTAGTATTATTATAACTTTGTATAGTAATATGGTATTATTATTAGTGATGTTGGTATTATTATTATTAATATTATCATTTTATTATAGTTGTGATTATTATTGATAAGTAGAAAGTAGGTAATACAAGATTGCAAATGTGAGAACCAGTGTAAGGTGGGCTGAGCCTGGCACGTCTAAGTCGGCCGTTCGGAGGGTCAGTGGTCAATCTACTTCGCAGTTTTCTGGGGGCTACATGGTCACCTGATGTGTTGGTCAGGTGGAGTGTAATGTGTTAGCTAGTTCAGTCTGTCCGAGGCTTTCAGCGGGGTACACAAGGGGGAGCCGTGGTTGTTGTATGTCTGGATGTGTCTGCTGCAGTTTTCATATGGATATGGTGATGTTGGATAAATGGATTGTTAAGTTATGAACCCAAAATGTGCCCAAGCCTCCTCATTGTTATGTAAGTTTCTAGATGTAAGTTATCGTATGTCGAATTTTGTAAGCATGCATAGTGATAAGTGTTCAGTGCCTAGTGTTAAGTGTTTAATGAGGTGTTCATCAAGGTAAAGATCGGAAATGTATACTTTTCATCAATGTTATATTCTTCATTACTATGCCTTCATATATTCGCATGTTTCATTTTTTTTTTTTTATCATTGACACTGAACTGTTTTTCTGTGTGTTTGTAAGCGCGCACGTGTTTATTCTGACCAGTGCCGATTTCATTCCAGGATGCTCTGTTATGTTTATCTTTCACTATTATAATTAGTCATATTCGTTATTAATGTGTCACTGATCACTTCATATTTGCAACTTATGTGTTGATGTTGGCGCAGACAGAGTACTGCGTATATCTGAATATGTTTGAGCTGGCAAGGAGCTCCTATATGTGTAAGGGAATGCGGCTAACTCTTGATTAGTAATTAACATGCATTTATAAGTGTTTGAAATGAAGATAAAGAAATTAGTAAGAGATGTCGGAAGGAGTAGCAGCGTCAGTTGGAGTGACGCCTTTTGTTTGTTCATGCTGGTGTTCATGGCATGCGCTCATGTTTTCCATGTGGGTTGTTAATTCTTGTTGAAATACATGTTGTGTATGTTTATATGTTATTCGGTGTAAACTATGTGGGGCGTCTGGTGTTGTGATTAAACATAACCTTTATTTGCCTTGATCAGCTTCTGCCTTGTGAGTAGTTAGTTATCGTTGGTGGAGCTAGAGACGAATGAGAGGTTAACTTATTGTTCCAGCAGAAAGTCACTTAGGGTAGCTTATATAGACACCAACCGAGAGGGCAAGAGCCTGGGGTAAAGGATCGTCAGGAGCTGTGCAGTAGTTGACAGTGTTCCAGGCACAGCTGTACTTAATTAGTCACTAAACGCATTAAATAAGGGCTAGCGATTTAAGCCACGAGCACGAGAGGAATATCGTGTACGATGATAAATAAAGAAGTAATGATAGAGAAGAAGAATAAAGTAATAAAGTTAAAATAGAGAGATAACCTCAAGCGCAAAAGCACCAAATAATTAGAAATATTTTACACCAGTGAGAGAGGAACACTCCGACGATATTAGTATTACTACGACAGAATTAAGTAGATACTTAGAAATGTTAGACGCTGACAATGAATATGAATACGAAATAGAAGAATTTACTCAGATAGCAATAGTGCATATGGAGACAGACAGATAGACACTGTGTAAACAGAAGTGGACTAACAATCCCCGGAAGTTGTCCCAAACACCTGATTTTGGATAAGAAGAGTTTACCCAAGCGAGGAAATTGAACAGATGGGTTTGACGTAACAGACTTACTGACGGGTTAGACATATTTGCTAATCTTAGGATGCAATTTGCACACGTGAATAGTCAGCTGACCAGTAAGATGACCAAAGGAGTGGACTGACTTATCCCGAAGTCCAATCAGTTTATAGTCAACCAGCTGACCGTAGAAAGATCTAGAGGTGTGTACTGATGGACAATTGACTTAGGATATGTAAGACAGGCTGCAGTTCTGGGGGACAGAAAGGAAAGAAAAGAAAGATAGAAAGATTGATAGGTGGACAGGGACAGATAGAACAGAAGGACAGGTAGAGCAATAGATATTCAAGAGATAGAGAAGCAATTTAGAACCAGACGTAGTTTAGAACAGACAGAAGATGTATTTCAAGTTAGAAAGTGTATAGCATGAGAAATGTAGATTTGATATTTTTTGGAACTTTGCGTAAAATGCTTTCGGAGATGCCTCACTTTGATAGTTGTGACTTCCTTTGGTGAACTTCAAAGGCGAACTATAATTTTATTCAGGAAAGAAACATCTGAATGTTGTGCTGACAGCGTCTGTTAAGAGTTCAGTCTTTGGTGAATCACATAGTATCACGTATAATGACATTCTGGAAATATTGAGGGGAACAAAAAGAAAACGTAGTAATGTGTATTAATCATTTTAAAAGTGACCAGGAATATCAAAATGTTGTCGCTGCCACAGCTTAATATAGAAGTGAGAGAAAGTCAACCTAACTACCATATAAAAGAACAATAAAGACTACAATAAATCAGCGGAGAACACTTTGTCATCCACATTATAATGAATAGTATTAAACAAAAGAACACTTTATTCATCTATATAAATCACAACCCTATATTAATACTGTTGTTGTTGTTGTGATGTATATTTGCCTCATTTGTATCTGAGCTTTTCGTGGCTATCTTCGAAAGTCGATGGATTAAAGCTATTATACCGGTACTTGTACTGTCTCCCTGTAACTGCGAATTGTTGTTCTTTGTATCCGATGCTGTAGAGATGTTGAGCACAGCAT